>NBSA01000012.1:2483944-3083944 GCA_002916415.1 Talaromyces borbonicus
TTTTTTTTAAATTTTTTGATCCATCACCTACTTGGGAAGTCTGTAATTCGTGTATTACGTATTACATGGATTACCATACAATACGGGCTCTTTTCTCCCGTTCCTGGTAATTTTGGTAAGTTTATTTTCATTCCCGCGTTTGTCTTCTTTCTCTTCTTCTTGTTCTTCTTCTTGGTCTTCCCCCCAACTCTCTATTCTCTTCATCCCTGTCTCAATCGATTTGTTCTTCTCTTTTTCAATCTTCTTTCGTTTCTTATTTTCTCGATAGACGCACAATTTGGGAATCGCCTTTCTTTCTCAGAGCTATTGTCGCCATTTTCGGCTGCGGAGTACATTTCAGACAAATATTTAGTCTTTAACGACCACCGAGTGGCACCTGTCAAATCAAAGAGTCCAGACAGTCCCGACTTTTTCCTCTTTGCAGAGTTTACCATACAGGGACTAATCGTTCGCTACGCTTCTGCTCAGCAATTCTGCTATCGTCCGGAGATTTATGAACGACATGATCATTGATAAACAACATAAATTGCTGGCTCATTGACCTGACTTCATTCAAGGCATACAGTGAATTATATCGCCGTTGACACGCTGCTGCGTGGAATCCGTGGAACTCTTTCCTGGCGCATGAATTTCTGCAATTGTGATCATCTTACTCTGTTTACCAACACCACGTGCTTCGATATTCGTCTCGATTGCACCACTTGAGACAATCATCGAGACGATCGACTATCCCTGAAATTACAAGCAGAAGAAAGGATTATCAACGGTATCGTCAAATTGTTCGGATGAATTCGAAAGGTATACTTCCTGGCTTCACTCGTGTTTTTGTTCAATTATTAACCCTTACAAAGTATTGCATTGATTTGCCCCCTCTCTCCAATTCGGTTGATTGTGTTCGCCGTTTACCGTCCACCGTTTACCTCCTCACCGCTCTCACTACGCCGCCATGAATCGGTTCAGAAAAGGTAAAAAAGGCAAGGATGTCGAAGAGACAGAGACGGCCTCGCCGTCTTCGTTTATGGGCATGTCGTCAAAATCAAAGAAGAACAACAAGGACACACCCAAACCCGATCTCGATCTCGACCTTTCTACCGCTCTACCATCCACGGATAACTTCCGTACTAGTCTTTTAATGCCGAATCTCTCGGCTCGATTCAGCATGTTGCGTGAACAAGACGATCCAAATACAAAAGTCGGAAAAGCAAACGACGATAGTGTGCTTTTCCCCAAGCGAGCGTCGCGGCTGAATCTGTTTGGCCATAACCCAAATCCTCTCACGGATATCGCAGAGGTCTCGTCGATTGACGGTCGTTCGTCGTTCGCAACACATAGAGCGAATTCGTATGCGTCAGCCGACGACGGCATGGATGACGACTGGCAGAGTCACGGTAGCATGATGAATAGGAAACGACCCGGCGAGGGAAACAATTTGTTTGGTGGCAGACAGAAAGTCTACAAGATCCCTGTTAACGGTTCGGGTAAGGACCTTGGCGGCATGCGAGGGAGGACGGTATATGATGATGACATCAACCTGTCCATGTTCCAAAAACTACGACTCAAAGAGAAACAAGATCGACTTGCTGCCATGGAATCTGGAGTGGCAGACGAGATGCAAGATCAATTGACCGCCGAATCGGAGGATGGCCTCGCTGGATCTCTGACAAAACGGATGACCTCGTCGTCGACTAATTCTGGACAGTCCAATCACCGGACTTCCACTGCAGCCACTTCCATCGACGAGCAACCGATATCAAATTATTCTTCCTCAACATTCAATAACAGCTCCATCTCCTCGCATAAGCCTGCTGGTATTGCCACTGGTAACATGGCTGGTCATGTCAGCAAAACGCGCCGACTGTACGGTCAAGCGTTGGCACAAACTGCTCAGGATCAGCAGTCCTCAGCATTGACGCGCCTCGAAAGTCTTGGTCGACAGCGCGCCGTTACCTCCGATCTTCCTCGACTCAACCGCGCCTTCTCAAGAAGTGCAACCAACCTCCACGACCGACGCCAGGGTGTTTCCCCTATTCACCCAACACCGTCCCCAGCCCCGAACCGGAATTTTAGCCCCGTTAACTCCACCGGATCGCCTTTGTCTGAAGCCTTGGATGCTGTTCCAAAATTAGATCGCACATCAGACAGCAGTGCCGCTACTTCTCCTGCTTACGGCACCGTTCCCCCCTTGAGTCCCCCAATCAGTGAAAACGGTGAATTCGGTACACTTGCTGCAGCATTACATCCCGAAGATCGAGGGAAAGCCACAGCAATGGGTCTCTTTAACAAACCTTCAGGTCCGTACGATGAACAACAATTCATGCGACGCCAGCTCCAAATGCACGAGAATCGTGCCGGTACGCCCACAACAAATCGTCGATCGCCGACAAATAGTGTTTCGCGAGGTAATAGCAGCGAAAACCGGCCTCGAGGACTATCAAATACAAGCTATCGCTCCAAGGCTGAATCAGCTTCATCTTACTACAGTGGCGATGGTCCGCAGTCTCGATCCCACAGTATCAGAGACGTCTCACCCCCGCGAGCACCTGGTGGCAACGGCACATTTTTCCTGAACCTCGATAACAGTGACAACGAAAGCCAAAGTGCCGCTGAAGATTATCAGCCCTTGCGCAAAGTATCGTCAGTCAAGTCTCAGGCTTTTGATGGCATTCATCCCGCTTTTCGTTCGCGTCCCGTATCTAGAGATTCTGACGGCATGGCATCAACTCGCGAGTCATTTGAGATATCATCCGAAACTAAAGGATCTGATCTCAATCCAATTCAAGAGACTAACCCAGCCCCTCCGTCACCTATCCTGGAGGAAGCCCCCGAAAAGGCTGTCGACTCGCCGACTTTAGGGCCAGCTGGCGGCTTGGGGCTAAACAGCATGATTCGTGCGCATTTGAGACAGGACAGTGCCCAGTCGCTCTTACCTCTACCCTCACCCCGACTTCCTCCTCCCGAACAGGAACTTACACCACCCATGGAACCCCCATCAGGGCCTCCACCTCCGCCGCCGCAGCAAATGAGCTCTGGATTTTCGAGCGTAGCATTGCGGGCAAAGCAGCTCCGTGAACAAGCCGCCGCGCTTCGAGACCAGCAGCAGAATGAGCAACAATCTGATGCTGTCCAAGTTGCTCCTACTCCAACAGAAGAAGGGCCACGCTCGGGACACTACCGTGATAGCAGCTTGGAAACGCAGAAAGAGCGTGAAGAGTTTGCGCACGAACTGGCTGAAAGACGACGTCGAGTTCAAGAAAGCATGCACCGTATCGGCAGCAGATCCAATAGTCCTGCTCCAGGCCGAGAAACTCCTGATACTGGTAAATCCAAGAACGGCAATGGCTTTTCGCTTCTCAAGAATCGTAATGCCAGGAACGGTGGTGGTACCCCCGACGGACTTGCAACGCCGCCTCCTTCCTCTAAAGCCTTCAAGAAGCTTGGCATGGGAGGTCCCCTGATGAACGCATCTACTCCGTCTCTGGATTCTTGGAGAGATGAGGAGCTTGCTCACGGATTCGGCGGTCTAGGCAAACATTCCAATTCGAGCTCACCGCAGATCGTGTCTGGTCGCGCTGCCTCTGGTCGAACACCGTATACACGCAGTACTAGCCACGGTAGTGAGGATGGATTGGAGTCCGAGTCGAGTCGACCTGGCTCGCCCGTTCAGTATCGACGAGATCGATCGACTTCTGCCTCGACGCGATCCAAGAGTCGCCCATCTCCTCGCGAGGATCTCGACATGGTGCGTGAGCACACAGTGAGTCGTTACGGTGGCGAGAATACCACACGCGTCGGAAGATCGCCTCCCATGCGCCCGTCGATGGAAGCAAACGAACACAGTTCCAATGAACGATCTGCATCTGTTGCTTCAGGCGGGATCCCCGCTGGTGGTCGACCTCGAGCGCCGTCGCAACTAGAACTCGTTATCCCTTACAGCGATGCCAGTAGCATTGGCACGTCACCACGCCCTTCTCCTGTTGTTCCTCCGTATTCAGCCAACGCCACTCCGCCATTGGAAGAAGACGGAGGCGATCCGTCGAGGATGATTCCAAGTCGATCGGATTCTGGAAACAGTGTCTCTGGCCAGTCCTTACCGCAGCGAGCCCCCAGCAGCAACGGGCTGCCGAAGAGACAAGTATCTAAATCCCAAATCTCAGAACCCACATTTGTTTCCAGCACATCCAACGTTCCAATGGTATCACTCCCACCGGGAGCCAGTCTGAGCAACGGCATGCCCAATACGCCTCCCATCCCACCGATGAACCCTCGTCGTCGTCGAACAACAGCAACACAAACAATCCTCGGCGCAATCAAGGGTGACCGATCCCAAACCCCTCCTGCAACGTCTCGATCAAGCCAGGACGACGACCGCCGCGCAAATTTTTCGCCTACTTTTTCTAATAATCATATGAATATGAATAATTCCTATCTTCAGAATAACAACAACCAAGCAATCGGCGGGGTTCGATCTGTGGACGCTCGTCCCACGCTACGCAAAATGCAGAGTGAGGGCGGAACCATGAATTCGCGGGCTCGACAGCAGGCCATTATGGCTGCAACTCCGACGATGCCAAATTATCCTCCTGCAACGGGTGTGCAGGGCGGTATGATTTAATTTGTGCCACCACTCATTGATTCGAGTGTGGCTTTTAACTTTTTTTTCTTGGGGCTCGGTTGATAGCTTTGCTTTTCAACTTCATTGATTCCTTTTTTTCTAATCTTTCTCATGTCATTGTGTTTGTCTTGAGTTAGCGATATCCATGGCGCGAAGAAATACAATTGCCAATTTTGTGTATAACTATCAATTACTTGTTGGAATCTTGGAATATAATTCATTTCGAGAAATACCTAGGAATATCAAAAACTGCCTACCCAAGTAAATAGGTCGGTTATGATTAAAGCTTTTAAGAGGAATGACTCGGGTCTAAGCGGAGGACCCGCAAATTTGTTTTCTAGAAGCAAACTTCCCGTCGCATTAGACATCGCCTTTCTTACCGGTACACTCTACCCGGATAGCTCAAATAGGTATACCGACCAGTTGACTCAGTCGGATTCCTGACTCAACATTCTTGAAGAAATTAAGGATTCTTCAAATCGGGCTGAGAGGTGTTGACTTCTAGGATAAGTAGAAGAAGAAGAAGAAGAGAAGAAATATGTTTCCGCGAGTGCTTGTCATTGCGGGATCGGATAGTTCCGGTGGAGCGTAAGTACAGATTTTGAAGGTGCATGTCCAATGCACTTGTGCACAAAACCACATACGTACAATATACTAGGGTAACATATACTGACTGAAGATAGAGGACTTGAAGCAGATCAGAGAGTCTTAACTGCCCACGGCGTCTATTCTCTGACCGCCACCACGGGCTTGACAGCACAAAATACCCTAGGCGTGCAAGATATTCATGTTGTGCCGACGGAGTTTGTCAGAAAGCAAATAAACGCTGCGTTGGAGGATATTGGTGCCAATGTCGTCAAGATAGGTATGACTACGTCGTCGTTTGCTTGGTCAACCTCGCGCGCGATACTTGGGTTTGGGTTGTGACTAATGTGACAACGTCGAGAATATCTGTAGGTATGCTGTCCTCAGCAGAGACGGCTGATGTTGTTGCGGAGGAATTGAAGAAGTATCCCGTGAAGCATGTTGTTCTTGATCCGGTAAATTCGATTCTGCTTGCGAGATCTATCCTGACAAGATCCGAATCTGATGCGTGAAAAAGGTGATGATATCTACATCCGGCTCTCAATTACTTCCACCAAATGCAATTACGCATGTTCGCAATAATCTCCTTCCTTTGACCACGGTTCTCACTCCCAATATCCCCGAGGCAAAACTCCTTCTCGAAAACGCAGGTTCATTATCAATAGACGAGCCGCAGAACCTGAACGAGATGATTGAGCTAGCCAAAAGAGTGCAAACCCTAGGCCCCAAAGTTGTCCTATTGAAAGGTGGCCATTTACCGCTTGATTCGGCCCGGAAAAGAGCTCAATCGAGTCAAGATGCCCGCTTCGTGATTGATGTTTTGTATATTGGCGAAGCAGACGAGATTGTGTTGACAGAGACTGAGTATTTGAGATCAAAGAATACGCACGGCACGGGATGTTCGCTTGCGTCTGCCATTGCGGCACATCTCGCGATGCGAAATGATTTGAAAACTTCAGTGCACCTGGCGATAAAATATGTCGAATCCGGTATTAAGCTCAGTGTCGATATGGGCCGTGGAAGTGGTCCCATCAATCACTTCCATTCCGTATATCACATGCCGTTTGCTCCGTATGTATCGCTTTGCTTGCCATTTTTGCTTTTTTCTTTTTCTTTTTCGGTTGCATAGATTATGGACGGATCTGACTCGAATGAGTAGTGGCCAGTTTGTGGATTACGTCCTCAACAGAGCAGATGTGCGACCAATCTGGCACAAATTTACCCATCATCCCTTTGTGAAGGGATTGGGCGATGGCACTTTACCGTTGGAAAATTTCAAGAACTATCTTGTACAGGATTATTTATACTTGGTACGTCTATGTTTTAGTCTCTACTAATCTGCTCAAAGCCACCCGTCTAATAATTGACTGCTTTCAGGTACATTTCGCTAGAAGTAATGCTTTGGCGTCTTACAAAGCCCGCTCAATGAAATCTATAGCTGCGGTAAGCACGCCACTTTTACCTGTGCACAATCTGAGAGCCCTTTTCGGTGTATAATCATGTCAATGCCTTTTCAAAGGTTGCTTACCTCGGGACATCTTATCAGTCTGCAAGAATAGTCCTGCACATCAACACCGAAACAGCTCTCCACATCGACTATTGCGCTAGCTTTGGTTTGACGGTGGATGAAATGGAAGCAACTCCTGAGAGACAAGGTTTGTTCACTCGCACTCGCAGTCTTTCATTTTAGGTACTTACATATCTTACTGACCATATAAATTCCAGCTTGCGTCGCATATAGCCGCTACATTTTGGATATAGGCCAGTCCGAAGACTGGCTTGCGCTGCAGATGGCCCTTGCTCCATGTTTGATTGGTTACGGCGTGATTGCGCGTCGACTCTACGACGACAAGGACAATACCATCCAGGGAGAAGAGAATAATCGCTATTGGAAGTGGATTGAAAATTACGTGGCAGAGGACTACGCTACTGCCGTTAAGACTGGGTCTGGTGAGTTTATAGTTCCGGATTGATTTATGGGTATCTTCGAGATTTTGGAGCCCGGATTGGTGCTGATATTGATTTCTGCATTTGTAGCTTTATTAGAGGAACATATGCATGAGGTTTCTCCTAGACGGTTAGAAGAGTTGGTTGCCATTTTCAAGAGGGCAACGGAGCTGGAAATTGGATTCTGGGATATGGGAATGGTCAACTGAATGGAGCTACAGCCCGAGCCTGTCGGGTGAGATGGGCCATGCTTAACTGATACATATTTTGGGATGAGTGAAAAAAAAATCGATTGTTCTTTCAAGTATCAACAAAACAAGTCCCGTTGCGCAATATATCGATACAGATCTAGCCGGAAGGATATACGCAGGAAAACAGTCCATCTACCGAACCAAAAAGACTAGCCCCTAAATTCCAGTTATTTCCGCCAATGCCTCGATAATAAGATGAGCCTGGCGACACGAGGCCGCAGAATGAAGAAAGAAATGTAAAGAAGTAATTGAAAAAAGTAGACCGATCTTCAACCCATTTGATAGCAAGAGTGATAAGGAGAAGGTCTCAATACTTGATTTGACAACAATCATGCGTCCCGGAAAGTATGATATTGCGAGAGGGTCGCTCGACTAGGAAGTCAAAGCTACTTTTCGATCAAACTGTTTCGCCCAGTTGATTATCGAGTTATAACTCCTTCTGAAGGTCCGTTATTACGTGGTATAACTCCTTCGCAGAATCTACATTGCCGACCTGAAATAAACAACAGATAAATGGGTTAGCGACTTAACTGGTATATGTAAAGAATGACCAGCATTAAGAGGAAGTGTTGCATACCCTGAGCAGCAAAGGCACTGTTTTGCCCTCTTCAACGCTTGCCAAGTTCAGTTGCTTGCCTTTTGGTTCGGCTCCGGATACCTCTCCCACCGGCATTCCTTTGAAAATGGGAGAATTAAGCATTACACGCAATACTCCATCCGCTCGCATGATCATTCGCGCCGTCTTCTTCGTTGCTCCATCCTCGGCATCGTTCGACGGTTCCTTAACGTTGATCTTAAAAGTGCCCACGCCTCGCTCTTTCCATTCCTTATTGGAGAAATGGAACAGCTTTGCTTTGCAGGAGAAATATGTTTTCTCATCTTCTTCTCCTGTCTCGACTGCAAGAAAATCAAAAAATGTTAGCAATTTAGTGTGACTGGTTATGTTTGTGTTACTTCAAGCAGACGGGGGGTATCCATACTTTGCTGAGCGTAAAATCGTTCGTCCTCTTTCTCCTTTTCGAATCCGGCAGTAATCACATTATCCTCCTCTTCTTCCTCCTCGTCATCGGAATTTCGTTCAGCACCAAAGGGTTTGGTTTCTGTAGCACCACTACCGAAGCCTGGCCCCGTTGCAGATGCGAAGCTACTGAGCTTCGTCCCTGCACTGCCAAACCCACTTCCAAAGCCTGATCCGCCGCCCAAAGCTGCGAAACCAGAAGCACCAGTGTTGGAGAATGGAGATTTATTAGACGAGGATAGGGAGTCTACCCCGGAAGTAGATGTGTTTTCTGCAGAGGTAGTAGTTGTCGCCGCAGGCTTCCCGAAGGAAGATAGAGAAGGAGTTGAGCCGCTCAAAGCACCGAATGGCGATTGCTCTGATCCCGCAAATGAGGCCAGTTTCGATGCGCCAAACGCTGAAGACGAGGCGGGTTGCGGCTTATTATCCTTACTATCGGATGTATTGGAGCCGCCCAAAGAGGCAAAGGGAGAGACGGCCGAGGTATTCATAAAACTCTTCGGTAACGACGACTACACCACATAATGTCAGTCTGGAAAAATGAGAGTCGTAGAGCAGACGATGTCCTTACCTTGACTGGCGCTGGTTCACTAGCCGTATCAAGTCTCTCTTTTGAAGCATCGCGATGCCTTTTAGTCTCGCGCTCTTTATCACCTGCCGGATGCTGCGCTTTCTCTTCACTTTGCGCAGTTGCGCCATTCTCTTGTAATTGATCTAGACTTCTTTTCTTTTTCGGACTCAGAATATTTGACGATACGCTATCCTTGACAATCGCTTCTGGCGTCGTTGGCCTATCAGTATTGTTTTGCTTAGAATCCTCCCCATCGTTGCTTGCGTCGCGTGACCTTTTTCGGCGATGGCCACCTTCGGCCTGTGGCTCTTTCTTCTCTTCTTCCTCAGTTTGAAGATCGTCGTGGGACCGCTTCTTCAGGCGACCACGATCGCCGTCCTTGACATCCTCATCTGTGGCAGGAACGGTTGCGTCTGAGGTGATGCGCGTTTCTTGAAGTTTTCTTCGAACGGGACGCTCGGGCTCGGTAGCGTCATTATCAGAAGTCGCGATTACATCTTCTTTAATGGCCTCGACCTCGTCGTGAGGTACACTGGGCTGCGAATTGTCTTGCGTGGTGGCAGACATCTTGCCGGAATTCGACCCGATTGAAACGAAAGCTGAGAATTGGATCTTGCCCGATAATGAACCAAGAAATGGTTGAAACTCAGAAGATTTGAGTGACGGGGAGGAACAGAAATTGCCCGACTAGCTGTTAGATTTCTTTTTCGGAAAAGGGCGTCAGACGGATTAACGACGAGGCGGTGTTCATGAAAAAAACTGATGCGAGGGGTGCGTCCTTCGCGGTTCCCCCTCTTTCGGGTAGCCAGCGTCCAGTGTGTAGCTGAAGCTTCAGGTAGCACGCCAGCGAGAATCGTCAACGTGACTACTGATAGTGAGAGATAACCACAGAACAAATAAGCAACTTCGTAATTTCCAGTAGCTGAAGAGATCGAAAAAATTTATTAACGAAGTATTCTTCCGATTTTTTCGGGGACGATGGCCAGCAGATCACCACCAACTGTCAAGAATGGGAAGAATGATCCAACTCGGCGAAACCGCCCAGCCCTGATTGACTTGCTCAGGAAGCAATCCGTTTGTTATTTTAGATCCGGTGCGAGGGATTTTCAGTTCTCTCTTTACGCGTGAAAGACAGTCACGATTCGACGGCGATCGACCGGGGTTGAATGTGATCGTTGCAATCGTTGAATGTGGACTCGGCGACTTTGTGAAAAACAATCGCTTTCTTCGAAACGTTCGATCTGAGTTGATTGGCGATTCGATGGCGAGCAGATGAAAAAATAGAAAGATATATCGATGAAGCGTGAAATAAGAAGTAACGTCGAAGATGAAGGAAACAAATTAATGACGATTAAAAGCGACTGACTAAAGACTTGATTGAAGACTTGATTTCTGTAAGAGAGAGTTTGGGTCTTGTACCCGATGAGGTGGGTGAGAGACGCTAAAACTACCCTTTGCACGTACCACGGCAACGCAACGCAACACCGCACAATACACAGCATACCGACTCAAACAAAGACTTTACAAATTGAAGAAAAGAATTGAACATGTCGATATATGACTACTGGTACATAATGCATATTGCCAAAGACGTAATTGATACAGGCTTCGATAGATAGATAGACAGCACAACATCCTGCTCCTCATTCAAGAAGCTGGCCAATTTCCCTGCAAGAGCGCTGCTTGGGGACCGCCACCAAATGTCAAATGTGTAAAGGGCAACATGCAGCCTAGCTAATGAAACAAAGACAGCCAATGGAGACGTAGAAAACGAATAGCGGGTAAACAGCGATTCCGACACGATTGCGAAGTACGCCGGAACCTCCAAGTATACTGACTCCAGCAGCAAGAGACCAGGCTATCAAGACCAGGTAAACCGGAATACGCACAATCATTGGAAGTCCCAAGGCGCTGAGAAGAGCTGCAATTACTAGCGGGAATAATGTGTATCCAATAATGCATACGGATTGGAAGAAAGAGCTTCCAATACAATCAGCCATTGGACGAATTCAATCAGAGCGTGTGTAAAAAAGAAGGGACAACGTACATATTTCCTCCTAGCAATTTGATCTGTAACGTAACTATAGCTTCTCCGATCCACACGATGGAAAAGACGCCCGAAAACACGAGTGATGACTGCTCGTCGTGAGCCCGCATGGACAGGAACATACTCAAAAGTAAGCAGAAAATCAGAGGACCCCTGTAGTGAGTATAGTCGTTAGTATGCCAAATGACAAATTTCAGAGAGGTCAGAAGAAAAGTACCATAGATCCCAATCTCTTAATCCCTCACTCATTCCGCTTTGTAGCACAACATCTGCATCAGGCCATCTACCAACCAACCCGCGCAGATTCCGGCCGAACCCAGTAGCGCTAGACGCCTCGCCTCGTTCAGCAGCACCGCCGATACCACCTCCGCTTCGAACCAAGAGGCCACCAAGCAAGTACTTGGGCCAAAGAACCTGTCTCAGTTTCTCCCACACAGCTAGCAAATCGCGCGACAACGTCTCCCATACAGTCTCGTCGATGGTGTTTTGCGGAGCGCGACGGTCTTCTCCCGGTATTGAAGACGTGAGGTAATTGGATGAAAAGCCACCAACGCCACCAGCACCTCTTGAGGACGAAGATGAGCCTGCATTTGTGTCGGACTGAATGTGCCCTCGTAATGGCGTTGTGTCGGACGTATTCAATGGATCGTCGGCTTCAATGGCAGCTGTTGCACATCATAATTAGTTAGCAGCCTATCTTGGACACATTGGAAGCAACCGGGGGTGGGATCCATTTTCTGATTTAAATGGTATGTGCGAGCTATGTACGAGGTATCACGAAAAAGAAACATACCATCGTCTGCATCAATGATGTCGTTATCGAGAAGGTCATCGTCGTCGTCGAGACTGATATGCGATGCCATGTTGTTCAGCTTGTTCGTACAATGATGTTTAGGTTGTTTGGCGAGCGGCCAGCTGAGGTAGGTGTCGCGTAACAATGTATCGTTCGCGAAATGAATCGAATTCAATTTCAATATCAGCGAGCGAATTATACTGGCCGCAGATATGAAAAAGAGGTGAAGACGTTGTTCGAGACTGATAGTTATGATCCAGCAACAACAGATTGGAGCAAAGCCCAGGAGAAGATAGAGTGGCAGACTCGGTATTACATAAGCCCAGTCCCATGGGAAGAATTAGTACGGTTCCTAGAGCCAATCACAGCTTACTATACAACTGTACGAAATAGAACCTCTGATTGGCTGTAAAAAGAGTAAATAGAATGGAATATGAGTTTTTATACAGATTTTTGGCTATTCATGGGATTTTATGGACTGGTTTTTGTGACAACAGCTTTGAAGCTCTCAAGAAAACTAATGAACGGGCTACCTAGCTACCTAGCTTTCAAGCTGGCTCACGAGCTGACTTAGTATTTGGCTCAGCAGCTAGCTCCCAAGTTTACTGTCAGGCTGGCTCATAAGCTAACTTAACAGCTGACTCACTAGCTGAATTTTAAGCCCGCTGAATAGCTGGCTAGACTGCTGACTTTTGAGTTAGCTTGCGAGCTTATTTCTGAGCTGACTCAACCAGCTGGCTCCCTGGCTGACTTTACCTTACTGGATCTCTGACTGAACTCCTGGATAGCTCCCTGAATGGCTCCCTGATTAACCCCAAGCTGGCGCAGTAGCTGATCTAACAGCTAGCTCTATAGCTTATAAAAATTGAAACAAAAAACTTTTATGACATGTAATCAAATCGAGCGCTATAATTTAGCTACAGATTATATGACAGCCGATTTTTTACCTGACCGTTTTCTATCAATCAGCCTATTTTTGTATTTTCCAAAAACTGTCCGTATTAGAGGAAAGCTACGCCTTCCAATCATCTGTTTGTTTCTTTTTCAACTCTTTTCTCTTGTCATTAAGTGGGATTGATGTCTAATCGGCATTTCTCGGCTGCAAGACGTTCTGCGCCAATCTCAAAATCAGTTCGTCAATCCATTTACGTGGTTAAGTCTACGCATCTTCCTCTCAAATTCGGATCAGAATCACATATGGGGATATTAAAAAGGATCATTCCTGTGTTCTAGGTGACTTTTATGACACTAGTTTCTTTGAATTTTCTCGTGCATATATAATTACATCAGAGAGGTTGTATCTGATGCAGGATTATGTGGTTGATAGCAGATATGCATTGAGATAAGCAACATGGCGAAGTATACAAGAATATGTTAAGATGAAGAAAATCTGGCTTCGAGCTCTGATAGTCATATGGTAAATCTATTGCAACCTCTTTTTTTCCAGTTAAAAGTATTTGAATGCTGAATCTTATGCTCTCTAGTATAAAAGAAAATGCTTTCCAGTCAAGATATAATCTTAATGACGAAGACGGTGTTACAAGATCTGCTGAAAGGAAACTTATTGTAATGAGAATATACTGAGTACCAGCAGGTTAGTATTTTGAAATCAGATCTTGCACGTTACTAATGTCTTGTATTCAGAATCTACTTTTTTGTTGCCTGCCTCTATTCTACTGTTCTTGGAAGAGGCATCAACTAACAAGTTTAGAAAATGAATGATTGTGTAGTATAATATAGCATCATGGCAAGCCGACTTGTCGCTTATTTTCTACCTTGTAAAGTACCTAATTATGAAGGTTATTTGATAACCAGGAAAAAAAAAACCTTGGAGATTATAAAACATTGTCAATTGTGTTGTGTTATATAAAAAGTATAGGCCCAGGATTCATAAGAAACAGCAGATATTGATGCTATCTCTCAACAATAACTTCCTATGTACTTTTCTGGATCAAGTCAAAGTGTTTGACGCAGGGTAATAGATATTAATTTACTTTGGATAGGAATAAGTAATGAAGTAGTGAGTGGTAGGATAGTTGCTGCTGAATAACTACCATTTTATCTATCACTTGCGTCTCGATTCGTATCAAACTTTGGAATGCGAGAGGGAACCTTGGAATTGAATTTACTCCGCTGGAATTGAAGGAGCTAAACCCCGACAATAGTGAATCGTTCAAAGAAAAGAAGCTCAATTGATAGAATATCTAGAGACCTTACGGTTAGGTTTAATGTGAATATCAGCATTATCATGAAGCTTGATGATTACCGGTGCAGCTATGATGACCGCAGAAAAAGTACGGACCGTAAAAACAGTAAACAACTCAGAAAACTTCATTCTGTTAAAGTCTAGAAAAAAAATTCACTCCTGAGGCTTGTGCAAGTATGTAACTTCGGTTAAAACCCGTTTTTAATGAGGAGAAAAGAAAAAGGGAATGATAACCTTGGAAATGTCCAGAAATGTCCTTATCCACGTAGCCGTCAATCCGGACACTTTTCGAAGCTCTTTTGCTCAATATTACTGCTCGGTTAGACTACAAATTGATCAAAACACAACAGTCGGTGTGCTGAGATAACTACGCAATCTTACTCGTGCGTAGGTATTTCCCACAGCAGAAATTGAACATAACATCGCAAGGGCCGATCTGGATAAACAAGGATTCATCTCTATGAGTGCTATGCAGCAAGGTACCTAAGATCAACAAGCGCCAAGCTGTACAAAAAACTTTGGATATTCAATGGCAGTGCATGCCTGCATGGCTGAATCAATGTCAAGCACAGCTGATCTTGGCTGGTAATCATTTCTTCATTAGGTAAGACACATGGGAGGCCTGACATGAAAGTGATTTCAAATTTTGTTCAGGCGCTTGATACAACCTTATGAGGCTACTCGAATCACTGCGGTCTGAATGGGCATGTTTTATGATGTATGCGCTTCTATTTGTCAGGTGAGACTCATTCTTGGTTTTTTTGCGCATCTACTGCATATGCCTCTTGGCTTATAGATAGTCTGAGGTAAAAATTCCATTGCACGTCCACTTTTTTGAACTGATATTAGTTATTGTTGTTGATCCTGTTGTTGGTTATATTACAGCTATGCTTTTCTAGTTTTAGCCTACTCCGTACGTCTAGTGTTAGAAGCTAGTTAATGCGTGTTGGTTCTTGTATAGCTAATTGAAAATCTTGTTGGATCCCGCAGGACATGAGCCAATAGGGTGTGCGAGGAGTCTATTAAAACATTCTTAAACTTCTTACTGTCGGGTATATATCCGTTCAGTAGGTCAAACTTGGAAGTCTTTTGGAGTGATCGGTGAGGGGAGGCGGACTGGACTTTTTGTTGGTCTGTCCAGCGCATACCTAGGTATCTCTAGACCCATGTTATGGCCATAAATATATTTATTGTGATTGCGTACTACGCTCCATGCGCAGTGCTGCAGCTGCATGATTATTAAGCAATGTAGGTATCTATCGTAGCTGTGTAATAGGATGTATGCTTAGTGCCGCATAAAATCAATAACCTCTCAAAGCTGATGGTAATCAGCTCTAAAAAGTCAAGTCCCAGTTCAAATGATGCAATCTATGTTGAATCTCGGCTTTTTCAAATCTGTTGTAGTCACTTGCCAGGCTTTATTTCACGGAGCAGATTTGCAACGCCTTTCCTATAAAAGTAGTTTGGTGATTGTATGAATAGTATGAGATTAACGGTCATTGAAGAATAATCGGAGTCTAGCGTAATATAGAAAACATGTATTGGTGGATATCTGCAAGCTTGTTGTGTTCCAAAGCAGATGATAAAGACTTAGATTCTGAATTATAGAACGATACACGGAGGTGTTTTTGCTCGTAGCCATGATCTGCCCGTTCTTCCTCAACGGCTTGAGATGGGATTTGATCTCATCGTACATGGACTGGATAGTCGGCCTTCAAGCCTAGGTTGGGTGCTGCGGTATTGTATTCTAGCGGGTATTTTAACTGGGATGTCCGCCACGCGTTGCTTCCGTTCAAGTCTGGCCAAAAGGTGGGGCTAAATATTTAGATATAAGACAAGGCTTGACTGCTACCAGAACAGTAGAGTACATACAGGGATTATCTTTGACAAAACAGTTCAATAGCTAGACCGCCCTAGTTGGAACCCGGATATATGAAGAGGGACCAAGTATACTTTGTCCGGGAGTTATCTACGGTAGCGAGCAATGAAATGCCCATGCTGACCAATATTATTACTGCGGTGTCTGATCTTTTTACTATTGCCTACCATATTGTTTGATGTATCTTTGTGCAACATGCAACCAGTAGCAGAAGTAAATTCGGAAAATTATTCTATGCAGTCATAATTGACAAGCCTTATTCCCACCAAGTGTTGGTTTTGACGGGCGATGCCTACTAAATCTCAGGGATGTAACCTCGAGACTCGGAATTGATACTCAGCTCGACGAGGTTGCGCATAGGTGGTAAAATTATCAATTTCCGGTCTTTGCGTCGAATTGGCGGCTTCATGGCCCCCAAAAGATAAGTTGTTCTAGAGAAACCATTGGATGAAAATTGTCTTTCTCTGATATGCACCTAAGTATACGAGGACATGTATGTTGGGGGCTAGTCACTTTGAAATACCTGGCTATAACAGCTCACTCCATCGGTTTATATTAAAACTGAACCGGGGCCGGAAGCCGAGCCCTAGTATTAGGCATTCTACCATTATCATGACACCTTTTCTTCTATCTCCTAGGGCTAGGATGAGACTTGCTGACACTTAACATGAATTAGTGTATTTCTTAAATTTGAACCAGCCAATTGACTACCTAGGTACTTCATATATACTTCTCCACTTTCGGGTTCGGTACGTGGTATGTATGGTGAAACCAATTGGACCCTTGTATACTGTGAAATGTGTTAACTAATGGAATCATCAAGTCCCACTCTAGGCGATAATGAAGCATATAGTTTGCACTGGCTTTTTAGGCGAACTATCAGCTCAAGTCGATGGAAGTACGTGGCCAGAACAGGTTCGTCACAATATGGGGAAAAACCCGGCGACCAATGCTTCCTAAGCTATTTGAGTAAGGCTGTAAAAATACCGGTCAATGTCTTTCCACATTTCGGCCTTGTAAAATATCCTGGAGGCCGTGTACTCTGTTAGCATTTGAATAAGTGATTGGATAGAACTTCTAAACGTGCTGAACTGAGGGGACTGTATCGGCGAGAAAAAAAACCAAATGTGCTATCCTCTATAAGGATAATAAGTCGAGAGAAGTATAGAAATAGAATATGTTATTTCTTACTTATGTGATTGATATCCCACACCTGACATACGGCCGTATCGTTTCTCTTTTGCTCTATACGTTGAATAGATTGAAACCTAACAAGTATACCAAGATGAATACATTACGTCCGCGTCAAGAGCCAGGACTAGCCTGCCAGGAGTGCCGACGAAAGAAACTGAGATGCGACAGGAAGATACCTTGTGGTGCTTGTGTAGACTCAGGTTTGCGCTGTCAGATCAACACAGACCGACCAACACGGGGGCCTAAAAGAGGACATTTGAAGGAATTACGATCCAGACTGGGTATGTAGCCCATATTACTTCCAGTGATTGTTGTGTTTCTACTAACCATGTATACAAATAATCCAGCGGTGCTGGAAAGTCGACTACGTGTACGAGATGATGACTCCGGGGAAATAGCTTCTCATCTCAATGGGGACGATAATGGGAATGAACAGCAACTAGCCATGGATGAAGTGGATATGGATCTTCCTCGGGGCTCATTTGCTGTTTTTCCAGAAATGACGCCAAACATGATGCAATTCCCAGACGAATTCATGGCTGGCACGACCAGTGGGACGATTTCCAAATTGACACGAGCTGATCTGTATGATAGGAGATTTTTATTTATTACTGTTCATGTCCTCATTGCTGACTGATGGCTCACTAGAAATCAAGTTTACTTTGACCGCGTACATCCTTTCATTCCTATTCTGCAGCAAGGCCGCTACTTTGCTTGGACAAAGCAAACCTCGCCGTCCCGCTCGTACACGTGTCTGAACTACGCCGTATGGACCATAGCTGCCTCACTTTCCTCACAGTTTCAATTCATGCAAGATGGGCTGTACCACGACGCGCGCCAAATGCTCGAAACATTGGAGGATGAGGATAACGGCAAAGAGGACCCCTGTCACCTACAGCAGGCTCAGGCATGGATCATACTAGCCGTTTACGAGCTCATGCGAAAGACATTCAGGCGAACTTGGACAACTACCGGCCGCGCCCTTCGGCTAGTGCAAATGATGAAATTGAATGAGATTGATTCCATTGGGTATCTACTCGACATTTCCGGTGACCTGTTCGCCTCCGAAGCCGAGACGGAAGAAAAGCGAAGAACATTTTGGATGGCATACTGTCTGGATCGCTTCTGCTGCGTTCTAAACAATTTGCGACTGACAGTGGATGAAGATACTGTCCGTAAACTGACCCTCGTTTATTATATACTATGAATTGATTTAACTAAAAGCGTGTTATAGATCTATACGCGATTACCTTCTTCAGAAGCAGATTTTCAGAGCGGAAACCTCGTATCGGCACCATTTCTGTCCGATGTCATGCACACGACTGACTTGACAATGCTGACCCCATTCAGTGAGTGTATTATATTCACTACGCTGTGGGGACGAGTTTTTAGTCATCAGAAACAGTCCATTTCAGAACAGGCGTGTAGCCCGATCACTGAGTTTTGGGACCGTCACTCGCGGCTCGACAGTTTGCTCATGCAACGGATCCAGTTGCACCAAGACATGCCATGCTGTGAATGGATAGATCCTATGCTACTTTTTACAAGAATGATGGCGCATGTAACCGTCTTGTCACTGAACAAAGCTCCGCAGCCGATCCCATACGGAACCCATGACTATGGAGATATGCTGGCGCAGTGTAAACAGAAGTCCTCAACAGCAGCCCAAGAGATTGGGCGCCTCTCTCAATACTTGACACAGCTCAGTTTTCTGAAGGTAGGACTTTAACTACTGTTTACCTATGTCCAAAAATAAGAAATTCTCTTTACGTCGCATTTTACTGATTATTTTGGCCTGTGAGATAGATACATCCTTTCATATCCATTCCTCTGTTTCTCGGAGGAGAGTTTATACTTGATGAGCAAGGAGCCGACGTGACATTCAATAGTGATTTTCTAGAAATCATCGAGGCTCTCAGAGAACTGAAGAGCACCAATCTGCTGTGCCAGGTTGGGTTGGAATTGGTCAATGCGGCAATATCGAATAGGCTTTAGAACGAAGAAAGCGCGAGATCATGCTTCTCAGTGCAGACTGATTCCGTTCATGTTCTGTGGAGTCCGTATTCTAAGGTGGGTCAATTGAGACTATCAGTTTATACATTTTGATGAACATTTTTACTCCGTGTAACCGGAAAAATAACTAACTGAACTAAAGTGGAGCCCCGTTAGGACGTTGGTCATAAAACAGTAAATATAGGCTCTTTTTCCGGCTGACAATTATTTTCGATAGAAATATGGGATTTTAGTATACATTAGTGAATAACATACGCGTCAGCTTTTCAAGTAGTACTTACGCACAACCTCTCATCATCGGAGAGAAGGTGGTTTAGGGCTGGCGGAACCAAAATTGGGGTAGATTTTAGAGTTTACTAGTCCGGGAAATTTGAATTTATCCTCGTGGTATTCCGAGACATCAACTTAATTTAAACACCATTACTTACACGTTTTGACTGGGTCCGTGTAAAGTAAATTTACTGTATGATACGTGTGTGTCTAGAGAACAAAGTGACTGGCATAGGTTGTCATTCTGCATACTTAGTGCATACCTGGACGTTCTAATTTAGCAAAGGGGGATCCTTTTAAGACTTTTGTAGGCCAATGAGACTAGGTGAATGGACTGGGCGCAGTGTCCCACCATAGAGGATAGCCGTAATTCAAATACTGTCAAGCCTCTTTTTGGGGGCCAGCTTAGACTTCAGAGTCTAGAGCCGATCTACCGCGGCGGCCCCAACGCCCTTTATCTATCAACCGCCTGACGGAAACTCAAATCCGGACCGGTTTTCGGCCCCGAATAGCGATTCTCACTGAAAGGCCAACAGAGAAACTTGGGGACCGTGCATTAAGTTAGTGCAAGGGTGAACTGATCAACAATGGGCTCCAGCCAGAAATCCCGGACAAGGAGCCGAAGCCCATAACCTAAAAGTATGCCTACTAGCGTAACAAACACTTTCTATACGATATTCAATTCAACCTTTTTCCGACGGCTCACTTTTATACTGATGAACATTGTATTCTTGGATTGGTCCTTATCCAACAAAGATCCTACACTATGCCATCTAATCAAGCGGCCTGGTTGACAGCAAAATCCGCGCGACCACTTGAGGTCAAACCCGCTCCCTACACCCCTCCATCAGTCAATGAAATCGTCGTTAAGAATGGCGCGGTGGCAGTTAACCCCGTAGAATGGTCTAAACGGCTTGTTGGGGACTTGATGTTTCAATGGATCAAATACCCATTTATTCTGGGCAACGATCTTGCCGGAGAAGTCATCGAAGTTGGCCCCGGGGTGACACGCTTCAAACCTGGTGATCGCGTTGTTGGACATGCACTGTCAATGGACCCCAGTGTGAACAAGAGTTCAGAGGGCGCATTTCAGGAATATACTGTTGTGCGCACGAATATGGCATCGTTGATCCCAGACAGTCTCTCCTATGAGGAAGCTTGTGTTTTACCATTGGGACTGTCGACCGCCGCTTGTGCATTGTTTCAGAAGGATTACCTGGCGCTCAAAAATCCGGATGCCGCCGCTGCTGCTGCGACGAGTGATTCCAAACAGACCAAACCCGAAGCAATTGTGGTCTGGGGTGGATCTACCAGTGTTGGGTGTAATGTTATTCAGCTTGCCGCTGCTGCGGGATACGAGGTCTTCACCACAGCGTCTCCGAAGAATTTTGAATACCTCAGGAGTCTAGGAGCCAGTCAAGTCTTTTCCTACCGCAGCAACTCAGTCATTCCAGACATCACAAAAGCCCTCGAGGGAAAGAAGACCGCCGGCGCAGTTGCGATCGGGAACGGCTCCACCGAAGCATGCATGAAGATCCTTTCTAACACCAACGGGTCGAAATTTGTAGCTCAGGTCAGCTTTCCATGGCCGGAAAAGACCCCCTCGACTACTTTGGGAATGCTTAGTGTCATGATGGGACTGCTGTGGTGGAACGTGAGCATCTTTTTCAAATCGAAGTTCAGAGGCGTAACGACGAAGTTCGTTTTCGGCAGCACTTTAGCCAGTAATGAAGTCGGTGAAATGATATATAAGGATTTTTTGCCAGAAGCGTTAGCCCAGGGCAGCTTTATACCGGCTCCCAAGCCTTTGGTGGTCGGGAAAGGATTGGACAAGATCCAAGATGCCTTGGATCTACAGATGAAAGGAGTGTCTGCAAAAAAGGTAGTGGTATCATTATAGGTTGTTTTCTTTTTGCTGCTAGTTAGATCTGTGTATTAAGTGTTCGTTGATTGAAATGTTGCCGTTGCAAGGTCGACATGCCATCCAGGGCTGGAGCATGATCTAGTTATGTATCTATATAGCCATTACAATTGACTGATGGATTAATTCTTTCAACTCTCCCGCAAGCCTTAATTGTGTGACGAGCGGAGCTATCCGTTCAGTGAAGAAAATTATACTCAATTTATTTATCGATCCTGCTTGTCTTTTCATATGGGATAAGCAGTCTACCCTCGAGCCCTACTACATAGTATATTACTGGATTGTATTTTAGTAGACTTCGTGATACTACTTTCATGAGCCTTCATTGCCCGGAAAAGTGGGGAGAAAAGTTGTCCAGCTATCAAGTGGGAAAAGCGGAAGGGTCAGCCTCAAGTCTATTCATTATCTGCTCCTAACTCTGATGAATCAGACTGCCCGTTCAGACTCAAGGCCTTGAAATGCTCCATGTTGCCGGACTCCTATGCCCGTCTCCGGCGTTGTTCTACCGATAGCCGTCCAGGAATCAATAACCCCGAAGAGTTTGTTGCATCCTTCAAATTGCGAGTTACTTGTTAAAGACGGTATCCGAAACCCGGACCGTTTAAACAGATACCACTTGTATACATATAGACTTGAGTAACATTGAGGATCTTCCTATAGATGCAGGAAGGCGTCTATCTCCGACAAACAACTCTACCATGGCACCACCAACGCTGATAAACAAAGCAGCATGGCTTGTTGGCCCCCAAAAACCCCTCTCTGTAGGACCCGCAGACTACACACACCCAGACGCTAAACAGATCGTTGTCAAAAACGCCGCTGTAGCAATTAACCCTTTGGACTGGGCCAAACAATTCGTCGGCGATAAAAAATGGGAATGGATTACCTATCCCTTTGTTATTGGTCAGGATATTACTGGCACGGTTATTGAGGTTGGGTCCGAAGTAACGCGGTTCAACCCCGGGGACCGCGTCATTGCTCATGCAGTAGGATTCTATCTGTACGGAAATCGGGCTGCTGAGGGAGGCTTTCAGTATTACACCATTGCACGTGAAAACATGGCAAGTCCCATTCCAGATGACCTGCCTTTCGAGAAGGCATGTGTCATCCCCATGTGTTGCTCAGCGGCTTCATGCGCGCTATATCAAAAGGGCTATCTTGCCCTCAACTATCCCACTGTCCCTGCGAAGCCGGAGAACGGAGAATACATTTTAATCACTGGTGGCTCGACAGCCGTGGGAAGTAACGCAGTTCAACTTGCGAAGTTCAGCGGGTACACGGTGGTGACCACCTGCTCAGAAAAGAATTTTAATCATGCGAAGAAGCTTGGTGCCTCCTTTGTTTTTGATTACAATAGCCCAACCCACGAAGCTGATATCGCGGCTGTACTGAAAGGCAAGAAGGTTGCTGGAGCATTCGCCATCGGACCCGGTTCGGTAGAGCTGTGTATTCATGTTATGGAACAGTTGGGTGATGAATGTCGCAAGTTTGTTGTCAAAGCTAGCTTTCCATGGCCCAAGGATGATCCGAAGAATGATGATGAATATTGGGCTTATATGAAGTGGGTGGATGAGTGGAATCAGGACATTAAGGTCATGGCAGACAAAGCAGGAATTGAGACAAAGTATGTTGAAGGGGCAGAACTGGGCAGAAATGAGGTTAGCCAAGTTGTATATGTGGACTTTCTACCCAAAGCGCTGGCCGAGGGACTGTATAAGGCTGCCCCAGAGCCACAGGTTGTTGGACATGGACTGGAGAGTATTCAAGAGGCTCTTATGATTCAGAAGAAGGGGGTTAGTGCGAAGAAAATTGTTGTTACTTTAGGCGAGTAGATCGGTATTTTACGATTTATATTGTCTTTACATCCAACCTTACCTTCAGTTTGAGTCGTATCTTCATTCTAAAATATACAGGGGATGGCGCGTACAACAGCTTATGAGAAAAATAATCAAAATGACAAACCAAATCATTATTGTAGTCGGTCTAATACTATGCATCCATTGATTATGAAGGCTTGAAGAGAATCCTGGAATGTTTACAAGCTGGGGAGCCGAATGAAGCATACTTGGCTTCGTTACATGTCTTCTATTCTCGATGACTCTACCGCTTTCCGCACTAAGTAAGCCTTCCACTTTAGCTCCCTGGCTCGGCCCCTTTCAAGGAGTTGTCACATCCTGCTTCTTAACTCTATACTTCCGAATATCTTCCCATCCCATTCCCCAAGCGAAACAAAATGCCGCGGCGGCGGATGAACAAACCAGATAAAATACATGATCAACACTCTCACTATATGCCTCCAATACAGCAGGTAATTGATCTGTGGGAACAGTGTTCCGGAAGTTGGTGGCGCCAGCAGCAATTATAGCACTCGCATTCACTTCTGGTGCGTAGTGTGAGATTGCGACAGTGAGGCTTTGACTGAAATCCGTTTCGGCAAGTGTGAGGAAGGTGGCTCCCCCGAAATTCAAGGAGAAGACGAGGATGGCCATGGCAATAGAGATTTGAGAGTGTGGTATTAGATTCTGGACAGCGACGAAGGGCTAGCAAATGGTCAGGGCTGCTAGATATCGATCTCATCCGTTGTAGATGTCGAAGAAAAAGGCAAAGAAAGGGAAACAAGAGGATCTTACCATCGCGGCAGCACTGCCCAAGCCGGCACCAGCCAAGATCTGGAACCCAACACGATTTGCAGTTTTATATGTGGGAGTGAGCATTGAGAGAAGCCCATACCCAACACTCGCCAACGCGGTTCCTCCAACCACCCACGGGAGATAATAGCCGAATCGCTGGACTATATTTGGAGTTTCAGCAATCCATCTAGCACAACAACGATCAATTGAGGAGAAAAAAAATTCTTACCTAAGATTCCCGAGATCATAGCCATTGTGATCTGCAGTAGAATATTGGGCAGATAATAGACACCACTCATGATCGGCGACACCCCCTTAACACCTTGGAAATAAATGGGCAAATAATATGCTCCGCACGTTAAGACGCCGGTTATAAAAAACATGGTGATACAACTTGACCAGACAACTCGCTGTCGTAGCATCGAAAGGGGGATCATAGAATCGTCGCCATGATAGTACTCCCAGCATAGGAATATGAGAAATGTTGTTCCTGCACCGACGAAAAGACCGATAACCATGGCGCTGTTCCAGGGGTATTCACTACCACCGTACTGTAGCGCCAGGAAAAACATGATCGCAGCAGGAGCAAAAATGATAAAGCCAAGAATATCGAGTTTTGCAACAATAGTAGAGAGGAAAGTGCGCAATTCCGGCTTTGCAAATCGGTCTGGTATGTCGATCGTGGCGAGTAGGGCGAGAACCACGCCGCCGATGGGGAGATTTATATAAAAACACCTGTTAAAATTTCCATACTTGTCAGTTACCTGGAGCCTAAACTCAGCGTCTTTGTCTTTGAAGAAGCCGGGAGAAACTGACCACCTCCATGTGACATATTGTGTAAATGCGCCTCCGACAAGGGGGCCTAAGGCTTGACCTAACTGTCCGACTAAATAAATTTTAGCCTCTGCATGTAATATATAAAGGATTGAGCATTTTCGTACTGGAAATAACCAATCCCATGGCTGCCGGACGTTTATGTTTTGGCAAACAGGCTGAAATCATAGTCAAGCCACCATTCATCAAACCCGAACAACCCAAACCCGCAATAGCGCGTGCTACAATAAACATTCTGGAAGACGTTGCAACAGCACATAACAACGATCCTAGCTCAAAAACCAAAAAGAAAGAGAGAAATGTCCACTGACCGAGCTTGTTAGATGGGGATAATTAATAGTCTGTAACAACCAAGGGGATAACTCGCCTTTATACGCAGGTATGTGTACAACTTGCCAGTCAAAGGTTGTAGAGCAGCACTATCCACTGTTATTCTTGCTTGCTCCTCTAAAAGTCGGTATCTTATGGATGCTAGACTTGCCTCGCAAGTTGGTACGCACTTCCGTACCAACCAACATCAAGAAGAGAGTGAAATTGGTCCGTTATGTATGGAACTGCCTGTGGATTTTTAAGTGAGCCCACAAAGCCATATCACTTGGAATATCTCTCGGGGATTCAGAGACGAACCGTGGTAATGATAGACTGATCGAGCATCATAGTAAATTGGACAAGAGTTCCGGCAATCAAGATTGAGTATAACTTGATCCCCGTCACATACTCCTCATCCTCTTCTTGAGCGTTATTTCCTTGCACATCGTCCTGTGATCTATCTTCTTCAATTTTTGAATGTGTCATTGTAACAAGTGCTGTATCAGGGAGAGGCTCTTCTCTTGCGTCAATTGCCATGATAAACGTGAGTCCTCTAGCACTTGCATCCAAGAATTGAATCGTCTTATACACAGATTTCGATATACTGCAGATGAAACTTTGTCATAGATCGGGGCCACCAAGGCAATACCCATCCACTATGGCGGTTTGCCTCTTCGCCTTTCTCTTTAGTGGACCGGGAGGCCGGCACCCCGAGCACCGGTTCTGCAAGACGCTACAGTTGCCTAACAGCGCGGAGTTATATCGCCGTAGCCGTAGCATGAAAGGCAGTTTATTCCCCATTGGACGACGGTAAAAAATTTCTAAGATTGGCACCCAAGCGACGTGTGAGTTTTCTTTTTATGTCATTGAGGTGAAATGTAGGGCTTGGGTTCATACTGGTAATGTGTGTATCGCTTTCTCCTACAAAAGGAGAGCAAAATAGAAATAGGAGCTGGGTGAAACAATGCCCTCGAGAATAACAAGCAACAAATAGCCTGGCTCATACTTTCGTTCACAGAGTTAACGCTGACTACCCCTTCTATACGCAAGCAATCAGAAAATTACATGCTTTCCAAAAATACATCAAAACTATCTCTCCACCAAGAATCCTCCAGAAGCAATGAATCAAGCTGTGTGTCATTGTGGTCATCCAGTTGACAGTCGGCATCATGAATCTCTCCACCTTCGACACTACTACCTTCCATGAGTCTTGCTGCACACCAGGATCTAACCGACGTGAAGATACCTATCGATTTATCTAGCAACCCCCCAGCACTCTCTTCACCATCTGCAGCCTTGGCGTGTTGAATATTGCTGATCAGTTGATCAATGACTTGCAGCACGTCAATGGTTGATTTTACCAGATTCGTATCCCATGCGGGATCGTTTAAAGTCGACAGTTTGGACAGGACGATGAGGTAACGAGCGAGCTGGGTAAACAAGGGAAAGGATACGCCATGGTAGTCGTCGGACGGTATTTTGAAGAAATTTTCAAAAGCCAATTTCACTGTGTTGAGGCATGTATAGAGGTAGTCGACTTTTTGAAAGCCGGGGCAAGGAATATTCTGTTTCGAAAGCGCCAACCCAAATATACCTAATTCTGTGTAGTACATGGAGGCTAGAAGTACTTCTATTTGGTCGTTAGAGGTTCTATTGTGAGAGCAATATTGGGAGTCAAATGCAAATTACCTTCTTGCTGCAACTGTGGTGAGAATTGTGCCTTGATGTCATTTACCCGGGATTGGAGGGATGTCAGGTAAAAGGCTGGTGGAGCTGCTGTTGGCCCTCTTACACTCTCAGTCTCCACTACGATGCGCTGTAGTCTGACTTGATGTGCAAACATCTCGTCGTATGGGGATTCCGCGTGTTGGCTCAGGACCTCCAGACATTCTTCCATGTACGGGGTCCACTGCATAATGTCGATTTGGGCAAAATATGAAGAAACACTGAAACGGTCAGTTGAGTACGTTTCGTTTACATAGATGAGAGACAAACATTGAGCTCATTACGAAACAACCTAGCACAGCGCGTCTCTCCTCTAAAGATCTGGTAGGACCTTTCGGGACTAGGCAATTTCCGCCGACAGGAAGCATGTTGGGATCGTCTGGTAGTGGCTTGTTAAGACGAAGATCATATACCAACATCATAGCCAGCTGGGTAAATCGTGACACTTTGGCCGCAGTGCCATGAAGTAGATGGTCATGGCCCCAAGCGAGAAATGTCAAAAGACCGAGAAGCAAATCGATATTGATGGCGGTCGAGTCATTGTCTAAGAAAATGCGATCTGTCAAGGTCTGCTTGATTTCCTCTCCTAGCTCAACTTTTCTCTGCGTTGATTGAGAAGATACAGCTATGATACAGAGAAACAGAAAGGGTCGTTCTCGGCGCAGCGATTCTGCATCACCAGGGAGATGCAAGAAAGCGAAGGATTTCAGCATATGAGTGCGAAATTTTGACAGACACTCCTCTTGTGACAGGCCTGAGGGGTCGTCGGATGTTGCAGCTTCAACTGTTGCAGAGAGCGCAGAGCTGGTATTTGAGACAGAGAAAGGCGGAGTGAGATGATCCTGGCCTGCTGAGTGGGAGTCATTGTTTAACACGACCGACCCGCTAGTTAAGAGAGAGACAAGGCCATCTAGTTTCTCTTCCAGGCTTGCTATACGGGCAGTAGGGTTGTTTCGCTGAGCACGAACCGAGTTACCTGGTAGACAGAGCTTCTTCAGGCGATAACACCTCTCACAGCCCTGGCCACCAGGTCTCATAGAACATTTAGATTTGGATTGTGAACAGTTTCCGCAGGCCTATGGATTTGTCATCTAGACTGTTAGAAAAGCAGTATAACGGATGGGAGACTAGAAGGGAGGTTACATGCCCTTCCGTACCGCTGCGTAGTAGCTGGCGTGCGATCGGCCGGCATTGTCTATAGCGTATGTATCGTGCTCAGTAGGACTAACAAATTGCATGCACTTCTTCAGCATCCAAAATACGGCATCCGGGGCCGATGAGAAAGGTAGAGAGGTTAAAGGTTCTGCAGTTGAGGTGGCATCAAGAGAGAAGGAATCGTCTTTGTTCGCCCGTCGGGATTCGGGGTGCCGCCCGCCCGGCCAGCAGCTCATCTCGGACTATCTCAGTTGTAGCCAATAAAATCAATTGTTTAGCCAGCACGAGTAATAAGACGGGAATGTGATGCTATGTATCAAGATTTACCTAGGCAAATCAATCGATAAAAAGCATGAACAACGGCAGGGTCGACCTTGCTGTGTGAAAATGTATAAAAATATATATTCAAATACACATTATACCACGAAGGTTCCAAACCTAAGTACATGCGACTATTCAACATGACAAGCAGTCTCGTCTCAAGTATACAGACCATTATCTCTTTGGTGCCTATATGGCTCATAGCTAGCTGCGCAACAGTGACAATCCTTTTTGCATTGTTCCGAGCCTACAGAGATCCGCTCTCGAAGATTCCGGGACCAATTTTCTCGAGATGGACCGGTGTAGTAGAAACCTCTTTCTATGTCCGCGGCCATAGACATGATTATGTACACAGTCTGCATGAAAAATATGGTTTGATATTCTCTCATCAACAGTAGAACCAAGAATTATAGAGTAGCGCTGATGAGATGACAATAGGGCCTATTGTTCGTTACGCTCCTGGTCACGTCGATGTCTCCGACATCGACGCTGTACGAATCCTCCACAAAGCCAAAGGAGGATATCGCAAGTCTGATTGGTATCTTTCATTGGCTCCTCCGGGTGTATACACGCTCATGAATATCACTGATCCCGCTCTTCACACCCGTTGGCGGCGTCTGTTGGGTGGTCCTTTTCAAGACAATTATCTCCAGAAGCTTGAACCTGTCATTGCCGAGAAGATGGCCAAAGCGTTTCTCAAGATGGAAGAAGAGCTGGAACAGAGAGGCTGCATTGATGTTCTTAAATGGTGGATCTATATGGCTCTCGACGTCATCACTGAGATTAGCTACGGCGCTAGCGTGAATATATTGGACCAAGAGGAAGAGAACCGGTTTATCATCGATTACCTGGAAGGTCTCGGTCCCATTCATGCGGTTCGAACAACAATGCCCTTTGTAGTCACAGTTGCTGCTTGGCTTCGGTTCCCAATATTTAACAAGCTCCTCAATGCAGGACCTCGTGCTGCCGTATGGGCCACGGAGACAATCAACGCATATAAAAAGCTGCTAACTGAAGATGATCCTAAACTGACCCTGTTCACTCCCCTCTTCAACAAAGGTGACAAGGGGTTCACAGATGCGCAGATTACCCATCTTGCAGGGTCAAATATCACAGCTGGTAGCCACACAACCGCCACAGTCATGACTTACGCAGTATGGACAATCTGCAAACACCCCGAAGTACGCGACAGGCTTGTGGCAGAGGTTTCGCAGCTTCCTGAACGCTTCAAATACAACGACGTGCGCAATCTACCGTATCTGAATTGTGTGATTCAAGAGGCTGTTCGTCTCTACGCAGCTGTTCCCTCCGTCCTACCGCGAACTGTTCCAGAGGGAGGTGTTGAAATCAATGGTTACTTCATCCCCGAAGGGACCACAATCTCCACACAGTGCTACAGTCTTCATAGGAGAGAAGATTACTTTCCAAATGCTCTCAAGTTGAGTCATTCCCTCTTCATTGGGTGGTTTGGTGATTCAGTCAACTTCAATTTTGCTAAATGTCGTTGATCCAGATTTGACCCAGACCGCTGGCAAAACCCAACCAAAGAGATGGAAGAGGCGTTTATGGGATTCGGTGCTGGTACAAGATGTAAGTTATTTTCGCTGGCAATTTTTATCGAACCAAATCTTGGATTTTGTGGCACCAGAGAATTAATAGATCTACCTACAAGCCTGTGTCGGCATTAACCTAGCACAAATGGAGCTGCGACTCGGAGTCACTCACTTCTTCCGCAAGTATCCCAAAGCAACAGTGTCTACCAAGGAGGGTATGTGCGATAATGATATGAGACAGAGAGCATGGGTCTTTATGTCTCCAGTCAGCCATCGCTGCTTGATTGATGCGTGAGGTGTTTTCTTAGAAATGATTTCCTTTTAGCTACGTGGGAGTGCAGTCACTGTTACAGTATGAAACTCGGGACCTATGCAAATAGGATAGCGATGAGCTATGTTCTATCAATATTCTACAGCAAAAAGACAAAATTGAAGGTTTTAGGTAGATATTTAGTACCGGATGGTAGATTGTAGATGATAGATTGTAACATGTAAGATATGACCTGACGGCTACTTTAACTTCGTATTTTAACAGATGTCCTAATTGATACATCTTTGCAGCTATCATATTACATAGGCATAACGACTGAGAGTGGCAAATGATATAGTTCTTTGTATTTTCTTGGGACAACAATCCCAAACAAGAATATATAAGAGAATGAATATTGCTCTGGTGAATAAGTGGCTATAATTAATTCTTGCGTCAGTCAATCCACCGCCCAAACTATATCTGAGGCTTCTTTGTTGCTGCCAATTTCGCTATAAACAACTGCTTCGTTTCTTGAACCATTTTGTCAATATCATAATCCCAAATTTTGCGACATCGGGATTCGGCTTCGGCAAGACCTTTGATAGGATCACTCCCTATCTCTGGTACCTGCCACTCGTACATCTCACCAATGAATCGACTGGTCTCAACAACCCATCGGGTACGTTCGTAGCGCACGTCTTGGTATGCAGAGAGCGCAGCCTGGAGAATGGTATCTTTCTGAGCATCAGCATCGAAAGACGTTCGCAGTATTGTTGCAGCATCTTCTAACACGACAGCCAGGGCCAGTGCATCCTCGATGGCACACCCAGCACCAGCACCGTGATGGGGAGCTGCGCCATGAGCGGCGTCACCAACCAAGCATATATGACCACCTTCAGAGACATATGAAGGAACAGGGTTGTCAAATAGATCAAAGATACCCCACTTATCGAGCTTATCATCCAACATCCCTATGATGGTGGTTACAACGGGACCAAAATCTGCAAAGTAGGAAATGGCTTCCTGTTTGTTGGCTGGTAGAGTAAGTCGTTCCTTGCTGGGCCAATCCCCTGGATCAGTGACAAATGCCACCACATTGAGCATGCTGCCCATTGCAACCGGAAACGTGAGCGCATGGGCGTTGCGGCCCAGATGCATGTATCGTGTGGATGATTTATCGTCACCAAGAGCCTTCCTTGCTTTTTCCATCGGGATAAGCCCACGAAAAGCGAACTTGTGACTATAAGATGGTAGAGACGCAGGATTGTCACGTCCGAGGATGAGTTGGCGGACTTTTGAGCGCAAACCATCGCAGCCCAGGACGATGTCAGCTTGCGCCACTGTGCCATCACCAAAGTGTAGGAGAGTTTTATGGTTATTATTTTCGTGGCCGATTTCTTCTGTCACAGCAATGACCTCCTTGTTGAACTCGATACAATCAGCAGGGATCATTTTAGCCATCCCAGCAAGAAAGTCTGAGCGTCGACAACCTTCAAAACCTCGGTTTCCAAGGTAAATCTTGAATAGTAATGTCTCACCATCACCCTCTTGTGAGTTGTTGAATCCATCGACATACTGGAACCAGTCTTCCGTGTTTGGAGTCGCGTTTTCACGGAAGACGGTGTGGATACGCGGGTCTAACTTCAGCATAGCTCGCTCAGCATTGGGAGACATGCCAATCCCGGCACCAATCTCGTGAAAACCTCCAGCCCGTTCGTAGAGTTTGATAGGGATGCCTCGTGAGAGGAGACCGAGAGCGAGAACCACGCCGGCGATTCCACCGCCGATAATAGCGACGTCAAAGGGATTAGTTGGGAGTGAGCCCATGATTGCTTTAAATTGTGAAACTAGAAATGACTACAACTTTTTTGATTACAGTTCTGAATAAGAGCAGAAATAAATTTAAGAAAGGGGAAAAGAAAATTGAAAATAATATTGTGGATGATGCCGTCTAACAGCAATCGGAGTATTACCACCGGAGTTTTTGTTGTCAACAACGATTTAAGGGGCCACTGGCTGTTTCCAGTATAGTTATTGCATTGCACGACCCCTCATTGATAAAATTACGAAGTATTTCACAAGTCCATCCATTGTTCACTCGATTGCCAGTTCGTTTGTTATCAGCATTAATTCCCAAGATGTCGCTTGAGCAAGACATGATCGGTCAACTACCCATCTTAAAGACATACAACCATGGCACCCTCGGCTTTAATCTAGATCACGAAACATCACGAGAGAGTGTTATTGAAGCCCTAAATGCAGCCGCAAATAAACTCACAGCGAGTTTTCCGTGGCTAGGCGGTGCGGTCATCAATCAAGGTAGCGGACCAGGCAATTCCGGGCTATTCGAACCTCTTCCGTGGCCTGCAACAGCGACCTCCCCAAATACGATCGTACGCGTGAAAGACTACACAAATATCCTTCCGTCATTTGCTGATCTAGTTGAAGCCGGAGCGCCATGCTCAATGATCGACGGCAAGCTCGTAGCTGCTTACCCTGGCTTTCCAGCCAGCTATCAGGACTCTCCCGAGAACCCGGCGCCGGTTCTCGCAATACAGGCCAACTTCATTGAGGGCGGCTTACTGCTGAACTTCTCCACTCAACATAATGTCATCGATGCTAGTGGCATGATGCAGGTCATTCAGTTGTTCGCGACAGCCATGCGTGGAGAAGAATTCCCGGAGTCGGCCGTGAAAGAGGGCAATCGAGATCGGACGAAGGTGATCCCACTGATTGCACCAGGGGAGCCAATGAAAAATCACAGCTATCTGAAACTTCCGGAAAATTTCACGCGAGTGGTCCCATCTCCTGGACCTTTGATGCCAAAGTGGGCGTATTTCCTCCTGGACAAGATGACAGTTCCTGGTATTAAGGCACTTGCATCCAATTCCGACGGGTACGACCGCTCGGTTCCATATATTACCAGTAACGACGCTTTATGTGCTTTTTACTGGAAAATTCTGGCCGGCATACGAGTCCGGAATGGCCGTTCACCAGAGGCTATCTCCAAATTCAGCCGCGCTATCGACTCCCGTCGGGCAATGGGTGTCTCACACGAGTACATGGGCCACATGGTGTATCACGCCGGGACGCGGATGAAAATGAAAGAGCTTGAGGAAGCTCCCATCTCGACCATTGCCTGTAAATTACGGAAAGAACTCAACGAAGCTAATAACGAATATTCCATTCGTAGTTATGTGACATATATCGCGAACGAGCCGGACAAGACAAAGGTGATGTATGGAGGACTCTACAATCCGGACACAGATATTGGCGCATCCGCGGTAGCAAACGCGGACTTCTTCCATTCATTTGGTTCCCTCCTTAGGGCTCCGCAGTTTGCACGCCGGCCAAATCTGGCGCCCATTCCTGGCTGTGTCTACTTCATGCCAACAGAAGGCCGATCTATTCCCGTTCTAGTGTGTTTGAGGGATGATGATATGGAAGGATTGAAGACGCATCCAGAGTGGAGTCAGTGTACGAGGTTTGTTGGATAGGGGCTGTGTATGCTTTTATTCTAAAGTCTAAGTTCAACCCTTTTCCATGAAACGTTTCGCTACCTTGTGGCAAAATTTGCCATGTGTCTGTTGATCTCGTGCACAAGAGATTCCTACAATGACTATGCGCTGATGGTCTGGTCTAAATAAATTGGCTTGTTTCTTACTATTGCGATATTTGTCATTACTGCCTACTATACTTTGAAATCATCTATGATGCATATTGAACATCCCTAATAAGATTACATTTACTGTGGGTCTGTTTCCTATGTCCGCGTTATAGTTCATTATACAACCATGTGTTACGTTTTCGTGGTTTCCCTTAACCTGTCTGCTTATCAGGCTTGCTTCTGATTGCCCCCTATTCACTAGGGACAATTCATGGACTTTATACAAATTGCGAAGAGGACCTGGGATCAATTCTAATTTTCGTTGACAAGTTGATGTTTACAGTACCGATGAATCATTGAAAATTCAACAACGAACATAAGGAGTTTGATCTAGGACTTCAAAACACCACACGCTTTCCAGGCTTCAATATATTTCCGAGCAACATCAGCTTCCACGGGCCCCACTTTCCGGAGCGTTTCTGAATCCCTGCAAGCAAGTGTAGTGTCCAGTAGTAACCCACCGCATGACATCCGGATGTAGTCCTTGTCAAAGAAGTCAATGAGTTTCATTGCCGGGTTTTCCCTTTCGACAGAACCCGAATAAGACCTAACATTGTTGATCCATTCCTGAAACGGAATGAGCTCAGCATCAATTGCACTGGCTAATACTGGGGCCATTTCACTCCACGGCTGACGCACAGGATTGTCGACATGGTAAATCGGGGAGGGCTTGTTGTTATCTTGGAATAGAAGCTCCCCCAATGTGGCAGCAACGTCGTTAACAGGAGTCCAAGACAACACACCCTCAAAATCCGGGAAGGTCCCAAGAGTCTGGGAAGACTGGACCATGAATGTGAAATGTTCCATATGGTTCCAGTAGCCACTTGTTCTCGACCCTGCAATCTGGCCTAGCCGTACTGACATGGCGGTAAAATGCTGAGGATATCGGTGAAGGGTTTCATCAAGCATACGTTCACATGCCCACTTTGCATCGCCGTATCCATTAGGGAGCACCGCTGCGGCAGTTTGAATCCTCTCCTCTGGGACCAGAGGATGGTTGCTGCGGGTGGAAGGGTGGTGGCCCACGACAGCGATTGACGAGATGAATTGGAAACGAATGACTGAGTGCTGAACGGACCCGGCTGTGCTCGAGAAATCAATCAGGTGACGCATAACCTTGAACTGAGGTTCAAATGCCTTAAGTGGTCGCTTGCCACTCATGGGCCATGCATTATGGATAATATGAGTCACCTTGGCGGCGAGTGCGTCGTACTTCCCCCGTTCAAGCCCTAGAAGTGGCTTGGAAGTGTCGGCTTCGAGAACTTCCAGCTTTATAATGTCCGCGGAAAAGATGCCTCGCGCTTCTAGAGCTTGAATCTGGCGTAAGTGCGCATCCAAACTACTATTTTTGTTCAAGCAGATGATTTCTTTGACTTGAGGCAAATGTGATAGATAGTCAACAATGTGCGAGCCCAGACTGCCTGTTCCTCCTGTAACTAGCACACAAATATTGCCTTCATTGGCAATTCTCCTCGGAGCAAATGACGGTGCCGGGAATCCGTGAGTGTACTTCTCCACATATGCGTCAACCATTTCCTGTCGGGCTTCGGCTTCGGCTGCAGATGGGATTCCACTGGCTCCATTGCCGTTAAAGGCGATAATAATGCGTTGTATGGTCGCCTCTGGATGTCTACCATCAGTCCAGTGGACATGTTGGTATCCAACCGAGTAGAGATCCTGCTCCCACCGTAACTGGTCTGCGATCGCGTGCTTGCGGCCGTCATCGAACAACCACCAGCCCTCTAGCAAACCAAAGATCATGTCAACCCAATAGAGGGTCCTTGTCATCTCCAGGATCATTATGAAGCCGTCCTTGTAGAGCGTCTTCCGGATGTTGCCCAATGACTTAGTTAAGCTGTGGGTAGCATGTACAGCATTGCTGGCCAGCACAATGTGCTGAGTGTTGATGAGGTCTGCGGGTGGCTCATTTTCCATATCAACAGTTTGGAATTTCATAAACGGGTATTTTTTGGAGAAGTTTTTCCTTGCAGCGGCGACGAAAGACGGAGCCAGATCGCTAAATGTATACTCTACCGGGATACCCAAGTCTGCTAGAAGAGGAACAATCCACTTTGTAGTCCCCCCAGTACCAGCCCCAATCTCCAAGATCTTCAACGGGCTGCCATCCATCGGTAAGGCGAGAACAAGACGCTTCAAAAAGTCTTGCATCTGTGTATAAGACAGTCTGTTTAAAGGAGAATCCGCATAAAGACCGGAGGCAAGTTCCCTGCCTTCTTCTGACCCAAATATGACCTTAATCCCGTCAGACTTCCCAGACAAGACATCTGCAAGTCTTGAGCCGGCAAAGTGAGTTAACTTGTGGGGATAGTGATGCTTTGGACTGTCACGTAGCAGGACCTGAAGCAGCTCAGAGCTTTCAGTTGTTGGAGCTGGAGTTGGAGTCCGAATGATCCGGCAACCGTCCTTCTCAATCAACCCCGCTTCTCTCTCAAGCATATCGTAGAGATAGTCAACCAATCCCTTGAGCAACGGGACATGATTGATGCGCTCGAGCACTTGACCTGGATTCGCTGTCTTCAAGTCACACCCGAGCTTAGCAAATGCATCTAGAGTGAGCGCTATGCACATCTCGGTTTGTATCGGCATTGTATTCTGGAGGTAACCCTCGCAGCCAAAGTCCTCTATAAAAGTGTCCGTGCGTGCGCTGCACTCGGCAAACGCTCCGAGCACGATGGATGATGGAATTTCGAGCACTGGCTTTCTGGCATCGTAGGAAGATATACCTTTCGTTTCGGTAATTTTCTCTTCTTCAGATTCCAAAGGGGTTTGGATTTCTGAGGTTTGTGCCGTATTGTCGCTCGAGTCAGAGGAAGAATTCGTGGTATAATCCGTGCTGGCAATGCCTGGTTCGAGTCCAAGAGTTAACTGAACACATTGAGCAAGGGCTTGGAAAGTATCTAATTCCATGAGAACCTCTGTCGGCATAGTGCAGTCAAAAGCATCTTCAATCTCACGCCCTAACTCCATGCACATAAGGGAGTCAATGCCCAGATCCTGGAGGTGTGCATCAGTCTTGATCTCAGCCGTCTCAAAACCAGATAGATTGGCTAAAATCTGCTTAACCCGAGCCGTGATATCAGTATGAGGACTGGATGATGTTTTTGACTCCTGAGAATGGTTCTGAGGGGCTTCGGTGCTGTTTTTCGGATCTTGAGTGGCCGCAGGACCTATGGTGGTTTCTGCGAGGGTGCTTGTACTCATATCTGTGGTGAGTCGAGAGAGTAGCTTGCTCATTGATAGTTTCGATACCTTGGCATAATTGATACCTAAAATGATGTCATGTAAGGTTCCATTCCTCGGGTCGAATATGAAGATATCGGTAAGAAAGCCGTTGCTGCCACGCTTTTGGTGGCATGCAAGTACATCCCAGACATCAGGCCCAGAACTATCATGTCGCACTTTGGGAGACCGAACCAATTTTTCAAATCCATTAGCAATGTAAATATCTCCAGGACTTTTGCCGGTCATGCAATTAACCCATATGCCGCCGACTTGGCTAAAGCAATCTGAAAGATGAACGTCAAGCCAAGCATCTCCACTGGATTTCTTGACTACTCGTCCAGCTGACACGTTGCTCCCGGCTCTTCCCACTAACCTTTGCAGTCCTTGAAATTGACCTTCATATTGGACAACTTCATCGAAAATTCTGTAAATACTTGAACCCTGCAAAATGTCATCGGATTCATCATTGCCATACAGAACCTCTACGCAGCGTTGATGATTGACCAAACGCTCGTATCGGCTGAACTCCATTTGAAAGCGCGCATCATCGACAGAGCAGAGGTGAATTTGCCCATCTGCATGAGTAGTCGAGGATGATCCCTTTCCAGGAATTTCACTGACAAACGCCCACGTCCATTCTCGTGGGGGGCACTCCGTACCTGTGGTCGAGGCCACAAAATCGAGCCAAAGAACTCTTGATGAGTCAAAACAGATTGGCGCATGATTGTTGACATTAAGGATTTGGGGCTGGAGAACCCCGTTTTTAAGTTCGTCGTACAAACTTAGCAGAGCTTCGATTACAACGGATACCTCAAGCGTAGCCGGGCAAATTGGTGCTGTTTGCACAATCACATGACCCGATACAAGATCTTTATAGATCTTAGATTCAGTATGAATTCGAAATCGGGCCACTTGTTTCCTCGGGTCTTGATAACCCTCAAATGACCACAAAGCAGTGTCTTTGTCAACTGCCAGATTTGCCCTTGGGGAAGTCTTCGATGGCACTTGCAAATCTAGCCAGTGCCTAGACTTTTCGAACTGGTATGGAGGCAGCAACAACGCACTATATTGGCTAGTCTGTGCTCGATGGTGTTGCCAGAATGTGGCCTTTACACCGGCCTTCCATAAACCGAGTGTCGTTGATGTGAGATTGTTTGTCGAAGCATCAGTGGTGATATTCATAGGTAAAAAGACACGGGAGACAGCATTGTCAGAGGATGACCCGATGGCTCGACTCGCCATGCTAATGACAGATGAATTGGATCCAATCTCAAGCCAGACACTTGATGGATACTTCTTGGAGAGTCTCTGCACAGCATGATGGAAATACACAGGTTTGTGCATGTGCTCTGCTATGAATTCCGGGCCCAGCATTTCATGGCACTCCTCCTCCCTGGCAAACTCCACCGGTATCATTGGCTTCTTGAAGTATAAGCCACGCGCCATTTCCTCAAGACTGTGCTTTAAGCTTTCGACGAGAGTGGAGTGGAATGCATTGGTGACATTTAGCTTCTTTGCACGTACCGACGAATACTTAGCGCTGGAAGAAATCGTTTGTGCGACATCATCGATTGCCTGGACTGTGCCTGCAAGTGTGAAGCTCCTTGGTCCATTGAAACAAGCAATGTTTAGGGCACTATTAATTTTGACCAGGCTAAGGGCCTGATCCAGGTCAGCTTCAACAGCCATCATGGCTCCCTTGTCAGGCCCCCACTCGTCTCTGATAATCTTGGCACGACCTGCAATCATTCTCACTGTATCATCAAGTCTCAAGATACCCGAAATACAGAGCGCAGTGAGTTCTCCAAAGCTATGGCCAACCAGGGCTGCAGGTTGGATCCCGCAGTCAATCCAAGTCTTCGCCGAGGCATATTGTATGGCAAAGAGACACAGTTGGAGCTTTACAGTGTCTCCTAGTGGCGTTCTCTGGAATATATCAGGGTAAATACTGCCAAACCCATGGGAACGGCATTCTTGGTCACACTGATCCAAGTGCGAACGAAAGACTTTGGTATTCTCTACAATGTCGCGATCCAACCCCACAAACGTTGAGATTTGGCCACCAAAGCAGAAAATCACAGGAGGAGGTGAAGGTATATTCATAGCTGCTAGATCTCCCGATAACTTGTCACTTAGTTCTTGAACTGTTGAACAGCTTATAAGCATCCCTCGATTGAGCTGTCGATTGGACTGTCGTGAGACATTGAAAGATACCGTTTGAATAGGAACGTTGCGAGATTTGGACTCTAAGAACGTTCTGAACCTGCGAATATACGCTTGTAGGCTTTTGTCGTCTAGGGCAGAAAACCAGAATGGGTACTTGATAGCTCCTGTGACCTCAGGTATAGGAATATCATGACTTGGCGAATTGGTGACGACCAATGAGGCATTTGATCCTGAAGCACCATAGTTGTTGATCAGAGCAGCCTTAAATTTTTCATCCCAAGGTTGTGGAGATGTCGAGATAATCACTGAGCTGCTGGTTCTGATATGTGGGTTCATTGTATGAAAGCTTGCTTGTGGAGGAATACAGCCTTCATGCATCATCAGAAGCACTTTTATAAGTGAGACAATGCCAGAGCTGCTCTCTGTATGACCAACAAGGCCTTTGACAGAACCAAGCTGTAGAGGTTTTGCTCGCTTAGCTATGGCAAACACCTGACTGATACTGTCGTATTCCACAGGGTCGCCTACTGCGGTCCCGGTTCCATGTGCTTCAACGTATGAAATCTGCCTAGGCTCTAAGTGGGCTTTACCGAGAACCTTTTTGAATATATCAGAGAGAGATGGTGCGTTGGGTACAAAGATAGGCGTGCAATTCTGATTTTGAGACACGGCCGTGCTGGAGATAATACCAAAGATCTGATCTCCATCCGCAATTGCTGCAGATTTCCGTTTGAGGTATACAGCAGCAACGGCCTCTCCACGGCAGTACCCATCTGCGTGGGAACAGAATGGCTTGCATTGCCCGGTTGGACTGAGGAAAGATGCACCGGCCAAATTCTGATATGCTAGCGGCTGTGTAATCATATTCACCCCTCCAGCAAGAGCAGTCGCGCATTCGCCACTAAGAATTGCATTGCAAGCTTGGTGCACAGCGACTGCAGCACCAGAGCATGCCGTGTCGATAGTAATACCAGGACCAGTCCAACCAAAGTAATGGCTCACCTTTCCTGCAATGAACCCGCGCAGAGTACCCGTTGATGAGAAGGCGTTGGCCGCGTGACAGCCGGTGTTGTACTCATAATCGACAGCACAAGTAGCGATATAGCAACCCACATCTGGAGAAGGTTTGGTATTCTGGAAATACCCGGACTGCGCTACTGCCTGGTAGGCCACCTCTAATAGTAGCCTCTGTTGGGGATCCATCGAGGCTGCTTCACGAGGACTTTTCTTGAAAAACCGGTTGTCAAAAGCATCATGGTCTTTGAGAAAATTCCCGTACCATTTTCTATCCGGATCAAAGTCACGAAAGGCTGTCTCGAATGTAAACCTCGTGGTGGGGACCTCAGAATGCTGAGATTGTCCTTTGTGAAGAATGTCCCAAAACTCCTCTAGATCCTCAGCACCAGGAACTTTGCAGCTCATTCCAATGATTGCAATATCATTGTCTGGATCTTCAAGTGAATGCACCAGGTGACTATTAGTGGATTGTGAGAGATGCTCCGCAAGGTGAATAAACTGGAATCCCGAGGGAGCATTTTGGATAACTGACGGGGGAGTGCATCGTTCTGGGCCGAGAGTAATGATAGTAGCGGGTTCTTTCTCAATGGAGCAGAACGACAAGAAAGTTTTCCACCATTGAGATCGTTTGATAAGGATGGCCTCCAGAGCGATATGCGAGAGTTTACCCGTAGTAATGTGCTCCGCCGTCTCGGCTACATCACTCATACAAGGGGTCCTCAGTTCCGATGCAGTGGGAAACTGAAATGCAGGATTTGCATCACAAAATAGACCGAGATACTTCAATATCTGTTGGTGACTCTCACTGTGAAATCGGCCTGAGAGACCGATTTCTTTTATCGTGATGCCGGCTGAACTGGCTTTCTCTAATAGCTCCGGAAGATTTTTTCTAGATGTTGTCACAGTGGCCCTATCCTCGTCATAACGGACGGACAGGTATGTCTGAAAGATGGTACCGTTAGCAATTTTCAAGTAGTGCATATTTTGGAGAGATTTACATCATTGGTGTCCTGGATAAGTTCGTCGAGCGTTTCCAGTCCATGTGGTGTTTTCCAAACAGTTGATACCGATGATGACTCGCCGTCAAGTAAATCGTGGGCATCCACAGCAGCCCCAATCAGCATTGCCAAGCGCAACGCTACACCCCCGTGATTCTCAAGTTGCGCTTCAGTATCGCTCAAGGATACAGCTAGTGCGGTCAAAAGGCCGGTACAGAATCCGACAATCTCGGTATTTTCCACTTTTTTAAGTCCCTTCGAAGTTGGGTGAACTAACTCAACGTATCGCCTGTACGCAACGAATTGTGATAGAACGGAGATTGGTGCCAAGATAATGTTAGGCAATCGTGGCAATGTGATTAGATTCGTCAAGTCTCCTGTAGCGAGCCATTCGTTCAAAGCCTCAAGGAGATGTGCCCCGGGCACAATGCTGAGCTGAGGTAATTCCGTAGCAATCTTTTCGTAGTCTTCCGTGAGGCCCTCGATCGCTCTACAAACCCAGTCCAAGGCCGACGAAGAAACAATACTGGCCCGTAGATTTGAGAACGAATCCTGGTTGAATGCAAGAGCCTGTGGTCCGAAAGCCAAGACAGTCTTGCGAGAGGTTCCTCGAGAATCCATCTTATCAGATCGTGGTACGGTGTGCGGAAACTCGACAGTAGTAAGTTGCCGGAATAAAGTGACTGGATCAATCAAAGTCTCAATGAATAGGTACTATAATCAAGGTGTCTGAGGTCAGATCATGCTGATTGAGGAATATGGTACTGGTGAAAATTCCTTACAGCAACCTTGACTCTGAAGTGTAGCAATCTGGATGTCGACTGATATGGGGTCTGGGGTCGTTCTTTCCACGTTCTAGTATCTATCTAGGTATCATAATGGTAGTCAGGGGCGGTGGCTCGCTCCTGCACATTTTGTTTGTTTGTCCCTGCCCGTGTCGCTCTTTCCCCCACCATTTGTGGCACGTATGACAATTTTCTCATCTTATACAAAGAGGAGTTTCTATTATCTCCGAATCCAGAGATATGATTGGTTTAGCGCAATGATCAAGCGATGTATATGCAGGGCGGAAGGATCAGGTTGCAACTAATCGGACATTTCTTTGTGTCGTTGAGATCGGAGTTTTTCGTATGGAGTATCTAAAAGCATAGATGCTATTGGCTATTAACAAAATTAATTCGACATAACATTCTACAACGTGGTATCAGTTTAATTTCACTGGCCCTAACTTATACTAAATAGAGATACGGGCTTGAATTTCATTTATACAGCATATAGCATCAGAGTACAAGGCAACTCGACAATTCTTGACGCTTGTGTTTGACTGATTTATATCCACATATCTCGACAACGGTTATTTCGGCATTGTCATACCTTACATAAAGACACGCGGGACTTGTGTGACAACGCGATTACGAAGACTCTCTTTTCAGGGGAGCATTAGGGAAGTTTCACGACACCTCACAGCCATCATGGATAACGGAGATTGCAGAAATGTGCCAATTGCCATCATTGGCATGGGCTGCAGGTTTGCAGGAGATGCGACGAACCCTAACAAGCTATGGAAGATGCTGGAAGAAGGAAGGAGCGCTTGGAGTGAAATTCCCTCATCGAGATTTAATCTTGAGGGATGGTATCATCCGAACCCAGAAAACATTAGCACGGTACATAATCTATGGCCTCTTTATATTTTTAAGAGGGATGTCGTATTGATTCTGGCTTATAGACAAATGTGCGAGGTGGTCACTTCTTGGCGGAGGACCTGGCTTTGTTCGATGCAGCATTCTTTGGTCTGTCGGCAGAAACAGCTTCGGTAGGAAAGAACCTTTGTGTCCACTGATTTCAGGGTCTTTTGTACTAACGTTAAGAAGACAATGGACCCCCAGTACCGGCTGCTATTGGAATCTGTATATGAGGCGCTCGAGAACGGTGTGTCCAAATGCACTAACGTAACCTCAAAAATTGATTGCTGACGAGAACCATTTAAAGCGGGTATTCCACTGGATCAAGCTGCTGGATCGAATACGTCTGTCTTTTCTGGTGCTTTCTTTCATGACTATCAGGACGGCCACATGAGAGATGCTGAGAATCTTCCTCGCTTCTTGATGACTGGCAATGGTGCCGCTATGGCCTCAAATCGCGTGTCTCACTTCTTCGACCTGCAGGGGCCAAGCATGACAGTCGATACTGGTTGCAGTACCACACTTACTGCGCTGCATCAAGCTTGTCAGGGCCTTAAGACTGGAGATGCAGATATGTCTATTGTCGGCGGCTCCAATCTACTCATCAACCCGGATTTCTTCATAACCATATCTACTTTAGGGTAAACTTAATGCCGCACGTAATATTTGACTTCATTATTGCTAACGTATCATGCTTCTAGGATGTTGTCGCCGGATGGTAAATCGTAAGCATCTTTCAAAGTCGAGATTTGGAGGTAAGTCAAACAAACTAATTACTTTCTCGCTGCAGATATGCTTTCGATAGTCGCGCCAATGGGTATGGTCGCGGTGAAGGCGTCTCGTCCATTGTTTTGAAGAGGCTAGATGACGCGATCAAATCTGGAGACCCAATCCGAGCTGTGATTCGGGAAACACACCTCAACCAGGACGGGAAGACTGAGACCATCACCTCTCCAAGTCCCGAGGCTCAAGAACGACTCATCCGAGATTGCTACCGAAAAGCCGGTATTGATACTCGTACAGTTCAATACTTCGAGGCTCATGGTACCGGCACGCCCACTGGCGACCCAATTGAGGCCGGTGCTATTGGGTCAGTATTCGGGAAGGAGAGATCTCCCCAAGATCCTTTGTATATAGGATCTGTCAAAACCAATCTGGGTCACACAGAACCAACAAGCGGCCTTGCAAGTGTGATTAAAGTCGCAATGGCCCTGGAACGAGCTATCATACCACCCAGCATCAATTTTGAGACGCCAAACAAGCGTGTCTTACTAGATGAATGGAATCTCAAGATTCCCAGAAAGTGCGAGGAGTGGCTACCCGGTATTGACGGAGTCCGACGGGCATCTGTGAACAACTTTGGGTATGGAGGAGCCAATTCTCATGTCATCATGGAGGAGTGGCCATTTCGAGCCCTTACCAATGGCCACCATCATGTGAATGGTAATGATGCAGTCCATATCAATGGAATTACAAATGGCAATGGACATGACGCTACTAAGCCTGGTCTAAGGCTATTCATCCTTAGCGCAAAGGATGAGAATGCCTGTGTGGCAATGGCTTCTAATTTGAAGGACTATCTGCAAAGTTTGAACCTCGCCGGGAAAGATGAAAACCAATTTCTGAATGATCTCGCCTACACACTGGGCCAGCGCCGTAGCCGGTTTCAGTGGACCTTGACATATACAGCTGAGTCAGTAGCGGCGCTGATTTCGGCGCTGGGTAATGAAAAACTCAAGCCAACTCGCAGCAGCGGGCGTCGGCCGAGATTCGGATTTGTCTTCACTGGCCAAGGAGCTCAGTGGTATGCTATGGGAAGGGAGCTCCTAGAAAGATATCCCGGTTTTAAGGCCTCAATGCTTGAGGCGGAAGGGTATCTGAAAGAATTTGGAGCTAATTGGTCTCTCATGGAGGAATTACTTCGAGACGCCAAAACCAGTAGACTCAGTGAAACATATTTGGGTATGCCGTTGTGTGCGGCTCTACAGATCTCGCTTGTACGCCTTCTCGAGTCATGGGGAGTGACTCCTACCGCTGTTAGCAGTCATTCGAGTGGAGAGATTGCAGCCGCATATGCGGTTGGTGCCCTTAGTTTCCGGTCTGCCATGGCTGCATGTTACAGCCGTTCAGAAGTTGCGTCAGGCCTTGTTACAAAAGAAGGTGGCATGCTGGCAGTAGGTATCGGTGCCGATGCTGTTGAAGGATATCTCAAAAACCTCAAGACCGGCGAAGCAAAGGTGGCATGTCTGAACAGTCCTGCCAGCGTGACTGTGTCAGGAGACGTCAATGCTGTCGAGGAGCTCGAAGAAATGTTAAAAGAGAAAAATGTGTTCGCTCGCCGTCTTCGCGTTCGTACTGCCTTTCACTCCCATCATATGAAGCCACTCTATGAGCCCTACCTCAAAGGGATGAGGGATATAGGAGTCGGAAAGGAAGAACCAACTCTACGTCCCGTAATATACGCTTCGCCCACGACAGGAACACGCATAGATAATGCTGCCGAGATTAGCAGTCCAGAGCACTGGGCCAAGAGCATGTTAAATCCGGTCCAATTCATCAACGCATTCCGAAACATGGCCCTCAACCCATCCACCGGACAGAGTGAGATCGACATTGCAATCGAGATTGGTCCTCATGCTGCGCTCTCCGGTCCTATCGGGGATATTCTCATTCTTCCCGAATTCCGAGACAGCAACATTACATACCTGTCGTGTTTAATGCGGAACTCTAATGCTGTGAATACAATGCAGGCGTTGGCGGGTGAGTTAATATCCAAGGGCTTCCCTGTAGACATCAATTCCGTCAATTTCCCATTCGGCAGAAGCAATGTCAGTGTCCTACGCGACCTCCCTCCTTACCCCTGGAGTCACCAGGTGCGTCACTGGTCCGAGCCCCGAATCAATAGGTCTCATCGGGCAAAGCCCTTCAAGCACCATGATCTACTCGGATCTCTCGTAAAGGGTGCCAACACTCATGCTCCAACTTGGAGACATATTCTGCGGCTTGGGGAGCTTCCATGGCTTAGGCAACACACTGTTCAGTCGAATATCGTATACCCCGGTGCAGGATATATTTGCATGGCCATTGAAGCCGCACGACAGCTCAGCCTGACCACTGAAGAGGTTATCTCGGGCTATCGCCTTCGAGATGTGAATATTAACCAGGCAATTGTTATTCCTGAGGACTCTGATGGGATTGAAGTTCAGGTCGTACTAACGCCTGTCGGCAACAAGGATATTGGAGTAAAGGGCTGGAGGAAATTCCAGATCTTTTCGGCAGGTCTGGACAATAAATGGACAGAGCATTGCGACGGCCTCTTTCACGTTGTTTTGCAGAAAATAAATGACGATGGAGGTCGATGGAGTTGGATAGGTCCAAATACTGAACCCGCGCCGCTTCAAGGGTACTCGAAGAAGATTGATGCTGCGCAAATATATGCTGACATGAGGTCCCTTGGCATTTATCATGGCCCTGTCTTTCAAAACCTAGAATCTGTTCAAGTGGCAGACAAGCAATCTGTCAGCATCGTGTCTATTGCGGACGTTGCATCCATAATGCCTGCAAATCATCAACACGAGCATGTTCTGCATCCCACCACGCTTGACTCAATCTTTGTATCTGCATACGGCGCTCTCCTAGGATCAGATGCCCATCTAACCATTCCAAAAGTACCAAAGACAATCAAAGATCTCTGGATTTCTTCCGATATCAACTCAACAAGTGGGCATAAATTTAAATCTTACTCTAAGATACACAACGCCGATTCTAGACGCTTCCAGTCCGCCATTGTCCTGACCGACGCTGAAGACGGGGATACATCTCGGGAACCCGTTTTAGCAATGGATGGGTTTGTCTGTCAGTCTCTTGGAGCAAGTATACCTCGCCAGGTCGATCCTTATCAGAATGACATCTGCAGCATACTGAAGTGGGGTCCTGATCTTTCTTTCATGGACCCAGACCTCCTGAAACAGGAGCTCAATTTTCCAGTTGATCAGAAAGAAAAAGATATCATGCTAGACCTTAGGCGTGCCTGTTTTCATTATATGCACCATGCTTTGGCCTCCCTAACCTTGGAGGATGTGCAGCAGCTCGAATGGCATCATAAAAGGTTTTATACGTGGATGAAATTGTACGTCGCACAGACTCTTCATGGCGATCTCGGGCTAGAAAGCTCAAAATGGGCCGACGATACTCTTGAAGAAAGGACAAGGCTATTCAGCTCGGTCTCGGCCTCTAGTGTAAACGGAGAGCTTATCTGTCGTGTTGGCCCACAAATCGTGGCAATCCTGAGGGGTGAGGTGACGCCCCTAGAGCTGATGTTGCAGGATAAACTCCTCTACAAATATTATCGCGATGGTTTGAAGTTCGACCGATCGACTATCCAGATAAGCAAGGTCGTCAAGCATCTTGTGCATAAAAACCCTCGAGCCAAAATTCTTGAAATCGGTGCAGGTACCGGTGGCACAACACGACTTATGCTAGACGTGATTGGAAATGGAAAAACGTCCGGATTTGGTCCTTATGTATCTGAATATCATTTCACGGACGTCTCGTCTGGCTTTTTTGGTGATGCACAGGAGCAGTTTAGGGACTGGAGTGACATCCTCACCTATCGAAAACTAGATATCGAAGCCAACCCGGCAAATCAGGGATTTTTGCCTGGCAGCTACGATATTATTATTGCCAGCCAAGTATTGCATGCCACCAAGCGCATGGAGACCACTATGGCAAATGTCCGAAGTCTACTAAAACCTGGCGGGAAGCTGTTAATGATGGAGAATACAAAAAATCAAGTAGACATGCAGCTTATTTTTGGATTGCTCCCCGGGTGGTGGCTAAGTAAGTGCATCCCATTTCTCTGTACGGAGGTACTGTGAAAGCTAATACATCACGGCAGGCGAAGAAGAGGAACGAAAATTCAGTCCGATCCTAACGGCTCCTTCTTGGGACAGAGTGCTGAAAGGAGCTGGCTTCAGCGGACTTGACTTAGATGTACATGACTGCGACAGTGAGGAAATATACTCATTCAGTGTTCTCATGTCCACGGCACAGGTCGAGGAATCAGGCAACTATACCTCCAGTCCCATCGTGATTGTCACCGGTAGCGGTTCTTCTTACCGTGATGAGGTCTGGTTAAGAGTGCTACAGGAATCCATTTTTGCTGCGGCAGGTAGCCTTCCTAGCGTTGAATCGGTGGATTCAATGGATCCAACCGGAAAAATATGCATTTTTGTGGGAGAGATGTTCCAGTCACTGCTACAAACGCCATCAAATGCTGAGTTCGAAGCAATCAAGTCTCTTTCCTTGAAATGCAAGGATCTTCTTTGGGTTACTCGTGGTGGTTCAGTGGAATGTAAGAATCCTGGGCTTTCTTTGAGCGCTGGCTTCCTCCGGAGTCTACGACAGGAGAGTGTTGGTAAAAGGTACATTACAGTGGATCTCGACTCGCAAAGACCTATTTTAGGCCCGCAGGATGCCTCCGTTATCACTAGAATACTTACATCAATCCTTGACCATCCCACCACCAACAACGAGTCTCCGCAGGATTTTGAATTCGCGGAACGGGATGGTGTGATCTTAGTTCCCAGACTCACCAAAGACTATGAGAGAAATAGCTTCATCTCTGACGAGGCTACTACCGAGAGCCCAGAGGTTCATTCACAACCTTTCCAGCAACCTGGCCAACTTCTCAAATTGGAGATTGGCACAGCTGGCCTCCTGGAGACATTGGCTTTCAGCAATGTACCCGAGGATACTGAGGATCTGGCCCCGGATTTCATCGAGATTGAGCCCAAAGCGTTCGGGGTTAATTTCCGAGATGTTATGGCAGCCATGGGCCAGCTAAGTGAGCAAGTCATGGGCCTCGAATGTTCCGGGATCATTACACGCCTGGGTGCCGTTGCTTCGTCGAAAGGTTTTAGCGTTGGGGACCGCGTCTTTGCACTTCTGAATGGCGAATACAACAGTCGCGTCAAGGTCCCTTGGGCTGTAGCATGTCACATACCCGGTGACTTGGATTTCGAAACAGCTGCCTCAATTCCCATGGTATTCGCGACCGCTTACATTTCGTTATATGATAAGGCTCGCTTATGCAAGGGCCAGTCGATTCTGATCCATGCCGCCACTGGTGGTGTGGGTCAGGCAGCAATTATTCTGTCTCAACTAGTTGGGGCTGACATATATGCCACGGCAGGCACTCCAGAGAAGCGCGAATTTATCATCAGCAAATACGGTATACCGGCAGATCATGTCTTCTCCAGTCGAGATACTTCATTCGTTCCAAGACTGATGTCGATGACCGGCGGACGTGGTGTAGACGTTATTTTGAACTCCTTGTCGGGCCAGATTCTCCAGGAGTCTTTCAACTGCCTTGCTCCCTTTGGTCATTTTGTGGAGATTGGAAAGTTTGATCTCGAGCGAAATAGTCATCTAGAAATGCTACCATTCACCCGCATGGCATCCTTCTCTTCTGTCGATCTACTTGCTCTATTGAGACTAGGCAGTCTTCAGGTCCATAGGGCGCTGACAAGCTGTGCTCGCCTCATCGAGCAGAAGGTCATCAGCACAGTTGAACCCATCACCGTTTTCCCCTTACCTGATATCGAGAAGGCCTTCCGTCTAATGCAAGCTGGCAAGCATATGGGGAAGATCGTCTTATCAGTGAACCCACAGGATGTTGTTCCGGTGAGTGGAGGAATACCCTACTTTTCATAACTATATCTTTTGTATTGTCAGAGCTAATATTCAAACAACAGGTTCTTTCACGCAAGCCTTCGTCTAGACTGCGTTCTGATGCGTCTTACCTCATAGCCGGTGGCGTAGGCGGAATTGGACGATCTCTCGCCCGGTGGCTACTTGCACATGGTGCCAAAAACCTGATCTTGGTATCCAGGAGTGCCGCCGCTGGGGGTCGCACAGCCTTATTTGTTGACGAGCTCGAACAATCACATCCAGGGTGTAGAATCAAAGCAATTGGATGTGATATTTCAGACGATTCTAGTTTAGCCCTTGCATTGCAAAGTTGTGCAGCAGAACTTCCGCCAGTTCGCGGAGTTGTTCAGGCGGCAATGGTCCTCGAGGATTCCATTCTCGAGAATATGACATTCGACAACTACAACGCAGCCATTCGTCCCAAAGTCCAAGGAACGTGGAATCTTCACCAGCTGCTAGGAGAAGATTTGGATTTTTTCATCATGCTCTCCTCCATCGCTGGTATCATTGGTACAGCGAGTCAGTCCAACTACGCTGCTGGTGGAGCCTTTCAAGATGCTATGGCCAGGTATCGAGTAGGAAAGGGACTGCCGGCCGTATCTATTGACCTTGGCGCCGTTAAGGATGTCGGCTATGTGGCAGCAAACGAGGCAGTGTATGAGCGTATGGAGAAAGCGGGCCACCGGCTGCTTTCTGAGCAGCAAATCATGTCTGCTTTCGAATCAGCCATTCTTGATCCTTGCCCGCAAGTTATGGTCGGAATTAACACTGCTGGCGGTGCTTCTGACGCATATTTGGCACGAGAACTGCGATTTAGTGCTCTGCGCTACGCAAAGTCAGCTAACAACAGCAGTGGTGCATCCAAAAACAGTAGTGGTGCCACGAACCTTGCCAGCAAATTATCCTCCACTGAATCCCTAAATGAAGCAGCCACAATGGTCATGCAGGCATTAGTCAAGAAATTGGTGGATATTTTCATGATTTCAGCGGAGGAGGTTCTGGCCTCCAAATCAATGGCAGATTTTGGTGTCGATTCCCTTATTGCTGTCGAGTTGCGGAACATGTTAGCCTTGCAGGCTGGATCTGAGGTCTCCATTTTTGACATTATGCAGAGTCCGTCCCTCGCAGTCCTTTGCGACAAGGTCGCGTCTACAAGCTCTTATGTGTCTGTATCTTGAATACATTCCTGTATTCAGTTCTGTATCTCCTCGTCATGATCGAAAGTACGAGTTGTTGTTAGATTCCTGCTTATTAACATCATGATCAATAATAAAGTGTACCGAGAAAATGTATATAATCAAATAAGTACAAGAATAGGCACCACTTCGGCATTATACAAATCTTGACCTCAAACAGAAAAAGACAAGAGGGAAAAAATCCCGAAATTTTTGGAGACATAGCCAAACTACTTGCACCTCAAAGAATTTGTTTGCTCTACCAGGCTCCCTGATAGCTGGGGAACATGAAATTGAAATTTATAATCGCAATTAACCCTGTTCCACTGCATCCGTCTAGTATGCTTCGGACGACATCTTGCTACTCGATATCGATCTCTATGGCCACTTAGTTCGGAAATGTCATTAGAAGCGTGAAACAATATATGATGAAAGTCTTTCTAAATTCTACTGCATATATAATGATCTTGACAACAATTTCTGGGAGGGTTAATTCAATTGGAAAAGGAAGCCTATTATCTCATCCATTGCCTAGTGTTTACATTTGTATCATCGGCACCTCCACCCTAACGTCTGCAAATAATATCCGGAAGATTGAAATGAGAAATATAACATCCTTCATAAACAACTGATCTCACTCCATTTGATCAAGAGGCGAGGGCGGGCAATAAAGCATTAGTGAAATTCCAAATAACCCCCACGTTGTGAGAGATCATCGCCGCCCCAGTATACCATGTGCTACGTTCTCCCTGTAACCCATACAGCTTCTGATAGAAGCCATTGCTAATAGCCTCAGCTGAAACTTTTAGCTTATATGGAGTATGGGATCGGTACTCAACCACTGTGGGTTTAGTAGTCGTAAGATTGTCAGCCGCCTGCAGTCTCTGGATAGTCGCTATGGTTGACGCCTCGACTTCCTCCTGCGTCAAGTTCACTGGGCTGCGATACCAGGCGTAGAATAGACCAGATATCCGAGTCCCACTTATTTGCGCAACAGCAGGCAATTCGGGGATGTTGTATGTACTGGAAGAAGCATTAACGTTGACCCACTCGTATCCAGCGGGCAGACCAGTATTGTTAAGCAAAATGGTGTAGTAGCCCATGAATGTGAATTGCGAGAAGAGACTGGTCTCATATTCGTTGAGGCCGAAGGGCTCCATATTTTCTAAGAGTGGAGGAATGGTGATGAGAAGCTTTTTTGCTAAGATGAGCTTCTCGCCAGATGGAGTTTTCACAACCAGTCTCACGCCCGAGTTGTTCCTTGCTGCAGACTTTACGGTCGAGGAGAGAAGTGCGCTTGAGCCCAGTTCAGCCAAGGCCTTGACGTATATTTCACTGTTGTCATGATTCACTGTGCCCAATGAGGCACCCTTCGTTTCAGCCACATAGGCGGGGTCTACCATCTTCATCACGTTGACTGTCAATTGCTGAAGTGGGTTGGATATGCCCTCAGCACTGAAATAAAGGTAATACGCAAGATCTGAGATATCGTATTTGGTAATAAACTCGCCGAAAGTCAACAGCAGGTCTGGGGCGACTGGCTGCGGGACTTCCCAGGTACTGTCTAACCAGGGGTACTTGGCCAGTTGCTCGACCCATGGTGTAAGGTCCTCGCTGGGGCTGAATGAAACCGGCTTGCCAGTGTTGAAGTCGACAGGCACAAGGCTTGCGCTTAACGGAGAGTATGGGCCAACAGAAACGTTAAAGTGAGCAAAATAATCCAGTGTGATGGTAGAGTTCAAGTAGGCTTGGACACCATAATCAACCGTGGTCCCCGTTTTGGAATCAGTGTAGGTGTTAGTATGACCGCCCAAGACGTCTTCTTTCTCTACCACCACAACAGTTGTCCCCATCTTGAGGAGGTTAATAGCCGCATATGTTCCCGATCCGCCTCCACCGATCACAGCGACATCGCGGACAATGATGTCCTCACTGGCATAGTTACTGGTATCAAATACATCGCCGACTGCGGTCGTGATCAGAAGACCAACTCCGATTGAGAGGCGAATTGATATGGGTAGCATGGTTTGATGAATTATAGTAGGAGCTGATTTGCCGTTCCTTCGTCCAAGGGCACCCTAGAAGAAGAGGAGTACCAGCCGTTCTTTAACAAGTTGATATAGATGACAAGACTCGGCATTTTTCGCCCCAGTTGACGCATGTGCATCTGGGTCGTTCTCGTCTGCCACGTGCCCATCGTACCTCGCATACGAATCTAGGCACCATTGATGGTGTACGAAGAGGCAATCTACGCTGGCCTATACTAATTGCTATGGCCCTCCAGATACCTTCGAAGGACCCGGACTATTAAGTCGGACTATCTCCTCGGAGCTTGGGGTCCAAATGGAGCGCCTATGGACTTCTCAAAATGGCTCCTGTTATTTCTAGAATCTGTTATAGCGCGCAAAGCTGGGATACGATGGTTTGGGGGCTTAAATCCACGCATAGTGTTAGTTTAGTTTATATCCATCAATCAGCATCTATGTGCTGACTTCCTGCTCATTTAAAAACAAGAAATATTAGTTACCATACGATCAAAACCGAGTCAAATTCAATAGGTGTTCAAGTTTAGTGGTAACAGTACCGTCTGTTATCTCTCTTCATTAGGTCCAGGGTTAGGACAATGGTTGATCGGGATCGGTCCCGATTGCCGCTCGGCTTGTTTTTTGTCTTAGCCACATTCCAGCCCAGTATTTGATAGGGATCCTCGAGTGTGAACTTACTTACTCATTCGATATTCCGTAACATTATCCAATGATTAACTAGTCATGAAGCTCATCATAACTGGTTCAACCGGCCTTGTGGGCGCGGAAATCATTAGACAAGCCCTGCAAATTAAAGACATCACCCAAATCATTGCAGTGGCTCGGAAGCCCGTCCAAGTCGCAGAGGGAAGTGATCCGACATCAAAACTCAAAAGCGTGGTCATCCGTGACTATGGTGAGTATACCGAAGAGGTTAAAGCTGAGTTTGCCGGGGCCGACGTCTGCATATGGTAAGTATATACCACCGTGTTTGTGTTGTATAAAAGAATTCACACGGCAAGCTTCAGAGACGAAGAGAAAAGATGACAAGATGATACTAATGCGAGCCATTTTCTAGGACTGTTGCTGTGACGCCATTCAGAACAGGCAACTTTGACTTTGCTGAGGTTAAGCGCGTCTGTCAAGACTGCACTCTCGCGGGGTTCAAGGCAATGTACGAGGCCGGTCCCGCAAAACCTTTTCGCTTCCTCTACTTCAGCGCCGATGGCACGCCTGAAGACCCGAGTAAGAAACCTGCCATCATGGGCAATTACCAAGTCATGCGCGTGAGTGATCTCCAGACGATTATGTTCCCTATATATGCGTATATATGATCTGTCACGCTAATCAAACCTCAACTATCAGTCCGAAACAGAGCTGATGGTCCGCAATCTTCCCGCTGAGTACCCCGGAGTCGAGATCTGTATCGCTCAGCCAGGAGTGGTAGTGAATTCAACGTCCTTGGGGAGAGCCGTATTGGCGTCTGCGTTCCGTGTCGTCAACACTTTCACTCGCGCAATTCCTAACATCCGCCGAGAGGAGCTGTCAGCAGCAGTGTTGGATCTGGCTGTGAAGGGATTTAACAAGGAAGTGGTCAAGAATAATGAGCTTGTTCGTATTGGTCAGACAGCTTTGAAGCAAAAGGACAAGCCTTAGATGACTGTGATGGGTGGGGATGTGGTGTTTCTTTTATTTCTTTTGTCGTGCTACCTTTTAATACCCCTAGTTTCGAAAACAGCCACGCTTTTGCAGCCTTTTCGCTGTATTGCCAGTTGACGCTAACCATGTTGTTAAACTATTCTGAGCTCCGTATTTTGGATTCCCCCCGGAACAGATCGTATGGTTATGATATGTCTCCTGGCATTATATCTTCGATTTTGTATGATATATATCCAACATCATTGTTCGTTTGCCTGTAGAATCCTCCCCAGTCATTTAATCATCCCGGAGTCTTCTTTGCTCAGTACATTTCTCAGATGACTCCAATGACTCCAAATCTATCGTTATTACGAGAGTTAGGTAGTATAAAAACCGCCCCCATAACCCTATGCACCTTAGTCGTTTGTTATTAAAATATTGGCCGCTGCTACATGAGACATCCATTCGACCTTTATATACAACTCGTTCCCATTTGTTTTAGTTGATGATAATCTAGATTATAGACAATCTAAAAGACTTTATCTCAAGTGACGTAGAAAACATGTGTTCCATCAATCATCGACTACGATAGGTGCACAGCAAAGTACTACCTAACTAGACGGTCATGTATGCTAGTTCAAAAAATCTGAGATATTATCTACTCAATGACCATTGACACCAGGTTGCGATAGGTCCAAAATCTTCTTAAACACGCATGTAGGATCATACTTCTGCTTCAACTCTCGCAAGCGTACGGTATTCGATCCAAACACCTTTTCGGCTTTGGTCTTGCTGCCTTTAAAAGGGCTTAGAATGTACTCTATGTTTGCAAAAGGGTGTGTGTATAAGGTGGCGAAAGAGAGGACTTACTGAAATAATTCGCGTAAGTGCTAGTACCATCACTATACTTATCACCCTTGAAGCCAGTTTTCTCTGCAATATACTGCGCAAATCCTCTGGATAATGAACGTGCATCCGCATCCCTGGTTTCATCTGTCCAGTTCATTGTAATGCAGATGGATGAGAACTGGCCCCGGTTTCCAAACGCGGTATCTTCGATGGCAACCTGGCGAATCTGCTGAGTGGGATGGTACTCAAAGGTCAGTGTGCTACCTCGTAAATTCTCATTTTCAGGTAACTTGGTGGTCTGCCAGAAGTAATCGGCAATTTCTAACCCATCACTAACATTGAGTGGTAAGGTGAAGTTTGCGCCGCCGAAAAGATGTCTGTCCTTGGGCGATCGAGGGTGTTTATTGAACATTAGATTGACCTCCGTATACGGCATAACGGCAGTAGTATCCCCTAATGGCTGTAATTCGAACAGAGGCTTGAAGAACTCTTTCCCATCATCCTGGGAACCGTTGTAGAAGAGCACGGCGAGGATACCAGAGGCCTTATCCGGTGGGAGGAAGTTACCGATGATAATTGAGAGCATAGAATTCCCATCGGTCGATTTCACTAGGAGACAAACTGGTATCAGTCACCGGGCACCGTTACAGTTAGTTAAGTGATGTGGTAAGAATAACTAACTAAACAGATTGCCAAATTCGATCAGTTCATCCAATTTCTCAGGAGGATAAGCCAAGAATCCAGCCCAGCAGTCCCCTTGCGGGAAAGCTTGAGAAGTGAAACTTGTGACGATCCCAAAATTTGGACCAGCACCGCGGAGTGCCCAAAATAGATCAGCATTTTCATTCTTATTGGCAGTAACAACCTCTCCATTGGCAAGAACTACTTCACACTCCAAGAGACAGTCGAGTGCTAGCCCCCGACGACCCGTCAGATATCCGTAGCCACCACCTAGGATGAGACCACCGACTCCCGTATCAGCCACGACACCGCTGACAGTGCCCAGGCCATGTTCCCACAAAGCACCGTTCACATCCTCCCAAGTACACCCACCACCGAAGGTAATTGACTGTCGATACGGATCAACAACAGTGGAGCGCATTCGGAAAAGATCAATGACCATGCCTCCGTCGGAAGATGAATCTCCACTTGTGGAATGTCCGCCACCACAAATCGCTAATGGAAGCACGTTATGCTCTGTAGCATATCGAAGCGCCACGCTCACTTCACTTGCAGTGGTAGGACGGACAACAACGGCAGCTGGTTTGATGCAAGATGCACTCCATCGCTTCAAGCTCTCCTCGTAACCAGGGCTTCCAGGGACGTATACTTCTGTACCGGGCAGGACTTGCCGAAGATCGTCGAAGATGGATGGAACCATTTTGAGGGTGAAGTCCCTTTTCCGGAACGTTGTGATGGCGATTGAAAACTTGAATTATCTGACCATCAGCTATTCTTGTACCAGTATCCAAATACTAGCCATCCTCCGCATAATTTCGTGATCATGGATCGGGCGGACCGGCATTCAATACCAGTCTACGCCATCCAATGTAGGCTTATAGTCCGAATGGTGTCGCCGGCGGAGGTTACCTTTGATTGAGTGGACTCAGCACTCGTCTCCCGAACGGCATCTGGATGCCGGTCCCGCCTCAGCCAGTCCAGGGGCTCCCGCTGTTGCTGGGAAGGCTAAGCTTGGGCAATTAATCACCATTATGCACTTTTGCTTTTCATCATATATATGATCCAATGTACTGAGTCTGTATATGGGCTGACATGGCTGCAAAAGGCAGAATAATATAATTGAGGTCCTATCAGACGCCCCACCCTATACAGTAAGGAGGTCTGTGAGCGGATAATCCGGATATCCCATTACACCCACAAGAGATTGCCTGGAAGCCCAACCAAAAAAAAAATATGCGTCTTGGTCATGGATTTGAAGGATGCCTTTTGCTTTCCGAGGAATCTCTCTGTACTTCAGTGGATATATCAAGAATGAGCCAAACATGTCCCAGCATGACGAATGAGTTTAATCTGAATAATCTGATCATTATCGCAATCCATATTTTATCAAACACGATATACCCCGTATATATATACATGTCACAGAGCCATTTTTGGCATCATTTTGAGTACCTAGGTAACATTTCGCATTAAAAGTGCGGTCAGATACAGTTCCAAGGTTTGTAAGAAACAGTAATCAATATCCAGCTCTTAAAAAAAAATCCACTTCGCTCCGTACCTAGGTAATATGCCCTGGTTGAAGAGGCCCAAGTATGCGCTCTGATGGGGTTATGATCTTATCACTGAAAGAGAGTCAGGAGAAAGTGACCTCTAATAACTGATAATGCATGGTAATTCTCTGTCTTTGTATTGATATATAATTGTAGGTATTTGTCTACACAGTTACACAATCAAACCAATATAACTTGTGATGCTTACTGATATATCTAGTTTTTGATCAACTTATCACTCACTTATAATGCAAATAGAATAAGAGCTCTCTCGGATGACAATTCAGAAGTAGAGATAATTGATATTCAAATCCGCCACTACATCTACTTTCAACTTCAGTTGTGCATATCCCTGGCGCTAGGGGCTGCATGCATTCTCGCTACTGTAGCTCCTATAAACCCTACTTTCGTGCCATTGGGTCGCTCAAAATTACGAATCGTGTCAACAAGATCCTGATAAAATCCGACGAGTAGAGACGTTGGCGCAGGAGACAGCCCGTTGGAAGAATATCTATTTTTCGAGTCTATCCAGCAACTTTGACACACATTGGAATGGATAATTGCATGCCCAACTATCACCAAGGAGGAAATCTCGTTACTTTTACAATAGAGTCGTAACAGATTCAATGCCATTTTCTGTTTCTTGAGTCAGCTGGTGATCTTTGAAAAGGAATTTGGTCAATATCTGAATAAATGTCTTCGTTTTATTGTCTATTTGAAGTCCACTTGCCAATTAGTCTCGTCGAAGTGAGGTAACTATTTGAATTATTTTACATCGTTCTATATGCATCGTTGCCATTCCCCAAACGCCATGTAAATACACGAAGAAAATTATAATACATCATCAGTGGGGCTGAGAAAGGAAAAGTTTATCGCGCCACTGAGCCCGACATAGTGAAGAGTCAGAAGACCTCAGTCAAAGGAATAATGATGCGCCAACGGACGCAAGACTGATTTTTGAATCTTCTGAGCAACCTCCGGATTCGAAAACTTCCTCAGCTTGATGGCCAATGGCAAGATGCGATCTCGATCCGCCTGGGTCATAACGTCGGCGAATTGTGTTCCGAGTGCCTTGTCCAGTAATTCGCGGAACTTGACCATAAATTGCAACGCCAGATAACCGTTCACGGATTCTGCAGATTGAGCAGAACCGGTAGAATAGAATTGGACGGGCGAATCGAGTATGCGCTCTATAGACTCGTAGAGTCGGGTCGCATGTGGTTCGAGGCTCGCAATTACGGTTTTTTGAAGTGACCATCGCATATTACGACCCATCAGTGTCAAGTTCGTCGTGTTGGGGTCAATGTCCTCTAATCCTCGAAGGACGAGAAGCCATTGTGGGTTTGCCGTCAGTGCGTCAGCAAGGGCAAGAAAATCGGTAAGTGGTCGAGGATCAGGTAGAGGAAGTTGCTCTTGCATGAGGGACAGCATTTGTTGTGCAATGCGGAGAACATTGGGGTTTGTGCGATCACGAAGACAGCAGCTCATGGCAATATGCAAAGCCTTGCCGTCAAGCTTCCCCGTAGGAAGCAGTTGTTGACGAATCACGTCGAGAGCAGTCTGGCTGGATCGAGAAATTCGGAGAAGTCGCAAGTATGCGTAAATATTCCCTGGATCTGGTGTTATGTTGTACCCTTCCCGATCGATTGTGAAAAGATTCCAGTAGCCGCGCCCAGCAGCGGTGCCCTTAGTTACAATCCGGCAGACTGTTAAAATAATGTGGAGTACTCGGTTGTCCGGCGCCAGGAATTTCGGCCCGTCTTCACTGTTGGCATCTTCAATTGGATCAAAAACGTCGTCAAGATTCTCCACGAGGTTTGCTGTGCCTTCGGCATCTTCGGCAGTCGTAGTCTCGTCAAGCTCGGCAACATTCTCAGATTCAGACTCCAAGGACCGCCAGGAAGTGTAGTTGAACTTGTCGTCACGGTCTTCACGTTTCTTGCTGAGTCGGACCGCAGCTTCCCACGTTCCTTGACGTGAGCTCTTCCCCGAGGACGCGTCCGGCTTGGGAACAAGAATGGGAATGTTACTTGTTTGCTTATATAGTGCGAGAGCATTATAGCAATTCAACTCGTCCAGGGGGTCAATAAGCACCCAAGCCATCACGCTCACAAGCTCCGCATCTAGCTCCAATTCGCCTTTTCGCCATTGATTTATAACGTCGGCCCACACCCGTTTCGCGTCCAGGATCAGAGCATCGTGTTTCTTTGTTCGTAATTCCATTTGATCCTCTGGTATTTCCTTGATCTGATTGGGTAAAGCATCTAGAATGGCTTGCAAGATGATTGTATATGTTTGTGCCGTTGGTTTATGCGGGCCGAGCTCAGGAAGATCGCCGACCACATTCCATAGAGTTTCGAGATCGTGATAGATGCCGCAAACTTCCAGCATGGCGTGATAATGGTGATGACTGGGTGTTACATTGGAATCAGAGTCAAACAGTTGTCGATATATCTTATAAGCAAGTTCAACGGGTTTCACACCAGTCTGGTGGGACTGGCGGCAGAAGCCTTTCAGCATGATCGTATATGTATGCGCCGTTGGGGCTCGGGCCCTTTTTTTCATCTGTGCCTGGTTAGCCATCCGCACGTTCAAAACGTAAGATCATAAGTGCCCAATATCCATACATCATTATAAAAGCGGAAAGCCGCTAGAGGTGCACCTCTATCGAAACAATACGAGAGCAACTGGTTCCAGGCCACGGAAGTATCTAGTCGTCTGGTCTCAGCCCGCCGTATCATGGCAACCGCCATGGAAGCTCGATTTGCCTGCAGGAGCCTCGCAATTCGAGTAGCTAGCTCCTTGGGGTCTTTCAACCAATCAATCTCTTTCGCAACGGCGACTTTAGAGACGCCAGCAGGCAGGCCTGTCCCCTTGGCAAGCTCCATCAGTTTCTCGGCCTCTTCCCTATCGCCACGAACTTCTCGCCGTTGTCTTTTCTTCAGATTGCGATTGTAGTTTTGGGATTCTGCAAGGCGCTGGTTGCGAAGAGATTTTCTTGGTGCATGACGGCTCGACTCAAAAGTGTGGTGTGGAACATCTTCAACTTCGGCATATCCGGCGTGTAGAAATCTCGCATGAGGCGTAAGATGCGTATTTATTCTGTAGAAACGAGGTATAGACTGCGCGATGCCTTCGAATCTCGACGGTGAATCATGTAGCAATCGATTTCTGAAGAGCGCACCGACGCGGATATTGCGTACGAGCGCATTGCTAGAGCGAAGCATGGTCACGCTCGTTTCAACAGAACTGCGTATGGCTGTCGCGTGGTGGCAATCAGGCTCCAAACGATATCAAGATAGACGACGTGCTCGAAATGTTCCTAATAGCTGGCATGAGGTTGAAATCTTCGCATTAATACCGAGATTGAATGGTCCGTTATGGGCGATGGCGAGAACGGGGGTTCGTCTCAGATTGGACGAAATCGCAGCAAGGATCAGGGAAACCAAAAACCTGAGAATCAGCTACCTCCTAGTCCGTATATTAAAAGAATCGAAAGAATTGGCAAAAAGATAGAAGCTAGAGGTTGGAAAGCTGTCGTGAAGCATCAGTCCGCAGCTTCTGTTCAGGCACCGAAATCCAGAAAAATTCTCAAAGGAGTAAGAAACCCCGATAAGCCGACCAACCAGTCAAATTAGTGAATTTGGTAGTCGGCGATATGTTTATCCGTAACGCTAAACCGGATTTGCTAGCCCGTACTACGGAACCTCCTTCCCACTTGGCGTGCAATTTTTTTGCCGCCTTTGCCCCTTCCTTCTCTAGAAAAGATCCTAAAAATTTCTTTTTTTCTTCCTTAGTTCGCCCGTCGCTTTTATTCTCCTTCATCCTCCTTTTTCTTCTCTTCTTTATTCCTCACTCTTCTTTCTAAATTAGATACCCTCTGGATTCATTTTTCTACCTGACATCACGACAACCCGTTTTCTTCGCACCTTACATCTGATTCTCACTCTCGACTAAATCTCAGCCTGAATCATGTCTTATCGTGGCGGCGGCGGCGGTTACGGTGGCTCTCGCGATAACTTTGGAGGAGGTGGTGGTGGTGGCTTCAGGTACGTGTTTAGAACAGTCTCCTCCAGTACTGTGTTCGAAAGGAAGCAGTACTTGAGGATTTAACTGACAGATCGAGGATGTCAACTAACTTCATACTAGAGGACGAGGCGGCGGTGGTGGTGGTTACTCCAACGGCCACAGCGGCTCCAACGGCTACGGCAACGGCGGTTTCGGTGGAGGCAGCTATGGTGGCAGCGGTGGTGGTGATCGCATGGCTGCTCTCGGAGCTGGACTCAAAACTCAAGATTGGGGTATGTTTTGATGAATAATTCTTCATCCCAAGTATTCTCAACTAATCATTTCTCTCTAGACCTTTCCACTCTCCCTAAATTCGAGAAGTCATTCTACAAAGAGCATGAGGATGTGACGAACCGATCGCAAAAAGACGTCGATGCCTTCCGCAAGGAGCATCAGATGGCAGTCACTGGCCGAAACGTGCCTCGCCCCGTCGAGACTTTCGACGAGGCTGGGTTCCCCAACTATGTGCTCTCCGAGGTCAAGGCACAGGGTTTCTCCAAGCCAACAGCGATCCAGTCTCAAGGATGGCCCATGGCTCTGTCTGGTCGTGACGTTGTCGGTATTGCTGAGACTGGCTCAGGAAAGACTTTGACTTATTGTCTTCCTGCTATCGTGCACATCAATGCTCAGCCACTCCTCTCGCCTGGCGACGGCCCCATCGTTCTCATCCTCGCACCGACCCGTGAACTGGCAGTTCAGATCCAAACAGAAATCAGCAAATTCGGTCGTTCATCTCGCATTCGCAATACCTGCGTCTACGGTGGTGTTCCCAAGGGACCTCAAATCCGCGACCTCAGCCGTGGTGTGGAAGTGTGCATCGCGACTCCCGGTCGTTTGATTGACATGCTTGAAGCTGGCAAGACCAACCTTCGCCGTGTCACTTATCTCGTCCTGGACGAGGCTGATCGAATGCTGGACATGGGATTTGAGCCTCAAATTCGTAAGATTATTTCACAAATTCGTCCTGATCGTCAAACATGCATGTGGTCTGCCACTTGGCCCAAGGAAGTCCGTCAGCTCGCAAGCGACTTCCTGAACGACTTCATCCAGGTCAACATTGGTTCGATGGATTTGTCTGCCAACCATCGTATCACTCAAATCGTTGAGGTTGTGTCCGAGTTTGAGAAACGCGACAAGATGATCAAGCATCTTGAGAAGATCATGGACGACCGCAAGAACAAATGCCTTATCTTTACTGGCACCAAGCGTGTTGCCGACGATATCACACGATTCTTACGCCAAGACGGATGGCCTGCACTCTGTACGTTATGAATTCTTTTCCGACACCTTTGATCTCACACTGACTTTTCTAAATAGCTATTCACGGCGACAAACAACAGAACGAGCGGGATTGGGTCTTGCAAGAATTCAAAAATGGAAAGAGCCCAATCATGGTTGCTACTGACGTGGCATCTCGTGGTATCGGTATGGTTGCAACTTAATCTTCCCCCTTCCTTTCTCTCCTTCTATCCTTTCTCCCCTCTGTTTTTCCCTTGACAACTGTCGCGTTCTCGACTTTGTCGAGGTCTAACCCGTAGTGAGGTCGTGTGACATTGGCACGGTGCCTTTTCTCTCTTCAGACATGTTTTGTCGACATGGCTAGCCCAGGCTGTTTTCGGGGTTTAACCTTGCCGGCTCGCAGCCGGGAGGTCCTTGGACTCACTTTGCAGTTTAGCAGATTTACTCTATCACTTTCCAAGCTCTCTTCATTCACGGGAGGTTTCCAGAGCTCCGGGAAGTTACGTATTATTACGAATTACGAGTTAAGCTGCATAACCAAGGTGCTCTAGGACCGTGAACATTGCCAGTCCATGGGCTTACTGAATATTCTTGGCTTATTTCCAAGAGAGGATTGCATCAAGTCTGAAGTTTTCGCGCGACTGACCCGGGTCCAGAGGTCATGCCGCTTAAATGACTGCGTTGTTTTGCTAACCTATTGTAATTCTCAAGACGTTCGCGACATTACTCATGTCATCAACTATGATTATCCCAACAACTCTGAGGATTATGTCCACCGTATCGGTCGTACTGGCCGTGCTGGTGCCAAGGGAACGGCCATTACGTTCTTTACCACTGACAGTACGTTTGGTTTAGCGATGATTTTACTACCTGTTCTATCAACTAACTTTTTTCCAGACTCTAAGCAGGCTCGTGACCTTGTCACTATTCTGAGCGAGGCTAAGCAACAGATTGATCCTCGTCTTCACGAAATGGCCCGTTACAGTGGTGGTGGCGGCGGTGGCCGTGGTTGGGGTGGCGGTCGTGGCCGTGGCGGTTATCACCGTGGCGGCGGCGGCGGTGGTTACACTGCGTCTAACTCTGCTCCTATTGGTAGCAACCGACGTTGGTAAAGAGATTGTTTCGTATCTGATTGAACGTAGGGCCTGATTCAACGTAAGGCCTGAGGTCAAGACTATTCATGAGTCCGATTTGTGACTTTGAAAACTACGGCGTTCGGCATGGATTATTTCGTTTTTACGATAGACTGACTGCTGTTTTTGTGTTTAGAGTATTTCGTTAGCTGCTCGACCATTTGGTTGAGCTTAGATTTGCAGATCAATGAAGCAGTAATTTTACAGATCGATTTTCAGTCCAATTCTATAAAACAGCTCCTACTGCTACTGTAGTAGACTCGGTATGTAAGCAGTTGCAATACACAATTGACTTGCAGCACAACCTTAGAACCTCAGAACTTTCTAGTCTGTTGTACCACGACTCTTAGCTCGCGCGAAGAACATGCATGGAATATTCCAAAATTCTCGAAGCTATCTTTTCTGCTCCCTGACTCGATACGTAGGTAGTACATACCTGCGTAGTTTATCGACTAAAGACGCAAGGCGCGAGGCGTAAGCAGAGGCACGCACTCGTTAGTTAGCTAGTTAGTGTACCACTCCATCCAGGGCTACCTAGGCACTAGGCACGTTCCACTAAGTTAGGTTAAATGTGCACTCCCTAACTCAACTAACTATGGTATGGTACTAAGATAACTTAGTCGAGTTTGTAGAACTAACTTCCAAGGTTAACTAACTGTTAGTTAACTAGCGAGCAAGGTTGTGTTTACCTTAAGCTGCCGCCGTTGAGGCTAAATTAATATGGCTAGATCTAGTAGGTGGTTAGATCTGACGGGGATTATCCATGGAGGCGTAGTACGTCGTACAGTATGCGTGATACCTACTATATAGGCAGTGATGGGTGTTGGGCCGATGCTATCTACGATTAATATAGATGTTTTCCAAGGATTTGTAGTATTTACTACCTAGTTATGCAGTTTATAGCTGTACCTAGGTATAGTAGGTAGGTACATTGATATTGTTTTTGGAATTGACTGCTGTAGTACGGAGTATATATAAAATGGAATGAGGATTAGGTAGCTAGAACCAGATAGGGTTCCATAACCCTGGAGATATGGAGTAGGTAGAAGTGTCTTCTTTTCCGTTGACGGACTGGAGATACGCAGTACCGAGATAAGAAAAGTCTACATTAGTCTTTGGGCACCGATTAAATCGTTTGATTGTTGAGATAGTAGTCAAGATCTCAATCGAGGTAGTTAATTTTGGTAGTAACTGATTAGCGCGGTTAGTGATTAAGCTCTACGGAGTAACGTTATGCTAAGTTGGATCAGAAACTTCACAGCTCGAGGTCGAATACAGAGTACTCTACTCTGGTTGAAAAGCCACAGATGATTTAGAAATTAAAAGGGGTCACCGACAAGACAGGCCGAAACAAGACGAGATCAGAGAAAAGGAATGTAAATCGGCTACCTAGGTACATGTGCAAAGCACGGATACAGATACAGAGATGAGACAATATCTGTCCAATCATGATTTAAATATCTAACCCTCAGCTCAATCCGACTTATCCGATCACGCAACACAAATTTACCTTTTAATCGTCAAAAACAATCCATTTTGTACTTCGTACGGAGTACTCCGTTACTTGCGTCTCAACATTTGAAAGTAAATTCGGGAATAGGCGGAAATTTCCGGTCCAACATTTTTTTTCCTCTACACGGCCTAGTGCTTCTACTTCTAGGAGCTTGGAAATAGGAGCTGAACGAAATGAAATGCAACAACTGATTGAGTTTGGAGTTTGGAGTTTGGAGTTTCCAGGTTTTCTGGCCCCATGGGTCAAAGGCCCCTTTTCCAAGCTGTTCTACTACTACCTAGCAGACCAGTGGTGGTTAGTAGTTATTATGGAGTACTCTTAGCGAGAGTCTCTAGTCGACACTCCCCTGTCCGAACCACATGCCAATCTTACTCCGTAGTTACCTGTAGGAGCCAGCGCAAGTGGAGCGGAGTTGGGAATTCTCGGTACATCGGCAACGCGAGACTACAATAGTCGCTTTTTTAGTCCATACGGAGGACGGAGGATTGTATTTCAGGGGCTGGTCTTTGCTTGCTACAATGCATCACACTGTACTCCGTACTACAGTATAGATCGACTTCTTATACTCTGTAGAAATTAGTCAATTTCAGAGATTAATGGTGATTGCTAATTAAATAAGAAATCTTGCTAATTGGCGGAGAATGTTCATTCTCAAGTATGGAGTAGGTACCTAGGTACTAAGAGCGACGGTAATGGTAATGGTAATACAGCAACACAACAACGCTGTATTGTATTGTCGGCATTACGCGCTATCCGCGGAGCGTTCTCCACGGTCTACTTCCATCTTGGGAACTAGTCTGATTTTTGACTGATGCTGAGAATGTGTACGAAATGAACTTTAACCGGGGCGGATAATTTATTAAATCCCGCTCTGCTCTGTACTATGTACACTCTATACTCCGTACAACAGTGTATTACGCTCTTTTATTTCCTGCGCGGCTTGCGTGGAGAGCAAGCAGTAAATTCCGAAACACAAAAATTATTGCAACTATCTGTGGCCAGAGACCAGTTCAAAGCCAAGAAGAGCGCAGGAGCCCGGATATTTTGTACTGCGTCGTTTGAGTTGGTTTTAATCATGCATCAGGCCCAGAAGAGCATTGTCCTGGATGGCCGGGGAGTTTTCTGTTCAAAGCTAGCATTAAGATCTGGCATAAATCGCGCTGTACATAGCATAGTAAGTTGGGTGGGTATTATTGGGCCGTATCACCCCGAAGTACTATGTACACCAAGACGAACCCGAGATCCTTCGTTTATATTATTATATTATTATTATCATTATTTGCTATTCACAATAGTCGAGGTACCATGGTCCCATGGCACCGAGGATGCACTACCTAGGTACGTAGGTGGTACGAGTAACAGGGATAAAGTACTTCGTGGGTCTCGTGCAGCAGCGCAGGTGTGCATACATCAATAAAAAATAAATTAAGAACGCCCTTATTTAAAGGGCGACTAACGAAGAGCTGGAGTCCACGGGTCCGGACTTCGAAGGATCCACTTGATTTCCACAAAATGAGAGACAAAGTCAAAGAGCAAAGATCAAAGAGACGTATTTCCGAATGCGTAAATAGGATTCACGTGTTTATTAATCATTTCTCCAAATCACGCGGTCTCTCTAGGGCTCCAGCTGTAATCTGAGTACGATGTCCTCTGGAAATGGATGGCTAGCGACCAAAGATGCATGCATTGAGAAAAATGGAAAGCCACATGAAGATCAGAATTAAATTATTCCGTATATTTTTCTATGTAGTACAAATTAATTCATAGATCCTGGGATAATCAACCCGTCTCGGCGTTGGCTCGTGTGGTACCTAGGTATGTTGGTTGCATGAGTTCAGACTTCAAGACATGCAGACATATCTACACGGGACGGCCAATCAGATGTTGACATTTACATATTCGCGATTCCCACGACCCAAGACCTATTTCACAGCACTTCTTGAGCTCTTCTAATCTCAAGACTGTGACTGAGCGATATGTTCAGCCGCCAAAAAGCACGTTGTCCGGAGTTAACGGACGTAGTATCTCCATCTTCGTAAGCTGAAGTAACTTAACTTCGTAAGTAACAACCCAATTCGATAACGATAAAACTGTTCGAGATCCGAGCGACAGACTAGAGAAAAAGTTTATGTCAGGGACTTGTATCCTGATTGGGTCTAGATAACCTGTGCCCGTCTTTCTGCGTCTTGTCTGCGTCTAGACCTGGTGTACGTAGCTGATCACCAGGATTCAGACTGAAGTACTTTGCAAAGAGAAAGCTGTTGGTTTTATTTCTTTCGTTCAAGTAAAATTGAAGGTCTCCAACGAACAGAGTCGGGTCGTATAATTCGTATTCGTCATCTCACCGGGGACCTTTTTGCCTGCTCCGAAATGCCAGGGAATAGCTACTCCGTCGAAGCAAAACTGTGCGAACAGTGACCTCGGATTCAGTACTGACAACGACATGCATCGTCTGATGACAACGATATAGACTCATCGCACTACGGAACGCTAGAATTGGTGCGTCAAGCTAGTTAGATCAGCCGAATGACTCGAGCCAGCCTTGACAAGTTGACTAGTTCCCGGACCCTATGATTCAGTTATCGTCATGTCAATACTGCGTACAATCAGAGTCCATCTAAGACAGGAAAAGAAAAGAAGAGAGAAAAGCAACGAGTCATATTACCGTGCCTCCGCTGGTAATACGTCAGGGTAATGGTATATCTGACATCATTGGTCAAAATATCTTACCTACTGTCATATAACCGTATCGCTATGCTCACATATCGAGTTGCCCACCGCAAGGAACGTTAGCGACAGTATAATACTCACCATCATAATATACATCTCAAAACAGTATGAGATAGAATACAACTTCATGGCGTGGTGTATAAACGTTTATCAAGGTCAGATACATGCATGTGCCACAAGAGTTAACTCAAGCCGCTAAAAACACGTTCCTGGACACTACCCTGGCGCGTCGGCCACGCGGGTCACTCGTGCTACTTAGTACTCACTAGTAAAGGTTCCCGAAGTTTTGTCCTAGGACAGGGTTTTGAGGTTAGTGCTCTATGTACGGAGTAGCCTGGTGCATAGTACGTAGCTCCGTAGTAAACGGATCAATTAACAATATCCTCAGCTGTTTAGTATTGCCAAGTCAGCCTGGTAATTATTTTCACACTGCAAATTCTATGTACAAAGTCTAGACATAGCATGACATTACGGATACCATTTATTGCCCTTGGCATCAACCCTGGAAACTAGTAAACAACTAACTTCTCTAGTCCTCACTAAACTGGTCTGACATCTCATGGCGCGAGTGTCAATAAGATCGCGCATTGTTTATTTCCAGATTAACCAACTACCTAGTACGGCGTCTCCGTAGTCCGTAGTAGAAATAACTAAGGCACTTAATTGACTAACTAATCCCTACCTAGGTAACTAACTTAATTAGTCGTCCGTACCGAGCCAGACATTAGCCGAGCCAAGCTCTCCCTAGCTCCCTGGCCGGGGACCACGACAAGACCGTCCCCGTGCTAGTAGGGGAAGCTCTAGAGACTAGTACGCTGTCATGTCTTAGCTTGTGTCGAGCTCGAAGCTGAATCATAACATAAACATAAAATGGAGTCTGTTGTGATGATAATACAATAATAATACCATACATAGATACTCAGTCTCGCGTACCCCGTAATGAGCGAGAAATTAACCAAGCCGAGCACTACATAACATACAATGTCTTGGTAGTTGAGAGTGGACCTCGGCCGCTATCGGGCAGTGCAATCCTTGTCCAGTTTGGCTGCTCTACTAAGTAACTATGTACTATGGTATGGCGAGTAAATAATGTTAGTAAGTCCCACAAGGTATATTTGCTTTTCTTTACGCACACGCACTCAGTATTATGTAAATAAGTAGAAAGTATATTTCATCCATCATTTATTGGCTAAAAATGTGTGCATGTAATATTTTCTGGGTATATTTTTATTTCCACGCATTATTATTCTCCACCATACTAACGTTACTTCACCACCCTACCATAGTAGTACCTACTACCGGAACTAGCTACTCCGTAAGTACTCCGTACACTAAATAGTTAGCTAACTAAATTGACTAAGTAGGACTAAATTCAGACTTTGGTTCAGGGTCTATGGCGCTTGACTCTCGAGTCTTGAGTCTCGATTGCACAATCAATTTGTGATTAACAAGGAAGGTGAAAGAAAGACAGGAAAAAGAAAGGAAAAGAAACCTTGGAAGAAGAAAAAAGCAAAACGCGAAGGAACGAAAAGGAAATCAAAAGGAAAATCGGTAAAAAAAAAAAAGCAAAGTGCAGCAAGCAATTCGGCATTGAGAGGTTAATCAAAACTGCCGGTATCTCCGACTGGGTTTTCATATCTTTCTGAACTTGACGACACCGTACAGACATACTCTGTCTGCTCTGTAACTTAAGTTTTTATCGTTCAATTTGCGTGCTCTATTAAACTAAACACGTGCAGAAAGTAAAGAAAGTAGAGAAAGTAAAGACAAAGCAGCGAGAAATAAGACGAGAAGAATGCCATTGTCATAGTACGTAATGATACATAAAAAACCGAGCTGACTCGTAACTGTCGGTAGGGCACAGCTTATCAGCACAAAGAGAGAGTCTTATGCTGCGTGGGGGCGGGTTTCGCATTTCCTTGGCTGGACCAATCGCCAGCTGGGAATACGCGTACGGTAAGTATCTGATCCTACGGAAAATACGCAGAGAGAATACTTCCGGACATAACGTACACATTACCACTCTATTCTGTTAGTACATAGTATTTTTCATGTAAATATTACAATATACATTATCCCATTGACCAAACTACCCATCAGTCAGCTAAACTAGCTAATTATATTTAACTGTGGTCAGATAAGTCGACGATTGCAGCGTCCAAATCAACATCCTCATCTGACCCAAATAACGGACGAAGCCAACTAACCACAAAAGTGGGCGCTAGGAATCCTGCTAAATGGCTAGCTGGCTAATATGCCGGATCGCCTAACAGCACGCCGCCGAGGGATCCAATGGGGAGCATGCAGAATCCGCCTAACTCCACGCGCTGAAATAACTAACTAAATTAGTTGGTTTCTCCACTAGAAACTAGGCAGTGGACACCACGCTGGTCTGGCACGGCTTTAGATTAACTAGTTGTAGTTAGTGGTGTTAGTGGTGTTAGTACCCGACGGATGAACTTGGAGCGAAAAGGGAAAGCGAGCGACGTGGTCCTGGACCCCCGCCCCCCCGGGCCGCGGCTACTAGTTAGTCTAGTATTATCGTTTTGGACCAGGGTGACTGGACTGGATTCGGGATTTTTTTCAGGTCCCACGGCTGCAGTAGTGCCGGCGCTGGTGCAATATCGAGTCCCTTTGCCTGGGACTGAGAATGGCCATATACCTAGGTAGTTCATTTAAATTGTTCGGTATGATGCGCTCACTGCATTTGTATGATGTTCCTTCAAATTATTAATGTTCCTACGTACTCAGTAACTTACCAGTACAAAGTATCCGTAATTTAACCGTCCTCGGCGGTACGAAACATACGCCGCGTAAACAGCCGTGACCAATCATCCTCGAGAATTTCTCTTATTCCTGCTGGAATTACCAGATCCGGCTAGATCCAGAACCCGCGTGTCGTAATTAATAATTAATAATACTGCAACCCGCCTGAGGTTGCATTGTCAATTTGTCACGTCCATCCATCTTTTCCATCCTCCTCTCCATCCTCTATCCTCCATCTTCTTCTCCTCCACCATTCACCATCCTCCATTTATCATCCTCCCCTTTTTTTTCCCTCCTTTCAACCACTCACAATCTCTATTCAATTTTGCCTCGCTATCGTCGGCCCTCCTCCCTTAATGCCCACTTTTCCCATTTCCCACTTCCCACTTCGACTTCGACTTCCACGTCCCAGACTACCAACCAGCCAATCCATCTGATCGCAAAATCAAAACCCGACCCAGAAACCGCGCAAAAGGCAAAAAAAAAGAAAAGAAAAAACGAGAGAACCCACTTCGCTTCTTGCCAACCCGCGACAAAGTTACAAACTACAAAACTGTCCTCGCCCACCCGCCGCCGCCGCTCACGTCCCAACTACTACTACTGTCTTGCCGTCTGGTACAGTCTAAAAAATCGAACTAAAATCGTTTAAGCCTCGCTCGATTGCTCGAATACTATACTACTTCGAGTACCTGCACTCTACCCTCTGCACTACGCACTACTGCATTACGGTTCCTCGACTACTACCACAACTTAGTTACTGCGACATTACCTTGACGGACCGAGAGCACGATAATCCCGAAGACACAACCCAAGAGGACACACTACGACACGACAAGTCAAGACAGGACAGGACAGGACTATCTCCATAGACTCCATAGTCCACCTCCAACCATAGCCTATTCTCGGGTACTATACTTTAGTACCAGCGTGTCCGTCCGTGCCTGTTTTAGCCTGGTCATCGCGTCGAATCTTCCCCCGAACTTGACCTGCTTTAAAATTCCCGCCGGACAGCCCTCCGTCTTGTCGTGGTCCATCCGTCAACGCTTGTTTTTCCCATCGCGTTTGGCTCTAGTTTAGTGACTTTCGCGTCAGAACGGGCACGCTATACTATCATCACCTTCTTTTTTTCTTTGCCACGATTGTTTAATCACTTCCATTACGCATCCACGCTTTTCTGGTGTGGTAGCTTTGGCGTGGCATTAGACAAGACAACCTCGCGAAAACGGTGATCCCGCTTTTCTCGCCTTTCAACCTTCTCTCTGCGTGACGCCGACTTGGAATAGTCACTCAAAAAAAAGGTACGCGCTTGCAGTGGCTCTGTCTCCGGCGAGTTGTATGTGTCTTGTGTTGTTCAACAAAGCGCTTCAACCTTGCAACCGATAAAAAGGTATCTAAGTATTGGAAGGCCTTCGTCTCTGATTACGCGCAATCAGGTTCGCCAGTCACGAATCGCGACCACAGCTGCAAATTCACTGTGTCCTAAGTAAATCGCGACTGGGTAGTAAGCACGACGCTGCTGCTTCCGTTTGACATATCAACCGACGTTCCTTATTGTTTGGTCACGTCTCGCGCGCGCATCTTCGCGTCGACTTTCGTATTGCTCGCCATCTCCGTCTTGTCTCCTCCGCACAAATACAACTCCAAAACCCTCCTCTGAGATACCCACGGAGCGCGCCAGCCATGGCTCAAGCAACCAGTTCGTCTACCACTCTGACCGATGTGAAGCATGATGACCATCGCAATCAGTCGAACTTGAAGTCTGACGCGGACCTGCCTATAGATCCATCAATTGCGGCCTCTAGCCCAACATACCCGCCACCTTACTCGCCCTACCAACCCCAGGGCCACGACATGTCTCAATACCAGGGACATCCGCCTCCGCAGATGTACGCGCGTCCAGAGTGGTCGCACGGCTACCCGCATCAGCAGCATGCTATGCCGGGTCCTTACAGCTCGCCTGCTCCTCCAACGGTTGGTTCTGCCTCCCCTGCTACCACGGCAGGGCTGCGCCCAGGTCAGGTACGTTCGTTCGGGTTTGGTGCACGATCTTTCTTTATTGTAATAACAGGAGAATATTCTATCTTGTTGGTTGAATGGGGGAAGAAGGAAAAAAAAAGAAAAAAAAATCTAAAAATGAAACGATCGTGCATGTCATTTCCTGGGAGCGGCCCAATGCTTGAACCAGCTTTTCGAGCTTGATTCCTTGCATGGCATGCCATTTGATATTGTCTTTTTTGTCTGGTTATGAAGTATCTGGCTGACCCTATTTCATCTCGCAGGTCTACTCGTTCGTACCTATCCCCGGTGCGCAGCAACATAAACGACCCCGTCGTCGTTACGAAGAGATTGAGCGCATGTACAAATGTGGATGGAATGGTTGCGAAAAAGCGTACGGTACATTGAACCACCTCAACGCACACGTTACCATGCAGTCGCACGGTAACAAACGCACTCCCGAAGGTATGCAATCATTTCCCCCATCTTTTCGCGAGTATGACGGTTATCCACATGTAATACATAAATCGAGGCGCAATTTGGTGTCAGTCTCTCTTTTTTGCATGTATTCGCGTGCTAGTCGCAGCAATTGCAATCGCATTGTGCTCAAAGGAGGCTAGTGTGGCGGCCGCATGTCCTAGTCTGGTTACACAGCTAGGGGGCACGCGGCTATCGCAGTAGCGTTGACACCGGCGTCAACGTTAATTTAGTCGTGCACCTGCCCATGAGACTAATTTAGTCTCGTGTCTGACGAGGCTCCTTGGCTTTTTTTTTTTTCTTTCTCGGTTGTTTCTTTAAGCTTCACAACGTACTGACCTGCCTGCACTGAATAGAATTTAAAGAAATCCGCAAAGAATGGAAGGCTCGCAAAAAGGAAGAAGAGAACCAGCGCAAAGCTGCAGAGGATCGTGAACGTCAGGCTGCTGCCCAAGCTCAAGCACAAGCCGGTCAAGTCGAGGGTGGTCCCCCGACTGACCCTTCACAGGGTGGCCAACCCCCCAGCTACGCCGGTGGAGTCCGACCTCAACTACCTCCCATCGGATACCAACCTGCAGAGAATCAAGTCCCTGGTCAATACGCCCCTGGCGGTGCGGGTGGCATGGTGTATCCCCAGGGCAATGGCCAGATGTATGGCAACTACCCACCTCACTCGCCCTATGCTCAGAACAACCAGGTGTACCAGCAACGTAAGTAGCTGTTCGCCACCTCAACTTGACTTGTCTTGATGCGTTCGCTCTTGATGCAACTATTGAAAGAAAAAGAAAAGAGAAAAACAAGAGGCATCGCTCACTGGACCGTGGATTTTTCTTCTTTTTTTCTTCTTCTTCCATCGTTGCAAACCATCGTCTCTCACATCGTGGTGCTGACGGCTGATTTTCTCCTCTTAGCCCCAGACAACCAATCTGGAAACTACCAGTGAGGACGGATTCCAACCAAGTTAGCCCCAAGAAAAAAAAAGAATCAAATAAGAAAAAAAAAAACCCTTCCCCACTCAAGGAATAGAAGTTACGACCTGTGGTTGGCCTTTTTTCTCTTCTCTATCGAATTTTGTTGTCTTGATCCGCGCCATTTCATGTGTTTGTTCAATTCTTTTTTACTCGTCTTTTTTTTTTCTCTTTTTCCCTTTCCTAAACTGATTCCAATCTCATTCTGCCGACTAACGCTCCTGTGCATCCTTCGTTTCTCGACATGTGCGCTTCCTTTTTATCATCTTCCGAGTAGTTGTTGATTTTTTTTGATATTGGAAGATGCTCAGTTAGTTTCATGATACCACGCATCTGCTGGCTTCGGTTGAGTCTTTTTTTTTCCCTTCTCTTTTTTTGTGTGTTATGTTTTTGTTTTTTCTTGTTTAGATTGAAAATGGATGGATTGGCGGGTTCTCTCTACTTGCTCAGACTTACTCCGATGCTTCTTTTTTCTTTCTACTTGATCGAATCCACTTGATTAAAGCCATTTTTGATATATACTTTATGGAGCGAACAAGGAGAAATTAATATGAATTCCTGACAAACAATAAGGAAGACAAAGGATGGAATCGAAAGATAGGGGGGGGATAAGGGGTATCAAGTGGGAGGAGGACCGAGACCCGAGATCAAAAAGCAGATTTGGACTGGGGAGGTTTTGATATAGAAGGACTTCTTATTCCATTGTGTAAATCGGACCATTTTCGCATTTTCTCGCTCGTTTTTATTCTTCTGTCTCTCAGACACACATACATTTCATCTTTACTTTTATTCAGATTTGTGTATATTGGCGTTCCTTTTTTGATCTGTCCACCAATAGTCTGGAGTACAATACAGTAGTACCTAGGTACACTCTGCAGGTGGAAAGACTTGTCATTTTGTTTTCCTCTTTTCTCTCTCTCTCTGGATCACAATTTTTGTATCTTTTTACAATTCCGTCTTTTTTTTTTCTGATACAGCTTGTTGTCTGTACTGGTATGTATTTGTTCCTTATACAGAACCTTCTTGGAAAGCTCTCTGTTGATTTCGTCGAGCATTATGGAATTTTATATTTTGCATCGATTTTACATCACGGTTTGTATCTCTGTATCGTTGTGATTGTCAAGGTTGGTGATAGAGTAAATGGTCAAACCACCTGGTCTTAGAAGTTATAATTGATTCTGATTAGGCTGGCTAACGACGCTTCGGCTATGCTGATGTATTGCGAATCTGTACTCCGTACGATTTATCGTGAGATCTGAGATGAGTTATGAGATAAGATGAGAAAGTGGAGAATACCTAACCGAATAACCACCACAATCATATGTACTCCCTTGTACGAAGCACTACGTATGTACAGAGTACTCCGTCCTGGGAACTAAATTAGTTAATCAGGGCCAGGGACCAGGGAGGTCCCTAATTTAGTGGAACACACAGCTACTGTACCTACTAGTTAGACGGAAACTAATGGAGTCACGGATCATGGATCATGGATCTTGGAAATGGAAATGGAAATGGAACCAGATCGTTCATTTGACTAAGTTAGTCTACCCGTAAGCTAAGTTAGTTGCCCACGCTAGTATATGCCATGCGCTCGCTAGGCCACGTTGACTAAGTTAGTCTCGTCTTCGTTCCAGGAATTGAACTAAGTTAGCTGCTCCGTACCGTAATCCATATGTCGTATCCTCTTAGGCCGTAGTGTATTGATCGGATGAAAAGAATAACGAGAGATCTATCTAACTTAGGTACGGACCCGTGCTCCGTACAGAGCTTGACTGCGCACTGCGTGGTTGATTGCGGATACCGGTACTGAATTACCGGATATTGTAATATTAGATCAATTAGCCATAAATACATATTTCCAATCTAAAGAGTATCAATATTAAATGCCACACTCAAGAAGACCATAATTGATCACGTGACTGCGCGTGGCCACCCGCGTGGGTCTCGCGCGTATCGTTCTGTTCTAAGTTAACATAACTCCATCTATCCGGTCAATTCATCCTGCAACTTTTAGTACTCTCTTTGCGTGGAAAGGCTACGACGGGATAAAAATGACATGTCTGCAAATGAAAAGACTTCATCCATGGTCACCATCCGGGACGAGCTGATTGATCCTGTTTTGCTGCAGGACCAGTCCCGCCCTTCAGAATATGCTGCGATCACTCAGCAGCAATCGTCGAAATGTGTTTCCTCTTCAGTAAGAGGTCGAGGAGGACGAGGACGAGGTAGAGGATGGGGAGGTCAGAAGAACAGCCGCAATGGCACACCAGAGCCACACCAGCGACATCAGCAGCAGCGAAAACCTAGTACTCCCTGGCCCGACGCTTTCAAACGACTAACCCAAACCCATCGCGCGCTGAACTTGGTGTATACTTTCTGTTGCACACGCAAACATCTGGCGACGACTTTTGAAACGATCAAGACCGCCGTGCAAGCCCAGATGGGTCCCGGTCGAGAATTGACAGTCGAAGATGTGGCGCGAATTAAAGTGTTGATTCCGCGTGCCGTTCGATTCGAGTATGTCGACGAGGCTGTTCTTGAAGTTTTGGGTGTCGGAGACGATAATTCCAAAGCTGGTGGTGGTGGTGGTGGGAGTGGGAAAAGGGATGATTATAAATTGATGAATGCGAAAAGCGCGAATTTGGGCGGCGGATTCATTCCCGAGGAACATGTCTCTGACAGTATTATTGCTGGTGGTGATTCTGGGGACGCCCTCCCCGAGACCAAGGATGTGTTATTGTTTGAATTTGTGGGCGAAGACCTCAAACGACAAGTTCAGCATAGCAAGACTGGTGAACCGACCAAACCAACCAAGCGGCTCCGGAACGACGAGCTGAAAATGCCTGTTTATAGCCAGAAGCAAATGCTCAATCTGATTGAAAAGCGTAACAAGAAGTTTGCAGACGCCATCGATGCATTTCTGGTGCAGTGCGAAGATGAACGGGTTGATCCCGTGGAGCGATTGGAGCGGGAGAAAATCGTTCCTACGCCTCCCACCAGAGACGAGGAAGAAAACAACAAGGTCAAAGCGAGAGGGAAAATTCCGGATCAAATCCCAAAGGATCGCAAACCTATTGCTGAGATTATCGCCACTATCAAACAGATGGAATGGTACACCGCCCAGATCGTCCCTGACGGACATCGAGTCTTTGATCCACAGCCTGCAGTGTATGGAGATTTGAATTTTGAATTATCGCAAAACTTGGTTAATGCGTTGTATAACGTGAAAGGAATTACTCAGTTGTACTCGCATCAGGCTGAAGCTATCAACAGTCTCTACGAAGGTCACCATGTTATTGTCTCTACGTCCACAAGTTCGGGAAAGTCTCTAATCTATCAAATTCCGATGCTACACGAACTCGAGAAAGACCCCAAGAGTCGTGGAATCTACATCTTTCCGACGAAAGCCCTTGCGCAGGATCAGCGTCGTAGCATGAAAGAGCTTCTCGGTTTTATGGATGGATTGGAGAACCTGATTGTAGAAACTTTTGACGGCGACACGCCCATGAGTCAACGAAATAGCATCCGAGACGAAGGACGCATCATCTTCACGAATCCAGACATGCTGCATATTACGATCCTGCCGCAAGAAGGATCGTGGCGTACCTTTTTGCAGAATCTGAAATTTGTCGTTGTCGACGAATTGCACGCGTATAACGGCTTGTTTGGCTCTCACGTCGCCTTTGTCATGCGCCGGCTGCGAAGGATTTGTGCTGCCGTTGGAAACCGACACGTCAGGTTTATCAGTTGTTCGGCGACAGTCGCAAACCCCGAAGGACACATGAGGACGATATTTGGGGTTGAAGATATCCACTTGATCGATTTCGATGGTTCGCCCGCAGGGCGCAAGGAGTTTATATGTTGGAATACTCCTTACAAAGACCCCCACGATCCCACGTCTGGCAGGGGCGATAGCATTGCCGAGGCGGCTCGGCTGTTTTGTCAGTTGATTCTGCACGGTGTCAGAGTCATACTTTTCTGCAGGATCAGAAAGCAGTGCGAGGTTGTTTTGGCAGCTGTTCGCACGGAATTTCAGACCTTGGAACGACCCGAAGTCGCGAATCTAGTTATGGGATATCGCGGCGGGTATAGCCCGCAAGATCGCCGTCAGATTGAGAGAGAGATGTTTGACGGTAAATTGATGGGGATTGTAGCCACAAATGCTCTTGAGCTTGGAGTCGACATTGGCTCTCTAGATGCGGTCATCACTTTGGGATTCCCCTTTTCCATATCCAATTTACGTCAACAGAGCGGTCGTGCTGGTCGTCGCAACAAAGATTCACTATCTGTTCTGATCGGTGACGGTTTCCCTACGGATCAGCACTACATGAGCAATCCGGACGAGATATTTACAAAACCCAATTGCGAGCTTCAAGTTGATCTGACCAACGAGTTAGTCCTAGAAGGCCACGTTCAATGCGCAGCATTCGAGATGCCACTCAAACCTGAAGAAGATAAAGTGTATTTCGGCGAACAGCTCGAGGAATTTGCATCCACGCGTCTCGTCAAGGATGCTTTGGGCTACTACCATTGCAACGAACGGTTCCGACCTAAGCCGTCCAACTACGTCTCGCTACGAGACATGGAAGACTCGTCCTTTGCAGTCGTTGATATCACGCACAATCGCAACGTCGTGCTGGAAGAAGTCGAGACTTCCCGGGCGTTCTTCACCATTTACGAAGGCGGCATATTCATGCACCAAGGGCAAACGTTTGTGGTTCGAGAACTGAACACGGAGAAACGGCTGGCGCGTGTTGTACAGGTTTCGGTGGACTGGAATACGCAGCAGCGCGATTACACGGACATTGATCCAATTGAGACCGAAGCCATCCGCCGTATTGGCCGGACTGGCCGCGCGTACTACGGAATCATCCAAATTCATGCTGTGGTATATGGATTCTTCAAGATTGACAAACGCGGCCGAGTGCTTGATGCAGTGCAGGTTGATAATCCGCCGATCGACACGTTCACCAAGGGGATGTGGCTCGACGTACCTAAAAGAGCGTTTGAGATATTGGAATCCCGAAGACTCAACATTGCCGCCGCTATCCATGCCGCCGAACATGCTGTCCTATCACTTTTCCCAACCTTCGTCATCTCTTTACCAGGCGACGTGCGGACGGAATGCAAAGTCGCCAAGAAAGAGCTAGGCAAAAACCTCAAACGAGCTCACGAGTCTTCCATCGTCTCACCTACTCCTACGTCTTCAACCAACAACGACAACCAACACACGACCCGTCATCTCCGAATCCAAACATCATCAACTCGCTCAGCAACCGTGCCCAACAAATCCTCATTCTTCACCTCCAAATCCACCAAATCCAAAACGGACGAAATCCCCGACCCACCCAAACGCCAACGACCAGCTCGCCTAACCTTCTACGACACCAAAGGCGGCCCATCGGGCTCAGGCATAGCCTTAAAAGCATTCGAATTCATAGACTCGCTCCTTGAGCGCGCCATCCGACGTATCGAGGCCTGCACCTGCATATTGCCTCAAGGCTGCATTGAATGCGTTTGCGACGAGCGATGCAAAGACCGAAACGTCGTGATGAGCAAAGCCGGTGCTGGGGTTGTGCTGAAATGTCTTTTGGGACGAGAAGATGAGATCGATATCGATTCTTTGCCTTGGGGGGAAGATCCGTATTATGATTTTAGTGAACAGGCTGCTGGTGAGAGGGAGATTGTTGGTGGGTACGAGACGGTGGTGTTGGCGAAGGAAGTTAAAGCGAGGGATGGTGTTAGGATTTATTGATTAAAAGATTTTATGTGTAAGATGGTTGGGTAGGGTTGTCTTTGCGGGCCGTCAAAATTAGTTAGGATCCGTGTATGATTTCATTCACAACGTCAAGATATAACCGAAAGGAATATATCAACTCCTCCCTCATCCCAAGTGTTTACTTCAATGTTTTCCATGTAGGTAATCCCCAGACAATCAAAACTCCCTTCCTTTGCGCTTTGCAAGTAAAAAACCCCATAGATAATCGTCTAAGCCCAAAACACCGAATATCATAAAAACCAGCCCGACGAGCCAACTCCGTAAATGATAAATGATCGAGTACAACAAACAAAAATCTATGCAAAATGGAAACCCCGACATGAGTGAGCTTACTACCTACGTACTGGGTCCGGATTCAGGAGAACCTTGTCCATCCCTCACGTGCATCTTCGCAAATAATAACTTCATATCTCGCACTTCTTCTCGGAGATGATCGCGAGGACTGGTGGTGTTTTCTTCCGTAAGTCTGCGAATCTCTTTGATGATGGGAGGACATCCTTCGTCGTTTGTCGAAAGCCACCATTCTTCAACGCTGGGATCGTTCCATGTCGCTGCTAGAGCCGTGCGGACTCGTGGAGGATAGACGTAGCTATTTGGATGTTAGTAAGGAGCCAAACACAGTCAAACATTAGGAAAAAAAAAGATCGAGCCCACGTACCCGCTTAATTCCAATCGAGCAAACATTCGACGACTCCACTGCGTGTGCTTTTCGTCTCGCGGTAGAAACATGGATGTCAATACCAGCCAATTGTGGGCTGCAATGTCCATTCCGACTTCACCTTCAGGCCAACGCATGAGAGCTTCCGCATGGTGACAGATTGAAAGCGCGATATTTTGGAGTACTGCCCCGTCCGGATAGCCACATATTAAATGTGACTGATACCTGAACATGAGCTCCGTGGCCAGCACGTCCGCCCATGCAAAATTCAAAAAATACTTCGAGTCACGATAGAATCGACACGTCATGTCGGTGTCCAGTATATCATCGGGTCCCTGAAGCTCTACTGCAGGGCGCGGAGTGATGATTTCGTCGCAGTCGTCGTATGCGCACAGCGATTGACGGACATCTTCCACAAAGGCATCGAGCTTCTCGTATCCGACCTGGAATTGCTCAAAACTGATAACTTGGGATGCTAGTCTGGCAAAGAGAGACGCAAATTCCATGGCAAAAAGTCGCATGCGGGAGGTGAGGGCGTTGAGTTGGAGCATGAGGTCGTCCGGATGCTGAGCCGCAAGAGCAGTATCGTGTTGTTCCATTGCAACGTACCATTCGCGCTCGAGGATGGCTTCGTTTGAAGCGATAATGCATGCAATAAGGTCAGTTCGTGAATGCCAAACAAAAAGTGTTCGATGGATTGCTTTCTCGGTAATCGACTCCGGGGTGAGTAATTCGTGCATCAGTGTATCAGCGGCTTGGTGGTGATCGACCATCCTCATAAAATCTCCCACCGTCTCCTACTCCTGTTTTAGTCTCCGAGTTCAAGATGAAGGGACGTATTCTTTACCTCAAACGTGGATAATTGTAAAATAGTTGTTAATGTGGATTCGCTGTGCTTTACTTTCGACCCAAGTGATCTTCGTAGCGAGTTTATGGATTTCGAGTAATACTCCAGAAAATCCGAAACCTTTCCGTTAGGATTTTCCAAGGTGTAATGGTACGCTGAGAAGGCCACCACGGCGTACAGGAGGGGCTCATACTCGAGAGCCAGATCAATAAGGGTGCCCCGGAAGAAATCGTCGTTGGGACGGTTAAGAAAATAATGGTTGTGGTTGATGTGTGTTTGATGATATTTCAAGAAGAACTGCACATTCTCCGGAAGCTTTTTGCGTTTGAAGATTTCCGATAGGTCTCGTGCAGGCCTTTGCACAGCGCGGACGCGATGTTGTGTAAAGGACGGCGAAGAAGTTGACGACTGGGATGAGGAAAGCCAGTCCGAGGCCGGCGACATCGATATCGACTTGCCGGCGGAAGAAGTCTCTGGGGGATTCGACTGTCCATGCTGATGATGACTCGGAGACCGTTCTTCTTTCCGTCCGGCCGCCCCAGTAGAGTTCATAGGAGGTAGGCTACTAGGTAAATCTGCCGTCTCGTCCTCATCTGGAATAACGTCTAGGTTTCCGGTAGATTCTATATTGTCCTCACCGGACGTTATACTGTCGTGTGACGGTCGCCTCCGGAGTTTGCCGCGACTGTTTGCCTTTGAGATCGGCTGGACCCAGTCACAGAGTCGACCACCCTTTTTGCATCCTAGAGACAAAAGGCCTATTAGAGGTATATCCATCATTCAATTGATAGACTAGCGCTTACTCTCGCAAACCGGGCGAGCCTCGTCACACTAGAAGCATTCAAATCAATCAGCCTTGGCCAGCTCGAGCTAAGTCTTGTCATCAGCGGATGCATTCACCTTGACCCGACGGTTACGGCATGTCATACATCCGCTTCTTGTGCGCTTATGTTTGCGCTGTTCCGTGTGTAAAGATTGCTGTTGGTGCTGTAGCTGCTGTGATTGCAATTGTGGTTGTGGTCGAGTATGGTGTTGAAATTGTAGCTGCTGCTGTTGGTGCTGGTGCTCGTGTTGTTGGAGCAAGTTGAAGGGCGGTCGAGAAGCAGGAACATTGCCTGATTGAAAATTAAGTTCGCTATTCCAATGGAGCAGACGGTGAGGAACGTGGCCGGAACCCAGCAAGATAGGGTACGGGGGATAGGAGTCAAGTTGGGTGTACTGGGATGTATTATGGTTCGGCCCGTCCATCACGCCCTGGATAGGCATGCCGCTGTGGGGGATGAATTGTTGCGCCATGGAGGGAACCTGGACATTCAAATTATTTGCATATCAGCTCAATTTTTAAAAACCCGTCGATCGATAAGTTCGAAGCAATTGATTCCGGCGTTTCTGGTCCTGTCATTTACGTTCCACACGTCATCGAACGGCCAAGACAAGACCACGGGCGATATTCCTAACAGTTGCGACGGCGATAACAGCAAATTGAACGGCCCTGTTCCTGAGTAAACCTGAGCTGCAGCAAATGCTGCGTATTCCGAAGTTTCCGACCGGAACTTCACGACCGGTACTGGGGGTATCTCTGTGTCCAGCAAGGCGAGTAGGAGAAGACGGCGGGATCATACGATGTGACACAAAATTATCGCTGGAAGTCACTGATGACTGGATCGTCGGCCCTCGGTAGGTAGGCAATGTATGAAAATCCTTGCTGTATATTGGATACCAAGTCGGCTGTCAATACGCCTGAGGATGCTGTTCGTCGGACAAGGAATTGAAAAGTTGAGGAATTGTAGAAGTTCGGGAGTTGTGAGAGGGAAAGAATAGAGAGAATAGGATGGGATGGGATGTTATAGAGTGAGTGTTACTTGGGAAGACAAGTACCGGTTGTACTACCAACCCTAATAATTTTAATAATAATCCGTACATTCCACCAAAAGAAAGCGTAACGGGAGTAAGTGGCTGCCGGCTAACCGCCTGGTCTGGTTATTATTATTTGGTACCCCCGTAAGTTAGGTACCCGGTACTAGCACCACCTACTATTATACTTATTAATACTACGTGCGTGCTAAGTACCTGGTACTAAGTATACTCCGGTTTATGGGATTTTGTTTCGCAGAGCCTCGAGGGTCACTTTCTCCGAGGACGGAGCTCTGAAGACAATCCAACTCCATAATAGTCTATATTCGTCCATCGAGATCACATACAAATCAGCGTTCTTTCATCCCAGTCAGCCAACAAAATAGAGTCAGTCGCAACGGGTGTATGCTATAGGCTGGCAGTCCATGTGTTCTACCGGTTCTCCCGCCACGACTTCTAGACCCTTCAATCCCCACGATCCCGAGAGACGGGCGGACAGGGAACCAGGGTCTGTTTGGGACCCAGGCGGCGGTGAATATCCTGCATAAGTTGCGGATAGCACCACCTACCTCGGTACCCCCCTTGAATATGACTGTCCAGTGTACAGTGGCCACTATGCGCTATCCGGCAACCGTACATACACGCGCATGGGATGATTCAGATTGTCATACGGAGTACGTATTCCGTAGTCAGGATCATGACTCTAGTCTGCAGAGATGCTGCAGAAAGAAGAAAAAGAAAAGAAAGGCCAAGAGCAATGACCGAAATTAATCAGTCAAGTCAACTTAGTAATGGTTAGTACTATGTTACTAGTAAATAGAATCCTGCAAAAGAAAAGAAAGGATGATGAATCTCAAGTGACACAAAACAAACCCTTGGGTGACGCCAAGGTCACTCTCCAAAGTCTCAAATGTCAGAATGCTTGGTCCCGCCAATCGCATGTCATCATACCATGCACTAGTCCCTATTCAGTATGAGGCAGTCCAACTCTCGGTGCAGGGCTAGCCCTAAACAGAGTAGTCGTAATACCTATACGTTCAATACAATAATTTAAAATACGTCCTCCCCATAGTACAGTAAGTTACGGACCACGGGGTATTGTGTCATGAGCTTTATCCGGTACCTTTGTACCTGCTCCGTACCTAACCGTAACTCCTAGTTAATCTAACTCGTGGTTTGTACCTGTACCTATCCATTCATTTATCTACCTATTATCCTCTCCCAGGGTCATTACTTTGCCATAATATCAATCAGTCTCGCAACAAATGTCCCCGATTTTCTAATTTCAATTTTTAATTATTTTGATTTTCAATAATAATTTCACATCAAGTTCTAGCCTCTCAGCCTCTTACACCATTATAACTAAAATGTAGGATGTAAGTTAGTTCAATAGTGGGCACTTGGTAACTTAGTAGTAACGCCCCTCGCCCTCGTGCAAACCTTCTTGTAGATTAGTTATTTAACGCCACTCCGATCCCTGCTGTTTTTAATTAATTCTCTTTTTTTTGTGTAAAATTAATTCTCATTGCTTTTCTTTTCTTTCTGATTCCTCCTCTGGCGCAATTCGTCCTGACACATGGCTTACACCCAGCTGTAGTCACTGGCCAGTAGTAAATAGACATAGTTGTCACGCACCAAATGAATACACACTTTACCCTTTCCGCTGCATCATGCATAATTAAATCCACAACATGGTCTCGAAAGCTTTGATGTACTACTGAGTTATGGAGCAGTTAACTAGTTAGTTAGTTGACTAGTTAACTAATCTACTCAATTGCACGAGTCAGCTTGGTTTAGCTTACCTACGAGTCCGGCTTAATTGAGTGCCGAAGACTGCAAATTTAGGCAGGGGTTCGTCGCACATCACTGATCTGTGCTTGCATTTGCCTTAGTCCTTTTTCCTTTTAGCCATCTACTTTTGCGTTTTCTACCGCTGTCGGATACGTAACCACACACACACACACACACACATAACTACTCCGTACGCACACTTTAGGCGCCGGCCGGCTAGCCCAGCAAAATGAGGGGAGACTAAGAAACCTAGCTGTCCGAGGACGGGGAAAATGGGCAATCGGGGTTCGTGGAAATTCTCACGGAAAACCTTGAAACGGACACACCACATACTGAGATGGTAATAGGCTAGAACGGCTTTTTTCTTGCCTTCTGTTTTTTGTTGCTGGTGCATAACGCTAGGCACAGGCCAAAGCAAAAAACAAGTATGACGGAATCCCATAAAATTTATGGATGACAAGTAAGGAGTGCCCTGCATGGGGATATTGGAACCAGTTTTCTCGTGGGTGACTTGGAATACGACATTAGCCTCATATAGGTGGCAGCCAGTCAAATTGAGCAGGTTAATCAATAATTACTAGATAGGTACTCATTCATATCAGCACCTTCAACCTTGTCGTGCCTAGACTAGGGCTTCTCATTACCTACTGTGGCTATTCCAGCTGCCAAGTAGTTAGGTAGCACATTTTTTGCAAACAGCTACTCGGTACTCCGTGCTCCATAGATTAACTGATAATCAGTCTTGCCCGGGCGGGTGATCACTGATCACAGATCATCGATCATAACCCTCCATTAAGAGTATTAATAGACGTTTATTATACAGGCATTGCTGCCAATCATGTGGCACAGATGGCAGTCCACCACGGATAATCTAGGTTTCTACAGCACAACATTGTAGCATCCTTGCTCGTGTGTCGTGTCATATCAATAGGACCCGGTGCGACACGAGGTAATTCTAGCGAGTCAGCATTCCTGAAACCCCGTGCTGCTTGGGGGTGGGAAAGTTACTACTTGGGGTTGTTTCGTACTAACAATTCTGACACACCGATCCAATCTTAACTACGAAGCAGAAGTAGTTAACTTGAAAATGCATTGTCAGTGAATTTTGAATAACAAGACTGTCTGTTTGTCTATTTGATTGACCCTTCTTCTCAAACCACAATTTTCAGGACTTATAGCAAGTTCCGGCTAATACGGTATATGCATCGGAGCAGATACCGAAATTGCCAAAGATCGATTGAAACTCGCGATGGAAACAGTCCACTCGATCGTCGATCATTAATGATCTCTGATATAATATTTTCAGGCCGAGAAATCCACAAACAAACCTGGAAATGTAGGTAACAGCTGACCTCGGCATGACAAGATAAAATGCATTGATTATTGATTGACTCGAGATGAAAATCTAGGTCGTTGATCCACAATACAACCACTAGAGTAATCCAGCCCGGAAATGAGTCAATAGGCTGGATGATTGGCTGATGGTTGTCAAGAGCTGTGCTCCATAAACAATGTCTCATTCAGCTATCCACCGACTACTCCGTAGGTATGCCCAATTCCTTTGTTGAGGCGCAACGAAAGTAGAGAAAGAGAGGGAGAACAATTTGCCGAGCCGCTGGTCAAGCTATTTCCATGACCCTAACCCCACTTATATGGAGTAGTATCAGTTACCGGTACCGGTACGGTAACCCTTGAAATTTCAATTAAATTTCATCATGAAATTTGATGCAATGAAATTGAATGTATTGAATGTGTTGAATGTGAAGGAGTGTATTATAGACTAGGCATTTAATTTCATGCTATGAAAGACCTTGAAAATCTATTGAAAATAGTGGAAGTGTAGTGCAATTCAATGCAAAACAATGTAAAACATTGAAGATCCTTCGAACGTCTACGAAATTAAAAGTAGACCAAGTAATTTCAATAGCTCCCTTCAACCTCTTCAATACCCAAGGTGCTCTATGACTACCGAAATTGGCTTGAGGAAATGAACAACTTTCCAGATAATAATCACATATTTACTCCGTACTTACTGAATCCAATTGTTGCTCAAGGAGTCAATGCTTACTGCAACTTAGCAACAAACAAGCTCAAGTATGCCCAACCGCACCTCTAATAATAGAAAAAATCCATTTGACAAATACCGACAGTTTCAATTTTTTTGTTCCAAGGTTACTTTTCTGCTTCTTGCTCTTCTTTCTTTCAATTTCCAAGGTCTCTATTTGAAATAATCCTCTTTGTGCTGCCTCTCACAAGGTGAATAAAAACGTCCCGGCGCTACCTAATTCTACCTGAGCAGCCTACCAACCCTGGATGGGGGTCTTCTTAGCATATCCATATTATTAATATTAATCTCGGCGTATATTCATAAATTAGGGAACTAAGGGAAACTAAATCTCGATGACATTTCCACGGTTCCCAAAAGAGGCTATCAATCTAAATTTTTTCAGGGTTGATGATTCGATAATACCTTCTTCGTATCCATACTTGCTAGCTATCTGTATTCTCCCTGCAGGCTTCATTTTCGATTACAAGGTTACAAATGCAGACCGAGGGATTGTTCAAAAAGGAGTGCCGGCGATGTAGGTACCTGTACCATTGTGCCTAGCTGAGAAAGACCTGGCAAGCGCATAAGATTTCCTTGGGTCCGTATCCGGCCAATGCGACTTGATCAACTATTGAATTTGCTTTTTCTTTCATACTTTGTTTTTTTCAAGCTTGAAAAGATGCCGAGGTCGTCATTCTCATTGAATAGCAGGCCTACATCCTGGATATCTATCTAGATGTTACATATAAGTTGACTAGGGATAGAATGATGTGTCAGGGCGCAGAGTAGGAGAGAAACCTCGGCTTCGTCGTCTGGCAAGGTGCGTCACCAGGCTGAAATGATGCATATTCGTCCGTTCTGGCCGTCTTAAGCCTATCAGACCCGACTAAAGCCCGAGTCGGAACTGGGGAGTGACTTGTAAATGGATATTTGGAAATGACACAAGCAAAGATGCATTAACTAGGGACTTTAGTGTGCATCGCTAAGCTACTTGCAGGGAGTATAGTCGAAAGCCGGACTTTAATCCATGCCGTCTACTTTTCCTAACGCGCTTCGTATTGACGTTTGCCTTTGGCGACTACTCCGTAGACATGTAAGGATCGCCCGTTGACTTCGTTTGTCGATTACGGACGAAGATTTGACCCATCCCATCTTGTGTTGATCCATGGCCAGGGCTCCAGGATTGGATATTCAATTTAGTGTGAAAAATTGGTAGCATGAGTCCACCACCACAAAGTTAGTGAGGATTTTGGCGCTCGACCGGCTCGGACCGAACTCGTTGCATCCGGTTTGACAAGAGTCGTTAGGTTATCACATCAGAAATATCCTTGTGTGAGCGTACTTGAGATCCGTGATTTGATGTCCCTGATCCAAGGCGCAGATGGCCATTGACTTGTATGTCTATCCTGATGCAGATTCGAAGGAACATTTCTCAAGAAGACCGTTTGGCCACAATCTCACCAATCGTAATTTGTAGTCCCTCTATGACTGCACCCCATTCGACTTGATGTACTTTTTCTTTGAACTTCTCCAGATCTTCATCAACGCCCTTGACGAATGGAATCTCCTTGACGAGCACCGGTTGTCCCATATCGACTTCCGATATCACATTGTGTATCATAACGCCAGTCTTGCTGACAGCTCCCTGCAACCAGGCAGAATGAGCCCGCTCAATTGCGTCCTAAAGCTGATATCAGTCCCAGCTACCACGATAAAAAGCATAAGACAAAGACTTATGGATATCACTTACAACCCCATTAAACGCCCCAGGAAGCGCAGGATGCAAATTCACAATCCTAATCCCGGCCTCTTCCAACGGCACCAAAAACCTGGTCGACAACACATGCATAAACCCAAGACACGCAACCAAATCCGGGCGGTCCGCAATCACCAACCGCGCCAATTCTGCATCGTACTCTTCTCTAGACGCCTGCACCCCCTCGGGCGTAGCTGGGTGCGCTTTCTTGTATTTGACAAGATTGTGGTATGTGGTCGGTATACCGGCTTTGGCGGCTCGTTCGAGTCCGTATGCGGTTTTGCGGTTGGAGAGAACGCGGACGATTTGTGTGTTGGCTAGTTTGGAGTTGTTGTCGTTGTTGTTGTTGGAGCTTTTGGCGATTTCGTCGATGACTGCTTGGAGATTGCTGCCGTTGCCTGATATGAGTACAGTAAGGCGGATTGGTGGTGGTGTCTTCTCCATTTTTCTTCGGAGCTGGCTCGCGCGCGAGATGATTTTGCGAGAAAAGTTCAAATTATATATTATGTAGTAGTGATTGATCCGTTCTTTTGTAGCGCGTCGGCCGGGATGCTACCTGGCGATGATAGTTTAAAGACGAAGAGGGTAACGCAGGACAGCGGCGTCGTACAATTGAAGCAATTGATCTCTTTCTCAAATATGTGTTGTAGGAGTACTCCTGTTGCTCTGGCAGGAGAAAAAAAGTCCGCATTGCGGGGTCACTGCCAAAATCAGCAAAACTCCCCCGCAGAATATAATTGTTAGGGTTAGGGCTGAGACATATCATCAAATATACCATGACCTCTGCTACTAACTATTCAGGAGTCAGGCTGAATGTCATCATCCATTCATTAGGTATTATACATTCACATAATTACTCTTCAAATTCCGACTATGCATGCTTTCGTGCTATCGTGCTATCATGACTCAAACAAGTGCGCCGAGTAGTAAAAGTAAAAGAAACAGGAAACAGGAACAGCCGAGTAGGAAAAAACACTGATCAGTCACTGATGCGCGTCACATCCTGTGTATGCCAGCCAGTAGATCAATCAAGTGGTATCATCAAAATGAAAAAAGAAAATGAATAGGCTATGACGAAACCGAGAAGAAAGTCATAAAAGGACATGCTTGCGGACACCCTGACAATAAATACATCCTGTATACTGAGCCATTTGTCATACCGAGAAATCCAGCCCCAGCGCTTTAAGTTGTCAAATGAAGTCAAAGAAGAATCCCAGGCAATGCCAAAAAAATGAGTCCCTCGCTCGTGATAGTGTGAACGCCGACAGATGATAATAGAATGAAACGTGTATGATACCCCGAAAAAGCATGTGCATTTGTACTAGGCAAAAAAGTTTCAAATGGATGGTTGTTGAGCGGAGTTTGTGCTTGAAGAAGATTCTGTGACGCCCTGTCCGCGGCACAAAGGACAGGAGTTTCGTCCGGTAGTCAACCACTACACACAGACTTATTAGTAGTTGTAGAATTGTTAGAACGTGGCTATCTTACCTGATCGATGCAATCCTTGTGATAAAGGTGCTTGCATTTTGTTAATTGCCGAACGTCCTCCGCAGCCTCGTAATCGCTCAGACAAATCAAGCATCTCTCAGTTTCGCCAATATTGATTGACTGGCTACCTTCGTAAGCTTCTGCAACTAGAGATCCTGAATACTCAACAAGACGGAACAGGCCTCCCGAAGAAGACACGTCAGCTTGACTAGCCACTGGAGGTTTGGCAGGTCCGAGAAGTGATGACAGTAGAATCATGTCTTCGTATGTGGGATTCTACGAAGCACTAAATTAGCAAATGCTTGGGAAAGAGAGGCATCGAAAAGAAAAATAGACTTACATCAGTGAATAAGCTTGGAGTTGCAAATGCAGGGTGATTTTCTGAAAGATTGGTGCCAACGACATATATCACCCACGTACGACCACCCGGTGTTGAAGGTTGATCAGGCTCCACCACCCCGTGACGCCGGGCTGATCCAGCACCGAATTGACGATGACGAGCGAATTCAGAATCACTTCGACGTCGCTGTCGAACGCCAGCCCCAGCTGTTGGAGCGTAAGAGTGAGTCTGGGGCGATTCTTGAGCTGGATCTTCGTGGACCTGAGGTAAAGCATTTGACGCCATGGCTGACGCAGAAGATGGTCTACGGCTGGGAGACGAGTTTCCTGATGAAAGTGTTGTAGACAACTCAGCCGGAGTAGAGGGTGGTGGATAGGGTCCCGGAGGACTATCCACCAGTACCGACGAAAGAGCCGGAGAAGCCAACATGTCCAAGGATTCGCGTAATCTACCTGACGTTGGACGATGGTGACCACTAGGCATGGTATCAGCAGAAGCATTCATATCCGGACGGGCAAAAGACGCTGGCAGTCTAGATGTCCTTTCACTAGGTCGAATGGGCTGTGTGAAATTAGTATCCTGGAAGGTATTGCCAGAATTGATCGGTGCATTATGAGGAAGACCAAGAAGAGTATCGAGACCAATGTCGCCACCATCTTGGGGGTTCCCCAGAGGCCCGTTGGAAGGCACAGAACGAACTCCGACCACGACCAATGTGACTGTGCGGCCCTCTATTCCATCGTCATCACTGCCTCCCAAATCAGGATGTTCAGCTTCTCCATTTGTGGCTCGTCCTGCAGCACCGTCGCCATTGGTAAATCGGAACACGCGAAGAAAGTTCAATGGTGATGAACCTCTTGGCTGAGACGGGTCTCGAGGTCCAGGTCCCCCCATCTGATTTTCCTGAGCAGATGTAACTTGTTGAAGACTTTGGAAAAGACTCTCTAGCGATGCGTCGAAGCCTTCGTCGCCAAGGGGTTGCATATTCGGGGCTGCAGAAGGATTGTTTCCTGAAAGCTGAGCGGCAATGGCCGCGGCAGCGACTTGCAGTACACGCGACAGTGGTGTTTGCTCTTCCCGACGAGCTAGCTGTGGAGAGCGGGTCCGTATGATACCAGGAAGACGCCGTATAGGACCTGGTCCTAACCCGGGTGCGGGCCTGGGAGGGGGCAGCGACGAAACAGGTTGGATGTCAGCCATGGATTGTTGTCCCAGATCTGAAGTGGGCGGTCTATCCAAATCCATGTGCATATCCATCGGAACGGACGGCGGAAAGAGTGCATCCATAAGCTGAAGGGAAGTAGTAATCGGCGAAGCGGATGTTCCTCTGGCCTCTGTCGATGCTTGCGAATTTGGAGAGGAACCGAACATATTTGAGATTGGCGCCGAAAGAGAGTGGCGAACTCGATTCAAACGAGGACTGCGACGCCATCCTCTGTCTGACCTCGGAGCCCCATCAATATTTGAATCAACGGTTGATTGATTGGGCGGCGAATCAGGAATGTGTACAGCGTCATTTCGCGGGAGAGGATAGGGCCCCCGTATTGACCGACGCCGATTTGCACCTCGAGATCCCAAGGAGTTGAACGGGGAAAAACGACTAGGATTGTGGAGGATCTCCGTTCTCGGGACCGGTCTGATGATTCTCCCGTTGCGATGTGCCTGACCCTCTGCTGCTGTCTCTTCCTCGCTGCTGAGAAGACCTCGTATGACAGAATTCGGGAGAATGCGCGTACCCAAGCGAGACATGGTAGATTGTCTTCTAGATAAGATGCGTGAAGCTGCCGAGTGATGGCGGGTTCGTTCCTGCGGGATGGGGACAGGGAGGGTTCTCATATCCTCAGAGAAGCCAGACGAGGCATTTGAGGTCGAGTGACTGACGAGATTTGGAGGAGGCATGGTTGTAGTCGACGGCTCTGATAGCAGATTGAAAATGCTGTTTCTGCTCCTGACAGAACCCTCATCGCGATGAGTCTGGTTGCCTACCGGCTCTTCCGACATCTCTTGACTGCTTACACTGCCACGAGGGCCATTGCCGTCTGGAGATGAAGGAAGAGGGACTCGAGGGGGGTCTTCTGGCCGTTGATCTCGTAGCGAGGACGATGATTGTCCCATAGTAACCAACAAGTTAGTTGAGAAGTTCAGATATTGTCGCAGAACGACGTGTGGTGATCGGTTGAAGCGATGGTTCGTCGTGTCTGTGTTACTGCTCCATGGACGGCGGCAAGGTCTAGCAGTGTGCAACTGAGGTGAGGCTGAGCGAGGCGTTGCAATGGACGAGATACAGTGCAGGTCGACACTCAGGCAAAAAGCCTGTCGTGTACTCCCCTATCAGAGAATTCAAGCAACAATTATGATGAAGACCAAAGATTCAGCGATGAGATGTTGTTGTTGTTGTTGATTTGGGATTAATAATAACAATGGGGCGTGGGATGACTGATGATGATGACTCTGGCGCTTCTCCCGTCGGCAGGAATAAACGGTTAGCTAACACAGTAAATGTTTGCACTGTTTGCAGTGTTTGGCTCTCCAAGACTAGGTTAACCCTTATCGTTAGTCAGCCAAACTTGATCGTCGTCAAGTTTCTCGTTTGTAATACAAAAAAATAGCAGCTATACCGTAAATGGTAATTAGCGGAGCTTTATATTGCAAAAACAAACAAATTGCACTCCCTGATGCCTCAGGCTGATAGCAAGAAATTAGCGCGGTTTCGTCGCCCGAATGACCGTATCAGAAGTTCAGAGGACGGAAGGAAGCTATGGACTATTTAAATACAAATGATGCCCTACAATAAAAGAATCATAAATTAAACATCTACAAAGCTTTCTCCTGGCCACAACAGCTGCCAGTATTGCGCATTCTCTGGGACAATGCAAGGTAACTGACTGATCTCAACTGTTTATTCTTTCAGCAACAACGAGACTTGCGGCGGAGACTTGCGGCATGGTTGGCCCTGATGGAAGTCGTGTCGATAATGTCGAGCAAACATCCAAGCAACCGGTAGAGGATGATGATGTTGCAAAAGATATATTCGAGAGACGTGACTCTCTCGAAGGAGAAAGCGAGTCTCACGTTGTCTCTCAGACAAGCGGAAGACGACCCTCATCGGAGGAGGCTGCGCTGGAGCTACCAGTGGAGTTGGCGAGCTTGACAGATAGGTTCGTAGCTCCAGAATTTCCCAACGACAGTCACAACAACAACCGGAACTAACGTCGTTTTCTTGGAGCTAGATTTGTCGAATCCTTGAGTGCCAGAGTACATTCACTTCCTCCGTCGATAGATCGGATTTCGTCTCTTTTTCAAGAGTTCTACACTCGCACGGATGCACACATTGCTACGCATATCTCGACGCTGGCATCCCGCATCAATCGCGATGCATCACCATCCAAATCTACTTCTACCACAACCACCCAGATGTTGACTGTTTCCGAAATTTCAGAAAGGCGGAAGGCGCGGAAACAGCTTCCCTTAAAGCAATTAGCTTTGGAGGAGACAGTGGAACGAAGGGTCTGCGAGAAGGTCTACAGCAAGATATGGCGCCATAAGAGTTCGCTGGACGAAGTGAGAGACGAGAAACTTCGCTCAAAGACAGCTGCCCTATCGCTCTTGGGGATGGGGCTGAGGGATCTTGGCATTGAAATATCGGATACGACTGGAGAAAAGGAGAAAGAAGCAGGTGCTCGACTTGCCGCAGCTGGTGATGAGCTAAAGAAAATGAACGATGCGCACTACCCTCTGGGCAAACTGCAATATTTGATCTTAGCGCACAAAGCGATTGTGGATTCTTTGACGGTGTTGCTGGGATCTTCATCGTCTGCAGATGAAATATTACCGGCCCTCATATTTACACTGATTTCGTCGCCTTTAGAAGGTATAAACGTTATCAGCAATTTGCTATTCATTCAACGCTTCAGAGCTGTTAGCAAGATAAATGGGGAAAGTGCCTATTGTCTGACTAATCTGGAGGCTGCCGTCAGTTTCTTAGAGTCAGTGGACTTGAGCAGTGTCAACACCGATGCACCCGTGGATGGTCAGCCTCGTTTACTGAATGCGACTACGACTCCTCCTGCGGACGTTTCTTCCTCGGCCCGATCTTCCAAGGTTGGTAAAGACGGAACCCCTGTGACGCTCCCACGCAGTCAACTTTCCGCGCCTACAGCACAGCAGCGTCGCCTAAGCAATCTTTTCCAGCCTCCAGCAAAAGTACTGGGTGCTGCGAACGATGCTATGCGCAACACCGCAGATCAGGGATTGAAAAATATTAGCAATACATTAGACAACAGCTTTAATTTCTTATTTGGACGACTCAAGGAAATGCAAAATAACCGTGGAGCCAATGAACCTGCGTTGGTGCCAAAGACTCTCGATGAAGCTCGTCGTCTTGTGGCTAATCCGACGGTTCTGAGTGAAGGTGGCCTTGGAAATGAAGAATCACTGTCGGCGTCTGATAATCGAGATGCACCCCTACAGCGTCCAGCTCTCCACCCGGACGACAGACGACATACGACGAAGGACGGTCGGAGAACGCCCAGGGACAGGAGTGCCGATAGCTCCCGAAGCAGTGAATTAAGTAGCAGCTACAAGTCTAGTACGCTACCCGTGGGCCGTCTACATAGTACCTCGACACCAAGCCCCAATGGAAGCTCTTCATTGTTCAATCCCAGTCCTGCCACGACACCCTTGGAATCCATGAAGAATTTCGGAAACACGTTTAACCCTCTGAACCATATTCCAGGCATGATCAGAGGGTTTGGTCGAAATCTCCCGGAAACACCGCCTTCTGGACTATCCTCTGTTCCCAGTGGCGGCATGTCTTCAGAACGGCCTAGGTTGACGTCTGCCTCTCGCACTTCTACGACAACCACGTCATCGACGATACCATTCCCAAGTGCGCCATCCCTCGAAGCCGAACCCCCAATTAGAAGGTTCCTAGAACTTGAGGATCCTCATGAGCTGCGGATAGGGGAAGTAGCTGAACTGTTGCAGGATTATAAAAGGCTTGCTGCTTTGCTAGCTGAACGCGGGAAGGAGTGATTTGAACTATGCCCGAAAGAATATTTGTTTTGATAGCCGGATATCTTTCTTGTTCGTTGGTTGGTGCATTTGTGTGGCGTTAGGATTTTTAATTATGTGGGCTAGCCTATTTAACGACCTATGACATGCTGCTCGGAGTGTCTTAAGTAGCTTGGATGTTGTCCAGGTAGTACCTAGGTAGAATATCGAGTTCTTTGACAAAAGTCAGGTATTCTCGTCCACTTTGAGCACGGTATGGATATACATAAAAGTTCGACTGGACTTCGACAAAATGCCAAATTAGGTAGGCTGAAGACCTCGCAGAACTCCCAACCCCCCCTCCTTGATCTCATTCAATTTCCTATCCAGTTCACCCGTCTCCCTCATCGTCTCGTCGTGCCTTCTTCTAATCTCCGTCTCAAACAACGCCGTCGTTCGGCGCCGCGCTTGTCTCGAGTCTTTGATCATTTTGAGCATTTCGCTCATCTGATCTATTAGTTCGTCGCCAAGGAACTCCCAATCCGCTATGTTCAAGGCGGAGATGTATCGATGTTTTGCGGTTGGGTCGGGTAGTGCCGTCATAATGTAGGCCAGTTTCTCGGAGGATGAAGCTGTTGCGTCTGGAGAAGACGATGGCGGTGGTAGTGGTGGTAGTGATGGTGGCGATGGAGTTTGTGCTTGAGCTTTCCTGGATGTAGGTGCCGATAGAGGTTTATGATCGGTGAATGAGCTGGCGCCAGTCTCGCTGCTGGGACTGTGATCGAAAGGTTCCTTTTCGAGTTCGGAAAAGTCCATCTCTTGGAGGATATGGGTCGGATAATCTGATTTGAGCTTTTCGTATCGATAGTCCGTTGTTTCTGTACTTGACGATACTGATATTTTTCTCTGCGTCACGTCGGTTGTGGTCAAAGATGGTGCGTGGACGCTGCTGCTAGAGCTCGAGCTGCTCGTCAGCTCTCCTACATTCTTCTTTGTTTCACTTCCGTTATCAAAACTGTCATCGCTATCATCTGTCTCATTTAGAAAGTGTCTTCCGCGACGACGCGAAGAATCGTGCTTCTTCCTTGGGGCCATTTTCTCGGGACTTGCAGAATGCCGCCGTAGCTTGTTGTCTTCTGCATGAGTTGGTTGTTGTCGTTGTTTATGCATTTTCATTTGTACTTGCTGTTGTTGCTGTTGACGTGTGTGAGGTTGCGGCCGTGGACCGCTAATTTGTCTTGTAGGAGAAGCGTGTTGAGAGATAAGCCGTTCGTAGGACCGCTCACTTTTAAAATTGAATCGATTATTCGGCGTTGTTGCCAAACTCTGAGGAAAATTGTTCGCTCTGCTATAGCTTGTGCGATGAGGTAATTGTATCATTCTGGCTGCCGCTGCCGCCGCTTCTGGTTCCGGTTCCTTTGTTTTCTTTTGAGAAGAGCGTAGACCAGGATCACTATCGCTGCGCTGAAGTGACAGCCTACTTTTCGCCCGAGGGATACGCGATACGTTAGCCAAAGAATTCCTCTTATTGCTAGCCGCTGTAGATGATCGTGGTGGTGGATTGGCAAACTCCAAATCAGGTGTTTGCCGTCCATGATCGTCTCCATAAACATCGGCAGAAATGGCATCTTGATTCATGATTTTTGCCGTGGAAATCTTCCTAGAGGGTTTTAACGGCGTAACTGCTGAGTGATCTCTGGCAAAATTATTCGCCTGATCATAATGCTCGCGATCAAAGCGATGGTCGGACCCAAACTCTGATTCCGAAAGAACGCTTGCGTCCCAGCCGCGAGAGCCATCATTCTGGTCGAATGGCCTATCAGCACGATCTCGCGCCTCACTTTCAACGATGCTCGCAACAGTCAAAGTTGTATCGTCCGCATTTTCAATGTCTGTATCAAAAATGCTTTTCTCTGCCGCTAGTGTGTATTGCTGCTGCTGCTGCTGTCCTGGAAGATAAGGTAGATCATATCGTGGCGGTGGTTGATCATGCAAATCTGCCTGTCTGTACTGAAATGCAGATGAAGGTCTTATGAACCTGGAAGCTATATTGCTGTTGAAAGCTGCAGGCCTATCAATGAATTGATTTCTTGGCTGTGACTGTGTACTGAATATGTTGTTGACATCTTCTCCATGATACTGGTCGCTCCTGGCACGAATGTAGTCTTCTAACCCCATTTCTTCTCATTTGTCGCGTGTCACTGAAAGACAAGCTCAATTTTCGCAAACAGCTATCATCTCAAGTCTACCGTGACTCCATCAGGTAGCTCTTCTTACTTCTTAGACTGCAAACCGCGTTTTCTGGATCATTGCTATTTTGTGCTCGAGTTGTTGAAGGTTTAAACTATTTGGAGCTAGTTTCAACCTGTCGCGCTACGGTAAAAGTCTGGGTGGACTAACTTAGCGGAGTCGGCCCGCCTTCCCGAAATTTTATAAAACCGCCGGGTTTATCATAAGTATTGGAAATTACGACATGAATATAAAACATTCACACTCATTTGAACCAAAAATTACCATTGCACATTAAGGGCGTCCTTTTTGGCGTAATGTTAATACGAGGCTAGTTCCGGTATTATGTGTTGTAGCACCCTTAGGATTTAGAGTCGGTCGTGGTCGAACGGATTTCAAAGAGTAAAATAACTCAAAATTTTACGAAGTCTAGAATTGGTTCAAAAATCGGAATCTTCATTTACTTGACTTGCGCCTTGCTGTCTGGCGCTTGCTCTCTCAAACAAATCATTCGCCTTGACGCCTTCTACCGCTCGCCTCTCTAGAGCAATGTGCAGATCCCGACTCGCGAGTAAACGTCTAGTGGATGCGCTTCGAGATGCGCGCACTTCGTCATCTGACATAGCAATGCCATCTTCATCGCCATCCTCGCCATCTTCTTGGTGACCTAGCGATGAGAATTGAAGGTCACCAATCCATAAAGCTACCATTCCACGCAGTCGCAACAACGCCGGACTGTCTGAATAGGGCGGTCCAATCATGACTTCATCCATGCGCGCAGCTATTTCTTGTGCGGCAGCCAACTCTTTGCGCCTAATGCTGGCTACTCGGTTGACTGTGCTCGTGCTGCGGGGATTAAAGTCGTCATTTTCGAAAATTTCAGCATCAGGGTCTGCCGAAGGCTCGGAATAGGCGTCATCATCCTCTAGAGCTTCCCTTGCTATCTTGCTCTCGTAGTCGACGACATAAACCCAAAGACTGAACATGGCCGGATAGAATTGTAGTGAACTGCTGGCCGTACTGCGCGCTGACCGCGATGGGTACTGAATGATCAGCCTTTCGTAATAGGTCTTCGCTGCCTCAAACCCCGGCTGGGTGAAAATGAGGTTGGTGTTGTTTGCGCTGTTGGTGCCGGCTGCACTTTCTCGAAACAATATCTCGGCGCCGATGCCCCATCGGCCTCCATGACGTATATCAACTGGGTCTTTGCCGAATTTTTCATGAAGCAGCATACCCCACGCACGACCAGCTCGGATGAAATCACCTGTCAAGAGGCATCTGTGCAAGATAGTGGTGAGAACGCGTAAATGCCGATTGTGCAGAGTCGGATCGGTAGTTTGTGACCCTGGGAGATAGATCGGAGGTTGTTGATGCTGTAATTCTCGTGCAAGTCTCTTCCGTCGTCTTTTCCGAGCGGCCTTGACTGCTGCCTGTGGAAAATCTCCACCGGGAAGCTCTTGATCTAGCGGTAGACCAGCGATTCGATACTGGTGGGCTTCTTCGGGACTTAGAACGAGCGATTGGGACTGACTGTGCGATGATTCCGCGGCAGATTCCAATGCATTTGTCTCCGGAGTATCTGAATCGTCGCTATCTCTCCCGGTCAAGTCTTCTTCGACTCGTCTCTTTTTTCGGCCGACTTTATGCTCATCTTCGACTTCATATTTTCGGACACGAGGACTAGCAGTTTGCTGCCACGAGTGCAAGGGCAAGGAAAAGATTGACGTCCTTGGTCGAATCATGAATTCAACAGAAAATTTGATATTGAGCGTCTGCACGTGTCGTTGGTGGAGGACATGTCCGATACAGTATCTGTCGTATCCAAATTTGGTGACCGGAGAGCGTGTTTTCTTAAGGAAGTAATAAAATTCGGAATGAAGTTCAGGTTTCAATCAGCAAACTGCAGATCCCGATGATGAGCGATCAATGGATGCAAGATTGAACAATTGAACAATAAGTCTAGTTTGCATGAGAAGATCGACTCTAAAACGAAAGAGGACAAACTCCCAAGAAAATTGGGGAAGCCACACCAAACTTGACTAGCGCATCACGTGCTGATTGCTGATATTCCGCTTGGCGCTCGATCGCTGATAAGTTAGTCAGCGAGAGTCCAGCTGATAAGACCAGCCGCCCGTCCCTTCCGTCATCTGCTCAACCCTCAAATTAACCTAGTCAACAACATCAACAACATCATCATCCTCTGTACTTCCTCTCTGTCCGTCCTTTTTAATCCCTTGTGCAACTATGCTGTTCTCCGCTTGAGACTCTTTATATTTCGCCTTATATGTATGTCTCTCACTCGACACATTCCAGTCAGATGAGGATAGCTACCCTATTCCTCGGTCTCCAAGCGGGACTTGCTCTCGCCACTGTTCCTGGATTGTCCTCTCCAGGCTACCACGATGAAATTCCGATTCTTCCTCCACATATTCCACAGCACCCCGGTGCTTCTTCGTCTATAGGGCGAAAACATGAGTTTGTGAGTCTTGTCAATATTTTGTTTCTTGAGTTCGTTCGCTAACTTGTTCCGTCTAGACCCTACGCCATGTATTTCACCGCGGCACCTACGAGCAACCGGACCTACACTTGAGATTGGACGTCACACCTGATACAGAACTATCGATACTTTCGGAAGATGAATACTATCCTCTACCAGTTGACGGGCCACCGGTGAAATTGTATGCCCATTCAGATGGCTTGACTGTGGAAAGACTAGCGGATCGCCGACCATCCGTGATTGAAGGCTATCTAGCTCATGCGAGGTCTCACGGAGCTGCCGTTGCCCTGGGGGAAACGGCTTGGGTTACAGAAGAGATCCAAGGTCCCAATATGACCGACAAAGAGACCCTTATGACCTTTGCCAGGATGACCGCGAACGATTACATTGAGGAACCCGGTACCGGAGACTGGAACGAGATCAGTGGTCGCTTCAACTGGTCTGCAAGTTTCGGATGGCAGCGGGACGGACTTCGAGGCCATATTTATGCCGACGAAACAAATAGCACTATAGTTATCTCTTTGAAAGGGACGTCTCCTGCATTATTTGACGGCGCTGAGACGACCACCAATGATAAAATCAACGACAATCTGTATTTCAGCTGCTGCTGCGCCCAACAAGGGCCCTACCTTGCACGACAAGTCTGCGATTGTGCGACGGATGTTTTTACAGCTAATTTAACCTGCATTGTCGAAGCAATGCTGGACGAGCACCGCTACTATCGCGCTGCAATCGACTTATATACCAACGCTTCATTACTGTACCCTCAAGCTAATGTGTGGCTTACTGGCCATTCCTTGGGAGGAGCCATGAGCGCCCTGCTTGGTCTAACCTTTGGCCTTCCAACTGTAGCCCTGGAAGCAATTCCAGACGCACTACCTGCAGCAAGACTTGGCCTGCCTACCCCGCCGGGGTACGACCCTCAGCTACCGCAAAAGCGGAAGAACACTGGCGTATATCACGTCGGTCATACCGCCGATCCTATCTATATGGGTTCGTGCAATGGCGTGGGTGCCACTTGTACCTGGTGGGGCTACGACTTCGAGTCTGCTTGTCACACCGGGAAGATGTGTGTGTACGACACGGTCGAGGATAAAGGCTGGAGAGTCAGCATCGGTACTCATCGTATCAAGAATGTAATCAAGGACGTGTTAGAAGTGTACGATGCTGTGCCGCCATGTGTGGCCGAGGAGGAATGTTACGATTGTCAGCTGTGGAAGTTCTTCAAGAGTAACGGCTCTGAAATAACAACAACCGCCACCACCAAGACAACCTCAACGACGACCTCGCTGACGAGAACATCTACCTGCAAAACACCTGGATGGTGGGGTTGCTTGGATGAGAGCACATCCACGACATCAACGACAACGACATCCACTGCCTCAACCACCACGACCTCGACCACGACTTGCAAAACCCCAGGCTGGTTTGGATGTAAAGACCCCACAACGACAGCCAGCTCCACATCTATTCTGCCTTCGCCGACCTCTTCTTTAGTACCAACTGCAACAACGACTTGCCATGACCCTGGATGGTTTGGCTGCCGCGATCCTAGTACAAGCGAAATACCAACTTCGACACTAAGTTCTCATTCTTCTTTGGATCAACCCTCAGCATTTATTCCGCACGCTATTACTGCCGCTCCTGTGATATGAAGGCATATAAACAGATAAATTTCTGAATACTTTGAGCTTTTGTAATTAAGATTGGCGTTTTTACTTCTTCGATACCTTTTCCAATCATTGTCTGGAGCAACTTTTGGTGAATTGAGATAATGCATCTTCATATTTTGGCAATTCTGACTAGTACATCTACGCACGAGGAGTAGTTGAAATTTCTCTTACCTGTGACGATCGTCGGGGACCTCCGTAGTTAATCAGAACAATAGGCATTACATAATGTTATAGATATTCTCAGTGATCCGAAAGCTGAGCACACTGATTTGCTTACGGAGTATAATCGATACTTCATAACACTAACAGTCTACTAGATCTCCACGGACCACGCCTCCTCTACGAGTGTTATATGGACACTGTCAAACCGAAATCCACGTTCCTCTACTGTCGTCTAATGGTGGTCGGGTAGTTGGAGTCAAGGCTCTTGGCTGGCCAGTGAAAACCATTGAGGTAATCAAGATTTGCGACGTCTTTATTTAAAAACAAAATATGCCTTTCTCCTCAGCCTCATGATTCATCATCACATAGATATTGAGTTGAAGCATCCACTCATCAGCGATGAATCGCTTTGGTGTACTTATCGGGATTGAGAAAATATCTATATTTTCTTTCTTAGCAAAATCGTATGTTTCAGTGACATCAGAAAGCTTTACTTACGTTGAATCCCATTCTTCCGACTGTTCCTCCTCTTCCGTGAACCCATTAGCGAGCCACGCAAAAGTCATGTCGTGTTCAGAAGAGAGGCTGGTCCACTCGAAATCCTCATATCTAGGAGTACTGAGCAATTTGAAAAAGTGCAGTCTCGATCCCGGATGCAGTGAAATTAGTTTCCCATCTACGGTACCATTCTTGAACGTACTGCTGCATCCTGCTGCCCATACAGTGCGATCGAGCCAGGCAAGAGCCTGTTTCTGATAAGCAGCCGGGACATGACCCTTTGGCACAAGTGAGCTGTAATTCTGTGTTTGAAGTTTCCGGATCAGATCACTGATATAGGTGGTCACGAATTCTATTGAAGTAACGAGACTTCCATGACCAAGAGGGCTTGCAGGCCCCATTACTGTGAAGTAGTTTGGCATATTTGCCGCAGTCACAGAGAGGTAGGACTGTGGATCTTCCTCTTGCCATTGCTTCTGTAAGTCGACACCTCTTAACCCAATGATAGGAAAGCGGGGTGCACAGGATAAGTTGAAGCCTGTGGCACAAATGATGGTGTCCACACTACGGTCTTTGCCTGAGCTCGACTTAAGCCCAGTAGGGGTGAATGCCTGCACATCACCCCAAATGACTTCACACTTTGGCGAGCATAAGGCTTCAAGGTACCCGTTGCCTGGAGTTGGCCTCCGGCATCTGCGAGTAGGAGACTGTCAGTAAAGACATTGGACTTGTGTGTGTCTCAGGAGGAAAAAGAGAAAAAGAGAAAAGGATATGGGCACATACCCAACCTCGAACTTTGGTAGAAGAAGGTCCACCAATTCTGGCTTACCCCCCTTTATCAACTTTTCTCTCATTTGATTACTCGAGAACTCATATGCTTTTCTCTGGGTCTCTGATCCAGCCATGTAGAGACGGAATCGCTCATTCATCACTTTTTCCACCTCCTTCCGGTACGCCAAATATTCTTCCGGGTGTTCCTCCCAGCGAGTCTTTTGTTCATCACTGAAGGAGATATTGGAACCCCCAGGGCCGGCAAACTTTTCTGCCAGTCCCGTTGTCACCCATGTGGCACTCCGCATGTAAACATAGACCTTCTCGACGCGGTTAATAATGGCTGGTAGAATCTGCACTCCGCTGCTGCCGTTGCCAATCAAGGCGACCACTTTACCGTCAACAAAGGTATCTCCATCAGCAGGCCAGGCCGCCGAATGCAGAAGTTTCCCCTTGAAGTCCTCTCGTCCGGGAACCGACGGCCACTTCCAGTTATTAAAGAAACCAGAGGCATTGATGAGAATATCACAGTCCACAGTCTGCTCATTGGACGTCTCGCCCTCAGTAACGCCTTGGCAAGAGCTGGCAATCTCACGATGATCCGTCTCGACGATTTTGACGCTCCAGGCCTGCTTTTCTTGGTTCCATTTCGCACCTACAACCTTATGGCAAAGTCGGACGTATTTGCGTAGATCATTTTGATCCGCCACGGCATTGATATATTTAAAAATGTCATTTCGATCGGCGTAGAAAGATTTCCAGAATGGGTTGGGTGCCCATGAGAACTATTGGATGTTTAATCTGTTGTTAGTTATATGCCTTTCTTGTTACCGCTGGTATATGTGCGACATATATCGCTGAAGAAAGAGCAAGTTCAAGGATCTTGGATCAATGTACCTGATAGTTATGGGAAGGGATGTCGCAAGCACATCTAGTTACAAGCATTACGTTTAGCCCAGGAAACAGCATATAGCGTAAGTTGATGCAAGAAAAGAACTCCTTCTTGTATGCTCGAAAAACAGGCATGGGTCTCGGATGGACCTACCCAGGATACCGATTCTCATACCATGTACCACCTACGTCCGCATTCTTATCGTAGATGGTCAAGTCAACAGACTTGAGTTTACCAGACTCAACTGCGTGAGCAAGTGCCAAACCGCCAAATCCAGCCCCAACGCAGACAATTCGAATTGGGCGTGGAGTCAGGAAAGGAACATTAGAGAGCAGGTAAGCCACCTCGTCAAGGTTCTTGTAGGCTTCAGTACCACTAAGATCCGACGAGCCAAAATTCTGGATCCATTGTTTGATTGCTAGAGTAGCTCGCTCTCGTGCACCTTGGTCACTCATCTCGATAAGTTGATATCGGCTAAGGGGTTTTTTGTCAAATTCGGGAGGGTCTATGAATGATTCCAGAGTCCAAAGTAGTGGGATCTTCACGTATATAACTTTATATTTTATGTGTCGGCCCCGGGGATATCTCAATTTTGCAGCAAGTACCTTAACGAGCCATAATCCCCCAGAATATTATATGAAAGGGAACCACTGCATGTTGCCAATGACTATGTGCAGCCAATCACTCTTTGCGACCACAATATCGGGAATTATCGAGTCACTGGAAAATTCCAGTTCCAGCATCCGCTATGTACGGAACAAAAGACTAATTCCATATTCCGCCGGGAAAACGGATGTCTGCTGTACCATGGATGCGCGATTGGGCCATGCTGAGTTGCTTGAAGCCTGCTAGATGAGGTGCCTCGTCTACACCAGCAGTAAAAATGCATATTTTTAGCAATTTTCGGCCGCAGCTCACTGTCTCGTCTACACAATATGATGCTTAGGGTTGCCGTAGGAGGAGCTACAGAACAGACACCAAGTAGATTACGCCAGTTGACTGCAATTAGTGTAATATGTAATTTCTGATCCTCTGCGCTAGAAGTTCAGGGAAAATGGAACCGTATCTGTTGGAAATCCAGCAATGCATATTTTAAAGCTTCACCAAACTACGGACCAACACCTTCGCTCGATCGCGGAGGCCAACCTTGAGCACTTTCCCAGCCGGAGACTTGGGGATTGAGGTTACAAAGTGAACGCCTCCCTTGAGGCGTTTGTAAGAGATGACTTGCGAATCCACATATTCGACAACATCTGATTCCTTCAGATGAGAGGCACCGGCTTTAGGGACGACAAATGCCACAGGTAACTCTGTCGCTCCAGAAGGGCTATCAACACCGACCACCGCTGCATCTCTTATGTCTGGATGGCCGAGAAGAATGCCTTCCAGCTCCGCTGGAGAAACCTGGAATCCCTGCACTTTGATCAATTCCTACGAGACTCGTTGTTAGTTTTCCCGGTCCCTGTCTTGCGTACACACAACACATCAACAGACGGATCTACGCACCTTTTTCCGATCAACGATATACCATTTCTTGGTTTCCTTGTCACAGTAGCAGATATCTCCAGTCCGAAGCCAGCCGTCCTGGTCCACAGTCTCTGCAGTAGCCTTGGGATTGTTCAAGTATCCAACCATGACAGTCGGCCCTCGAATGCAGAGCTCCCCCCTCTTATTGGGCTCGACGATCTCGGTTCCGTCCTCATCAATCAGCCTGTGTTGAATATGTAAGCAAAGGATGATACGAATTAGGAGTGGCCACCAGGAACTGACTTTGCTTGTAAATTGGGAACTAGTTTTCCTATGCTACCAGTGGTATCGTGTTCAGGGTAGAAAAGACAAATAGCAATACCGCATGTTTCCGACATGCCCCATATCTGTGTAAACGGCGTTTTTGAGGGCAAGAACTTTTTCAGGCGCGCTTGGAGATCTTTGCTGATAGCAGCCCCTCCTCCATGAACGTAGTGCACCGATCGGAATTTAGATGCACTACACAAGGGCGAATTCAGGACCGAGACAATCATTGGTGGCATGAAGGTCAGCTCGGAGATTTTGAATTTCTCGACATTGTTGATGAAGTCGTCCGTATTGAACCGCGGCATCACGTAGGAAACCTCTCCACCTCGAAGAGGGCAGACGTGGTTGGAGTATATAGCAGCGGTTGCGTACTGTGGGAGACAGAGCAGCCGACGCACCTCGAAATTACGACGTTCCGCCTCAAAGGCTATCGTTTGCTCCGCAACAAAATTGTAATGCGAGACTTGCACGGCTTTGGGCAGACATGTTGTGCCACTGCTCATAACGTACGCAGCTATGGTTGACTTCGCAGTGGCTTCGTCCGAGATACGATTCCACTCCGCATCTCCCTTCTCTAGGAGGACCCTCCAAGACTGTAAATCCGTTCCCTTTGGCGGCGAGCGGTGGTCGAAGATGAAGATATTCTGCGCGCTGATCCCACTCTGTGTCGCGACCGGCAGGATGCGATCCAAATACTCCTCTTCCGTGAAGATGATCTTTGGTTTCGTAACATTTAGCTGGCTTCGAATCTCCTTCTCGGTATAGAAAGGATTTGATCCTGTCCAAATACCCCCTGCAGCAATGATTGCTAGGAAAACAATCGAGTAATCAATCTGACAGGAAAGTCAATAAGATTTTTGAAGCCCAGCTACCAAATATGAGGAGCTTTCTTACATCTGCAAGAGAATTGATTAGCACGCAGTCGCCTTTACTTAGTCCAGCTGCTTTGAACCCAGCTACAAGCTTGGAAATATGCTGCTTGGCCTGGTCGAAAGAATACGACCGGGACACGTCCTGCGCATCGATATAGATCTGGACCCCAAGAAACCGTACATATTAGCATACCTTGACCTCAAGACATCAAAAACAGAGTTACATACAGGCTTATCTCTGTCGTAAGCGCCATCCCGGAAAACAAATGACACAAGGTCTATAGAAGGGATAGGAAGGATTGTGCTGGGTCCGTACATGGTGTTCACGAATGGGCGACTGAACTGTGAAGCCTCAAGCAATAGCGATCTAAAACGGTATACTTTAGTCAGACTCATATACTAGGTAAGTTTATTAGTGTCTTCTTGGATCCATTCAGTGAAGCTGGAAATCATCCAGTTACGGAATTTTTTTCGTTCCGGGAGCGGCCAGAACAAACCCTAATGAAATCAAGACCACAATCACAATCGAATAATAATTTCCTGTAAAGGGCCTGTCCTTATGCTATCTTTCACTTAATCTACTGCACTACCTATCAGCTCTAAGGTATGTAACACAGCCAAAGCGGCTGGGTGTTTCTCGCCCAGAGACAGCTCACATCTATAATGTGCTTCTTATCTGACACGCCCAAACTCGCTGTCACCTTTCACAATATCTAACTTCATGCTCATCTGTACACGGCCCGCTCAAAATCCCATTTCAAACCAATTGAAATCTCGTCTCTAGATGGGAGTAGCTGCGAGCAATATATTCCACAACGACCACCGACACGATCGATCCACTATGTAGCCAAATTCATGTTAATTTTGCATGACGACCAAATATACTGTCCCTGGATAGACTTACCCAAGCAAGATTGGGATATCCACCCCATTGCATTGATCCTGCTTTGCGTCCAGTGTCAAGGTCGCCCAAGCATAGGAGGCCACCTAGCCCAAAATTTATTGAGACCCCTTCTGGAAGGTTAGAGGTCATACCCATTCTGTAAGCAGGGTCTTGAAGTGTGTTTTCTAGATACTTGGAGTCCGCGAGCTGTGGTCGGAACATTTCATCAAATGTGTCGGCCCGCAAGAGTCTTGAGTCGGCACACAGGACTGCATGAAGAAACTTTATCAAGTCTGCCGGGGTCGAATATAAACCAGCACCTCCAGAGTCATCTCGAGCTGGCCTAGCATATGGGTGTGGATTCAATGTTGAGAGAGAGTCCGCGGTCCGGTTCGAGATAGTAGCGAGTCGAGTTACAAGGTCTGGCCGATCCTCAAGATGGAACGTTGTTGAATGCATCCCTAGCGGCTGCCAAATGTTCGCCTGGAGAAAATCACCCAGGCTCATGTTTCCGTTGAGACGCTCGATCTGCAATCTAGGTTAATCAATTGATGATTTTCTCGATAACTTCTATCGTAGGCGATTATCACACTGACCAGGAGTCCGGCCCAATCAAGTCCGGCACCATACTGCCAGCCTTTTCCAGGTTGAAATACCAAAGGGACATCGAAAAATGCCTTTTTCTGGGAATTGTTAGCCGACAAGTTGATCTTGTTTGAAGCTGGATTCGCAGAGGCAAGTTTCTCGCACCAATTCTCCACAAAATGCCTTGGGACTTCCTCCATAGCGACGAAGGTCGGCGTTGATAATGTCATATCCTATCCCGCTGGAATGGCTTAGGAGTTTTCTAGAATTACCCTTTTAGTATTTGTCAGAGTAAATGAGATCTCAAAAGCCTTTCTACCGAAGTGTAATGGTGTCATGGACTTCGGTCAACACAGGGTTGTCTCCTTCGAAGCCCTCTAGAACTTTGATATGGCAGAGTTCTGGGAGAATCGAAGTGACATCGCTGTCCAGGTCTATTAACGACCTCTCCACGCACATTAGCGAGCCAACAGTTGTCATTATCTTGGTCACAGAAGCAATCCAGAGCACTGTATCTTCACTAATGGAATCTCCTGCATCCAATGATCGTTTTCCCGAGCTCAAGATATATGGCTCCCCTACAGTATCATATAGTTAGGAAAGACACATAAAATGACTCTGTATTCGAATACTAAATTTAGAAATACCATTTTTTGTTTGGCTGACCATCACTACCCCTGGAATTCGCTGCTCAAAGCTCACAGCTTCGGATGTGAGCGACTTGACCTTTGCCTCAAGTTGACGTAGATCCATCGTTAAACAAAGCGGCCGCCAATATCGAATGTAAGAGCTAGTCGTGATACCTTTTCTAGAAGTTTTTGCCTGAAGTTGATAGCTGATGGTTATATGCCTATGATGGAATGGGTGGTTCTCGGAAAAAGAAGTGGACCCCTTCCCCGGAATATTGAGCCTTTCTTTTTTTTTTATTTCCGGTAGTGACGCCCCAAGAAACAGGCTTTGTAATGGCACTAGCAATCAGGCAAAACAATATACTTATAGATTTGGTTCCTCTTTTTGGTGAGGATTATTGTGGTAGTCGACCCTCTATCATTAATCATGGCACAAAGTCAACTTTCCACCAAGCAGCTCTTTCAATCCCTTGAGGACTTGCTCTGTCCCGACTTCCCGGAAGGGAGCTGGTATATCATTGCAGTAAGGATCCTTTCATCTACATGGTGTATAAGATACGATTCATGGAGAAAAGTAAAATCTAACCTGCACAGGCATCCTGTTTAATCTCAATTGGGCGTGGGGATGTCTACGGGGATCTGTTCAATTACCTTATCCAAAAGCCCAACGCCAATCATGGGCAGGTTTCTGCCAGACTCCGAGACGTAATTATAAAATCATGGACCCTGGTGGGCATGCCAAAGGCGATCAGTGCCTCGTACTCGCTGCAAGATGTTGATCCCGAAGGCGATTCATTCGATAAGAGCCGGCGCTTCGCCGCGATCGCAAATACTGATGTCCTGTCCGCGACATCCCGGGACTGGTTCCGGCAGGTGTTTGGCCCGAACGAAGAAGTCATATTTGCTCGCTTTAAAAACCATGTGGACATGGGTAAGGCATAATCTTCGATTTCGCTCTGATTGAATCACAATAACCTTTCTTAGAATGGACATTGCGATATATCGTCTATGGCGTTTACCTCGGAGACCTCTCTCATCTATCTGTGATTGAGAACGAGTTTCTCGTAGCGACATGTGTTGTGACTACCGGAGGTCCAAGGACTCCCAGTGTTTCCCATCTTAACGCGCTCCTGCGTGTAGGAGTCACTCGTGCGCAAGTAGAGGTCTTTGAAGAGATCTATGACAGGCTGTCACATTGGGCTGGAGTGGATACAAGTAAAACAGTGCGACTACGTGATATTGCCCCAAAACAGGAGTAGGGTCAAGACTCCAAACTTTGCTCTCAGTCTCTATAGTTCGTGCAGCCCTTAACATAGGTGGCTCCCGAGGTCTTTTGCGAGATAGTTTGCCCTTGTATAAAGGTCTAGAATATCGAAGGGCCGTTAGGTACCATTTTAAAGCTGTCATCCTTTGCCAATTCGGACTTTAAATAAAAAAAGGAAAGAAAAAAAAAAGGTAAAAGAACCTTTTTCTCTTCTCGCCGACTTCTTAGCGACTCGACTAAATATTTCATGACTGCTGCCTAGGAGGCGAGACAAGTGCGCTGATTGATATCTCTGCAATCGGACCGACATCCGAGTCATGAGAGCTTTCTTGGACTGTAAAAGTGAAACTGAAAGGCAAAACTTAGAGGCACAGGGTCTGAGAACTCCTTATGAAAAGTACACACGATCCGAGTTCATAATCGTGAAAAGTCGAGATACACAACCTGGAAATCCATTCATTGTTTGGAGTGAATGCAAATGCATCCAGTATAGCCGAGCATTGATTTTTTAGATTACAGATTAGCCTGATTTTCTTGGGCTGGTTTGACGAGAGCACGTCCATTTGTGAGAACCGGCTTGGAATCATGACCTTTCACAACAAAGCGGATCTCCTCGTATCCTTTCTCATTGAAAGTACCCATTTTCCAAACCTCGACAACAAGCTTGTCTCCTGGATTCACTGCAGAAGCAAAGCGACACTCAAACTGACTGATTTTGGATGGGTTGCTCTTTCCAACGAGGCGTAGGACGGTATAGAAGGTAGCGTTGTAAGTGTAGAGACCATGGATGATGTTTCCCTTGTAACCCATCGCAATACCCGGCTCCGGAGTAGCATGGAGAGGATTAGTGTCGCCGTTGAGGCTATGCAGTATGTTAGCGGCTACCCCAAAACTTGCAGTGCGATAGAGAGCATTATACCGGTAGAGGAGCGGTGTCTCCGGGGTAGTCTGGATGGTTTCGACAAAATCTGGATGGCGGTCTGGCGGGTTGAATGCAACAGTTTTCGGCCCTGAGCAGGGGTTTAGAAAAAGCCTAGAAATGCGATGCCGCCCCTACATACCTTTTGGCCCACCCCAATTGCCTTGCCCAAGGTAGAACTGGTTTCCCACTATTTTGACATACGTTTCGTTGGTGGCCGCGTCAACCAGTTGCATTTCAACCTCAACGACCGTTCCGGCGCGACCCTTGTCGTAAATCCCAGCAGCTTGAATCGTAAGTTCAAAAGAACGGCCCTCAGAGGATGTTGGAATAGGGTGGTAGAAATGCATTACTCTTCCAGCATCTACCATGCGCTTGGAATCCAGCTTGGGTAATCCAGGGCCGGACAATCCCTGGTTTTTGTTGAAGCCGGCATAGAAACCCACGACCTCCTGGGTCTCTCCCTTTTGCGCTTTTCAGAAGTTAGTATCATAAGCAGGAAAATTTATAGGTTTTGAGAAGCATTTTGTACATAGAACAATTGGATAGGTTGGCAAAGCTTGGAAATTCGGATGCAATTCCTGCGGTGATTTAGCAGCCATTAAATCAAATGATCGAGCGTTGTCTTACGTATAATAAGTGAAGATCATCGGCACAAACTCCGACAGAATTTGCAAAGAGCAAGATATCTCGCTTGAGCCAAGCGACCTTCATGGACCGCACTGGTTGAGAAGCCGAAGTCATTGTATGTCCCTTGGATGCAAGCTCTGATTGATGGCGGCGATTGGAAATCAATATTTTTGATTCAAAATGACAGGATTTCTGTTCAAAACAAGAGGTTCTAAGTATCGGTCGTTATGAGCTTTTTTGGATAAATGTCCTCTCACCTGCACTTGATGACTTGCGGAATTTGGGCTTGATTGAAATATACCGAGTGGTTCCGCCGCTCCGCGGAAATTTCTGTGAGGACGAGCTGCCGCCAATATTGGAGACAGCCTTCTATATATCCCATTCATCTAGAAGAAAAAGAAGCAGTAACTGCTTCTATGCATTTCCTACATGGGTTCAAGCAAAATGGCACCGGTTATCGACCTCGAGGTCTTGGGTGGGGTAACAGTTATCACCCTTAATCGGCCTGAGAAGCTGAATTCTATTACAAACGAACACCTTTTCCAGATCGGAACATATCTAGAGGATATAGCTAAGCGCGACGACGTATTTATCAGCATCCTAATTGGAGTAGGGCGATTCTTCTCTTCGTAAGGTCCGATCCTCGGTGTCCTTCTTGGTCGTCAGTATACTAACCGATGAGATTTCTTGCCATCCAGAGGCATTGATGTTTCAGCGACTGGAAACGAGGTTGTAAAACCAGGAAATGCCCGTAGACACTATCTGGAACGCCGTAAGTACAACTATGGTCGGCAAGTAGGTATCTATTTCTGCGACCAGATCTGACATGATTAGTAACGTCAAACATCATACGCAACACGCGGGCCTTTTATCGCCATCCAAAGATCTTGATCACCGTACTCAACGGACCCGTTATCGGGATTCCAGCAGCATTGATTTCCCTGTCGGACTTCATCTTCGCGGTGGATGAGGCCTATCTCTCGATGCCATTTATCTCCTTGGGAGTTGCGAGTGAAGGCGGTGCCTCGTTCGGCTTGGCTCAAAGACTGGGTATTGCCAAGGCAAAGGAGGTTTTGATACTGGGAAAACGCGTACCAGCCATTGAGCTGCACCAGGCCGGATTTGTGAATGAGATCCTGCCGTGGAAAGGGGACTCTCCTGAGTTCCGTGAGCGAGTACTTGGGAAGATCAAAAAGGACTTCGCGATCGCTTTTCGGGAGAATGCGCTCGCAATCAAAGGACTGATACAGCGTCCATATTTACGTACACTTGATGACCAGACCACTGAAGAGGCTTTTCAGCAAGGCCAGCGTTTTGTGGACGGACTGCCACAGAAGATGTTCCGCGAAATGGCTGCCAAAAGGAAGGCGAGCAAAATTTAGATCTTGTCAAGATGAGGGAAAGTAGCGGTCTCCAAATCTTGTCGTTACTCGATGATTGGGGGATAGCATATGGTCTTAATTTCAACAGTTGTAGCCAAGGCGGGCTTAATCTACGGTACTGGAAGCACGATGACAGTGCTTGAAATTCTTGATTGGATAGGTAATTCGGCTGGAATTTGTAGAATGTTGTATAACTAGCTAGATCTCAATTCTTTATAAGCATAATAGGTAAGAGAATAATGTTGTGATAGTATATTACAAGCCTAGGAGAAACAGGACACCGTCATTGCTAAGGTACGATAAGAGTAGCCTACGAAAAAGGCATGCCCTCCATTATGAGACGCAAAAAATACTCTGGGGGTTCTATTGCATATCGTCCATACCAGGGTCTCCCCATAGTGCTCCGGAAAGACATGGCGATCAGCGTCACACTTCTTAAAGGGCTGGTAACTACTATATTGGCTGGCGTTTTCCAAGCTAACCCTACAATAATTGCTAAAGCCGAGGCAAGATGAGTTATGGGGTTGCCAATTGAGATACGAGCCGAAAAGAGTACGCTGCAGAAAATTTCCGGGGGAATTTATTCGGAAAGGACGGAGCCTGGATTTCTATGTAAAGCAAAGATGGCTGTCCACGAAATTTTCAATATCGACGTTATCGACTAATTACAGTTCTGAAAACATCAACTCACAATGTCTGCGAATGATCGTGTTTCACAAATTGCCGGGCATCTCAATTACCCGCAAGGCCTGCTTCATGGCCAAACGGCGATTGTGACCGGAGCTGGCCAGGGAATTGGGGCTGAGATTGCTCGATTGTTTGTGAACGAAGGTGCCCGAGTCATTGTCTCTGATATTGACAGCGGTATGTTTGGGACCATATCCTCCTTCTGAAGTACGAAGCGCTAAAGTACATATTAGACAAGGCCACTGCTGTTGCTCGAAGCCTCGGTGAGCGAGCGCTCGCAGTCAAAACCGACGTCCTCAACACCCAAAATATCGAGAACCTTGTTAAAAAAGCAGCCGAGTTTGGAGGAGGTAAGATTCATATCATCGTCAACAATGCGGGTTTCACATGGGATGCAGTTCTGCATAAAGTGAGTCTTAGCCACCCTATATACAGGCCGAAGGCATTTTAAAGCTAGGTAGACCACGAAGAAACAATGGGAAACGATGTTGGCTCTTCACGCGACTGCACCTTTCCAGTTGATTAGCGCTGCAGCACCCTACTTTCGTGTGACAGACAACGAGAAGCGCTCCATTATCAACATTAGCAGCGGCAGTGGCCTACACGGAAATGCGTAAGAACACGATACAGTTCCTAGTTCATTGCTGTGACTGATCGTTTTGCACAGCGGCCAGGCAAACTACGCGACGGCCAAGGCAGGCCTTGTCGGATTGACGAAAACAGTGGCAAAGGTGAGGCCCATGATCATAATATCATTCAACAAGCTATTGACCCAGCTATTTCCAGGAATGGGGTCCTAAATTCGGTGTTCGAGCAAATACGTAAGGTCTCAATGGATCTCTACTGTCTATGTTAGAGCTGACAGAATCAGTGTTTCCTTTGGCGCGGTTGCAACCCGCTTGACTGCGCCAAAGGAAAACAACGAGTCTCTTACATTGGGGGATGGAACTAAAGTTCCTCTTGGAATTCCAGGCGTGGGCTCCAAAACAGCTGATGGTACTCGATACGCAGATATACCGCTTAGGCGCGCTGCAGCCCCATCAGAAGCCGCAGCTGCTGTCCTTGCAGTGGCCAGTCCTCTGTTCAGCTACGTCACCGGCCAGACAATCGAGGTCACTGGAGGAAAATGGATTTAGTGTCTTAATTTGTCCTGTGGCGGGGTGAGGTCCTCTTTCCTGCCCGTGGAGGAATCCTACGATTTCATTTTCGCCTCGACCCCGCTTTTGTATACAGTAGATGGCGATCAGCCTAAATTGAACGTGAATGTTGGATTATATTGAAGCTAGATACTGCCGTCTTCTGCGCTCTCGTATCAATTTGCAAACGGAGATTTTGCGGAAATTAAACGAATTACCGATGCAAAATCATTCCACCACAGTTTACATGGTATATAACCAGGCTTTAAATAGAACATGGGGAAGAGGGCAATCCACTTCAGACAGTAATTGCGTTTAGATCAACGTATTCAAAAATGTTCAAAGGAAAAGTATTCATCGTCACTGGTGCCAGCAATGGAATCGGCAAGGCCTGCGCGTTGCTGCTCGGCGAACGTGGTGCGAATATTGGCCTCATCGACATTGCTGCCCCTGTAGACGTGAAGGCAGAAATCGAAGCAGCCGGTAGCCAGGCAATCGCGATTCAGTGTGATGTCTCATCATCCTCTCAGGTGGAAGATGCCACCAAGGCGGTTGTGGATAAGTTTGGGCAGCTAGATGGCTAGTCTAAGTATCAACCATCAAACCGAAAAAGCCCGAGGCTAATGGTCGAGTAGGGGCCGCGAATATGGCCGGCATCATAGGATCTGGTCAAAAGTCCGGCCAGAACTCTGGATCACTTCTCAATATGACGGACGAAACCTGGGACAGGATCATCAACGTCAATCTGAACGGAATGAAGAATTGTCTCCGAGCGGAGCTGCGCCATGCCAACCCCGCCGGATGCTCGATTGTTAATGCGTCAAGCGTGTCCGCGCAGATCGGCTCACCCTATAATGCTGCTTACAGTGCTAGTAAAGCTGCCATTGTGGCATTGACCAAGTCCGTGGCTCATGAGGTGGGAGAGCTTGGAGTCAGGGTTAACTGTATCGCGCCGTGAGTGTCACAATATCCGGAGATAGAATTGCGCGCCATTATTGATGTATTCTCTCAGTGGAGTCACCGAAACTGCCATGGTAAATAGCTTGCCCGAAGCCACCAAAGATCTTTGGAGAGCATCCAATGCGATAAAGCGTCTCGCAAAGCCCAGCGAAATTGCCAGCGCCGTCCTGTTTCTCCTCGGGCCCGATAGCAGTTTCTGCACATCCTCAGTGAGCCTACCCTTCCTCCTGGTGTTTGTTCATTACTTACAAATCACGCGAACAGGTTTTGCACGTTGATGCAGGCAGGTCCTGAAGCTCTGGAACCATAGTTGAAGCTTTTCTCCCTATAGCTTAGGTAGACCCTCCCCGCCAAAAAAAGTGAATGCCCCTCGACATCGGGTCCATTTTTACTTAGAGAGAGAAAATCGAAGCAAAGGCATAAAACACACCAGTCTAGGTCCACTTCTATTACGTACAACTAGGAATTTGACTAATTACGTGCAGTTCTCACTAACTATAGTTTGGGCGACAGATTCCTAGAGATTTCTCTCAGTCGCAACGCAGCTCCGTTGACTAGTTCGTCAACGATTTCTTTCGCAGACTTGATTTCATTTACCTCCGCAGCAGCCACCCCCATGAGATAAGGATGGAGGTTATCTAAAATCTCATCATCGTCCGGGTGAAGATCTGCGTCATGCTGTACCGGACGAATCCCTTTACCGGTCAACTCTTTGATCTCGTACTGACGATTCTCCTCCCAATTGACTATGTATCCGTTCTTCCTCACGCGCATGGGCCGGCCCTGTTTGCCTCGTTAATTCCCATTGGGCAAGAAGATTTGAATGAAAAAGAACCTACCGTAAAGATGATCGTGCGGATGGTATCGTCAAATCCGGCTGTGCGTACGGCATCCTGATGGGCTTTCGACGCACCCGCCTCTTTGGCAAGGATGAAGCGAGTTCCAACCCAGACGGCAGAGGCGCCCAGTGATAATGCTGCAGCCAGTGAATTACCACAGTAAATGCCGCCAGCGGCTACCAGCTGGACCTGTTGGCCAGTAAAACGGCTTTTTTTGCCCTGTAGCAATTGAGCGATAGCCGGGATAAGAACAGAGGTAGGGACGGCGCCAGTGTGTCCGCCGCCCTCTCCTCCTTGCGCGCACAGGATGTCGACATCATTGTCCAGGCACTTCTTAACATGCTTGGGGTGGCCAACCATATTCATGTATAGCACACCATTTGCGTGTAACTTGTCAACGGCCCACTTGGGGGGTATACCAACTGCAGAGACGAACAATTTTGCTCCGCCTTCAATTATGATATCGATGAGCTGATCCAGCTTGCCCTTTGTGTAGTCGTAGCTAGTAGAAGCACAAAGCGTTTTTTTTCCCATGTCAGCAAGCCGTAATTTCTTGAGCACACTTTTCCTGCTGCATTTTTTTCTATTGTCCTTACTTCGTCTTTCTTGCCCCGTCTCCAACCTTTGGGATCAATAGATCCACGCCAAATGGCGCATCTTTGTCGTTCAGGGAAGACTTTAATTCTCTGATCACTTCGCGAAGTACCTCCGGGCTGAATCCGTGACCACCAATCACTCCGATACCCCCGGCATTGGTGACCGCCGCAGCCAGCTTGGGTCCGGCAGCCACGCCCATGCCGGCCAGCATTACCGGATGGTTGATCTTGAGAAGATCGGTAATGGGAGTACGAATCTGGGCTAAAACATGACATGTTAATTAACAATTGAAAGCAAATGCAGCAAAGCATTGGTGGGTTGCTATGGCTTACGCACAAGGGGATGCCATATTGCCGTTTTGGGTAGGTGAGAGGTTGAATGAGGGTTAGTTGGGTATGTTGGAAATCTTTCTCAGAAACACAATGCTAGTTGCTCTCTTCCTTTAATCAGAATTTGGGGAACTGAAAAAAGCTATAATGAATATCTGCGCAGAGAAGATCAAAAAGGAGGAAAAGGTCCGAGATGGAACATACGGCACCTTCGGTCGGAATCGGAAAATAATTCGGGGCTAGATGGATTGTTTGGGCTAGAGAAGACATGCTTCTCCATCTTCACTCGATCTGACCTCGGGATGATTAACATTGACTGACTGTATTTGGGTGCTCTCTGCTTCTCAAAAGGAGAGGGTAGGGTTCATTTGGAGTGTCAATAAAAATTTCCGGTACATGGTTGTGCCCAACTTGTGAGGGAAATCTTTCCGTATGAAGCGCTGGCCTCCCAGGTTTCCCTCCTATACATGTTACCTCGTAGTCAATATCATAATACAATATCTCTATTTCTTACGATTTTTCATTTCATTCTACTTGTATAATAATAATTCATTTCACAATGCCCCGTCCGGCCCCTAAGACTGGGGCTGCTGCCCACCAAGCTGTGCAAGATCTACTTGACAGGTGAGTGAGTCCGCCGAGCCTGGGTGTGAATTAACCGGCATGAGCACGCCGCTGATGACGATTTGCCTTTCTTTTATTTCCTCCCTGAAACAGCTATAGAGGTCGCATGAGAGACAATTCCTTCCAGGTATGCCAAATCACCCATTCTTCTTTACCTCATTCGGTGGAGATTTTGGAGGACAATGGTTACCACATACGGCCAATTTCATGCCGGCCGACACACATTGAAAGAAGACTGATCACTAAAGTTTATTTTTTTGTAACACAGGGAGCGGAGAAATCACTTGTAGATACTTTGGAGGTTGTCCGGGTTGAGCCAGATGGTACCGTTGTGTTCAGTCTGTTCCTGGGGCCACAGTTCCAGCACGTTGGCAGTAAGTATAGAGATGAACCGGGAAAACGTACGTCGTCTCCAGATTTATCTAACGCTGGACCCCAAAATCATTCAGATAGCCTCCATGGTGGGTCTGCGGCGTTAATTCTAGGTAAGATATATCGAATTACTCCCCAAGCCCTCTTCCCCCCTTTCACCCTTCGGATTTAACTGAGATCATCCAGACCAATGTACATCCTTCGCAATTTCGCCTTATTCCGCCCCGGGCTACTGGGAGTAAGATCGCCTACAATATCACCTGCGAGAGAGAGACCCAACTAATCATTGGGATATAGGTTTAACGGAGGTGTCACCCGTACATTTACAGTGACATGCCTAAGAGCAGCACCTGCAAGTAAGCATTTGGTTTCATGTCCACTCCTTTGAACGAGAAATTTTTAACCTTGATTTCGACTGACCCGACGACTAAAACAGACACCACCGTCCATGTCCGATGCAAAGTCGTTTCAATTGGCCAAACAGCCGTCTTGGTGCGTGGAGAAATCGTGTCAGTCGACGGCAAGACAATCTACAACGTGATGGATCACAATAAAGTCAATGTCGTCTTGAGGAAAGAACCGAAGGATGCGAAAAAAAGCAAAAGCAATCTGTGAGAGAAGAGCGTTGATCAGGATGTAAAACATTGTGAAAGAAACGTCGTGGGTACCCAGGTACATTTTGTGCCCATCATGATTATTGAGTCGCAGAGATAGAACTGAATTTACAATTGTTCTCACACATTTCTGTGGCTCGTAAGCAATGCACCCCCCGGCTAGCATAGTCGCGCCATTTAGGGCTTTACCAAACCACAGCTTGACTTGCCTCGAGAAACGAAAGAGTACGTAAAGGACTACTATCACTGAAGGCGTTGTTCGGCCCACTACCTGTCACAGCGTAATCTATTTCAGATGGTCTGAATGGCGGAGAAATTGGGAAATCAAACCACGCTGAGCTTGGCATTTGCAGCTGAGCCAAGGACCCTTGCGGACTTAATGTGTCCATTTGTGATTTTATTAAGTTCTGGGCAGTCGTAATGCCCATATTGGACATCAAATGCAGGCAGTCCCGAGCACTGCTAAACGCTTTCTGCACATCTTCCGACTCTAGAGTATGGCTTGGAAGCGAGAGCAGATGGTGCAAAGTTTCCGTCAACGATACAGTGGCAAAAGTGGCAAACGGCCGCTGGTATAGTCGAGCTTCCATATACCTAGTCACAGCATGGATCGTTGAACACACCAGATCTTCAGAGATCTTGATGCTATGTGCCGCGTCGGCCTCTGAAAGGTGACTATCGAGACCACTCTTGTACCGAGAAATTGAATTGTGACGAATCCATAGACGAAGCAGGTTGATTCTCTGGTTGTTTTGAAACGTTAGCCAAAAATCTGGTGAGAGGGATCAAAGAATGTATACCGTGAATATGACAAGCTGCAGCCTTGACATGGGATTCCAGGCGAGAATATCGCCCTTCGATGATAGCGCGCTGGTGTCCCACATCATGAGTGGAGGCAAATTCCTTCGCAGGCGAACAACCATCGCATCTAATGACTCAACGTGGCCCTCATCCCCAGTATGAGTAGCACACATTGAATAGAGAGTATCCCATACTTTGGTGCAGAGCCGACTCCATTCCACGTGAAACTGAAGGTATACGATCCAACACCAGTCAAAAGTCTGATTTGAGCAGGTCTTGCCGTTGCTCTCATAGTACTGAATACTATCCTCACCGCCAAGGCCTGATTCCGGGTACGGACTGACGCGAGAGGAAAAGTCACTTACTGAAGAATCACGATCTTGGATATAGTATGGTCTCCCTAGTTTGCGCGCTACCCGACGGTCAAAGAGATAAAGGGTCCACCAAAGCATACGTCGACCAAAACGATCATCTTCAGAAAAGCCAGCCCAGGAACTCTCATTGTTGAGATCCGTTATATATGCGATATCCACGGCACGAGCGATTGCCTGCGAGGACTCATGCGGGCGATCCAACATGAGATGGTACAAGGCAGCGAGAAGATTCTGTCGCAGGGAGTCCATATCTGGTTTTTCATGGCTAGCACGACCCATGAGCTTGACGCTTTCCGCATACCAGATCTCGTGAGTATTGCTCCCGTTATTTCGAGGTTTGTCTAGTTCGGTGAGGTACTCCTGAGCTTTCAGAAACTCCGATACGGCCATAATTGTGCAGACGAGGGCTAGTAAATGTACATTGGTCGTACCGTCCAATTGAACCAAGATCCCATCTGGTCGAGGGACCGAAGTTTGAAAGATATGTAAAAGTCGAGGCCATATTTCCTTCTTTCGCATACATGGAAGCCAGCAATCAAACTCATTGAAGAACAGTTGCATGTTACTTTCCAGATTAGTGTTAAAGCGGAGCATGCAGTGGATCTGATTTGGATCTTCGATGGCGTTATCGCTCATGCTCTGTGAACGGTGTTCAGAGTCACGCTCTCCGGGGGTCTTCTCCATCCTCAGACTGCCAGGTGGGGAGGTCTCGGATGTTACAGTATTAATCTCTTTCGGGGAGATGCAGCTTTGTACCAGGGTTGATTCTTGGCGGTCGGTCGTTTCATGAGGTGAAGAGTTATGCGTATCAAGCCGAGGCGCGACACTGGCGGGTGCAGGTGACTGATTTGGCGTTGAAGAGCTCGAGGAGGGCCCCGAGGCACCGGGTGGTGGTGTATTTCGCGCATTTGAGCCGGACGAATCGAGACGGCTGTGACTTTCTCGCAGGGTGCGGATTTCGTCCTCCAAAAGGCGCAGCCGAAGAATGATGCTGGATTCAATCTGACTGCCCGTTGCACGGCCTTCTCCGGACGATGTATTGTCCCTGACAACTGTCAGTCTACAGCTTAAAGCTACAGTGAACTGTTCTGCTGGTAGGCACACTGCATAGGAAGCTTGTTACGTCGAGGACGGCCTCTTTGCATAGACTGAATGTATTGACATGTCGAGCCCGACGTAACGCAATTCATACATGGTTTCTCGCCGGTACACTATATATGTGTTAGCAACTATCTGCCGGTAGAAGGAGCGTCGAACAGACGTACCTTGATCTTTCGGCGCTGACACTCGGTGCTAGTTTCTTTAGTCTTTCCTATCTTTTTCTCTGGTCCTTGTACCACGCAGAGGGCGGAGAAGCTTACCAGGCATGAGCGGTATATCTCACTCGCTTGTTCCGCGGGCGAGGCTGCGATGCAGGCGGCTCAGGGCTGGCTACACGTTTTGAGTTCAGCATCTTGGCGTGGTGTTGAGTAATAACGTGTAATACTATGTGGTGTTTTAAGTGAAGTGAGATCTGAGATTTACGATTTGCACTCATTCACTTTCAAGGAGGAAGCAGGAGGAATGAGGCGGACGGGATACCCAGCAAAGCGCGAGTTGTTCCCGCGAGTGCGGGGGCCGAGGTTGTGCATTTATATACTAGTACATACAGCAAGTTGACAGAGTAGATCGATGGATGGGCTCTCACCTGACCCCGAAAATAGAAAAACGACTCAATCGAGCCATGCAGAAGCACAGGAACAGTGCTACGAATCAACCTGCATAGCGCTAGACGATACTAGGAAAGGAGAGAAGTAACAAATTGTTGCAGCATATATCGCGCACTAATTAAGACTACTAGCAACGCGCAGCTTTTTTAGTCTAGTTGGTTGCAACACAAACGCTGGAATAGTTGAGTAAAACCTAACCCTCTTCAGCCTGCCGCCGATTAGCTCGATTTCGCTACAAAAACTTGCCGGCCAAATTAGAGGTTATTACTGGGTCTATATTATTATTATGTATCTAGTAGACCGGCGACATCGGGACCTTAGCTAGGTAAGTCTTCAAGAGAGTCTAAAAAGAAAGGTTTGAGAAAATCTGATAGAGAAGAGCATCGCTACATCTCTACCTGTTCCCGACATGTCCGACATATTACACATTGTATACGTCTTTCGTCGCGATTATACCTAAAATATACCTGCGAAATCCTTCAGCGACAGTTTACCGTTTCATATATAAAATCCGGTCTTACCGAAGAGCATACCTAGGTAGTAGTTAGGTAAGTATTGGTATCTTCAAGTACGCGTCCCATACCCTGGTGGTGTCGCCCTCCGCACTCGACCTATCTGCGGTTGGTCTGTACGATGTGTGGAGTACTAGGTATATACTGTACTATTATCCCCTTCCTGGGAGCTTGCACTCATGATAGTCTTGGCGGTATGCTGCGAATCCCCCCACAAGCGACCTTTGCTGAGCCTGACTGACAGTTCGCATGCCCCGTAACCACTTGCCATAATCCTACCCTAACCACAACCCTGGTTTTGTTATTGGAAAAGTACTGTAATGATACAGAAAGTTTAACCCTAATCTCTAATCCATCCACATTGACCTTCCAACCCTAACCACCTAGCACCCTGATGCGTAATTGTAACCAACATCAAAACCAGGGCTACGTCCTTGTACATCTTTCCAAGACTAGTACCTAAGCTACTGTCTTAGAATCGTGGAGATGAGGAGATGATCTGCTGCTGTATTTCCCGCAAAATGTTCCGTTCTATCCAATCTCTGCTCCACAGAATAAGATGACCAGTCCGGGGGGAGCCACAAAACTCCGTATAGGTCAATAATCTATGCCAATGATTTATGCTGTTGTTGCCTCCACAATTTCACAATTTTCCCCCACATTTTTACAAAAACCACCGTTTCTCCGACCGGCCGACTCCTACAGGCCGAGTTCCCTCGTCTGTCCACCGTGTGTTCTTCTCTCATCGATCGTGATGATGATGACTCGGAGAAGATCTTGCAAAGCTTGTCTCGGCTGCCGTGCCCGCAAGGTGCGCTGTGATGTGACCATTCGGGGAGAGCCGTGCACCAACTGTAATCTGGATAAGAAACACTGTACAGTTCAAGACTCTACTACTGGGTCAAAGCCCTACAGACGACATAAGAAACCGTGCCGCCCGCCATCCCGGACAACGACTTTGGGCGATCCCTCCTTCAGGGATACAAGGGAATCTGGTACCGCATCAGCGGTCGCCATCAGAAGCAGCGAGCAGAGGGAGAGCGCCTTTCTATCCGGCGATGCAAGATATGCCCCGGACGCATACCCATCACCATCGGACAGTATCCCGTCGATGGGGATGGTAGGAGTTGCACACTTTCCCTTTCTCATGCCTTTGAATCTTGATAGAAAACCGCGGCCGATTCAGGCCTTGCTGCAGCAACAGGGGTGTCTTTCTCTTCCAGCCACTCCAATCCTTCAAGAGTTTCTATCCAGTTACTTCATGAACGTGCATCCTATGCTACCTGTGGTCAATGAAGCTCTTTTTGAGCATGTTATGAGCGGGCAGCACTCTGACATGGCCGAATCGCCGCGCATCTCCTTGCTGGTGGTTCATGCGATGCTTTTCGTCGCAAGTAGTGTGCGTACTGTGCATACACACTCACTCTCAAGTGACTTGACGACTCTGTGCTTACTAAGTATTAGTATGTATCTCAAGAAGTATTATCCCAATTGGGATACCTTAACCGGCTAGATGCTCGGGCGTCTCTATATGAGCGTGCCAAGGTAAGTGCATCCGAAGATGCCTTGGTTCCCGGCCCCTGAAAAGGGCCTCAAGTGGACAAATGAAAACCGAGAACTGAACACTGAAAATGGGACTATTAGCTTTTCTTCCATCTCGAGGTTGAGGACGACTTGAAATCAAATGCTCAGGCAGCGCTTCTACTTTCTTCTCGTTGGTCGAGCTGCTCCAATCGTAGCGCAGGTGTTTCATGGTTACTTACTGCCATACACTATGCACGCTGCATGAACGCTCATCAGTACGACTCGCAATCTACCATGACCACAGAGGAAAAGCGCACCTGCAAGAGGTTATGGTGGTGCTGTGTGAGCAGAGATCGGATGCTTGCACTGGCATCCCGTAGTCCACTACTGATTACAATGGATCAATTTGACCATCATACGGCCACGCCGCTGACTGCTGAGGATTTCGAAGAGGAAATCCAAGCATCCCAAGTCTATGAGCCAAATGTGAAACGGATGTTAGTGGAACTGTTTCTTTTTCAATCCCGGCTGGCTGCTGTACTTAGTCGAACCATAACAACCGTTTCGCCACTGCGGGAACCCTCACCACGAACATCCAATCCATGCCAGGTTGCTCAAGGTCTCATCTCCCAGTGCAAGTCAGAACTTGATCAGTGGTTCAAAGAAGCTGCGACAGAGTTTCCCATCCCCGCCGGCTTGACGGATGTGCACCGCCATGTCATACTACACACGAATCTAATGTATATGTATTATCAGTGAGTGTGATTCTATGCAATACATGAAAATGACTCCCCACGGGCAACACTAAGTCCGACACTAATTCGAATGATCGATAGCTACGCCCGGATGGCTCTTATGAATTATCAGATTTTTGTCTTGCTCTCGATGGTGCCTCGAGAGGATGAATCATTCGCCAGCGGCATCTTAGACAGTCGATTCGAGCTCGAAAGAAACGAATCGGTAATCACAGAGTGCATGAAAGAGCTAGTACTATTGAAACTGGCAGAATTTACGCCATTGTCATTGTAAGGAACACATTCGTGACTCTCACTATTGTTCGTCCCTACTCTAACGCCAATGTTCAATAGCGTTGCACATATTACACTTTGCCAGGTGCTATGTCTTGTTGACTGCAACTTGACCAACAGCAGTCCGGAAAATGCATTGAGAAAGCGTCGCCTGGATATTTTCTTTGAATCAATCAAACTCTCCCGCGCACGTTACGATGGAGTTGATGTTTTACTTGACAACATCCAGCGAATAGAGCACTTCTTGCAGTCCCAAAGCTTCCAGCAGATGAGAGATGTCGCTTCACTTCAGCTCCAGGGTCCATTAGACAGTCTCGCCACACAATCCCCGACTCTCAGGTTTAAGAGCCAGCCGTCTGTTCTATCCTGGGGGGACATTCTCACCTGTTATCCAGAATGTTACCTTGGTCTGGTCTGGACACTCGATATCTTCTTCTCTAGAGGTCGATTGCCAGTTGAGGATGATTATCTGACCATTGTACGGCAGTCACTAAACCTAGCTTCTTTGATGGCCTTATACTCCGGGACTCCCGGAAAGGAGTTAGCCTCTCCCCCGCCTATCGAGATCAACTTTGACGATAGCTACTTTTCAAGCCTACTCCTTGACGAGTCTTATGATTTTTCCCATGACCTTCTTCATGAGTCTATATATTAGCGGTTCTTCACGACGAGTTTTGCGAAGAATGTCTAATCTGCCTTCAAGCTCTTGAAATTGTGTAATACTATAACCCCTGTGTGTACACATGAACCGTGCTCAGTAATGTGGAGTTTCGTTGCCAACAGAGACCAGTAGCAGTCTGTTCTACCGTGTACTTTCGCAAATTTGGTTTTTTCCTCTGGTAAGTTGTACTCTACCACCGGCATCTTATACTAGTCTCCTTGGGAAATTAGAATGCACCAGGCGTCTATTATAAAGTATTTGTTGGCCTCACTCTTCGTAGGTGATAAGCAGTACGGATAGGTATGGCCATTCCCGAAGATAAAAGTTCAAGTGAATCCCTTGGAGGCACCTTGCAGTAAAAAAAAATGCGGAGATTTTGCCCAATTTTTACCTACCCGTAAATTCCGAATTATTACCTATTACATATTCTCGTAATAAAAAGCGGGGTGAGATTACTCCATACATGGGATTGGAATTCGGCACTTGTTTTGATGCTTGGTGGTCCCGACGCGGGTATCCTGCTTCGTTTCCGAATTCACCGAGGTTCGGTAGCCTCGATACCTAGGGATTATTTGAAAACAGAGAGGGGATTCAAATACTCGTATTACGTACCCCTAGTGTAAATTTTTTTACGTTTTTATGTCTTTTCGTAGGAGCCTGGCTAGATTCATAAAAATCAATACTTGTTACGGACACCATGGCAGCTGCAACTACGCCGCTGTCCTTTGACAATTTCTACAATATTATCGATGGTAAACTCGAGACGACTGCTGAAACAAGGCAGTGTCCAAACCCAGCATCAGAATCACTCAACCCCGCTGTTCCCATCGCAACTCCGAGCGATGTCGAAGCTGCCGTACTGGCTGCCCGTAAGGCCTTTGGGGCTTGGTCGGCAACTCCTTTCAACGAACGCCAGGCGGCTTTGTTGCGGATTGGCGATGCAATAGAGCAGGAGAAGGAGAATTTTGCCCAGCTCCTTAGTCAGGAAAATGGGAAACCGGTATTATTTACTCCAACTTGCTTAATTCTAAACTCGAACTGCAAACTGACAAGCCTGAGTAGCTGCCCTTGGCCCGTAGGGAAATTTTAACGGCTGCGTTTTGGTTCAGGGAAACTGCCAAACAACAGCTTCCAGAAGAGCCTGTCCACACCGACGAACGCAGGTCTGTTTTGGTTCGGTACACTCCGCTGGGAGTGGTAGTTGGAATTGTCCCTTGGAACTATCCTGTCATCTTGGCGGTTGGGAAAATAGCGCCAGCGTTGTTAGCTGGTTGCGCAATGATAGTCAAACCGTCTCCATTTACTCCCTATAGTGGATTGAAGATCGTGGAGTTGGCTCAGAGATTCCTCCCACCTGGAGTTCTACAGGCACTAAGCGGAGATGACAGCCTAGGCCCATGGCTTACAGGACACCCTGGAATCGATAAAATTAGCTTCACCGGCTCCACGGCCACAGGTGAGAGGATTATGCAGGCCGCTAGTAAGGGGATAAAGCGGGTTACTCTTGAACTGTGTGTCCCTTCACTCTGTCATTGCTAAACACTGGATTGGAAACCATACTGACGAATATCGTATTCCGTAGTGGTGGAAATGATCCAGCTATTGTCTTTCCGGATGCAGATGTTCAGGCTGCAGCTACCAAGATTGCTACTTCTGCATTCATGAATAGTGGACAGGTGAGTGGAATCTGGCAGCGCATTTCGCCTACCAACTTAATCCTCAGCTGACAGCGCAAAGGTATGCATGGCCGTCAAGCGTATCTACGTGCATGAGAAAATCTACGACGAGTTTCTCCAAAAGTTCGCCGCTGTTGTCACGAAATTTACTATAGGAACCGGGGAAAATGCTTTCATAGGCCCGGTGCAGAACAAGGTCCAATACCACAAAGTTCTGGGAATTCTAGACGATATCAAGGCTCAAGGGTATACCGTTGTAACCGGCGGCGGACCATGTGAAGGACCTGGATACTTTATACAACCAACAGTGGTAGACAATCCACCTGAAACCTCACGGATTGTCCAGGAGGAGCCCTTCGGTGTGTACCTACCTACGTTCTCCTATCGCTCAAACCCGCTTGCCCCCCCAAAACACGTAAGCCTTGATTTTCTAACACCCCCATAGGTCCAGTAGTCCCTATAATCAAGTGGAAATCCCTCGATGCCGTTCTTGACCTCGCAAATAATACGCAAACTGGTTTAGGTGCTTCGATTTGGACGCCGGATCTCGAAGCGGCACAAAATATCGTCCGTCGCATCCAAGCTGGCAGCGTTTGGATTAACACTCATCTGGAAGCTTCTCCTCATGTGCCTTTTTCCGGTCATAAACAAAGTGGATTTGGCACTGAATGGGGAATAGAGGGATTGAAGCACTATTGCAATATCCAGTCGTTATATTTGCCCCACGCATCCTGATCATTTTTTGACTCGGCAAAGAACCTAGGTAACTATTCAATTCGGGGAAATACGGTGTATACTCACCTAGAGTTGGTGTTGTTGGCTGCCATACTTCTTGAAGAGATTGGTATCAATTACATAGGTATACAATACTTGAATTTTCTAGCCCTCGAAAGTAAGATCGCTGAAGCCATAAGTTAAGACAGTATGTCAGAGAATAGAACATTATGTTTCACTAATCAATAATTATCACATCATCTACGTTGTCCCCTGGTAACCCATAGACTTCCCTCCTGCATGTGGCACAGGAATCATCGTCCTTTATATACCGCAATCTCAAGGTTGATTGAAGAACAGGCCATCGGCTTATATCAGCACGAAAAATGGCAATCCAAATGTGTGCTAAGGTGTCTGGTCATTTCCAAAGTCAGGCAATCTCGTCTATTCACTAAATAGCTAGGCGAGGTCATTTGACTTCATATAACGTGAGAACATGAAGCTATACGCAATATTATTCATTCCACGGCCTTATACTGCACATCGCTATTTAACTAAGGTGGGCCGAGATCCGTAACCAGCAGCAATCTGCCAGGAACACTCTACTCACATGAGCAACACGGATCTATACACAAAGCACTCTTTACTGCTACTGTGTCTGGCTGGGCTCTGCCCAGAGCAGGATGGGCTTGATCGCAGAGCCTGTATGCATGTCCTCGACCGCCTCGTTGATCTGATCCGCCTTGTAGTATCTCTGAATTCGTTCCAGTGGCAGCCTGCCGGCCGCCCAGTGCTCTACCAACCACGGGATGAACTGGCGGGGATTGCTGTCGCCCTCATGCGTCCCCCGGTACGTCCGACAGCCTCTGAGGTGCTGTGCCACGTTGATGGTGACCTCGACCTCTCGTCCCGCCGCTCCAATCGACAATGCCAGCCCACCTGGCCCGACCATCTGCACCAATCCCTGCACCACTGCAACGACTCCTGTGCAATCCAGCGCAGCATCTGGGCACTGCCCTTCTCCCAGCTTCTGCAGTTCCTCCTTAGTGTCCATCACCGACGAGTCGATCGTGTGGGTTGCTCCGAGTTCACGCGCTAACTCCAGCCGTTTCTGCTGGATGTCCACAGCAATAATACTTGGGATCCCAGCAATCTTAGCGGCCATGATGGCTGCACAGCCAACTCCTCCTAGGCCAATAATGGCGACGGAGTTGACTTTCGGCCGGTGCGCGGTAACGATGTTGAGGATCGCCCCTGCGCCTGTCTGAATGCTGCAGCCCATCGCGGCCAGGCAGTGAAGCGGATAGGCGGGGTCCACACGGACGCAGCAACGTGCCTGGACAATGGCCGGGTTGCAAAAGGATGACTGGCCGAAGAAATTGGAGGTGACCTCTTGTCCGTTCCATCGAATTGGTTTGCTGCCATCCGGGCGCCCCGCCCCAAAGTTCAAGATGCTGCCATTGACGCAGCAGAAAGGCTTCTCATACCGGCAACTAGGGCATTTCCCACACGAGGAAAATGTGATTACGACATGGTCATTCACGCTCAGATCGTTTACGCCGCGCCCGACCCTTTCAATAACGCCGGCGCCTGTAGTCCCTGGTTAAAGCGAACTCCAAAACCTAAGAAGGAGTGTGACTTACCTTCATGCCCCGCGACTAACGGATGAGGCAAGGGTATCTTCCCACTGGAAACAGCCAGGTCAGTATGACAAACACCGGTAGCGACCAGTCGAACAAGCACTTCTTCGTCCTGCAGTGTATCAAGCTCAACATCCTCGAGGTCGAACTTTGTTCCTGGCGTAGTGCTGATTAAAGCTTTTGCATTGATACGTAGTTCTTCAGCCATTTTTCTTTTCCTTATCTACGAAAGAGACGGTGTGAGATATCGGCCTAGCCTAGGGAAATAAGAAGAGGAGAATTTAAAGAAGAAAAAGCAACGTAGAAGCCATGAATCAAGAAATGCTTACTTTACCGGTGTGAATGTCTCCAAGTCTGGTTGTGGCCGGGTAATCCGGAAAGTTACCGGAACTGTTTGATGCGGAGTGTAATCTTGATCTCTCCGAGGCTTCTTTCAACATCAGATACAGACCAACCCCTGCGCACATAACGTGACAAGCCCCCTAAGCAGGATATCAGGAGAATAAGAGTACTCTGAGCGTATCCTCATGTCCTCGAATAACTGAATATACTGTCTCACGAGGCTTTGGATCATCCCTGGGGAAAGGCACCCATAAAGACAGGGAAAAGTCGAGGAATACAGACCGATACGTACTGAAAGATTCATGATATGACTACCTAGGCAGGGGGTGAACGGGATAACGTAAACCCAAGGGAATGGGTCGTTCCATCAAATGACATTTCACATTTCATATTGTTCTTGCGAGGCGGAATTCTCGAAGCTGTAAATTTCCGATCTCACACAAATTGCTCAAATTGGCTTCCTGTGTACGTTCCGCAAACGCAAATGGATATAGGTATCCATGAATCTCTCTCTTCACCTTGAAAGTGACCTGTCCCCCTTCATTCTCGGCAACCTCTTTAATCGGATTCAACCTTGGAACCTCGGAAGACAGAATCATGGCCAACCATGCCGACGCGAAGCAAGGCTACCAGCTGTCTTCTGGCCCTATCCATGCCCCACGCAAGATGCGGCTCATTTGCATTGGTGCTGGTATCGCTGGCATTGCAGCAGCATACAAGTATCAGCGGGACCTGACCAACGTCGATTTCATCATCTACGAAAGGAACGAGGATGTAGGTGGCACTTGGCTTGAAAATCGATACCCAGGATGCGCGTGCGACATTCCCGCTCATGGGTATACCTACTCCTGGGAAGGAAATCCCGAGTGGTCTAGATTGTGCGCTTGTCCCTTCTCCTCCCAATTTTCCCAGTGTATATGGCTGACAGCTCCCGCGGCCTTTCCGTCGCTAAAAAAACAGTTACGTTGAAGCCCCAGAAATCTTCCAGTACTTTAAGGGATGCGCCATCAAGTGGAGTTGCATGCAATACATCAAGCTCCGCCACGAAGTTATTGAAGCGAAATGGTCCGAGGATGATTCTAGCTGGCATGTTCAGGTTCGAACAGAAAATGGTGAGATTATAAATGACCAATGCGATGTTTTGTTCAGCGCTACTGGAGTTCTCAAGTAGGTGCCCCCCGAATATCTCTGTGACGACCGAAGGGACTCACCAAACAGTAAATGGAGATGGCCCGAAATTGAGGGCCTTCACGACTTCAAGGGAAAGCTCCTCCATTCAGCTCGGTGGGACGCAGAATACGATTATAAAGGTAAACGCGTTGCCGTCATTGGCGCTGGCTCCTCCGCAATTCAGATTGTCCCAAGTCTACAGCCAGGTATGTTATTTTCCCCCTAATTCCAATCTCCATTCTCAATTATATTATCATATCTCTGAGCCGTCCTTTTAGTGGTTGATAGTCTGATCACCGTTATTCGCTCTCCAAACTGGATTACCCCTGAGTTTAGTGCCGCACTTGCAGAGAATGGCCGGGAAACCCGGTTCTCACCGGAGCAGATTGAGCGTTTCAAGACTGATAAGAGCTACTTCCTTCAGTATCGCCGTACTGTTCAAAAGACTGGGAGCTCTAATTTTCGTTTGTACTACAAAGGCTCTGACCTTCAGCAAAATGCGGTTGAGAAGTTTCGGGATATGATGAAGGAAAGACTGGGAAATGACGAGACCCTGAGCGAACACCTCATTCCGAAGTTTGCAGTCGGCTGTAGACGGTGAGCACCCTTTTTGCTCCTTTCAGCGCTCGAGAGCCCACCAAAACAGGGTTCATATCTTGCTAAACCCTCGTTTCAATAGATTTACTCCAGGCACTGGTTACTTGGAATCCCTCATCAAGCCCAATGTTGAAGTGGTCCGGAGTGGTGTGAAGCGGGTGACAGAAAAGGGGTTCATTTCAGAGGATGGCAGGGAGTATGAAGTTGATGCTATTGTCTGTGCCACGGGATTCGATACTTCCTTCAAGCCAGCATTCCCCGTTATTGGCCGTGAAGGGCGAAATTTACGTGATTTCTGGGCTGAGGAGCCTAGACATTACTTATCGGTGGCAGCCCCTGGCTTCCCAAACTACTTTAGTAAGTACCAAACTGCTGATCAATATACCTCATTCGCCTGTAGTAACATTTATGGTCCAGTTGTTGGAGGGCCCAACTCGCCAATCGCAAACGGGTCCTTGATCTCAGGCCTAGAAACTGGCATTGATTATGCATACAAATGTCTACAGAAGATTCAGACCGAAAATATTGCATCTCTGGATGTTATGCTAGATGCCGTGGATGAGTTCCTGGAGCACCGCAACGCCTTCATGGACCGCATGGTCTGGAGTGATGCTTGCCGAAGCTGGTAAGTTGAACCCCTTGTCTTCTATGACCAATGCTAATTTGTGTATTGCCATCTAGGTACAAAAATGGAACTATTTCAGGACCAGTCATAGGACCCTGGGTTGGCTCCACATGGCATTATAATGAGGCTTTGAAAAACCCCCGATTTGAGGATTATCACATCAAGTATAGGACTGGGAATAGATTCCAGTATCTTGCGCTTGGCCAGACAGCGGATGAGTTGAATGGTGGAGATATGGCATTACATATTACAGAGCCTGGGGCTTGATTGGGCGTGTTTACTTACATGTCCAAGACTCATTATAGAATCATCCTCGCAAATGGGAATATAAAAAACAGTGTATCCGTTCCGTGCTGTCTTGTGAAAATCCCAAAGAGGTACGCACGGCATATCCCACGCCAGAGTTATAGACCCAACATAAAAATTGTGAGATTTTACTGCTCGAGATGATATGTCCGAGTCATGGCTGAACTTTCAAGACCAATGCTCGCTAGTTGAGACCGTGTTTGTCCTCTTTGCCACCGCAATGGCTGCGGTACGGAAAATATTCAGCAAAAATAAATTCCGTCTCCCAAGCTTGCAAAATACCGCGTTAATTGGCTCTCCAGACGTCCTTCCCCAGATAACCCGCAGTATCTATGGATGCGTTGAATCTCCCCATGAAAGTTTATCGGCTCTAGCAACGGCCAACGCCTCCTAGCCTGGTAGGCCTGTCTTCCTGGCTTCACAATGACTCGGGCTTCTTCATGTCATCGACTCTTGATAGGTGGTTAGTGAAACTTTCAGATGGACCCGAAGGTTTGCTATTGCAAAAGTTCCATCCATCCGGCTCAGTCTGGACTGTTCCTTGTGCTCGTCTTTTGCAGGTATAAATTGGACTACTCTTCGTCTCATTGTCTGGCCACGCTCGTCCCATCTGTCAGTGAGATCTACTCAGACTAACAGTCATGGACGAATTTCAGAAATCCGGTAGTGATCATGTTGAGAAGCTTGAAATCGAGAATGAGCTTGCCAGCTCTGAGTCGATGCACGATGAGCAGATTCAAAGGGTGCCCCAGCCATCTGCCGATCCCAATGACCCCTTGGTGAGTATTATCTTTGATAGCATGATGCCCCGCATGCCCCCTTCCGTCGCTTATCATCCAGAACAGAATTGGTCCCCCATTGAGAAAAACCTCACCTTGGCATTGGTTGCCTTGATGGTATTCAACGGGGCATTCGATGCTGCCTCGCCGGCTGCTGGCTTTATCGAACAGGCTGAAGCCTATGGGGTTCCCGTTCCTTCTATGTTGGACAGCGTGGGAACACAGACCCTCATGCTTGGAGTAGGCGGATTTCTATTTGTACCACTGTCTGATCGCTACGGTAGAAAACCCATTTATATAGCTGCTGCTGTCATCGGTACACTGGGATCACTAGGCTGCTCCCTGGCAAACTCCCTCGGTGCTTTTGTTGCATCAAGAGTATTTATGCCCAAATCACAGTATCGTGAATGGATCTTTAATACTAAATGATGAGTATAGGTTATCAATGGTTTGGGTTGTTCTGGCGCAATGTCCTTAGCAGGACTTACCGTGAAGGATTTGTTCTTCCAACATGGTATGCTCTCCCAATATATAGTTGCATCGTTTGTGTGCTGACTTGACAATAAGAGCGAGGCCAGAAAATGGGTGTCTGGACGATATTTTTCGGTGTTTCACCGTGGCTGGCTGTTCTCGTCGATGGTTGCATCACTACGTACGCAGACTGGCGGTGGATGCAGTGGCTCACTTTCTTTATGTGGGCATTCTTAACTGTTCTCTGTCTTTTTATTCCGGAGACTCTATACCATCGCCAATTAGAATTGCAGCAGATCCCCCTCAAGCACTCCTTTTGGGAAAGAGTCAAATTCAAGAAGTTCAACGGCACTTTAACTTTGAAGGCATTTTACCATCCATTGCTGTCAGCGTGGTATCCGTCCATATTCTTCCCGATTCTCTACTATGGCAATGCCTATGGTTTTGGTGTGTTTGGGTCACTCGGAATATTGCCATTTGTATGATTGGTCCCACTTCTCAAATCATTTCCACTATCAAATCCGTACTTCTTACACTTTAATAGGCATTTGGAAAAGGGTACGGCTTTGATGCCGTGAAGCAAGGCTTGGTGACAATGGCGCTGCTTGCCGGTACCCTTTGCGGAGAGCCGATGGCTGGCCCATTTTCAGACTGGGTAGTGAACAGACAAGCGAAACGTAACGGAGGGCAACGCGTTCCAGAACATCGCCTCCGCGCCATCTGGCTAGGGGTGGCATTACTACCAGTAAGTTTCATAATTTGTAAAGTTTGGGTCCGGAGGCTACCATTCTAACACTGCATACAGGTCGGACTCGTCATTATCGGATGCACTGTTTATTATCACACTCACTGGATTGGGCCCTGCATCGGCATGTTTGTGGTATCATTTGCAATTCAGATCATCTCAACTATAGTGTAAGTCCAATATCCTATCCGTGACTCTTCATCATTTCAATTGACCAGGAATTAGATTCGCCTACGCGATGGATTGCTATTACTACATAGCTGGCGACGTCAGTCTCCTTTACAATTTTGGCCGCCAACTCTTTTGCTTCTATGTGGCCTTCTACATCAACGCCTATGTGACTAAACTGGGTTATGCATGGGCTTTTGGAATATATGCAATTCTAAGCGTGGTTTTATGCTTGCCTCTCGTGGTTCTGAGCGTGTATGGCGTCCAGATCCGCAGCCGACTTGGCCACAACGCAAGGGGAGAGTTGGAGCGGAGTTAAAAGTCTATGAGTGGCTGGATACGTGGCCAGGGAAAGATTTAGCACGGGGTTCAACTTACCTGTCAGGTCCTAGTCGTACGTATCAGCGTAAAAATTCTGTAGGGAGGACTTAGGGAAGAATAAACGGATAAGTCAATGCCAGATGGAAAAGAAAAGATACACTTTCCCGTTACATTGACGTATTGCGAGTCAAATTGAATTGCTACTGAACTCTGCATAGTTCACATACGTAATACCTCGATTTGCAGAATTTTATAATTTTAACGCTGGGGTCCGAAGGCGTTGGATTTGAGCAGGCCACATCAATTCGACACCAAGTTTCTCTCCAGCTTTCAAAACCCAGTCCGGTTCTTTAAGAAATTGTCGTCCAAGTGAGACAATATCCACGCCGGGCCTTCCGTCATAGCTACCTTCTACCAAGTCACGGGCTTGTTTGGCCTCAGTGATCAATCCTACAGTTCCGACGAGCGTAGGCTTTCCGGCATCCAAAAGAGCTTGTTTGACCTTTACAGCAATCCCGGTATGTTTATCTCCTCCGGTGAAGACATCAAACTGAGCATTGTAGCAATTCCCACCGGAGCTGACGTCCAAAAGATCAACTCCCAAATCGGGAAGTATCTTTGCCAGTCTGATTGTGCCCTCCACATCCCAGGACTCAGTATGGGGCATCCAATCAGTAGCACTGATGCGGACAAATAGCGGCATACCGTCTGGAATTTTGCTCCGAATAGCCTTAGTCACTTCAACTAATAAACGAATTCTGTTCTCAAATGATCCTCCATAAGCGTCTGTCCGGTGGTTGGAAACTGGGCTAAGGAACTGGTGAATCAAATAACCGTGTGCCGCGTGGATCTCGATAACATCAACGCCAGCGTGTACGGCTCTCATTGCAGACTTCTGGAAGTTGGTTATGAGTTGCTTTATATCGTCATGCGTCATCTCCTTTGGTACATGATAGCCACCGTCGGGACTTAACCCTTTACCATCAAAAGATAGCTCCTCGCCCCCCGATGGTGCAAGAACATCATCTGGCCATCCACCATCCTCTGCTGGAGCCCTTGCACTTGACTTTCCAAGCTGCTGTGCCACTAGCGGCGGCTGTGTACTTGATTTCCTTCCAGCATGTGACAACTGGACACCACAAAGTCCTCCTTGGGAGTGGATGAAGTCTGAAAGTGTTTTTAAGCTATCTCCTTGGGCATCTGTCCAGAGACCTGGGCAATGTGGGGTGATTCGGCCGTTTGGCTGCACACCAGTTGCCTCGATCATGGCCAGTGCAGCGCCCTTGAAGACATTGTGGCCAATAGTCGTGATGTAAAGAGAGGCGGGTAGCACTCCCTTGGAGGGACCCGAGGATGGTGTTGAGTACATACACATCGGAGAAACGCATATCCTATTGCGAAGGGTGACTGAACGAATTTGAAGTGGCCGAAACAGTTTGGGCGTCTTCGCGTCGACATGGGAGGGCATCCCACTCGTAATGGGAATTGTGGGAGTAGAGCCGGTCATTGTGTTTTGCGGGTTCGGAAGATCTGTAAGACATAGAATCTTGGTGACTATGAAGTTACCGGGCTTCCTTGATAATGTACTCTGGGATGAAAGACGGTAAGGTATTTGAGAGTACTGTGGTAGAGCTGTTCCAAGGTTGTCTTAGAGACTGTGGTTCTCGGAAATATTTCTCGGACAACCGCAGCTAAAATTTCCGTACCAGCGTACGACCATCTATGGAGTTTGAAGTCTACCATTAGCCGGTTCTTGCCCCGGGTGGTAAATCATAGTGCGTAAATAGTAGGCTGCTTGCACTGTTATGAACGACGGCTGCGTTTTAACTGGCTGTATTTCTTATGATTCTTGCGTGAGAATACCAAAGTCAATAAGAACCCCCCTGAGCTGTCACCTATCACGTTTAATTAAGGTATAAAACATGATAGTTATGTGTATTTTCTCGATTATCAGACCCGCTGACACGAGCAGTTCAGCAAATCCAAACTCGACATGGCATTACTGGGCTTCCATGCGAAGAAAGCTCTAATCACAGGGGGTGGTTCTGGTGAGACGCTTGTATCAATTTGATGAAAAATCCACTAATTAGAGGCAGGGATATCTTTATCTCTTGCTCAGGCGCTATACGAGAGGGGCTGCGATATTCTCGTATGCGATTTAACTTTGCACTCGGCCGCACAGAACTGGCTCAAGGAAATCCCGGATCGAGAATCTCACAGAGTCATATTTCGACAGGGAGATGTGACCGATTGGAGACAGCTTGAGGATCTTTTTGATTTTTTTCAAAGTCACTTCCACGATGCTCCTGATATCGTAGTTGCAGGAGCTGGGCTCTATGAGCCGTCGTCAAATAGCTTTTGGGATGACCGCGATCAGGCTTCGCACTACAAAGTATTCGATGTGAACATCCTGCATCCAATCAAACTATCTCGAATTGCCATTCGTAGAATGCATTCTTCTGGGAAGCCCGGAGCAATTGTTCATATTTCCAGCATCACAGCGCAGCTTCCTTCTGTTGTAAACCCGCTTTATGCGGTGTCCAAGGCCGCTATAAGTCATTTCGTGAGGTGCATGGCGCCTCTAGGAGATCTGGCTAATATCCGTGTTCTTGCGGTTGCTCCCGGGTAAGATTTTCTTGAATAATTATGATCCCAAGAAATGGGCAATGGACTAATTGTGGTATGCAGTGTTGTTGACACTCCCCTGTTCCGCGATAGCCCAAAAGCCCTTGCTCATATTGACCTAGAGAAGGACTTTGTGTTACCACCAGGGGAGGTTGTGAAGGCTGTCCTTGCTCTTCTTGAAGACAGCAATTACTCTTCTGGAACTATCCTCGAGGTTGGCGATATTGGCAGCTGGCGACAGGTCAAAGTGGTACATGATGAAGGCCCGCAGGGTCGATCTACCTTGCCAAGAGCAAAGGCTCAGGAGGCACTGAGTATCGTGGAAAATGCGCTTCATTTAGATAAGAGTTCTGGGAGGAGTAGATCTCGCCTTTGATCAACAGTCCATGCGCAGCCTGATTAATACTAGAGGAGCCCATTCATTCATGTACATCCTATCTATGTAAAGAATAGAGGTTTGAAACAAGTCGGCGTGAGAGAAATTTGCATTTTTCCTGCTGCGAATAGGGTTGTTGATTCAAAACCCAGGGCTAATCTCAGCCGTACCTAAGTAAAACTCCGAAAAAGCCAAGACGAAACTTCTCAATGGGTCTCGCAGAGAAATATATATTCCTTCCTCTTCCTACGTCTGCCTGGTTCCGACCTCGGGAGTTTCTAGGTAGGTATTCTCGCCTATTCATCACCACTTTACCACTTCACCAGCATGATCCATGCTTGCTAGCGAGACAAGTAAGGCAAAGAGTGCATGCCAGACAGGTCCCCGAGCCATGTCAGTGGGTTGCATGCCAAACTTGATTCTTTTCTACCTCATAATTGACCTTATTATTTCGCGGGTTCAAGTCGGAAAGGAGTTATGGACCATTTCGCCAATGGCACTGTCGAGTTGGAAACATTGCAAAGATCATGATTGCCAATTTTGCTAACTTTGATGAAATATAATGGTGTTGTAATCCATGGATCACCTTTGGCCTTGATGGAGATAATTTGATCTCGTTGCTGACAATACGATAGATTGAATGCACATTCTTACAGACCTAAATCACAAGAAGCGTACTTCTCATGTCTTCAAGGCCTAGCATGCTATCGTCGGTCCTTCTCTTGACCTGATCAAGGGAGGACAAAGCCAGCACTGCAAGGTCCGTACCGCCGCTCGCCATCAAGCCATCAATGACACCAAAGCGAACAAGGATGCCTTGGAGAGCAAGAAGAAGGCTTAGGAAAGTGAGAAGGCCAGGTCCGCTGCCGAAACGTCCACTGGCAAAGGCCTTATCCAGAGTAAGCAGAGTGGCAAGGGTGCTCCAATCAGTGTTCAGGGTACGTCTCACCAAGTGCGAGGACAAGTTACAATATATTGTAATCTCTGGGAGGATGCATGGCGTGGTGGTTCTTTTTTTTTTTTTTTAACCTTGGCAAACTTCAATGCGCAAAGAGCCGGTTTCTTATTTTCTTTTTCTCCCCTGTGCCACATGTGCCGTAACATGTTTCACCTAGTACCCGATTGGTGTTTTCATATCATGCAAATGATAAATAACAAAATAAAATGGTGAAAGCGGACATATTAATCAGCATTGACGATCATAGTGCTACGATCCATTCTTTCCGTCATCTGCGATGGCTGCCTTGTTGGTATTTTTCAAAAGTAATGTGGATACTTCTACTGTTCTAGTTGCATTCTGGTGGGAAAACACTGATAAGCGCTTGAGATATCAGCCAGCCCATGATGTTTATACCGAGGTAGCCATCAGGTTGTGACTGCAAGGGAAAGAATATACGACGCTGTAACCGTATCAGTACGTACTACGCAGTCTGCTATCCCAAGAGACTCGCGATGCATCCCTCAATATAGGAACCATCCGTTTCCCAGACAGCAACGAATAGGTAAAAATATACATTACATGCCTGTGGATAGGAACGCGACTAGGCCTTTTTATGAATGCATCTGGCTATCCAAGACTCGAACGGTGAATATGGCCGTATTTCATCTCACATCTAAGCAAAGAGCCGGAAAAGACTTGCGAAATTGAAAATAGTTATTCACTTACAGAAGTTGCAAAAATCGATTTTATTTCACCTAGGTACACGGCACCGAGATCCGCCACAGCCTATTCATGCTGTAATTGTACAAGTGACACGACCTACAGGCATAGGCCAGAAAATAGTGCATAATATGCTGGTATTATAAGTCATATCGGGTAGACACCACCAATGGGCTGTCATGGATGTAAGAGAGGGGAGGTGGGTGAACATCCATGTGTACAATTTTACAAAATGGGGTTCCGCCCGAGGCGCAAAACGATTTCCGATACAGTATTTTTCCCCAACTTATATAATTCGTAGGTATCGACATCGACATTGGCGACTATGAATCTAGCCTCAAGAAACTCATTTACAGTGTCATAAAAAACACTGCTTGTTTTTCAAAATGTCGTTCGATTCTCAAATTTTGGCTATTAGCATCGCCGCTGCCAACCTAGGCTTTCTTTCCCATGTCGGCTACTTCATTAGGGGAGAACACCACCTCAAAGCTCCCTTACTTGTCAAACTGTTTTTTCTAATACCCTTCGCGATCGGAGCTGCGCTGCACTGGGGCCTTGCTGTTCCTGCGGTTACTGCGGCAAAATTGTCACTAGTAGGATGGGGAGTTTACACAGCATCATTGTTCCTCAGTATAACTCTTTATCGGGTCTTCTTCCACCGGCTGAGGAAATTTCCCGGCCCTCCTCTTATGGCGATCTCGAAGCTTAGTCATATGTACTATAGCAGGCATTGGGATAATCACAAGCAGCTACACGCATTGCGCCGCTACGGAGACTTTGTTCGAACGGGTAAGTTAAGGCTCTCACAATTGAGTCATGAAAAGAGCATTTCATTAGTCTAACACATGACCTTTCAAACTCGAAAGGACCATCTGAACTCACCATTTATCATCCGGATGCAGTGCCCATCATCTATGGGCCCAGGTCAAAGTGTACAAAGTCACCTAGATACGACACGTCATGGCCTATAAAGTCAATGCAAACAGTTAGGGACAAACGTCTCCACGACAAAAGACGCCGCATATGGGACCGCGGCTTCAGCTCTAAGGGTAAGTGATTCATACGGAATCGTGAATGTAGATTTTTTCCCCAATACTAACGCCGGAAAATTTCAGCAATTCGAGCCTACGAGCCACGTATACTGAAATATGTCGATGAACTCGTTGAGAAGTTGTCTGGATTATCTGGGGAGGTCATCAATGGCCCGTCATGGTTCAATTATTATAGCTTCGACGTCATGGGCGATTTGGCGTTTGGACAAGGGTTCAACATGCTCAAAGGTAAACAACACTGGATCTTGAAGCTTCTCCACAAGCAAATGTATGCCCTGGGGTTTTTTATACACGCCCCCTGGCTCAGTATTCTTAACAATCGCATCCCGCGACGATCAACTGGACCACGCCAATTTATCGCCTGGTGCACTAAGCAGGTTGAAATCAGAAAATCGGTATGTCAGGATGCAATTTTGCCCTCGTTTAAATAATCACTCGCTAAACCGAAGGATAGATGAAGTTCGATGAGCCGGATGTGATGTCTTTTCTGCTGGAAGCATCCAAGGATGTAGACGACTCCTCCACGGGCGAACACTGGCTGATGGGTGACAGCCGTCTAATTGTTATCGCTGGAAGGTAAGATCTCTGACTAGGGTGACTTACTAGCCCTATGTCCTTCGGAGATGAAGCCTACTTTTTTTTTTTCCATGTGCTTACCGTTCACATTAGTGACACCACAGCAGCGACCCTCACCCACATCTTTTACTACCTCGCGAAAGACCCGGAGCAGGTACGAAAATTGCGGGCCGAACAGGAAGAACTCCAGTATATCAAAAAAGGCTTTTCGAGCGAAGAGGCATTGAAAGCCGATCATTTGAACGGCGTAATTAATGAAGCATTGCGGCTACACAGTCCTGTATTGTCGGGAGTACATCGTCTCACCCCCCCGGAAGGTCTGACTATCGACGGGACCTTTATTCCAGGAGAAACTACGGTGATCTGCCCATCGTTCTCCCTGGGCCGCTGTAAGTTCTGTGCTGCCCTATACTGTCCTTTCCCAATTATGCTGACTCGAAATAGCGGAGAAGGCCTTTCAAAGGCCTGATGAGTTTATTCCCGAGCGGTGGTACTCTGCCCCGGAGCTTATTCTAAATCAAGCAGCATTCGCTCCGTTCTCGCTAGGTATGTCTGGCCGCCTTCTCGTGGAGTTTTCTTTCTCACGTTGGCCTGCTAATATCACCTCTGTAGGACCGTACTCGTGCATTGGAAAGCATTTTGCTCTGATGTCTCTTCGTGCCGCTGTATCTAGGGTGGTGTCGCAACTGGACGTCACATTCGCGCCGGGCGAGGATGGCTCTGCTTTATTGAACGACACACACGACGTATTCACGATGGCTTTGGGTGACCTGAAGTTGGTGTTCAAGAAAAGGCAACATTAGCTGACAGTGTTTGGCATGCGGTTCTTTGGAGTCTTGCTGCTCTTTGGGATACGGAAGGACTATACAGGCAATGTCTCTGACGGTCCGGCATTGGAGCAATTTGTTTTGGAGTTGAGAGAAATCATTTGTGTGGCAGGGCTACCGATGCCTGACTATCTAGGGGGTGCTCTTGGTAGTAGAGTCGCGCATGATGATACCTTGCAATGCCCCCTGAGCGCTGCTCTGGGCTGCGAGGACTCAATATGTTCTTTAGTACAGAGATCGACAGCGGAAGCGGTATCTATATGAGCAATATCTGCATCCGTCACCGAGAAATGATCAATTGAAACTTTGTTGCTTTTGTCCTCGTGGGATTTATGACCTCGGGAAGGAACAGATTCTTTGTTTCTGTAAACATATACCTTTGTATACGTCGGATACCTAGTCGCCATGTCAACGACAATATCGATAATATAGAGATAGACTGGCACTCTCAATTCTTGCGTGATACATAAGTTATTTCGATCGTCGCGAAGGAAAACGAGAGGACCACCTCCATTGGCCGTAGATGCTTCTATAAATCAACTAATTTAAGTTACTCCTCTCTTTCTACGATGATTCGATTTCGAATGTTTTCACCAGTTGGTCAACACACTCTGGGGTACTTACAAAGAGGCTTAAAAATACGTCGGGCACCCCGTTTCTTAGCAAGTAAGTAGAGCATTTAAAACACAGAGTATGCCCCTGTTTCCTTTGAGTTCTGGGTTTGTTGCACCAGCCTCTTTACCTCCAATTGAGCTGATCTTGGATCGGGATAAACCACCAATATTGTTTAATAAGCTTTCTGCAAATATGAGGCTGAGTTGAATAGATAGAGAACTAGAGTTCAATTTAGAACGCCAGTTGCCAGGAAATATCGAATTCGTAAATAGAGAGAGGTACCTAGGAATTGCCTAGTGTACTTACTACTTGTTGTAAAATAGTGATGGCCTAGCTGTGAGTCTGCGTATGATGGTATGGTTTTACCATTGTCTTGATACCGACCCTCCTATGTCTATGCGTGGCTCTGATTTAAATTGGGAGGGTAATCTTTGTTAGAACCATATCTAATATACATCCAGACATTTTTCACAAAATTAGAATCTTTCGTAAGAGGGAAAACTGGGACGGGATGTACCAGAGAGTATAATACATCTTCTTTTACCACTTGTCTTACTGATATTTCTAGAACATTGGAAGGTTGGTGATTCACGACCACTTCTAGGATGGCTATTCACTCATATCTCCTTGTTGTAGAATTTGACAGAAATATCCCGGTCAATTTGTCTTTGAGAACAATTCTAGTTGGATTATTAAGAAATGCGCCGGAAAATCTTAACAGCATAGTACAGCATCTTCTAAATTTCAATTCTCAAGATCTCAAATAGTTCTTGGAGAATCCCAGAAACCTAAACATGTTTATGAATTATATCGGTATGAACCTGCTTTATGATATGATTATACTTTTTACCAGAACCAACCTTTGAAATTTTCTTAAACTTCCTAATCTGGTTTGGGGGTCACACTGAGGTGACTATCTACGATGGGGAGTCCCTTATTTCCACCTAGCTGCTTTTTTGGTTTTTTTGTCTTATTAATTGTGCCATTTTTTCTTTGGAACCATTTTTCGTTTTCACTCTTTTTCATAACAAGAGCAAACCTTGGAAGGCTTAGTGAATCTTCCTTTGAAAGTCCAAATACACAAATATCTAGTGCAGTGAAGCGAGGCTGCATAGATCAGGGTTTAAGTTTTACTACTGCCTTCAATCAAACAGTATTCTCGATACTCAGCAAATCTCGCCAGTGCTGTACTTCGGTTTACATCTTCAACCCAACCTGGAAAGTCATGGCCGAACAACTTTCCCAACTTCATAACTACATGCGGGAGTTGACTATTGCCCCTTCATCTACAGAGGCTCCCTGCGAGCAATGGTTTACGATACTGCCTTCAGATATCATCTTACGCATTGTAGACCACATACAGGATCCGATTGATCGAGTCTCGCTGGCACTGGCTTCAAACATCATTTGGGATTGCACAAAAGAAGTTGTCCAGAAAGATTTTCAAGATTTCGAATTGCCCGCTGTACTCCCACCTCGGGCGGTTTTGCAACATGGTATAATTAAACCATGGCCCTATTTCAGCTCATCTCGCTGGAGGCTTCTCGAGAGACTCGAAGATCATTATTGGAAGTGCTGTGCGGGATGTCTCCGTTTACAACCTCAATCGGAATTCTTTCCAACAGAAATTCATCGTGAAGCAAAAGACCGCTTTTGCAGAGCCCCGGGTCTCGTCCAAGTATACCCTGGGGTGTTTTTGACGTACAAAAAATGTGCAAAATTGCGGGAAGCCTTGCCTCTGAGAGAAACCGGAAACGAGGTATCTGAAGGCTTAAAGAAAGGAGCGAATGCAAACCTAGTTTTTGAGCACCAGCAATTCGTCACAAAAAACTTGTCGGTGAAAGTGAATTTCACCATGCAGCCACTGATCTGTTCTGACTCTGAAGATCTGCTGATACGACAACAACACGTTCTGGATATTAGATCTTGGGATCTCAAGGGAACATTCTCATGGCTTCAAGATAACTTCAAACTTCCAAACTTGTGCCCTCATCGAGGCCTCGTCACCCACTGCCTGGATATGATCGACGAGAATGCTCCATGGAACACAACCTACATACCTAGAAAGGCTATGAAAGGCGCAAAATCTTCCAATATGATCTGCAAATTCTGCCGAATGCAGTTTTCCGACTTCGAAAAGACTCTCATTGCCACGAGGCCACGCACGTATCGGATCAAATTTACAACTTTGAGGCGCATCTCTCATCGCCGCGAGTTGAAGGAAGGAGCAACAGGACATTCTCCCCCTAAGAGTCTACAGCGCTGGATTGACATGGTGGATCTATCCCATGTGATTTCCGCACAATACTCTGCGCGTCTTAATTGTCCCTGTCTACCGGATTGCCAAGAAGTCACATTTCGACGATTCGAATCACATCCACGAGGCACATCGTTCCCGTCAACTCGATGGAGAATGGGGGTGAATGATCACTGGTAATTTGCCTCAAAAGAGATTCTATTTTGCAAATGTCGGTCTCAAAGTTTGATCAAATTCGACCTCTATCAAAATGATATTGCAGTGGGAACAGGCGTTGCCTTCAGCAACTCCGCTCCGGCATTTTAGCCTTTTCCGGGCCGTCTTGTTCATGTGCTTAGTTCTAGGTAGATCAGCATAGGTCCAGCTGAATAGCTCCAGCTTTGGGAATTATACAATAAACAAGGTTTACAGCTCTAATATCGGATTCAAGTCTATGGTAGGGGCAATATAGCTTCCGAGGTTTGTAGAGGTCACACAGTATCTTCTGTTCCGGAGCTTCCACCTGATGAGGCACATTCTCCTACTCCATAATACTAATTGACATCACTTTTGATAAATAACTTCCAGATCAAAGCAATTCGTATGCTGTATACTGTATACCTAGCCACCGGGACATTTTTAGCCCTTGCTCACAACCCAGTCGAACAAAGAGGATTCAAATTCTTGTGGCAAAGTGCAAAGTGGATAAGTATCTGGGTCATTACAGGTACCATTAACTTCAACAATCACAAAATTCTACACGGAATGTTGTGCTTCTCATTAAGGGTTGAGATAGATATGATGAGAAACGATAACGCAAGGAATTTTAACAGCAAAAAAGCGAGAACTTAAACATATATTGTGAATTATGATAATTGTTCTAAAATGGCCAATGTGATTTAATGATATACTCGGCCCCGGTCTATTGCTTCTACATGGGTAATTTCCCCAAAGACTAATTTCCCCACAACTGTATCAGCACTGCCGTCTCCCAACCGTAATCGGATATCTTTCAGCAACCGACCCCGGTCTCCGGAATCGAGAGGCCCTCTGCCTGCGAGGAGAGGCAGATGAGGATTATCATATGTCAAACTGATCACAGGGTCGAAGACGTCCGGCGCGAATGTACGCAGACCCATCACAATACCAATAAGTCCCGTGATGAAGAGGAAACACGAAGAAACTATCAATAGCACAGCCCATGGGTAATCGGGTCTGTACACTGGGATATATTGCAGAACGGTGGCGTTTGCTGAGGCACCCACGAAAGGTACATGTGCACTTAGTATTTTTACAATAAGTCCACTGGCATCTTCATAGCTTTTCAAAGGCTCCTGAGTTCCATTCACAGCCATACTCACCCCGTCAGCTGGAATATGCGGTGGGCCGTAGAGAGAGAAATTGGTCGGAAAACCACCCGCAAATCCAGTTGGCGCTAGATAAGCCTGAACAGCGGTGTTCAATAGTATGGATGCCCTCGCAGCAAAAAGTTCTGGTGGAATAAGACTTAGATCTACCTTTCCATTATTCGTACTGGTCACGTTCCAGCTCACTCCGTTTGCGGTGGGGATTACGTTGGAATTGTTGATAAATAGCTCCGAAGAGCTGGAACCCCAAATCCCTTGACTGGCGAAGAAACTGGTGCTTGCAGAGCTGATCACTTCTAAGGCCAATGTAGATGACGCGTCAAAAGTTGTGAAGTTGGCGCTGCGCTGATCCGTCTCGGATTGACGAACAGCAACAGCAGCGCACTGAGCTGCATCACATTGAATCTGTGCTTCGACAAGTGTCTGACGTACTTCACAAATAGCTTGTGCCATTTCTTTGCCGACTCCAGCATACGCCATCGAGAGAAATTCTATATGTCGAGGACTGTAAAAGGCTGGATCTGCTACTTCGGAACTGTTGAGACCAGGAAATGGAGGCCCCAAAAATGCATTCTCCCGCGCAGTTCCGATAGTTTGGTTGGATATGCCAGATTCGTACGACCAAGTGTCACAATCCGTGCAGTCGACTTGAAGGCCGTATGTTAAGTTTTTGGCAGGGCCCAAATTGACTGACGGACAAAATAAGTCCACGTATGAATTTTCAATGGTGAAAGAAATCTCTGCTTGGCCCAAGGTTTCTAATCCGACAATAGGAACACCAAAAAGGGAGGAGTAAGATTCCACTTCCGGTTTGTCGTCTACAGGATGCCAACCCTCAGAATCAGCAAGACTTGCATTGAGAGTCTCAATACGAGGTATTTTGACGTTACCCCAAACATCGCGAGGCCCGAGCTTGGTATTTTCGTTCTGCATAAGTGCGGCGAGATATGCATCTCTGATTGTGATAGGAAGTTCACCGTCGTTTCCGTCCACTAGCCCTATCTGTGCAAATATATTGCCCAAAGGGCCATTGTCCATGTATCGAAACTCATGACTTGTCTCGATAGTAAGATTAGTAGTTGTCAAAACCCGGAGCGACGCTTGACCCCCTGCTGGCGAGAGGAGCCAAAGGAACATCAGCAAACACCCCAAAAAGGATATTTTGCGAAGACGCCATTGGGCTACAATCGGGCCCAATGTTGAGTTACTCGTCATCAGCTGCCACAATGTCTGTCGAGAAATATTTAGCCTTGTTCATCAAGAATTGAACATTCATACGTGACTTACTGATAGTTTCACTCCTCGTTCTGCTCTATATCTCCCAATACGTCTCAGGGAGTTGCTCATGAGTGATGCAAATAGAATGGGATAAATAGAAGGGCCCTAACAATTAATGAGCATTTTTTCCCTTGCGAAATTGTCGAGAGAATATCTACCAGCTTCGCAAGTTTTACAGTAGTCTGGCCCACATGGTCATCTATAGGTCGATCTTTGAGCGCGAGTGCAAGACATGCAAGACCTATAAGACAATAAAGAGGATTAGGACATTGGACTGCGCTCCATCTGTCTGGACCGTGCTAGGGGAGCAATCCTACTTAGGAAAGCACCTGCTATGAGACAGAAAACAAAGTCCAAAAGCAGTAAGAGAATATTTGGTATAGTATGTCTCATGGATTCGGGAGAATTTTGAAACTGGAGAGATTTTAGCCTTTGATAATCCGCTGTTTGCTGCGGATGTTCGGCCATATCGATGAGAAGTCCCGTCGAACCGGGTTTTCCTAGGTTTTTGTGCAAATCCTCTTATCCAAATATGAGAGATTCAAGCCCTTTTAAAGCTTCCGAATGGATACATTTATCGATAGGTTTAGTGTCGGTCAGTACTGTGCCTGGCACCTTTGCTACCTTGGTAGGCGCTGCGGAATTTTGCATAAGCTCCACCCCACTAACTCAGCGCACGCCACAGTATACGCTGGTCAATTACTGTGGTGTAAATGGGGAAAATATACTTAATGCAGCAAAATGGAGCTTCGATGAGGAATGGGCATTTGTAGGGTCAATATGGACGAACCATATGCAGCGTCCACTGAGAAATTATGTTGTTAATTTAGCGGGGCAACCCTAAAAATAGAGGCATGGTTACCAGTACTACTTATCAGGAGGCGGCTCCTCAGCTGCTCTGATTCGATGCTTCGTATAGAGATCGAACGGGTCGGCGGTAATGCTTGAAAATAAATTCGATTTCTCTTAAAGTTTAGGTGCATCTTGTCAGCTCCAGTCCGAATTCTTGTCTTGTTATAATCTTGGAACTTACAGCAGTTTGTATGTATTGAATACTCACATCCCATCTTCCCATCTTGCTACCTACGAGGGCAGAGACCTAAGATTCTGAATTCTGAAATTGACGGGTTCGAGTCCTGAGGAGGCGTGTGACATCCTCAATCTCAAAATTGCCCAGGTAAATTCTATCTAGTTATCTAGACGCATGTGCACAGCCTGAATTACAACCAGATGTATTTCTTCCTCGTATTTCTACTTTTACCCGGGTACTTCAGTACCTACCTAGGTAAGGCCGAAAACATGCAAATTTAGGTAGTGAAGAAGTCACCATATATTTTTACCTAGGTACAAATGCAGGAAAGTCATTGTAGGCCGTAAAGACAGCTGCAAAGGTGCTGCTGTTTCTAAAGCCTGCCTTCAGAGTTACACCGCATCTGCAGGCTTCAGTGCCCAGGTGTGTCTTGCATGTGCCTAGTATCTGCTTAAGCATTCGGGTAGGAACAGTTAGACATGTCTCCAATAATAAGAGCAAAAAATTCTACGCACATCTCCGAAGGTTATATCCGGCTCATGCACCCAAGTTGACTGCCGCATGAAATGATTTATGATCAATGTTTATCTCCATAAAGAAAGTTAGCAACCCACGGATGGACCGGTTTATTTGCCTTTATATTCATGCTGTAAAAGTATCCAAAAGTGACAGAAAGCTTGGACTAGCTTGGTTCTGCGAGCGGAGAATTGTTGATGGAGGTGACATTAACCGTTGAAATCCACCCTGGGGCTCGGCGATTCATATCTTATTTCCGAAGCCAAGCAATATTGCAGACACATTATATAGGAATTCAATAGCTGAGATGTGGGACTTAGCTGCTTTACCCAAGAAGCGATCTCCCTCGAAGATTTCCAATCGAATGGAATGCTGTATAAACCACTACTTCTGCCTAAAATTTCAGGAAAGCATCCATGAATGATATTGGACTCGTAAAATCGGCTTTTCATACCTAGGTACCAACCCAAATGAGGCTGTACTGTGAGTGGCGTGAAAATGCAGTCAGCCGTTTGGTTTATTTTTTGTGCAACATGATAGATCAGAATGTTGGTCCATATGAGAAATGTTGTGTTCAATTTAATTATAATGACACAAGCCATATAGTTCAAGCTAAAGAATCGCCTTGAAGTTTGCAGTACGTATCAACGGCCGATCCTTTTAACGCGGCAGAGCTAAGTCAAGTTATGATTTTGACTGTCATGTAAGTCGTTGGATGAGTATGCAATAAACTCGCAAAGTTACACCGTCCTCAGCAGGGGAACTGCCAAGGCAGGGCAATTGGACAGAGCATGGATGGAACGTGAAACTCCAAGGTTGGTCGTAGATCAGCATATTTGCAGGGAAATCGCCAGAAGTTTCTTGGACTCATGACATGGTGCGTTTGTATGTTTTTAAATAACTTTAATTTGCAGAATTGGTGACTCAATCCAGCAAAAGACCTTTGCTTCCAAGTATATACGGGAAGCTCATGAAAGAGTTGACAATTTTTGCTCTGTTCATCTCCTACTTCGTCCTCTCTGCACAGTATTGTTACAGCTGACTCGCATTTGAACCTTAGAAACTTCGTGTTGGGTCCCACCCAACACTCTTTGAGCAGATTGAAACCACTTTCGTCGAACCGATTGTTGCATTCTGCGCGCAGAGTTGCCATCCATTTCAGTCTACGAGGTTTCAAGTGGTATCAAAACAGTGAAATTTGTGATTATTGGTTGTTTCGTCTATAACACTATCTCCAATCTGCATGACCCGAGAAAGTAAAATTGAAGTCTCGTTTCAGAATTGACATCCGAGGCGTGAGGAACGACTCAAAATCAAAAATGAACCATCCAGAATGGCACTTGAATTAATGGGCGCTTGCAGCTGCAACGTCGTTGGTGGCTCGGATGTTAGCCTCTCGGTGTTTTCTATGCGCTGTACATTAGTCAATTTGGCATGGACCAAGAATAGATACATCTTACTAGAGAACATTATCTGTACAAATCACAGATACTATTCGTATAACTGATTGTAATACAAATATCTAGCAATTCCACTCGTAGTCTGATGGGGACGTTTCACATAAATAAGGATATGTGGCACCAGCCCTAACCCTGACAATTCTATAGGGTTTTTATTGTTATAGCCCTAACCCTATAGTTCAAAGGGCTGATAGGTTTTATGAATTAGGGTGCAGAACTTAGGGTTGTTCTGCAGGATGGTAGCTACTTTTAGTTCTTGAATATTTATATTTGGCTTATACATTGGCCTCAGGAATGTCAAATGGCACTGGCTATTTACCTGTATATTAGAAGAAAATGTCGCTATTTTAAAAAGAAGAAAATAATTCCATATCAAGATATCAAGCAATCACACTTCCGCTGTATGATGGCCCCTCTCAATTCTTCTTCGATGGATCTCTTTCTTCTTAGAATACAAATCGAACCACTTTGAGTCGTGAGGAATCATAGCCCATGCTCTCAGAGAAGATTCTTCCTTATCTGACAATAACAGCCACACGTATAAATCCTGGCGACGCTCTTGAATTACCTTTTTCGGTTTTACATTTGCTTCAACCTCAAATAAGCCACCCTTACCACGCCAAAAGCTTCTCCTAGTCGGATTCGGGTTTATAATCCTATGGGTTGAAGAAGGACCACCGACCTCCTTAGAAGGCTTCGTTTCTTCCCACTCTGTGTATTCGGCAGGATACGAAGAAATGGTAGCTTTTAGAGTTGAGCTAACCCAACACGAGGTCTCTTCTCCAGCTTCTTCATCTCCATTCTTTTGGAATGGGCTGATTTTTCCTTTCACGGTACGCCATAAGTGAGAGTCCTCACAGCCGGCCTTATTAGCTGTAAGTACTGTCGCACTGATTATAATAATTACCGTCAGAATCTGCGTGTAAAGAGCGGCCATGCCGATGCAGATGACATGCACAGCACATGCGGCCCATGCAATCATTCTCAGAATCATATAAAGCTGAGGATTCGGTATCTTTGGTTGGGCTGTAAAGATGGGTCGAACTAGATATGCTGGAGCAGCCACGGTAACCGCCTTGGAATTGTCCGTAATTATGACTATTTTTGCCATTTGCCGAAGGCTAGAAAGTCCAGCTATTTTGATTTGAGCCTCTCGAGCATCCCTGATATTTGCATCAATGCCAGCCTGATTTTGGGCGACGAGCACACACTTCGCAATGGTGAGGAGTATCATAGCGACTGTGTTTGCGAAGCCCCACCAGTCTGCTGCAAGGACTGTCAACGCGATCAAAAATCCATTTACTGGAAGCCCGATCAATAGAAATCCGGCTAAGGATCCCCAGTGTAGCGGCCGACGTTGACTTTCATCCCAGGTAACAATGCTGCGTACGTTGTAGAAATGCTGGCTCTGCAACCAGCGAGAAAACCAGCCTGCAAATTCATCTGTTTTTATGCCTGCTGACAAATTGTACAGCGCAAAGCCGGTCTTGCGGGATGTGAAGCTATTGGTACTTATGACAAAGCAACCAAGCAGGGGGAGGTAAGTGAGATAGGGGTTCAGCACCAGTCGACCAATGCTAATGTCCATTTCCTCGGTCCCCATCAAAGTGAGCAGACCCAGGGCATCGATTTTGAAATCGAGACTGTTCGTCCATGTGCTGAGTGTTTCGTGCCAGGGATACATTTTGTACAGTCATATAGCGGGTGGAAGGACCAAATTTAGCGTAGCGTATTGTGATAACTGAGAGCATCTTCAGATTCCAAAGAAGCGAAAACAAAGACAATTCTCAGAATAATATGAAGACATAAGTTGATAGATTCAAAGAAAAAATTGCTGAGGAACTGTAAAAATTATTATTGTCACTAATTTTTGTGAGTTGTGTTGCACAACGCGTTGTGCAGCTTGTCTGCATGGGCTATCACGAACTCGGATTAACCACCTGGGCAGGCCATCTATTGGATGGATGCACACACAGTCTCGAATTCAGTCTAACTCGAATACGAGTACACATGCGAGCAGATCATATAATGTCACATTATTATAGCGGCTGCCTGCCACATCATTTCATCAAGTCACAGGGTTCTTCTGTCCTTACTAGCGAATAGGTTCTCTGAAGTTCGTTCGGATGTGATCGACCAAAAACGATGCTCGGGTGGCTGGCTGAATGCCATTTTGCGTTCGAATGCCGTTAATTGCGTCTTCAGAGCGGCTTTTGTTTCCAGTCTTTCAAGCCGCATCCGTCCATGTCTATAAAGGATGACAGGCATCAGGTTCGCGTGGTAAGAGGTCAATAGTCTGACGAAAATTGAACTTTTTTCCATGATCTGACTCAATTGATCAAATCAAAAATGGGATTATGTAAAAAGTGCCTAGATATTGGCCTTACAGATTATAGCAGTCTCGATGGTTGCTATTCCCTCGGTCACAAATCACGATTACTGGAATCAAAAGACTCGTGTCCATTCTGCCATTTAGTATGGCAAGCCTACAAGAATGGGCTATTTTATGAGGATGATAGTAGCAAGGTCAAAATTACTTGGACAAAAGATGGATTCCTCTCCGGCGACAGAACGAATGATACAAGCGAAGAAGCCTCAGTAGTCGGCGAACCGTTCATCGTACCTTTGCAAAGTGGAACTCCTGCGCCACCTGCAAGAGGTTATGGACGATCTATTCCTCGCGCAACCCTCGACATGAGCATCCTGAGAAACTGGGTCAACCTATGCTCTAGCCATGAAAGCGATAGCCATAGTCATTGCAAGCCAAAGAAGTTGTGGAGGCCGGACAGAGACGATGATAGTGAACTGACCCTGCTCAGACTGATAGACGTCGATCGAGATAGTGTCACGGTTATATCAAGGCAAGATAGTGTCCCTCGCTATGCTGTGCTAAGCTATGTGATAGGTGGCTGGGATTTACCGAAGTTTGATATTCATGAACTTGGTAGATTGGAAGATGGAGGCCTCTCAACTTATGATCTTCCGACTACTTATAAAGATGCTATACAAGTCGCAAATGATCTTGATCTGAAGTATCTTTGGATTGATTCGATTTGTCTGCCCAATGAAAAGAAGGGAGAGGAGGAGGCAAGGCAGCATCAGGAAGGAATAGATAATTTTGACGCGATATACGAGGGGGCATACTTGACTATCATAGCTGCAGACGGTTATAACGGGGTTTCCAATGCAGACACTGGCATATTTGCACTCCGCCGAGATAATGAGACGCTGGTTTCTGACATCCAACATCGGCGGCACGTTTCAAGTAGCAGTCAATGGGGCATCGTCGAAGGACTTTACGGGCGTCTACATAACCAGCAATATGTCAACCGGGGCTGGACGTGAGTTTTTTTCTTCCAAGGTTCCCGAGGTCTTCTTCGTCTTCTTCATCGTCTTCATCTCCGTCTTCTTCTCCGTCTTCTCCTTATTTTTTTCCTTCTTTTTCGCAATAATCTTTAATCCGTTGTAAGAGATATACCAATCGGAACGAATGTCTAATAAACAACAGATACCAAGAGATCGCACTCTCTCATCGGTGCGTCGTCTTCGTCGATGGACAGGCGTTTTTTCGCTGTCGTGAAAGGGTGTTCTCCGAGGACACTTGGTGGGATAAACACCCGAATAGCAAGCCACCCCTATCGATAATGAACACTCCGTACGAGATAAAATTTATACCTCGACACATATCAGACCCATACCAGACATATTCATGGACATTTATGCTCTATCGTTCTCGTGATTACCAGCCCAGCGACAGCTTGAATGCATACAGGGGTATATTGAATCGCATTGCACATAGCCTAGGTACAAAGACTTTCTGTGGTAACCCCGTGTCTATCATGGAGATGGCTTTAATATGGTATAACAAGCCCGATTACGCCAAGCTCAATGACCGGCGACCTGTCCGAGCACCTCATCAGCCTAGTTGGTCATGGACAGCGTGGGCTAACTGTCTAGCTGTCACTTTTCTTCCTCCGGGTGATGCGAGTGCTCGTCAAGACTGGGTTGATACTCGCACGAGACAGTTGCACTTTTATTATACGCACCATGATGGTACAGGCTTCAAGCGGCTTCCAAATGACGCTCCAGCAAGGAATACTCCACCGGTACCGGCAACACCATGCTTTCCTGCCGGATCCCGGCATAGTTTCCTGCAATTCTATACGGGCTTGACAACTAACGCAAGAGTTGTATTTGGAAATTGGGGAATTGGACAGATCTATACACCTGCTGGGCAGCTTGTGGGTATGTTGTACGACGACAGTCTGGCGGATTACCCTCCGGAAGGCAATATTCTCGCTATGATGCCCCCTTCTACACATGGAGATAATAACTTCGATTATGGATATTATGACCCTGAAATGAGTGGACCGGCACACAATGGCCGACTGGCGGCTGGTGCGATGCAAAGACCACCAATATCGGCAAAAAATGCAGTGATTAGGTTTGTTTTGTTGTTGAGATATGATGGGCTTATCTGTCGGAGAAGGGGACTTGGTTTTGTCTATGAGAACACATTGACTCAATTTTCGTGGAATAACCAGTGGATTGCGCTTGCATGACTTTTCTTTGTGCTTGTGGTTTAATCTTGTTCATTCAATGCTATGAAGTTTTTCCTATGCTATCAAGGCCATCAGACTGACTTCGCGCATTCGGCCATTAACGATTGAAATACCAGAGAAATTTTAAAACTGAAATTGTAATGAAAAGCGGAACTGATATAAATAAATTATGTAAAGTATCAACCTTCTAAATTTCGGAGGTGGAAATTCATAAATCTTCGACCAGTAGAATTTTTTTTTTTCAGGAAGCAGGGATGTCTCCGTTGCGCTGATTGCTGTACTTTGATTGGCATGCATTGCACAGCCACGACCTCAGTAAGAACTGCAAAGAATCTCAGTCTTCCCCCAAACGTGGTAAAAACCTTTGAGTGAACACATGCCTGACTATATGAGCACATTCTACTTTACCTACGTACGCACGATACAATGAACAACATACCAAACCTTCAAGAAGCATGCGCTAATCGAGATAAATTGCTATCGTCGCTTCCGGAGGAAGATTTACTGCGTCTGGTATACGGCGGTTTCCCCCACGAAATCGACTGTCTGACTCGGGCATATTCCATTCGGGCAAAGGCATCGGATCAAAACGGTAGGGCATTGTCGCCATCCGAAGTGATTTATGGATCGAAAAAACAATATGACGAAGTTAACCGAACGCTCGTGGGATTCTTGTCATTGCGCTGGATCCATAATGGACAATACGAGAAGTTTGTTGGAGACGCGACGACATATCCATCACAGAATTCCGGAGAACAACAGCATATGAAATTAACTAGAGAGTCCTTCCAATGGATCAGGGATTTCTATTTCCAGACTATTGTGACAAACGACGATCTTTTCACTCTGATTACTTCTATCATTGTCAATGACCTGGGCAAGGATCCAGAGCTGGCAACGAAGTACCGCTTGCATACCGGAGAAGATATTTCTCATTTGAATCATGACGAAATTCTGTTCAGAGCTGCCAAAAAAGATCTCATATCGCCTATCTTGCGTCTACCAACGACTCAAGACAGACACGACGTAATCCGTGCAATGGAACTCGGCGCTACATTCAACTTCGGCCAACTTGCTCAGGCCGAAAACGCACCAATATGCCTATCCACACTCTTGATCATGAAGGGCGAGGACCGCTCATTTAATCTACATTTCATGGAGCAAATCCTCGACATTGCCGGGGCCGCAGGACATGCCAACTGGACTTGCGCTGAGAAGCTCACCCAACCTATCTTCGAGGCGTATAAAGCTGTTTATGAAGCTGCCAGAGGTGTCATTGCTGGTAAAATGACATTCCGAGAAGGTTATGATTCGGTACTGTCTCGAAGGGCAGATTTTCTGCATGACCGGGGCTTTCGTGTGCTCAATATCACAAAGCCGGAAGACCGCGCACTGGCGCGGTTGTTGTGCATGGGAGGTGTCGAAGACTTAGAAACTGCGGAACTTTACGCGGCTGTATGGGAGAAGAAACTGGACGAATCAATCAAGCGCTCGCTTGTACATACTCTTGACATTGATGGTTCCGTTGACGAACCCGCCGTTCAACCGACGTACGTGCCGGCGCTTCTGGGACGTGTAGCCCGTTGTACAACGGCTGACAGAGCCATATTGCTAACCAGTGTATTGAAATTCTTGTCTCGCATTTTGATATTGAGAGATAATGAAATCCGATCTTCCCCGTCGCCAATAAGGTTGGTAGAAAGGAGTATTCTCAACGTGCTGAAAAGGTTCGTGGAGAATGAGGAGCTTTTCAAAGACCCGGGCATATTGGATAGAATTGATGTACCTGAAGGTGTACCCGTAATCATTTGATTTGAGGAGCCGAATGAGTCTAGGTACGCAAGTCACCCAGCTTGTAATACGTGGTTACATTGGTTTATATAATAATTTGTATGTGTGATTATATAGTCTTGTATTCTTGTGGTTATACACAGAAAAAGTCTGATCTTATTATTAGAAATCTTTTTTGTAACGATTAGCTATGCATTTCTGTTTATTAATTTTAAATATATAGCAGTTTTTAATTAACTGTATAAATAATATAAATTATATAAAAAAAATATAAATATAAAAGATTTAATATATTATTAAAATTAACTAACTGTTTAATACTAGTCAAGAATACTCGCAGACGTATAGATTTTGATTTTTGCACCTGGGACAAAAGTTGAAGTATGGCTCATATGTCACCCCCATATTCACATTTATCCAATGCGTCGATCACAATCACGATGGGTTTAGGCTCACTATGATTCTGGCTGAGTAATGGTTGGAGAAGCAGTTTATTAAATTGTTCTTTCATCAATTTTTCTGAAATGTATAGGTCGGCATCAATCGCTATTTCAATATGATGAATTAAAGCTAGAACCTGGAGCAGAAGCTATACGCAAATTATAGTGAAGAATATCTTGGTAGTACCACAGTCACGCTCTCCGCGTTTGAAAAAGAAGCTGGCCCTAAGTTAGTCTTTTTCCTTGAAGTGCTAGGCTATCGTTCGAGAAATTATTATTTTCCCGGTACCAGCTATCCTGTTTACTCAGAATATACATTTCTGTCTTGGATCCTCCGCCCATTCTCGGATCTGGTGAAGTAGCCTAATCCTGGTTTTTGGATGGCATCTTGCCTCATGTTCTGCATCAGATGCATCGAAACTAGAACCTTTTGCATATGGTAGTTTTCTAAAAACCTTTTCATGACTACTGTCGTTACTGAGGTTCTGGACCACAACGCCTGTCTCCTGGACAACATCATGTATTTCTCGTATAGACTTCTCAACTTCGATATCTGTTAATAAGAGATTCCATAAGAATATACTAGGGCAATAGAGCGAAACGAAGAGCCTAGCTAAACTAGGTACTTTGCTTAATTGGATCCATTCTCTTGACTCCGAGCCCAGAAATAACCAGAAGAAGTTCTTTTGCATATGATGCTGCTGTTGCCGCGGCGTACGGCTGCCAGGTCTTATTCTTATGGAAATCAGCATAATCGCTGATCCCTCGGATGACAAGACAGGGAAATGAGTCCATGAGTCCTGAGTGGAAATAAGTTGCTGGATGTCTAATTTACGGGTGGGATAGGATACTGACCGGCGGCCTCCATTTCAAAACATAGTACCCCTGATGGGGATTATGTCCCTGCGCTTCCAGAGGCTACTCGCCAGCGGCCAATACTACCAGAGCGTCAAAGGTCATGACTGCGCACAACACATTTGAGGGGAAGCGCTACATGGATCTAGCTGTTACAACAGATGCCTCCTTTGATGCATATATGCTCGAATACTTCCCAGAGGCCAATTCGTGCTTTTTGTCGACTCTCTCAACCCAGATATATCCTGCTGTCTATGACTGTTCCCATGGATACACTGGCGCTTACAATCACTTAATCCTTGCTATTTCAGAGTTCACCCTCACCTGCCATACATCCCAGATAGCGTCATAGCTAGGCACTCACATCGGTCAGGATGCTTATTCCTACCTGTTTAGCGTCCCGCTGGGCACTCATACATTGGACGTGTGCTATACATACTTTGTCAACGACACATCTTCAGTCACCAATACGACCGTAGCGCAGTACATGCAAGGCTATATTACCAGCTTTGCGCAGGATGGCGACCCAAATAAAGCGTACCTACCCGCATTCCCAGTCTATGGAACCAGTACTGTCGATCCCACCATCAACCAGACTTTTATTGGCACCATTACCGATCCAGCTGCTAACTCTCAATGCCTCTGGTGGGAAACATCTCTTAGCGGATATGAATCCTCCTGATAACTTTGGCAAGACACAAAAGTTTGTCAACTTCTGGGAAATTGCGGCGATATCCTGTCCGATTTTAGTAATATAAATAGAGCCAACCATTAGTGTAGAGTAATGATATTATTTACTGTGGTTTCCTGATTGCCTCCTTGCGTATATTTTTGATTCCCACCAACTATCCACACAATATTACGATCAAAGTATATCGACCGAGGGTAGCGAATCGGGGCCCGGAGAGTCAGAAGGAAACAGCTAGCTGCTGAGGCATCTTGATAGCTACGAGGAAGTCCTCTCTAAACGACCAAGAGACACCTGAATTAAGATTAATTTATTAACTATTCCAGTTACTGTCCCACAATCTTCGCTGTTATCGGTTTGTGGTGGAATAAACTGTGGAGCCGTTGCTAAGGCTACACAGGCTCAGGTACCTTTAGAAGGACCCTTACAGCGAATTTACGACATTGCTGAAATCGTCACGTTCCCTTGATATATCACAGGTCCTTCCAAAAATCGCCCGTGAGCCCGAGAGCCCGAGAGCCCGAGGAGCCTCCTCATCCTATCGGCAGCAACCTGCCCAGTTTCAGTCGTGACTAGTCACACCTTCCACGAGTTCTAGAGTGACGAGATGTGAAATAAGACATAACGTGAAGTGGCTCTAATCTGCTGAGACTTTTGAAATCAATTTGCAATTTTCGTAGATTTTTTATCTTGTCTAATTCAACTCTTAACTATGTCATCCCGCTCTCCAACAACGACGGTGATCCGTCGAGTATCGTTCTCCGTGATTCCGTCTCTGTGACGATCCAGGAAAGCAGCAGCGGCAGCTTCGTCGACAATATCAAACGCCTCGACGGCTCTGTAGTTGTGCCACGCTCCGCCGGAGAACTGGGTATCATGGAGGAAATACTCCAAATTTTTGGGGGTTACGTCTTGCCAAAGGACATATTCAATGATGGTCTCGTCAGCATCGGCAATACTAGTCATACAATCAGCTCGGGTCTGAAGCCATTTCTGGGAGTACTCGTCATTTGTGGCGTTTCGCTCATGGAAAAACAAGACGCGAGTAATGATAGCATTATCGTTTCTCCTGCCTCTATTCCTTGAAAATTTGGCCACTTGCTTGGCCAAACAGCCCTGCTGATCGAGCCGGCAAAAAATGTGCGCACCGGTAGTGGCTCGGTATGCAGGATCCTGAAATCCAGCGTGGACGAGGAACAAGTTAGGAAAAGTGAGGCATGACACGTAGTCCCACTCCGGCCGCACTCCACCTCGCATGGTCTGCTTGGTGTTCGACAGCTGGATATATCCACGGAGCGGGGAGCCATGCTCTTTACCTTGCCTAGTCATGCCCGCATGAACGGTCTTGTACTCATGTATGAACTTTTCCGTGGCCCATCCTTCTGGCTTGGTGGTCGAGATGAACCACGTTACCTCGTGGTAGGTATTGAATTTGGTATCTGACGTGGAGGTGAGTGCAAAGTCGGCAAGACCGACCTGCAGAATAGAGCCCAGGTCCCTCCCCTCACGCAGGTTTTCAAAGAACTCGTCTCTTGTCTTAATGTGTTCCGGTTTCTGAGACTGTAACCTAAGCATATTTGCAGTTGAGATAGGATCGGTGTTTTCACGGAAAATTCGTCGTCTTGTCTCCGCGTAGGATATGAGAACCTCTGTGCTGGCTCCTTCATTCAGGACTTGGTGCAAGCTCCTAGCAAGGTGCGCAGCGTCGAGGAGACCGGTAGTCAGTCCAAGTCCACCGACGGGAACATTAAGCTGCCGTCGAACGTTATTATCTGCAACAAACAACAGAAAATGGACATCCCAGAGGTCCCGGAGCTACTACGAAAAGAAGGAACTCACATGAGCAGCATCTCCAGCCAACAAGACATTACCCTGAATAAAGCTAGAGACACAACGCTGGTGAACGACGTAGGGCGCTATAGCTCCATACTCGATGAGGCTTGTATCTCCGGGAAGCATGCGGCACAGCCGATTTTTGACCACCTTGATTGTGGCTTCATCCAGTGCATTTGTCCTGGCCGCAGATACATCCGCACACTGGACCCCGGTAGCCATACGCCAGCTCTTGTCCTTGCCTCGCTTGACAACGATGCCCCATTCATCAGGGTCAACGATGAAGTTGGCGGCTTTCCAGCCGAGCTCGCTCAGGCCATACTCGAAGTTAACGGCGACAAAGAGCATGGATTCCCAGGTGTAGCCCTCGAGCTTAATGCCCAGACTGTGCCTGACAGTGCTTCGGCCGCCGTCTGCTCCGACTAGATACTGAGATTTGCCTTGCACTTGGCGGTGGCTGCCTTCGTCCTCAACGCAGTATTCAACGAATCCGTCACGCTGTTGTAGGCTCTGCAATGTGTGGTTGAAATGGATTTCAGCATTGCCAGTCTTGATGAGGGCATCCAGGGCTACTTGGCAAAATTCTGGCTGAGACAGCATAACTGTGTAGTGAGGATCTTCTGGCGGTGGATCAATTCCAACGATGATATTCCCATCTTTATCCCTCCAGTCGCACCCATCCCGGTTCTTCTCTCCGGCGGCGATAACGCTCTCAAGAATCCCAACTTTGGAGAATTCCTCGAGGACAGCCGGGAAATACCTGAGGAGATTGTCAGCCGAACGCAAACCCGGGGACGTGATCACGCGAAACTTACGCGACGGCTCTGGGGGATTGATTGATCCCAGGTCCTGTCTCGTACACAATGACCTTTATTCCCTTCTGCGCAAGCGGAAGCGCCGTAAATAGGCCAACAGGACCTGCACCGATAATGACGACTGGGTCTAACATGTCATCCTGCAATCGCGAGAAAATAAGCTTCACGGCTTGACGGAAGAGCAAACGCTACATGTAGAAAGGTTAAGTCCTACCATGTTTTCTGTGAAGTCCAAACTCATAAAATGACGCCGTCGTTCGCGTGTGCACGTAAAAGAGCGGTGAAATCCGCGATAGACTACAAGTGGCAGGAGGGAGTATGAAAGTACATATAGGCGACATTTAAAGGAGTGGTGGATACTTTAGAAATGAACTCGGTTCCCTTATGGAGTACGTACGTCGGCATCTTGTGGTTGAACCAAGGGCGGCATCACGGTGTCCGGCATCTGGCAATCGTGTCTGGTGGGATTCATCTTCTCCCTATCCACCTCCGATGCAGAATGCCGGTCATCAGAGCACGCCACGATCGTCCAGCTCACTGCCACGAGGATGGGGGGATGCGTGACCGCACTTGTAGGTTAGTAGGGCATAGTTTAACACGCTTCGCGAAGGCAAAAGCACCCTTGCATTCATTCACTTCGCAGCCCTCTAGCAGACTGCGACTTGTGTGACGCATTGGATCTCTGAATGGGGAGCACAACATCTAGCATCAACCAAACCAGCTGCGGCAAATGAACCCGCTCGCCTGGTGGGCGGAGGCATCCCTCTCGCATGCACTGAACACCAAGCCACCTGGCTGCCACATTCTAAGCGCGCCACAACCTGAACTGCGCCTGCCGGGCTCATTTGAGCCTTACCATAGTTATCTTGCCTCGGCTCTCTGAAGCAGCTGGTGTCTCTGTATAGACCCCAAGTATTGTACAATTCTTGGCGCGCCCGGAACGGACATGATGTCCTTATTCGGGGTGGACCCTTTCCGAAGTGCCGAAACAAGGACAGACAGATGCCGTGCTTTGCCGTGCCCACTGCAACGACATGCATTGGGCGCCGACTTGGAACTTGGGTTTGTGGCCTCCAATAATCTGCAGAACCTGCGTCCGGGGATTTCCCCGCAACTACGCCAGAAAGGCCGAATGGGATGGAAAGGCCCGGTCAAGATGGGGCTGCTCCCGCACGACTCACTGCTTGCGGGTATTGACGAGGAAAGAGTTCTGGACACTCACCCTCGACTCTTCTCTTCACGTTCACTCCTGTCTGCTCTATCATTAAACCAGTAACCCCTTCCTGACGGTCAACTTACGCCTATTACGTTCCATCTCGTTCCGCTCACTGATGGACCGCGTCGAAGCCGCCCTGGACAAGACCCTCACTCAACAGCTACAGCCCGCACAAGATAACCTGGCCCGTACCTCGCCGCACGAGACATGCAAGAAGGGCCATCGCGCCTGTTTTGAATGTCGACGGTACGTGAATCGCGCACATGTTCCCTTCTCCCACATTCCATTACTTCCTACCCACCATTGGATTCCCACTTGACCGTGCTGATCTGCGTGATTCTGCGTGATGACCCCAATACTGACGTCCATTCTTTCTCTTCCTAAGAAAGAAGACAAAATGTGAGTTTCCATAAACTGGATGCCGCGCCATCACCCATGTGCGACCTTGCTAAGTTCGTCGAATTAGGCGATATGAGACAGCCCACTTGCGGGCTTTGCGCGAGAACTGGCGGATCTTGCACCTTTCCCACTAAAAGAAAGACCCCCAACGTGCGTCGGCCATCTGCCACCCACCAGAGCAAACCCAGAGTCGATTCACGGAAGCTTGGTAATGCCTTAGCGCCCCTGGGACATGCTGAAGGATCTATCATTAATGCTTGCGCTAGAACGCCTCGTTGACTTGCTCGAGTCACGACTCGGCGATGGGCAGGATGTTGACATGCTGGCGTGGCGGCTGTCTGGAATGGAAAATTCGACTGTTAGTTCCGGCGACAGTGAAGTTCATACATTGAAACCGCGCGAACATAGGGAGCGAGATCAACAGGCGGGGGACAACAATACTGACGAAACTGTGTCCTCGACGAGGACTCCAACGAGCGCATTGGATAATCAGACCATTGACGACTGGATCTCCCGGGCCTCACCCCTTCACTCATATGGAGAGCGTGATGGAGATGAAGGCGCGGCTTGTGGGTGGTGGTTGACCGTTCCGGAACAAGTCCTGACTGAGCTAGTTCATTTGTTTTTTGGCAAGATCCAAGGCTGGCTTCCACTTCTCCACCGACCGCGATTCTTCGATCGCTATATGAAGAATGGCATCTTCGATAAACGCAGCCCACCATCCTTTTCAAATACTGAGTCACTCCTACTTTGCGGCATGTTTGCCCTGGCTGCCCGACACTCGTCTAACCCTTGTTTCCAGGCAATTCCAGCACCAGACCGGGGTCGGCGATTCGCAAACGATGCAAACAAATATTATGAGATGGCTCGTACGTCCGAGCGGAGCCCAACCCTTGGATACCTTCAAGGGTGCATCTTGTTTGCCTTTTTCCAGTACACTTCAGGGCCTTCCCACCGGGCTTGGATCCATGCTGGCGACTGCGTTCGTCTGGCCTACGATTTGAATTTGTGCAACATGGATGAACAGCAAGACGACTGCCCAGACCCAACAGAGTGGTCGTTTTTAGAGGAACAACGACGAGCATTTTGGTTGGTTTGGGAAGTTGATTCGTTTGGCTCCATCATGTCAAGACGTCCATGCTCTATCAACCGCTCAATGATAGCTGTGCGGTTGCCTGTTAATGATGATGTCTGGTTCGCCGACAACCCGGTCCAGTCTCCCATTATTGATCCCAGGCCGTCTGCACTCTGGGGGATACTACGCGACTCGCCGAATCAAAGCGAGCGAGCATGGTACCTCGTTGCCAACTTCCTCATGACCATTGCAAGTGAATTTGCGGCTGGTCGACACACTGGTAGGCGCGATAAGGACGAGCTCATTGATGCCATCACATGCTACTCTCTCGCCATTTCACAGATGTTCAGCCTGGAAAGCCTCGAGCTATCTAGTCCCTCCGACGATGCTGCAAGGCACAACTGGGTGATTGGTATGCATCTGATGATTGTGTGTAGCCGCTCTACTATACGGGCCAGTTTCGCGCCTCGACGCCCTGGGATGCTGAGCTTTTCACGACATTTGTCTCAAATCCTTTACCATTGGCAACCGGAGTACATCCGATTGAGCCAACCGTTTCTTGCATGCTGCTTGCTATCAGACCTAGCATACCCCTCGGAAAAACAAGTGCAAGCCCTAGATACGCCACCGCACAGTAGTGACATGGCGAAGCTAGTGTTATCACACTATGCTTCGGTCTGGAAGCTTGCTTCTGTTTTGTTAGGTATATTCGCTTTCCCCCGATTGGCGACTAAATCCTACTAAGGTCGAATATTTATAGATCTAAGAGGAACGCTGATCCATGGCGACCATCCTTCGACCGAAATCTCGTTCGAAAAGCGGTTTGCTCTATACTTCCCTCAAAACGTCCGCCCTAGGTCCTCCAATAACCCTAATGTCAACCAGTCTGGCTTAATACTAGGGGGTGCCGGTGAGAAAATGAGAGAAGATAGTAGAGGTAATAAAAACAACGGCACCGCCCCCATGCCAGGGGTACAATCGCTTCCGCAGATCGCAGGGGAATTAGAGCATATAGGGCCTGGGATGACCGGGCTCGGCTGTATATCTAGTGGAGAATTGTCCAACTTCTTCGACTTTGATGACCAAAATGTGTGGAATTCGCGAGATTCGCTGGATTACGTTTTTGAAAACCAGCAGTTGAACTATGTAGAATTACAGGGGTTGAAAAGTGGCAGGCTTACACATGAGCTACAACATACGTAGCCTGATGTGGCAAGCGGCAGGCATCTTTAGTCTCTTTTTTGTCTGTATTAGTCTTGTATATCATCGCTTTATTTGGCAATGGACTTCTTTGTCCCCCAACTACCAACACTAGGTACATATGTCAATCAATACCCTATTAGGCTCGATTTCATATACCACAACCACAGCCATACATACGCCGCCGCACGATCAACCATTCCCAGACGCCTTGCGGTTGTTATGATAATAGGCTTGTAAATAGTCAAGATTCTGCTTTTGTGTGATTGTGGAGCCGTACAATGCGGCTCTGAACCCATTCTCTTCACGTCCCAGCTGTAAGAGAGTAACGAAAGCGATAAAGCAGATTCTTTCAGGGCTTAGGCTTCTTTTCCAAGAGAAAAATTTTGAACGAAAGTCATACAACTCAATTTCAAGTTTACAGATCAGTCCGGTTCAGTGGAACCTCAACCATTGGCCTACTTGAACCACCTTTTTGCTCGATCTTGGTGTGGTCACCGGCTTGGAGCACTTTCTTCGTGCATCACGCTTATCTCTTTGGAGCTGTGATTGTCGACTGACATTTCCATATCGGGTGACAAACCCAAATGGCCTTGCACGTTGTACTGTCCAGCATCCACGGGGGCATCGATGCGGCTGTCAAAGGCGGATCTCTGCTCCTTTATGAAACAAGATGCTGTGACTGATTAGTACATCTCTTTCGATACGCGACTTGGAAGACTCACATATCACCAAGACGGCACAAAACGCCGCTGAAACAATCCATGTGTTTTTAAAGGCGGCCAAATATGCCTTTTTCATCGCTACCACTGCCGCTTGAGCAATCTCGGGAGTGACCCCTGGCACTGCGGCAACAGCACTCTTGTTTTGTGTATCTAGAGCGGCAACCAGTCCAGGCAAAGATGAGGAGGGCAATCCCAGGGAGAGTGTCGCCGCACCGACTTTCTCGGGTAGTTCCTTATCCAAGGTGTTGTGTAGAACGGCATTATTGATGGCTAGGCCAACGGCGCCTCCCAAACTCCTGACTGAAGTCATCAACGCCGATGCCAAGGTGATTAACTCTGCGGATGCAGTTAACTGAGCCGAGACCATTGAGAGAGGCACTATGGAAACAAGAGCAATGCCAGACAGAATTGGGAAGATCCAAAAGGCATAGCGGGGAGTGTCTATCTTGACTGTCGCCAGTAGAATAAAGAACAGGAGAAGAAAAACACTGCCCAGAATGAGGGGCGGCCGCATTGTCTTGCGCTTCGACGACCACAGCCCGAACACTGGAGAGAAGATCAGACCTGTAAAAAAAAAGATGGCAAAGTTTACACCAGCCGAGAGGATATTTGCCTCATATATAACCATAATCTCGTAGGCGAAGTACGAGTTGGCAGCGAAGAAGGAAAGACCTTCAACGAAAATGACAAGCAACGAGACGGTGAAGTTTCTATTACCCCAAAGGTCATGGTGAAGCACACCGTCCTTCTTAAAGCGCCACTCGTAAACAATGAAGAGAATCAGAGCGAGGACACCGATGATGAAAGGACCCAGGATGTTCGCACTGCTCCAGGGATATGGGTTCTTGTACCATGACAGCGCCATGGAAAATAGCGCGAGCCCTGGGGCAAAAAGGAAGTATCCAACCCAGTCAAGGTGGTTCAGCTTTTCAGACGTGCTGAGGGACGCTTGAAGCTCTCGGGTGGGAGGGTTGTAGCCGATAAGACACCCTAGGGCCGCGATCGCGTAGAGACCAGCCTCGACATACCAGTATATACGGTAGTGGGTGAGGTTTCCGTGTTGGAGCAATCCTCCGCCCATTAGCAACCCAATAATTGCTCCCAGGCTGGCTGTTATGCTCGCAGAGGCCTGCCCTATGGGTCGATATTGTCGAGGAAGAATTTCCGATAAGACAGCCATTATAACGGACTGGCATCCAAAGTTGAGGCCCAGAATGGCGAAGCCGATGATAATAGTGCCAGAGCTCCCGGCCCGGGACACAATGATCGATCCAATCACACCGATAAGAGACAGCACGACGAGGATAGGTTTTCGGCCCCAGTAGTCAGAAGCCTGGCTGATGGGCGGGTTCAGCGTGACTGTCATTATGGTAATACAAGAGGAGTACCACACAGTCCTGTCTGTGCCACCGACGACTTGGGCCATTGACTGTGCCAAGAAGCCTGCCCCGATGACAGAGCTGAGTTGTGCCAGGTAGATGATATTGATGGCCTAGATGGAGGTATGGTTAGTCTGAACCCGGACGCTGCGAGTAGAAGGTAGAGGGTAAACCAACCAGAAGACAGATGATTGTCTTGGAGTTAATATGAGTCCTTGACTCCTCTGGCACCGAGGGTACCGTGGCAGACTGTGAAACCATGGAGAGTTGGTTGAGAATCTGTGTCGATAACTGTGTCGACAAATGCTATGGAAACAGGTATTGGGTGTCAGGAATGTGAAATTTGCGCACGCCTTACTTTGAAGCATGTACATAAATACATATGCATTTCCACGATAGCAACGCCCCAGATAAAAGAGGTTGCGACGTCCACCAGGAAAATGCATAGCCGGAAACCCACGTTGAGCGTGTACCCCGGTTTCCCCGTATTTCGACGCAAGGATTTGGCCCTCCCATCCTTCCTGATTGTTAAGGAAGCGGGGGCAACCATGGCGAGAGTCATCTTGGATTTGACGCTTGAGGCATGTCAGCCCGGTCTTCTGGCAATACCGTCGTGCCTTGTGTAGCCAAATGATTCAAGCATGTGAGAAGCATATAAAACACGGCCTAACGCGGTGGCCGGTTTGACCGTGTAATGGGGTCACTGTGGTTGCGACGTATGCTGGCACATCCGCCCCTCCCGACAGGCAAAATCGGTCATTGGCATGTTCTGGGACTTTAGTAAATCAAGCGTGGCGTGAAAGCTGAGTTGTGTCTCTCGTGGGTTTATAAGAAGTATAGATATAGCCTCGAGCTGGCAACCGCATGGTGTCGAAATCCACAACCCCGGCACACATCCCAAGCGTCAGTAGCAATGGCTCCCAGTTTCGAAATACTCGAGAGTTCTCGGCCTGATCCCAAGTTTGAGCAGGCACGCTGTTCCTACCCCGCCGGCGCAATGACCATCGTGAGCAAACTCAACAAGTGAAACTAACATACGAATTTGACCTTGCAGGTCGCAGAACTTTTTTTCCGAAACTTCCCGCCCCTTACCAGCAACGTCAGCGTCACAACACTTCGGAGCATAACAGATGGCTTGAAAGCCAAGGCACGCGAGGCGTTCGGTGATGCTCCTCCCCATTTGACTGAGCGAGACATTGAGATCCCTGTTCGCGACCACCACAGAATCCGGGCATACGTCTATGCCCCTTTGAAAGACAAAGTCACAGATGCATTGCCCATCTTGCTTTTTTTCCATGGAGGTGGATTCTGCCTCGGCTCATGTTATGATGACTTGAAGTCCAACAGGGATATTGCCCACAAGGCCGGAATTGTTATTGTCAGCCTTGAATACAGTCTTGCACCAGAGCACCCTTTTCCTCAGGCTATCCACGACGGCCTTGACGCGTTACATTGGGTAATATACCGCTTCATCATACCTCTACGGGGTTCCATATAGATTATATCAAGTCGTCATGGAGTAGTAAAACCGCTAACAATTCCTCTTTTCGTAGATTGCCAACAATCCACATCAATTACACCTGTCTGCATCCCCTTCTGCAGGCCTCATTGTTGCCGGGACGTCTGCTGGTGGGAGTATTGCTAATGCTGTTGTGTATCTGAACCGAGATCTTGGGTCTTCTGTCAAGGTGACCGGCCAGCTTCTAAGTGCGGCGCCTCTTCTTCCGCCACCCACCGTCCCCGAGCGATTTAAAGACGACTATGTCAGCCACGAACAGAACCGTGATGTAGCTATTCCATCAGCAGAGATGGGTCGACTATTCTTAGGTGAAATCAGCCGTAGCCTGCCTCTGGGCTCATTCCAAAGCTGACTTACTCCATGTGCAGCTGCTTACAAGCCAGATCCTACCTCGCCGCTCGCGGTGCCCGCCATTCATCCCTCGGGCCATTTGGGAATTCCGCCGACCTATTTGCAAGTCTGTGGTCTTGACACCTTACGTGATGAGAGTTTCATCTACGATCGGATACTCCAACAGAATGGCATCGCAACACGTGTGGATCTCTATCCAGGGCTGCCTCATCATTTTTGGGAATTCTTTCCTGAATTGAGGAAGCAGATCCATAAACGGACCGATGATACTGTGAAAGGCATCCAGTGGCTGCTCCAGGCTGCTCAGGCATAAAGTGGTCTCTGCATGTAGACAAGTCACAACCATGGCTACGTTGACTGCAACTGAACAGCAAACTATACTTTCTCTCGCTGGCCCTTTGCCTTTTCACGTAGTACTTCCCAGATGCCCAGAATTATGAATACGATGAATATCAAATGGAATGCCTTATGAGCATTGGTGTGAGATTACACCCTCAATGAGCTGTCCAGATCCGTATCCACTATAAAAGACCAAAGACCACAGTCCTTACAGATGATCATAATTTTAGCCAAGAAAATTTCCCCCCAGGATCCGAGATCTCCGCGCAGAGCTCCTTGTCTCCAATAATTGTCATATACTGAAGGAGCATGCGTTCCACATAATGCACGAATTTCTACATCACGTTAGGGTCTTTCTAATCCGAAAACGGGACGACAAATCTCAGGGGTTTTGTCGGGGAGAATCCGGTTCAAATGACGAAGATGTAACTTAAAATATATAACTGCTGCGACTGCTATCACGGGTCGGACACAAATGATGACCACATGCTTATTCCAATCATGAAGATACAATCATCTGTTCTTCGCTTCTGCAGTGAATATATGAAGGAATTCCATGCCGAGGCATAATATTCCTACGCAGGCAGTTTGAAACAGGACGCGGTTCCATTTTTGAGGCTTTGGCGTGAATATCCCCGCTGCCGAAACAATTTAGACGGGATTTCAGGCGCAGAAGACCGTGCGAGCTCATGCAGACGATCATTTCCGGTCATGCCAAATATAAGTGCAGATATTAAGAAAAAAAAAAGCTCCCCCCACGCAGGGAGAGGTCTCGGCGCATCGCTTTGACAGCGGCACGGAGCGTGTGGAGGAGCATAGTGGCATGCCGTCAATGGCTCTGTCTTGGTGAGAGTTTTGTGTAACCAGCTGCGTGTGCCGTGTCGCTTGGGCATGAAGATATCATGTCAAGCCACAAGAAGAAGATATTTTTGAGAGGTCGATAGGTTGATATAAGATGGAAATTGAATTTCCGGGGAATCGGAAGTGATCCGGCTGTAGCTTTGCAGCCTCGTAGCCTGAGGCACCTGACCAATGACAAATTCTCTTTTGTCTCTCCACTTCCTTCCAGATCGAGTCGACCAAGACTCCATTTCTTCTTTATCTTCATCCATTGTCGTCCCTCTTCTTGTCTTTTGCAACAATAAATGATTATCATCAAATATCATTACTGTGAGGTACATTTCCACCGTTATACACCCAATTCATATTGCTGCAGCCCGCCTTCAAACGACCTCCATGCCCGCTTCCAGCCCGTCGCTCTCCATTGGTATATGAAGCCAGGACCACTGCATTAGGGCTGTCTGCACCTCGGCTTGCTCAATGACTCTTCCGCCTGTACGATTCTTTAGGTGCGGCTCGACTGTCGACAATTCATCGATATCGTATTTATTATCGCGGCGGGATTCTTCATTTTGATGCCTTGTGCATATTTGCCACAATGGATGCAACTTTTATTTCAATTCATGGTGCGTGTTGCCACCCCTCATGCTCCTTCGAGTAGGCAAGGACAAAAAAAGAACCCACTCGACTAATGCAGCTAGTATGGCACCGCAGATATGAGCAAAGATGCTCGCATTCTGTACGCTTCGGACTCCATTGAATATATCTTGGGATATTTGCCACACGAAGTAATCAACAAATCATGCTGGGAATACTTTCACCCCGACGAAATGCCGTTTGCGCAGTCCGTGCACGGTCGAGGCGTGCAGCTGGACAAGGCCGCCGTCCTGAGATATTGCCGTGTGAAGCATAAGTTGGGATATTGGGAATGTTGCGAATGCGTCTTCTCCGTGGTGTATAACGTCTTGGTGGCCTGTACGAGTATCTATCGGCAGGGGGCTTCTAGCCAGAGTATGTTGTGCCGTCCGCATAAGAATCTTGACTCTGTATTGACTGGGTTTTAGAACGAGCGGCCGACGCACCAATTGTCCGTCGATTGTTCACATCCTCACCACGAGACCCACGATATCACATGCTTCAATACCTGTCGAACAAATTCGTTCAGGTACCTTCCAATGCTGCCCACGAGCCGAGAGCTGCGCTCTTCCTCAATCGCTTCACACGGACTTTGACCATTATGTTTGCCACAGACGGCGTGCAGGAGATTCTTGGAGTGTCTCCTCAGCAACTGGTCAGCAAGAGCTTTTATTTCTGCATCCAGGAACAATGCCTACATGACGCTGTGCGATGTCTGGAGCGTGCCAAAGTTAATAACTCTATAGCGTATTTGCGCTTCTGGTATCGCGATCCGCTAGAGGACAATAACCCCACGGCCAACGCCGATACACCTTTCAACAACAATTCACATAACACTTTCAATAACACTTACCACAATCCTGCTGTCGATCCATCGTCTCGGACAGACCCTGGATACACGGCGGCTGCCTCGAATGAGCGTACATCTCAACGCCCTTCCAATCAGCAAGGCCAAGCTACTTTTGAACTCGAAGCTGTCGTCTCGTGTACATCTGACGGGCTGGTCGTAGTATTGCGTCGAGCACGTCCAATGATTCCGCTGCATCAACCACAACCCTCTCATGTCCCTGTTGCTGCGAATGGAATTTTTGCAACACCGTGGGCAACGCAACCTATTTATCCACAATATCAACCGCAGCCTATGGCAATGCACACCCCTTGGTCACCCCCTAATCCAGGCGCGGCCTTTTCTGGATATAATCCAACTTACAGCTCGACTTATGGGATGACGCAAGGACACCCAGCTGTTTATCCTGGTCATCCTGGATACAGCAATTACGGACCTGGCGGACCGCATCCTGTTGATTTCCTCAGCACAATCCGTGACGTGGCGGTCTTCGCGTGGGGTATTGTAGGTATCAATGGCTCGTTAGAGCAATACCACAAAGGCCAACCTAGAGGGGACGCTCTTCCGCCCGACGGGATACCTGTTTGGAACTCGCAGTCCGAGGACGAGGAATTGAATTCGGACGATCAAGTGAAGGAACCAAGTCTCAAAGTGGAAGCGGAGCAGCCGGGAATGATCCCACGACACGAAGGTCTCTCCCAATAACTGGTTGTTGTTGAGGCTCGACTGTATTTGTACATATATTTTTTTTTTCTTCGATGTATATTGGGCTTGTTATGTATTTAACGCACGAAACACGGATTACTACGAATGGATATGTAAAATGTTATGAACAGAATGCAATCCAACGAGCCATTTCCAGGGTGATGAAGCAAGATACTTGGTAAAAGTGAGTTCACCTAAGAGCTAATATAATTTGCCATCATCAGCGACCAGCAAAACATTAGCAGTGTCAACAAATCGCATGTTTTCTCCTTTCGCCTTCATCTTTTTCCCAAATTGCTCGTACTCTCGTACATCGTAGAAACGATTCGTCGTACGATCGTCCACGTCGTTCAAGTAGACAATTCCAGACCTTGGGACTAACCAGAGAATATCGCGTTTAGGGTTGAAGTAAAAGTTAGGAGAGGATGGAACTATTCGGTGATGGTATGGAGATGGTGGTATTGTTTGTTGTAAGGTACATTCTCCAGATTCTTGACATATCCAAAGCGCTACCGGTACGAAGGCGAAGTCATCAAATATTTCAGATCTGGTTTTTGCGACAGTGTAGGGAGACCTCGATGTGGGCGAGATTTTAGGAGGTGATGATCTCAATAATGGTCCAGTGGGGTTCAAGATCATGAAGCCTTGGTAGCGGTATTCATCGTTCACGTCGAGGTTTTCATCCTCAATGATTTCCTCGTCACTGGAACTAGGGTCCTGGGAATCGTCGCTGTGGGGAGATGGACGATAATACGGTAGGGCTTGTAATAGGGTTTAACCACCAACGGTGATGGCCATGTGTACTCCCAAACTATGCAACGGATCTCAACAGGCAGAGACTTCCAAGGTTAAAAGGCATCACCGTCAGTTCAAGATCAATAATTTACTTCACAAGCACGAAAAGTGTCTGCTGTAGAAACGACTGCAGATATGCGCGCCCAACTGGCGTTGTCGGAATAACCATTTTCCAGATTTAGAGCCTTGGGCATTCATTCAACGATCTGATACAGTCACTTCCTGTTCTGAATTCCATAAAGCACCTCACCAACATATTTCCTTCTTTTTTCCTGTCTGGACTCGAGTCCCTAGGTATTCTTTTCGTCTACAATTCATCCCATGACTCAACAGAAGATATCCTCACTTAAGACATACTTTTATGAAATAGAGGAGACCAACGGCGACGAAGAATGTAAAGCCTGGTTGAATAGAATTTTTGACTTGAAGGTTGAATTAGCAACTTTTGTTGCAACTTGTCGGACAGGAGAGGGAGATGGAAAATATGTCGGTTTTCTGAAAGGCTCTTTCAACTTCAGCTTCCGCTTCAGTTTTAACGATGGAGGCCCAGACAACATTATCCGATTCCCAAAACCGGGACACACAGCGACGGCTTATAGAGACGAAAAGATTGCAAATGAGGTCCAGGTCATGGAATATCTCCGTCAAAACACGAATATTCCTATTCCTCGTGTTCATAGCTGGGGTTTGAGCGCAGAGAGCCCGCATCAGCTTGGCCCATTTATCATCATGGACTATGTTGAAGGAGTACTTTTGTCAACTATTTTGAAACAACCGGATCAAGAAGACATGATTCTAAACCCAGATCTCGACAGCAAAATATTGGACAAGGTCTATCGTCAAATCTCTCATTACATGATTCAGCTTTCTCAACTTACGTTTCCTCGTATTGGAGCTATCTCGAAGAAACGCGATTCGGATGCATGGCATGTCACTGGAAGGCCCTTGACATACAACATGAATGAATTGGCTACGGTTGCTGGTTATCCGGATAGCCATTTCCCCATTGCGCCATTTGACCGCGCCAGCGATTATTTCAGATCAGTCGCAAACGAACATTTAACTCACCTTCGGGCCCAGCGCAATCTTGCCGATGATGCAGAAATCGCGAAGCAGCGGTTCATTGCTCGTCATCGATTTGCGCAGCTTATCAAAAAGTACTGTATTGAGGATAGCGGACCATTCATACTCTTCTGTGACGACATTCGACCTTCGAACATGCTTATAGATCTGGAAACGCTCAGGATTACCGCTGTGATTGATCTGGAGTTCACAAATGCCATGCCGGCCCAATTCGCGTACGACCCGCCTTGGTGGTTGCTGTTGTCTGCGCCGGATTTATGGCTTGAACGCTGCGAAATGGACGAATTCTTAGCTCTCTATGAACCTAGACTGAATCAGTTCCTGCGAGTATTGGAAGAAGTGGAGCAAGAAACAGAAGTAGAGTGTAAGGGGTTACCTCTTTCTACTCGGATGCGCGATTCGTGGAATTCGAGGCGTTTCTGGTTTGATTATGCAGCAAGAAAGAGCTTTGATTTGGACATGATCTATTAGACTGCACTACATGACGGCGGTATGGCTTCTGAATTGCTTGATGACAAGACACGTGCAGAGATGGAGATATTTATACTGGCAAAGATGGAGCAGCTGAAGGCTTATAATGAGGAATGTACTGCTCGCTTTGCTTCTGAATAATAGCAGACTATAACCCCTCGCTGACTCAGAGGAGTGGCTTGGTCAGTAACAAGGGTTTTTGCTTCAGTCTCTAAAGGGTTTAGAAGCGAGTATGACAACGAGAATGTAGACAGCAGATTAACTCTATTTCAGCTAGCATCGTAACAGGTAAGACTATTTGAGAATACCTAGGTAGTAATTGAATTAAGCCTCTCTATACTTTAGAGCCTTGGGCGGTACTACTACTATTGTTGATGGATGTTCATCAAATGAAAACGAATGTATTAAAATAATATACATAAAGTCATTGGCTACCAAGAATACTTAGGTACATGCGTAGGTACTTTGGCTTCACGAGACATTGAATCACTGATTCCAGTTGCTTCATTTTTTACAGTCCCAAAGGATTCTGAGCAGTCTGCTCCTTTCCTCCAATTTGTTGTCCTCCACTACCACTGCCACTACCACTGCCGCTGCCGCTGCCGCTGCCGCTACCACCAGTAGCACTACTAATTCCGCTTCCAATAGTCTGCCCTGCTCCAGAGGCAGTATTTCCCAAACCCTGCGATGCGCCTGAAACGGTGTTGCCGAGTCCAGAGGTTACGTCGCCGACGGTTTTGCCGACGTTGCCCAAGAGACCGCCGGCAGTGTTTGTGACGCCTCCGACTGTTGAGCCGAGGGTGTCGCCGAGGCCACCGACGAGGTTGTCTATGATGAAGATTTTTTATTAGTATATGCCAGGCATCATGCAGTTATGACTGTTGAGAAGGGTCGAATTTGTTGAAGGGGATCCATGGATGGGTGGTAAAGTGACGTACTGTTGTTGTTATCTTGGTTGCCCGACATGTTGATAGATTTGAAGGATGATTGAAGAGATTGATTTGAATTGCAGTATAATTCAATTTAATTCTTGATGATGTTTCCTGTAAATCGAAATAATGTCAAGGATTGCGAAGGGAACAGACGTCTTATATGTTTAATGTTTAATGGCGACCGTTAAGACCTCCATCTGATATCATACTTCCTCTTAGACAAAAGTGACTAGTGGCCGTTGGGGTGTCAGTTAGGGCTTGGACATGATATCATACACGAGATTGACGTGCAGCACTAAAATTCTAACGCCACAGTACCCCCATCTCAACAGTATCCAATAACGAGATTTCAGACCGTAAAAGGAGGGGTCATGGAGTAGATCTTTATCGTTTTGAGGCTTTTGATTTGGTTTTACGTCGACCTACTTTGACCTACTTTGACCCTCAGTGGCGCAGTTGCATGCTGAGAAGTCAGACTAAACAGTCAGGATAGAAGCCTCTGACAGATCGATAGAAGTAAGGAGACGTCACGGAGAATTTATGTGCCAATCAGTTTTGATTTGTGCGACAGCCTTGTCGTGGCTAGTGTCATTGTGGATCTCGAGATGGTTGTCTTAGTTGACCCCGGAGAAGGAGGATTGATGCTACATATGCAGTTTACATTGCGATAAAGAACACCGAACAAGTCCGTCTTACATTCGACGATCATTGCCACAGCCGCCAATCTACACGGCGTGGTCTGAACGAAAAAAAGATTCAGATGTTGGATGAAGGTGGAGGAAGGCCAATCTACTCGTGCGACCATTCTGCCTTTTTCTTTTCGGCAAATGCAGTCATACCTGCAACGAGAAAAGTTAATCACCATCAGTACATCAATTTGGAAAGATAAAAACGAAAAAAAAAGCCAACAGGAAAGACTCAACTCACCGATCTTCTGATCTTTACTGCCAAACAATCCATGGAACAACCGTCGCTCAAACTCCACTCCCTCACGAAGCGACAGCTCCTGACTCTTATTGACAACTTCCTTGGCAGCTACTACGGCAACACGGCTATATTCTGCAATTGTCTCTGCAGTCTTGACGGCTTCCGCGAGAACCTCTTCCTTGCCCCCCTCGACAACCCGGGCTGCAACCCCCCACTCACCGGCTTCCTTGCCGCTGAAGTTTTTGCCTGTCAAAATCAAATCCATGGCTTTGCTTTTACCAATCGCGTGCGTCAGACGTTGAGATCCACCGGCGCCAGGAATTACACCGAGACGGATCTCGGGTTGGCCAAAGGTTGCGTTGGCTGTACAGTAGATAATATCGCACATCAAAGCGAGTTCGCATCCACCACCTAGTGCGTAACCAGAGACGGCTGCCAGCACGGGTTTACGGATGTTGTTGGCGAGATGAGACCAGGGAGCAATGAAGTTGTTGGAGTAGGCGGATGAGAACGTCAGGGGAGCCATTTCCTTAATATCAGCACCGGCTATAATGGGCAGCGTCAATCACGGGTGTGCACTGCAACTGTAATCGTTTACGGATAAAGTTCAAACTAACCTGCAAATGCCTTTTCGCTTCCTGTGATGACAATCGCGCCGATATCTTTGTCTTGATCGTATTTGCTCAAGGCATCGTTTAGTTCTTGGAATAGAGGGCTGGAGAGTGCATTGAGAGCTTTGGGTCGGTTGAGAGTAACTAGTATCGTTAGTATATGATAGACCAAGTAATGCGTACCTAGATAGCTAGGTCATAATTCAAAAGGACGCGTACTCAATCCGACACCGGGCTTGGGTGTTTCGGTGAGAATATATTCATACGATGCTGGACGGGTCGTGGAGAACCGCCGTACGCAGGGCCGACTCAGGTATGACGCCAATGCGGAGTTTGTGCTGTTGATAGCCAGACGCGAGCTGCGCGTAAATACCATCTTGAGTAATTGAATTGCTCTGGATTAGTGCAATTGCAGAATTAGGTCAAATGGATGCTAACGACAGTCGACTTTACAGTAGCAGAAGTGAAGAAGAAGAAGAAGAGAAGACGATGGATTCGTCGTCATCAACAACGAATACTCTCTTTCCCGAGGCAAACCGCGGCTAACCTGCTCTTTGTCAGCATGTTCATATGATATATTTGCCTTGTTTGCATTTTGTCCAAAGGCGGCTAGATTGAGAACTTGAGACTTTTTCGGAAAGGTCTGGTCAAGCCACACGCACGTGCTTTGTGTGGCTGGTGTCCGCCACCTTACCGCAAGCAGCCATGTCAGCCATGTTTGTCAGGCAACTCAACCAAATTCAGCTCAGGAGGCCACTTTTCCGCAACAGCGAATCCTCGTATTTTTTTTTTGTCTTATCGAAACAAATCAATTCAACTCCCGACTTTCCCCCCCATTTCAATGTCGGTGCGGATATAGTACTGCTCAATAAAAATCTCCGATCGAGTCTTCATCTACTCCTGTCACGAATTTCGCCATACCTGCTTGTCCTTTTTGTCGTTGAGAACCGCCGCGCGCAATTCCCTCACCACTCCAAATAGCTCGTCGCGATGGACGCCCCCGAGCCGGATCAGACCCCTTTTAATGCTGTACAGGCTCAGACCTCGAAGCTTGCCAGGGTGGGTGGTTGCAATGTTTCGTAATTTGTGAATAATGCATTAGCTAACGACTTTGCGATGCTGTAGCAATATCAAGCATATCTCGATCAGTTGACACCATATACCGCATACCGATGGATTGGTAGTGTCGTACTGCTTCTTTTCTTTTTCCTTCGAATCGTCATTGCGCAAGGATGGTATATCGGTACGTTGACCTGTTCTTCTTCGAAGAGTAATAAATGTGAGGATGGGACATTTTGGCTAACGCCGGAAATCACGACGGTTTAGTGGCATATACTCTGGGAATCTACCTACTCAATCTATTCCTCGCCTTCTTATCGCCCAAATTCGATCCTTCTCTAACCCACGACGAGGGACTTGAGGACGGTGAATCCAGCGGTTCGTCGCTACCAGTGAAACAGGACGACGAGTTCCGTCCATTTATTCGCCGTTTACCCGAGTTCAAATTCTGGCACTCCGCCACGCGCGCTATTGCCATCTCCTTTGTGTGCTCGTGGTTCAAGGTGTTTGATATTCCCGTCTTCTGGCCCGTGTTGGTCATGTATTGGTTGATTTTGTTCTTCTTGACCAGTACGTTTTCCCTCCTCAGAGACCACTCTCGAATCAATATCGTGACTTTCCCATGCTGATAATGTGTACAGTGCGCCGACAAATTCAGCATATGATCAAGTATCGTTACATTCCTTTCAATATCGGCAAGACCCGATACGGACGCAATTGAGCTAGCTGGCATTCTCTTACGAGATGAAAGAGAGCCGCACTGGTGCTCGGGGCTTACAATTCAAACTGAACGTATGATCAGGAAATGGAGACGATTATGCGCTACGAAAAGAAATTACTTTTAATACACATCTTTTAGACGCTTTTACTTTTGATGGCATCGAAGTCTTATTCTCCTTGATGCTTAGTCGAGAAGCAAGGGAGATAGAAGAAAAGGAAAGCGATGTACTAAGGTACAAACTTGTTTCATTCTATCATCCATGTTATTATTACCAACCTCTTTTTAAACACTATCTTAAAACATTTCTCAACGCATGGCATGTATATTTTGAAAATCGAATCTGCGGATGTAGTCGAAAAATAGCGATGGTACAGACAAGAGACCGACGAGACCGTGGACGGAAAAGGTCTTCCAATAAAGAAATTTAATATGCCCACATACACTTATAAACCAACAACCTACTCCCCAACCGATCGTACTCTAACCTGCCGATCCAGCTATCATTCGTCCCATCCAACTTCCCAAACACACTAGCTCCCTTCCAAACAACGACTTGCGCGTCGAGCTCGCGCGGCGGAGCTGCAATTAAGATTTCTTTCGTAAACGTTGGCGTAAGTGCGTGTAGTCGTTCTTCGAGATACGAATGAAATCCGCTAATCTGGCTTCCGCCTCCGATCACCATGATACCGCCCAGGAAGTCGCGCATTTTCTTATCGTCGGAGCGCGCTGCGTGTGTGATGGATGCGAGAATCGCTTGGTCGAGCGGGTAGATCGGTAGGATGTCGTCGCGTTCTTCGATTGTAGGGATACGAGGTGGTTGAGGAGGTGGTTGTTGGAGTGGTTGTGCGGCAACTTGTTGGGGTGGCTGCTGACTTGATGTAGCAGTAGCAGCTGCGGATGGATTCACGCCGCCCTTTTCAGTGACATTTGGTGTGCCATTGGTACCGTTAGCTGCAGCGGTAATGCCGTTCAGCGGCGTGTTATCAGGTGCAGGAGAGCCGGCTACAGACGATCGAGGCGTTGTCTCGAGATCTTGTACACGTCCCAGGGCGTTGAGATGAGATCGTGCCGGAGTAGCTTGCACGTCTGTGCTAGAGTTGCCGTTGGGTTGAGACTTCTCGTCCTCTAACGCGGTCAATTCTGCAGCAAGAGGTGGAGCAATCGCCTTTAGGATTTCCGACTGTGCGGCCGAAGTAGGATCGTTCGGTTGGCCATCGTAGATATCGTAAGATCGCGATAAAAGTCTTCTACGGCCCTGTAGTTTATCCCCCTCGCCAAAGATAGCCGGATGATAATAGCCCGACGGCGCCAAAAACACCTCGTCGTACGCCTTGAAAGTATACTTTCTAGTATCCTGTCCCGAAATGCGCAAATGAAAGTCAAAGACCTGTACCGAAACGCCGCTTTCGTTCAAGGTGCAGACATTCTTCTTCAGCTCCTCGGCAAGTAAGAAATCATATCGGCGATTGAGATTGATGTCCGAATAAGGGAAATGGTCGTAGAGCATCATTTTGACAAATGTCTCGGTAACGTCAAATCCGCCGTATTTCAGATTGACGCGCGAGTTCTCCACACACAGACCCTCGTCGACACAGCAGATCGACGTCTTTTGAGCACCGATATCCACAATACATGTCGTTGTATATCCAGCACCGAACGCTGCCGCCAGACTCTCTTGAATAAAGCACACTCGGGCAAAGGAAAATTCCTTCATCAACATTTCCAACACCGTAGTCACGTACGATCGTTCGTACAGATCCGGGATCACAAACACGCACGAATATTGCGACCAGTCCTTCTTCCGGGTCAATCCTAATTGAGTCTTGATGGCGTCTTCTAGGATGAGCGAGATATCCAAGAACATCAATCTTGCACTCGTATAATCTTTTTCGTTGCACCATCCATGTCGTATGGGCCACGACAGTTTGTATCGGGGTTTCGAGTCGTCTGGTATTCTGAGCGCTTCCTGTCCGGTGACATATTCAGGTGGAGTATTTGAGAACTCGGTCCATTCTACCCGTGACGGGTCATTGTGCTCGGGTATGTGTTCTGGGACAGTGCGTCTGTTGTAGTTGATAACCATTTCTTTGGAGTTGGGAAGCATTCTTCGCTTATTTTGGCGCATGCGCGTTTTAAGTTCTGCGGACATTGCAGTGTATTGCGATGCGAACTATCAAGACATGTCAGTAATTAGATATTTCCGAGGATAAAAATATAATAACAATTGAGTGAGCGAGTGAGCGAGTGGGCCTACCTCAGGCCCAAAAAGCTTTTCTGGAGGGATATCGTCGTCTTCGTATTCATCTAGTTTGACTCTCTTTGGTCGCGGTTCAACGCCATCCTCTGATTCATTCTTGGGAGATTTACGGGCAATCACCATGGGCACGGATTTCGGAAGCGCATCACTGGCGAGGCCTATGCGCAGGTTCTGGCTCCCCACATGCAGAACGATAACCTTTGAGCCTGCAGGTTCTTTTTCCACTTCTTCCGCATCGTCCATTACGGCATCTCCATCAGCCTCCGTGTCGCCTTGTTCCTGTTTCCCCAGAGCTAGCGCCCGATCGCGGTCCTTTGCCGACTTTGTCATTCGATTGCGAGCTTCTTCGTTTTGAAGACGATACGCGAGAAGCTGGTCATCACGTTTGAGATAGTCACTATACTAGTTGATTAGACCCTGTTTTTATTGGTATATGCAAATGCACTTGTAGGGCAAGCAGCGTACGTGTAGTAGTTCTTCTGGTTGATGGGAGCTACGACAGGCCAGCTGGACAGTCCCAAGTTATTATCGGTCCGTTCGAGACCTGCGGCATTTGAAGTCGTTAGCTATTCGCACAAATCTTGCACGAGATTCCCAACTAGCTTCAGAACTTGAGCGTACCTTCATCCCGAAGGGCCTTCTCCGACTTTTTCCCAACCATTGCGTCGACGACCGCAGTGGTCTACAGTCAAATTGCGTCCCCGGCGCAAAGAAGGGCTGCTTTCAATGCCGAGAGACGACGTTCTTGTATACCGGTAAGTGCTGATATTTCGCGCGGGCTCCTCCTGATCGTAACAATCAGACGATAAATGAGTCAGAGCATACCTCTACCGGTATAGCTGGAGTTCACGGAGAATTGACAAAGAGACTGCTTTGCGATGGGCGACCTTGTTCTTTTGTCACGCTGAAGCTTGATGGCAGTTGCAGGTCTAGATTTCACCGCCCAGTGGCTAGCCAATTACAAGCTGGCCTATTAGTTACCCTGAATAGTCGGGTTAGGGTTAGGGTGAATGGCATCAGATGAGGTTAGGACTCATCCCCTGTACTTGGAAGATGAGAGCAGAGATGCATTGTAGAAAAGGATGATCCACTGGGTTTGATCAATGAGGGCGACACCAAGTACGGCTGTTGAAACCCTTGATTCTATATACAAATGAGAAGAAAGGACCTTCTTATCCAGGTAGGTAACTACTAGCCACCTTCTGCCGAGTATAATGAGCAGTATACCTAGGTATTCCAAGGTTAACAGTGACAATCAGTCTGAACAATTTCAACCGGAGTAATAATGGATTGAGATAAAACGAGCCTGTTGACGATTCCAAGGTTTGCAATCATTTCATGAATTTCATGGTCATACAAGATTCACATTGGTCTACTTCAAGACATACCTAGGTACGACATCAGGCCGTACCTAGGTATACTTTATATCCATGTTTTACTAGAATAATAACCATCAGTGGTGTGTGTATTAGTTAAAATGTTCTGATCCAGATCTGTGTATCAGTCGATATCTATCTTTCTCATTATGTAAGCCTTATCAGAGTAGGAATCGCAGTACTTGATCCACTACTCGCTATAGATTATGATTTTGTCTAAGGCATCCATGGATGCTATCGTGTGAACCTTCAATCTTAACCGGAAAAATAACCAATTGAGCTAGAACAGCTCCCCGCTTCAAGGTATTCCGTTTAGAATAGGCAATTAAGAAGTGAACCTTGGAATATATGGTTCCGAGGCTCATTTCCAGTTGGCATACTGTTGTATTTCTCCGGCTTTATACTTCCTTTCCGGAGCAATTTGTGAGAAGCTTTAAAATATGCTTATTTGGTCCTATTTTCTTCCTGAATTTGGTGAGTGTTTGATTGGTCTCGGAAGAGGTGTGACTGTTGTAGATTTCAGCTCTCAAGATCTAGTTCTTTGGTAGCGTCCCACCTGTGGAATGTATTGCATTGTTGCAGTCTATTGCAATGACTAGAGATATGACTACTCCTATGATACTGGGTCTATTTTTTACATGTCATCAGCTCGGTTAATTTCTCTTCTCGGCCCAAACAACACATACATGATTCCTAGTTCCTGATGCCCGAAGATTACGAAAAAGTAATTCTTGAGGTATGCATGGATTGTGAGGATATATCGATATAGCCGTCCACAGGTGATTTACAGTACTGCCCAAGTGGAGATAGATTTCCATATGCTTCTAAGCCTCAACCAAGTTACATCGTCACAAAGCTTGTCTTAGAAAATTCAGCCGCTTCGCTTGATCCGGCATATGATTAGACCAATGAATGAGGGGATTCTTTCTAGTCTTGCTGGATCTGGGCACGACCCTGCGGCTCTACCACACATCACCTGGCCTCCGGCCCGCATATGAGGCTTGAACTACGCCTGAGAAGAATATACAGCTGAAAAGACGGCACGGCATGATATTCATTAAGACTGAAAAGGGTTGAAGACATGACTGAGGGCCGTATTTAAGCATTTGGCAGAAAGGTCAAAGCGCGAGGGTTGCCCAGGTGGATAAGAACCATGTCTTTTTTGCAACCTTGGAAACTCCCGAGGCCCATACCTAGGCACCTACCTAGGTAGGTCCTCTCATCGAGTTCCAATGTTCCTCTCGTCGACTTCGGAACTATTTATATATTCCATGTGCCCCCGGGCCACCTGGGCAGTTGGGCAGCCAGTCTACGGATTATTCAATCTTCTTCTTCGCCAGCCATTGCAAGAATTCCTACAAGCTAAGAATAAATGAAGCTCTCATACTCCCATCTCTTGACTATCCTGGTTGGTGGAGTGTTAAGTAGGGTTCAAGGGCAAGGCTTCGGGGCAACATGCACAGTAAGCTCGCAGTTAGTCGACACCACTTATCTCCAGGCTGCATGCGCAAATGAGTCTGGCGGGAATTTCGATACTGAATTGAATTTGGATCTTTGTTTTTGGAATGACAATGGTGAATTGATGGCAGGAAATGGGTGAGCTTATTCCGAGGACCCTGGAAGCTTAAGATGCTGCTGATCTAATACATCATCACAGCGGAGATTATTCGGCTTCATGTGGTGGTTGTGTTCTCAAGCCTGGGCCTGATACTACGTACCTGGATTGTGATTGTCTTCGTAGTGGGACATATGTCGGGACTATCGTCGACCTAAGTAAGTCTTGTTGATACAGCTACAAGTAATGTATTGTTTGATTGGTCTAACATACCGTAGGTGATGCTGTCTGGAACAATAATGGACGGCTGGATTGTTACGGGCATCTGGGGACTGTTTATTAACCTTGAAGCCGCCATGGATGTCGACAGCCATTTCATCTCTCTGTGGTTGTACCTTTTGCGCTGAGCTTTCACAGTCGGAATGTTTTTCCTATTTAGTAGTGTCGTTCCATCCTTTCCTTTCATCATTCAAAACATTTCTCACCTTGATCCCGTAAAAGCCTAAGTACAAGGAGAGCTGATGTTGTCAATATAAACGCCAATTTTGGTCATCAAGATGCAGAAAGCAAGCGCTGGCTCTGAAAGTCTTAGCGGAGAGAAGCCATGCTGTCCGTATAGAAGTGACACGTACTTATTCAAGAAGAAGTCTCTTATCTGGACCAGTTTAGCTGAGTGTAATAATAATTCTATAAATTGGCTGCTAAGGAAGAAGAAGACTCTTTGAAGCAGGAGAGAATGAGCTTGGACCAGACAGGGTGTGGCTGGTGTCTATAGTGGAACCCTGGGCCAATCCCGTCCACCTCAGCCACAGCCACAGGTAAACCTTAATTAACCAACCCTTTTTGAGGCTGATGCAATCAGTCCAGACCGGAAAACGGACTTTTTATTTCAAACCAGGCAAGTAGTCTCTACCACCGCACGATCATCCGCACGACCACAACTATATTGCTTTAGAAGCAAGTTCAATTACAAGGCTGTTATTGAAGAAGACGTCTTTACTGTCTGGCAAATTTTAACGAGTGACGACGCTACGCTACGGTCATCGAATACGGAAGCGAGTCGGGTAAAGGGGAGCGAGACGCCATTGCCACGACGATCATACCGGGATCTCTCCAGAATCATACTTTTTGCGCAAGAATAAAAGGCGGACTTTACCTTTGACGTCTGCACACTACATCACGTCAACATGGGAGGTTCATTGTCACGGATGTGGTCTCTGCTATGGGCGAAGAAGGAGATTCGAATCTTGATTTTAGGGCTTGTATGACAATTTACCGCTTAATTCGAACGCACTCAACTCGCTGCAATAATATCTGACTGAAGATTTGACATCAAGGACAATGCGGGCAAAACGACTCTTTTGTATAGATTAAAGGTGCGCTTCGACTATCTCATGTGTTTTGGGATCTTCCTGTCTGGCTGGTGGGCTTACTCACGCTTGGTATTAGATCGGCGAAGTTGTCACGACGATTCCAACGATTGGATTCAATGTTGAATCCGTTACGTATAGAAACCTCAATCTCAACGTCTGGGTATGTCGTACAATACCCCCTTTCCTCGCCAGTCCGGCCTGTTGTCTTGCTATCATCCAGCTCGATACGGATAAGTGGACAGCCAAAATGTCAACACTTGGATACTAACAACCCAAAGGATCTGGGAGGACAAACCTCCATCCGCCCGTACTGGCGATGCTACTACGCCAACACGGCCGCCGTCGTTTTCGTCATCGACTCCACCGATATCGAGCGACTGGGTATCGCCGCAGACGAACTCGCAGCAATGCTGAACGAAGAAGAATTGCGTGACGCAGCACTACTCGTCTTTGCGAATAAACAGGATCAGCCCGGAGCAAAAGGCGCGGGCGAGATTTCCGAGGCGTTGAAGTTGGGGGAATTACGGGATCGGAATTGGAGTATTGTGGCTTGCTCTGCTATTGATGGTAAAGGGATAAATGAAGGCATGGATTGGTTGGTGGTATGTATTTCTCTTCTCTCTCTTTCATCGCGCCGAGCAGGGGCTCAGAAGCTGATTCCAATTTTCTCTAATCAACAGCAAACGATTCAGTCGGAAAATGCATAAACTGGTGAAGAAGACGGGGTCTTTTTTTTTTAATATCTCATGGTTTACTTAGTAATAGCATCAATTCCCCAGGCGTCCTGTATGAATTTCGCCTTTTTCTTCTTGTACACGTCAATTGAACTTCATTGTTATTTTTCTTTCCTTCCTTCTTTCTTTCTTGTTTTCGATTTCTTTTTTTTTTGCTGTCTCTTGCATGGGTATGCGCTGTAGAGGGTTGATGGACATGTCAAACCAAATTCGCTCGCGGGCGATGTTGACTTTGGCAATTTGCGATACTAGAGGAACACTGCCTGATTTATGCTCTGACCAGATACGTAGTATGAAGAACTGCCAATTAATACCAAAGTCAGCTGACGCGTAATCGTACGCAATCACCCTGCGGATATTCTATGCTTACGTCTACAGTGCGGAAAGACTCCGCATTGTTAAACTACAGCTTGCTATTTAGGGTAGGTACTTGAAGACTTGAATTTTTTGATCTTTATGACCGTTTACGAAAGAGCTGTGAATACACCCTTTTCGACGATGCGAGTCTACAGCTTAATACCTCAATTGATCACATATTGGATCCAGTGTACCTTTAGCGGTATTGTCATAATATTCATCGAGAATAAGCCACGAAGCTATCAAATTGTTGGGATTGCTGGTTCGTCTTGAAAACGACACCAATGCCAAGTATCACATGCAAATGTTACAGACGAACCTACGAACAGTACTCCTATCAAGACTAGCGGGGTGTAAGCTCTTAATAGTGGAGTGTCGTGCACACTAGACTGGTTCATAGAAGATAGATGCCAGATATCAGTTGCTGTCTGTGAGATGATGTTTGTCTCGCTTTTGATCCTATCGACGAGTTCTTGGGTATCCCTGGATAGTACTCCGTACAGTAAGAGAACCATAGAGCAGCCGCGGGGTTGACTCTGTGTCATTGTCTAATGTCAACGGCTTGAAGCTTTCCAAGTTGACTTTGCACGTCTTTAGTGACCTGCAGACTGCGCAAATGCAAGTATATTAACCACCCAATCAGACCAGCCTGATGTAGCCGACATCGCATGCTGATTGAGGAAGCACTGCGCACTGGCACTGACACTGGCACTATCCATATTCAATGTGCTATAAATTGCGCCTGATCATCTGCCGCAGTAACCTCTACTCCAACACAGACTGCGGTAGACAGACAGAAGAGAATGTCTTGAGTCAAGATCCAATCTGGAGAGGCAGAACGAGTGTCGTGGTGGCAGAGCGACGCTTGATTGGCCGCTGCTTAGTAAGTGCGTAATGGGGATTACGGGTACGGTATTGTTAGTAGTGCTTGCTCAGTACGGTAATTTTGACAGCTCCAGTAGATGTCTCTCAGCCTCAGGCAGCGACACATGGCTCCGACTCGCCATTTGATTGACAAGAGACGGTCGCCGGTTTTGTTGGGACTGCGCCGATATTCCTCTGGGTCGTAACTTTAGTCGAAGTTTGTATGGGCCGTATTGCATTACGGTATCAATACAGCTAGTACTGTCCCCGCTATACCGAGTGTAGCATAGCGCCAGGTACGATTATCAGTTTTCATTCCCCTCCTCCTCTCCAGACTTTTTCTAGTGAGCACTGTTAAACCACTGCTTTGATTGATTGACTCGCCTTCTCTTCTGACGCTTTTCTCTCACGCGGGACAATGAGGGGCATCGGATCTTCTCCGTGGTCGGATGCTGCCAGTAGTCAATTTGATAGGCTTGCCATTCTCGATCATGCGCGGATAAAATTTCGGGTAGAGGATGATTGATGAGCAGAAGAGGTCGTGACGATGGAGTCAGGTATGGCGATCTGTCGAAGATACGGAAATCGGTTCTTTATGTCGTGCCGTATTCAATTGTCCAGGTGTCCACTTTCTTTTTTGCCTTTTCTGTTGATTAGGCCGGGAGTATAGCGTGTCTCCAGAAGTTGTTTTAGACGGAGATGATTGTAGGTAGATGATCTAGTGGATACGGAATTTATTTCTGAGATGCTTATATACATACTCGCTCCTGCCTCGCTCTTGCCATTTTATTCTATTTCTATTTCTTGTTCCTGCCTTGCTACTGCTTCATTCTGCTCCTGCCTTGTCTCAATCAGCTCTGTCCTGAGGCATCCAAGTATCTTTTCCTTCTTCCTCCTCTTCTTCCTCCTCTTTCTCTTTCTCTTTCTCTTCCCTCCTCTTCTATCAACATGACTCTCCTCTCGCTACACTCTCTCTTCGACCGCCTCAATGGCTTGACTATCCCGCATATCATGACCGGTATAGCCCTCGTGCTAGTCTTCGGTCTCCTAGCATCCATCCTCGTGCTCTCCCTACAAAAATCAAAGCTCGACTGGAATAAAGGTCTACTATCGTACATTCAATTCGCCTATTCATGCTTCATCAAGCCCCACGAACGTGACAGCGACGGCAATGCTGGTCAGCAGCATGCCTTGGAAAGTTTCTATCGAGCTCAAGTATGCGCTTTTTTAGTTGTGCTTGGTAAATAAGCTCAAAATCTATTTACTGATCGTGACTAGGCCTCTGTATACGATGCCACCCGCAAGAAGCTGCTCTGTGGTCGCGAGGATATGCTGGCTTTGCTGGCTGCGCAGCTGAAATACCGCCAATCGCAGCACCAATTCTCTAAGCCGGTCTGGGTCGATGTAAGTGTCTCTGGCTCGTGCTTGTTACCTGGCCGGCATTGATAGTCTTGAACTAACAATCGGTAGATTGGTGGAGGTACCGGGTATGTTTAGGACATTTCCCCCGGAAATGACCTCGGCATGAAATTAATTGTTTTAGTTACAATATCGAAGCTATGAATGCCTTCCTCCCCGTCGATCAATTCTTCTCGCACGTCTACCTAGTCGATCTGTCCCCGTCTCTTCTCGAGGTTGCTCGTCAACGATTCGAACGTTTGGGTTGGAAGAACGTATCGGTTATTTGTCGAGATGCCCGGGAATTCCATCTGCCTGGTGACAACGGTGCTGCCAACGGCGGCGCTGATATTGTGACTATGAGTTATAGTTTGTCGATGATTCCAGGTTTGTTCTCAAATTTCCCCTTGATTCTGGTTTGAATCTTGTTTTGAAGATAGCTGACATTATGCAGACTACTATAGCGTTGTCGATTCATTGAACAGTCTAATGAAGTCTGATGCTTTACTAGGCGTGGTTGACTTTTATGGTAACTCCAGCCAGACTACATAAACGAACCTCTGCTAACTGCAGTAGTCCAAAATATTGTCGACGTCTCTTGCCGCAATTACACCGGTGGTGTATTCAATCGACATGTGAACTGGCTCGGCCGCGCGTTTTGGCGTGCTTGGTTTGACTTTGACAGGGTCAACTTGGATGCTGCTCGACGAGACTATCTAGAATACAAATTCGGAACTATCATCTCAGCCAGCGAACGAAACTACCTTCTCGGAGGTATTCCGTACTACATCTTCCTGGGCTGTCAAAAAGATTTTACCTCTGAACGATCCAAAATTGAAATGCTCAACGCGACGTGGACGGAATCACCGTACTTGTCTGCCTCCAAACATCGGCAAGAAATGGCAGAAGCCGTTGAGAAGGCCACTCCGGAAATCAAATCCAAAGCCTACGAGTCGGCCGTGGTTAATCTCAGCACAAATCTGCCTCTTCCGTCGGTTTTCTACCAGAATCATCATCACCGAATCTACTACAACGATCAACTTCCGAAGCACACTCAATTCAAGGATGAATATATATATGCCTTTAATTGGGAAGATCCCCGTGTCGACCACCGACTGTTGAATATCAACAACGAAGACGTCATTCTGACCATCACGAGCGCAGGTGATAATATCTTGGACTATCTTCAAAAGAGTCCCAAGCGTATTCACGCTGTTGATATGAACCCGAATCAAAATCACTTGCTAGAGCTTAAAGTAGCTTGCTTCAGATCCCTTGGATACAAGGATGTCTGGAAAATCTTTGGAGAGGGAAAACACTCGCAATTCCGTGAACTTCTTTTGACAAAACTGAGCCCCCATCTCTCTAGCCAGGCTTTCCAATACTGGCTAGAACAGACAAACGTCTTCACATCCAAGTCTAACAAAGGTCTTTACGAAACTGGTGGGTCCCGGGTTGCCATTAAATTGGTCCGGTACCTGTTCACCGTTCTCGGTCTTCAAGGAGTCAACGAACGGTTGTGTAACGCCCCTACTTTGAACGAGCAACGTGAAATTTGGCCTACCATTCGTCGAGTCTTGCTGAGCAGAGTGCTCCATTGGGCTATTGTCAAGACCGAATGGTTTGCTTGGAAGGCCGCCGGCGTACCGCCTCCTCAGCGAAACATGATCATTGATGATTATTTGAAGCGCAAGGGGCTCAGTGGTGGGATCAAGAAGAATGCAGATGTAAGCGGGAGGGCTATTTGGGAATACGTTGTCGACACCTTCGATCCCGTGGCCAAGGATACGTTGATCAGCAACGACAACTACTTTTATTACCTCTGCCTTCAAGGCAAATTCTCCAGACAGTGAGTATTCTTTGCTTATTTCTAGGTTGAAGTTCTGTGCTAACAGTAGTAGATGCCATCCCACTTATCTGACTCCCAAAGCACACGACAAACTTTCATCACCCGGTGCATTTGACGGTCTCCGAATCCATACTGACGGACTGAACGAAGTTATTGCCCGTATTACGCCTCGTACGCTGACCATTGCCGTGGTGATGGACTCCATGGACTGGTTTAATCCGGAAGAAGATGCAGCGGCAAAACAAGCCCAAGCTCTAAATCGGGCACTGAAAATGGGAGGTCGAGTGTTGTTGCGATCTGCGAGCATTGAGCCTTGGTATATAAAGGACTTTGAATCCAACGGCTTCACTCCTCGACGGGTTGGCGCACGTTTTCCCGGCACATGCATTGACCGGTAAGTCTTCTAACGCATCCAAATACTGCTTGAACAATGAGCTAATAAAATAACAGAGTCAACATGTACGCTTCCGCGTGGGTGATCACTAAAACTTCAGATGTAGACAGTACGAACGACAACCAGCGTCCGCGACTCAGTCAGCGATCCAACAGCACCGAAATGGAGACTCTTACTCTTTAGATATTTTGAATTGTATTTGTGTCTTTGTGTGTTTTGCTGTTCTGGTTTTCTAAAATTTCGAATCCTGCGGGTGTTTAGCGAGGCGAACTGATATTCATACTTGAGCAAATCGTGAAATGGTGTATGCGGGCGCATAAAAGACGATACCTTGTTGAGCAGTCTGTCTATAAATACATGGACATAACCATATAAGCTTACCTAGGTAGATTGTATACACGTTGCAGTGGTGCCTAAACGAAGTATTCAGAAGATTAATGATGACAGATGACTACGAGTAAGGAAGTCTATTTTCATTAATTCGAAGATGTTGAATCCGCATTATGGTATTATCTTTATCTCCTGGCTTGGATTAAACGCATGCATAGATATCGGGGTATAGCAAAGCATTGTTTTTCGTTCTTCCCGCGCAGATAAATCGTATCGATGATCGTAATGCATGTCTAGAGATGAATGGTTGTTTGAATTAATCGAATATGGTCAATTTTTTTTGTGAATTCAGGTCAAGAGCTGGACTGCTCATCATCATCTTCTTCTTCCTCTTCTTCTTCTGACGATGATGAAGATGAAGACGACGACGACGATTCTTCAGACTCTTCTCGCGAATTTAGCGCTAAAAGATCATATCGATTTGATAAGTTCGTTGCCCTAGAAGAAACCTGCTTCTTTTGCCGTATTACTTGTTGAGATTGGCCACGCACTGATTTCGAAATCTGACTAAACGACGACTGCGGTCTAGGCTGCTGGGCCGAAGCCAGAGCCGTCGTGGTCGATGAGGTAGGAACAGTATCCCAAGAATCAGCGCATTCATCCAGATCAAAATCAATTCTCATCCCCTTATAAGCCGCGCGAGACCGCATACAAGACCGCGCAAACATTGCGTTGTGCACAGAATTCGTATTTATGTACGCCACACAGCTCTTGCGATCAATCTTGATATCGACAATGACGAGGTTGTGGATATGCTCTAGATGTTCACGGATGAGGGTTGAGGTGATGTTTGGATTGAGATGGCGAATGATCAGGTTCCGTGTTGCGTTATTGCGGACGATGGATTGTTTGATATAGGGACGAAGGGCGAATTGGCGCTCGCTCCAGGATATATCGATCTGTGTATGTCTGTTAGTATCTAGATACCTACTACTTTGTAGTATAAACTTCTCATATATATGAATGATAATTTCTGGAGACGTACCTGGTGATTACGAATCCTCAACCCAGAGCGATTGGCGCGTTCCCAAAAATCAAACGCAGCACTAGACTCTACGAACGTGACACGGGCTATTCGCGCTGTGAACCGCATGTAGATTTCAACTAGTGCTCCTCCTCTGACGATCTTGGTAATGTCGAGATACGAGCAAGGAGTAGGTAGATTACTGAGCTCAATCGTTCGCTGTTCAGAGTCTTGGACGACGGAGGTGGCCGTTTGGAAGGAATATCCTTGTTGTTCTTCATTGTCTTCATTCTCTTCGTTCTCTTCGTTCAAGTCCAATTCTTCGTGTTCTTCAGATTTTCCGCTTAGGTTATCGTCATTGATTCGTGCGCTGCTACGTGATGATCCGACAGACCAGATCTTCGCAGGAATAGATTTATTGTTCTGAAATTGATTCTCATTGTTCGAGTTCGAAGTCAAAGAGTTGTTTTCGTCGATTAAAGTTGTCTCCAACGTGTTGTTGAGAAGGATCTTATTTTTTTCAATTAGCACATTTCCAGCTCTATATGTGTAGCCCCAAGTTGAGAATATCGCCATACATTGAGATCATCTTCGCTGACACCGCCGCGAAATAGACCGGCCTTGAGATTTTCTATCTGAGGTCAAAATGATTCCGTCTGTCTATTGCAAATGTCAATACTTCAGACGTACCGAATTGTCTGACACAATTAATCTATATATTAACGTCAGAACTGGCAGCATTCACCTCGATATGGATGGTATTACTCACGAGATCCTGATAGTGAGACTGCGGAATCGTGACCGTGGGAATTCCTGAAGTATGCATTTTTCTGAAGCTCTTCTCGTCAGTTTGAGAACAGTTGCGAGGAGAGAAGAAGAAAGAAGAGAAGGAGAGTAAGTTGAAGAGGAAAGAAACAGAGTCTATAAATAATTGCGTTGTATTCGGTGCCTGGCCAGGTTCAGGCACTTCTGTTTGTTTGGCAGGAAGGAAGACCTCATACATACAAACAATTGTCACTTTCGGGATTTATCAGTGTTAAAATCCGTAGATCTTCTTGTTTTGTTTTTTCTTTCTTTTGCTTTCCCTAGATAATCTGACTAGGTAGTACGGCCAGGTTAGAATTGATTTGGCGTTTTCTTTAGCAGACTACCTAGGTAGTCAGGGGAGATGCAAAGAATTGGCTTCAGATATGAGAGACATACCTCTCAAATAAAGGCGCCGTATGATAAAGAGCTGCGTGACAATATCTAATCAAAGAATGTTGGGCTGCTGGATTTGCAATCAAATAAAGCAAAGGCGAGGCTGATGCAAAGCCTAGCCCGGATTGAAATGGATGTACACGATCGAACTGAGGTACTAGAGATATCATACTATCATACGAAATAAGCCAGTAGACCATTACTTGGGTATATAGGTCATATGCAAGAACGAACTACTGAAAAGAATTAAAGGGAGTATTTATAAAAGCTCATTGTTTTCTCATTCTCACAGATCGGTGGAAAAGAACATATCTACTTTGGTAAGTAGACAGCCTGGAAAAATACCTAGGTATACGCCACAATTAAACTGCATCTCATCTGTATGTACAAACTATTTTAACCTTTTATGAATTGTCAGAAGTCTTTTCCAGAATAACTTTCATCATTTCGTCGCCCAGTTTGGCTGCATCCGCAAATCGAGGTGCAAAATAGCTTTGAATACGCTCAAATCGGTCTCGATAGGATTCAAAATCACCGAAAGATACACAATCAGACCACGCCTTGTATTCGGAAATTAGTTGTTGGTATTTCGGTGGAGATTAGAGCGGAGATCAAGAGAAGACAAGACTTACGCGAGCGGCGAATGTGAATTCCAAATCATCAGATCGGAAAGTCTGGTCGTCAATTGCAGTATCAAGCGCCTCGTCTAGGAGATTTGGGTTGCGGAAGAGATACTCGGTAACTCCCAGCCAGAGTCGGAACAGCTTCAGAAGTGAGCACATATTGTCCGGGATTAAAGAGAGGCGGATCGACAGATTGACTCACCGGAGTAGAGCATATCATATGATCGTAAGGGACAATTCCCAACTTCGACCAACAGTCCACAATGGCCAACAGACTAAGATGATTATTAGGCGGCGCTTCCTCCCTAGAAGCCTTGTTGGACAGCGAGAATCGATCGAGCACTTCATCCCTCAGCAGTAGATCCTGGTTCTTAGTATCCGACTTGAACACTGCCGCACCGGCCTCTTTGACTCTTCGTTTCAATTCGTCTCGCTTCCCTTCAATCATCATTTTGTATAGCTCAGTGACGGAATTTGCGTATTCTCTGATCTGGCGTTGAGCTGCGGGATTGAGAATGGCGAGACCGGCGTAGACGTGCCATTTGTTGGCGTAGATGCGAAGCGTGATGTTCATTTTCACATTCTCGATCCCGCCAACCCAGCGATCAATCTCCCAGGGAAACTGATTATTAGAGTACCACGCCGTACCCATGCTCAGAAATGCAGCGTGCGTCACGGCTTGAGTATCGGCTGTGATACGATCGTGCATTTCGCCGCTGAGATAGACATATTTGGACTCGAAAGAAGCAAAGACTCGCTCAACAAATCGTAAACTTTCGTCCGAGGCTCGATGCTGAATTAAGACCTGAATGTAGTTTTTGTAAGTTCAAATTGTCGTTCTCCTTTCTTTGGAAAGCTCAGAAAGGAAAAGCATACAAGTGGCTGACCCCGAGTATTCACTTTCGGGCCGTGTAACGAGTGACATGAAATAATCTCTACGTCCGGCGGGAGATGTTTGTCGAATGCCTGCAATTCCGGAGACTTGCAGGACGTCTGGCCGCCTACGACGGCGCCAACCTTGGTTGCTGAGATCGGTTTAGTCAGATTCAAGAAGCGAAAACTGAATCATCCAATTCAATGCAAGAGATGGAACGACTTTGTAGACAGACGTACAAGGACCGTACTCGGCAACTATCTGGTCGATATACGCGGCTTCTACGCTGTATATGATGTAGTCGCTGATTCGCGAGACCAAGTGTCCATTCGGAAATATAGAAATAGGTTGCTACGACGACGGAGAGATAAGTTTTACTGATTATACAAAGGATAGAAAAGCAAATAGGTCCTTCAGAGGAACATACGTCTGATGCATATTCTTCCTTCAATGATTCGTACTTATCCGGCCTGTCACAGGCATTTATCCTTTTTGCGGCCACCCACAATATCAGCATCGTGTATGGCTCAAGAAGTACTCTACGATCAAAGAGCAAGAGATCCTATCTTAGAGAAGAGTCAGCACTCCTGCTAGAAAACGAGACCAAATAGATAGTAAAACAAGAATAGTCGATTTCAGACAAAGAAAAAAGTAAGGTAGCGAGTTTTTTACATCACTGACATCCTGAACGACACGCGCCTACACCAGAATGGCGAGACAGTGAAGTCCGGGACATACTCGAGCCAAATGCACTCAAGTCATCATGCGAGAGAAGAAGAAAAAAATAATAACCACTGACCTTGAAAGTCTCTCGCGAGTCGTCAACAGACCAGCATGAACAGACGAAACAAATGATGTGATTACCTCCATCCAGCCTGGCTTAGACGCTGGGCATACATTTTGCCCATGTCCCCCATGCCAATGATGCCAATGGAGGCATTTTCCTTGGTGAGAACCATGACGCGAATGGCTCTGGAGACAAACAAACTATACGGGATGCTGTGGCCTAAGCATGAATATTAGCAGTAGTCAATAGAACCTGACTGGTTCTCCGGCAGAAAAAATGAGCTGTATCAGTTGAGCAGCATGGAAACAGAGAATAAATTGAACAGGAACAAAGAAGAAGAAAAAACAGCCCGACTAAGAATTTAAGTAACCTCTTTCGGGCCGACTAAACCTCCGTTCCCGGCCCACTCAAGCTGCTGCTTACATAAGAGCGGATCAGTCTTGGCACTCGCTTCTGCTGACCAACCCTCATCGACCAATCAAATCGCCCGAACAAAATTTTAGGGCACACCGATTATTTTTCTATATCGGCGCATTCGGGATACCCTCATCTTTTTTGTTCTTCCTTTCCCCCTCTCCATATTCCATCCACGACAATTGCAGTCCACCACGACACTTCACCATGCCTCCCAAAACCAAGAAAGCCGCTCCCGCTCAGGAGAATGTCTCCCTCGGTCCTCTGGCCGGTGATGGTACTTTTTCTTCTTTTCATTGCCGTTGAACGACTTCATCCCCGCTAATAACTTTGTTACAGGCAAACTCGTTTTCGGTGTTGCTCGTATCTTTGCCTCTTTCAACGATACCTTTGTCCACGTCACCGATCTTTCGTACGTCTGAAATTTTCACGTCGAGAAATTGAAGGTCTCGAGTTATAGAAATAAAGGTCTCTAACTAATTGTCGCTAGTGGTCGTGAAACCATTTGCCGTGTCACTGGTGGTATGAAGGTCAAGGCTGATCGTGACGAGTCTTCTCCCTACGCTGCTATGCTTGCTGCCCAGGACGTTGCTGTTCGCTGCAAGGAACTGGGCATCAATGCTCTTCACATCAAGATCCGTGCTACTGGTGGTACGTATCCTCTTTCTCTCTCTCTCTCTCTCTCTCTCGCGAGATTTTTCTGTCCTCGTCGATCTTCAAACTAATTGAATGTCGCAGGTAACGGAACCAAGACTCCCGGTCCTGGCGCCCAATCCGCTCTCCGTGCCCTGGCTCGTTCCGGCATGAAGATCGGCCGTATCGAGGACGTTACTCCCACTCCTTCCGACTCTACTCGTCGCAAGGGTGGTCGCCGTGGTCGTCGTCTGTAAACATTTTCTCTATGTTTGCGCACGACCTTTTTGCGCGAGTATTCGAATTTTCTTTTACCTGTGACAGGAAAACTGTCCGTACCTGGATGGTGGTTGGAGGTTAAAGGGAGGATTCTTGTGCTCTGCAACATATGCAATTGTGGATGGAATAAACGCGAAGAACGGCAGTGTACAGTGTATACGCCTGGTCTTCACATTCTTTCTAAACGGTCTACTTAATCAAGCAGATTCCGAATAAAATTTCTGAAAATTAGTTCTTTTAGTTGTAGTGGATGGCGTGCCTGATATCTTCCGCTATAGATACGTATATATATAAGTATTTGACAAATTACCTAGGTATCTTAGGAGCAGTTATTGTCCTGCTTGTGTTCTTTGCCTCCTAGAATTTACCAGATGCTTTCAGAAATAAATGTCAAGCTAGCCTTCCATGGTTGAAGGCTAAGGGAACTCCGGTATCCACCTGCTGCGGGCAAAAATATTAAACTGTGACATCAACATCTGATTTCATAGAACCACTCTCCGTCCTCTCTTCTCTCTTCTCTCCTAAGAAACCCTTCAGATAATCAGGAGTACTGACGAGTCAAAGTACCAAGCTGAATAGAATTTCTCATCAACCTTGAATTTCTCAGAATGACCAATATTCGACCAACACCAACCATCATTGTTCCCCGCCTACCCGCCAAAACCCTCGTCGGTCTTGATCTGCTTAGCTTTACCTCAACAGAACAATTCTACGGAATCACCGATTTGACACCTGGCTGGCACTTTCTCTATACAGGAACAACAGAAAGTTTCTCCATACGATGCGGAGCATGGTTCCACGTCGGCGATTTACCGCAGGAGCTCGGAGTCTCGAGCGAAGCCCAAAACAGCAATCCCAACAATAACAATAATACCAACAGTAATAATCAACTTATTAGCATTGCTCAACAAAATAATATACCAGCAGACGGACCAGAGATTCGAATATGGGAATGGCAAGAACGATCAGAGTCGTTGGTGCCTATCAAAAGCGACTCTGGCGAAAGAACACTCGACATCATGCGCTGGAAAGCTAATCTCGGCAGACTGAGGCAAATGGGCGCTTTGTTCAGTTATACGACGAGAGGACTTGCAGTAGCGACTGATGAAAGTGTAGAAGAAGAATTAGGAGAAGAAGAGAATAATAATCCGGAACCGACGCGAAGAGATTGGACTCAATTGACGGCTCGTCTAACGCCGCGGATTTTGTCGAGGATTCTGGGCGAACCCTTTCGAGATGAAGATAATAGATCGAGTTGGAGGATAAATTCTGCTAGTACTGCGGCGAGGGATGCTGATAATATTCCTGGAATAACGTCGGAGTTGGCCGCAGATGCCAGATCGAGAATTGGTTCGTTGGGTGGAGATGATGGAGGTGGTACAGGTACAGCGGGTGGAAAACACGACAAGGAGAAAGAGTTACAGTTCCTTCCGATCGACCTCAAGCGTACATGGAGAGAAGGCGCAATTGGTCGCGAGAGAACGGAAGCAGCGCAGGATAAGTCCTGGGCTCTGGGAGACCTCATACGAAGATACAGCTCTTCTGGTGGTGGTGATAGCACCAGCGACGACGAGAGGATAGGCGAAGGCGAAATACTGGGAGAATTACAGTTTTGCTTTCTCATGATTCTGACCCTAATGAACTACTCGTGTCTCGAGCAGTGGAAACGACTGTTAGCGCTGATATTGACGTGTCGTTCTGCCATTCTAGAACGCGCATCGTTCTTTGCAGACGTGCTTCAATTATTGCGATTGCAATTACGGCATGGCGACGATGTGGATGGTGGGTTATTTGAGATGGACGGCGACTACGATGGGAATTTTCTTCGGAAAATATTGACGCAGTTTCGACAGTCGATATATCAACTTGAAGACCTGCGGCGCCAAACGGAGAACGGTGCCGGCGCACGAGTTCTATCGCAGATGAATGCGTTGGAACAATGGGTTCGTGCAGAGTATGGCTGGGAATTACGAAAGGACTCGATTATGCGCCGTGGGATGTTACAATTGGAAGATGGAGAACAGGTGGAAATGGAGATGAGCGGAGCGGATGAAGAGGATGAAACGGGCGAATATGCTCCTGTGATTGTTGATGCGGAGGGTACAGAAGTAGAAGAGCCTGATATCACCGATGTAGATACGCCGATGCATCAGTAGCAAGAAAACACCATATACAGTTTTAAATCATGATAAATGCCATTTTCATTGGTATAGAATTTTTGACATAATCGTTGCCCGCACCAGCCAGGTCTAATTAATTTTGCATAGACAAGAGCTGCTGGGAGAGTCTTTCTCCAAACTCGATAATTGTCGTGAACGTGAGAATGATGGTCCTTTTGTAACTTTTTCTTATCGCAAATAAAAAAAAGCTTGGTGCCTTTCCTCCATTTGATGCGTAACCCGGGACTAAATTGCTGCTGTCGAATAGAGCGAAAGACACCAGATCATCTCAAAATTCCATGCACATAAAATTCTTTTGGTTGTGACATTGAATTATGCCCATTTCTCAACAGTCACCCCCACACACAAGACAAGACGCCTCCAGTCCCAAGCATTGTAATTAACAAAAACAAAACACGATAAAAAAGAAGAACATACAAGAGCGAAAACGCTTTTGATCTTTCTCTCTTTTTTAACGGTAAGATTTCTGGTAACGAGCACGAGCACCTGGACCACCAAATTTCTTGGGCTCGGCCCGTCGGGAATCGGCGACGAGAAGTGTGCGGTCGTATTGGATGAAAGCCTGCTTGATCTGGTTCTTGGAGTGCTCGTCAACGAATTTCTGGTAGTAGGCGACAATCGACTTGGCGATGGCCTGACGGATGGCGTAGATCTGGGAAACGTGACCACCACCGGTGACGCGGACGCGGATGTCGACTCCGGCGAATTTATCAAGACCGACGATCAAGAGGGGTTCGTAGACCTAGATGGGGATTCCTCGTATGAGTCCTGTCTTCTCTTCTTTCGCGTTGATATGTAATGAATAATATGGCGTACCTTGTAGCGGAGCTGCTCGGGCTTGACGAGGTTCAGAGGCTGGCCGTTGACCTTGATGAGGCCCTTGCCTTGCTGTAAAAAAAGAGTATTCTCAGTAACGAACTTTCGCAATATGCCACAATTCCCCAATTCAACACATTTCTTGACGGTTCTTTCGCACGTTCGATATTCGATACATCCGATATAACCGCTACATTCAAAGACACCAATCCAATCGCTAGGAAATCTCAGTTCGTACCTTGGTGTGGGCGACTGCGGTAGCTATAATTCCATAAAAATCACCAGTTAGTTCCAGTCGAACTTTTTCCAATTTCCAATGTCCAGTTCAATAACCCTTTCTTCAGAGGCGCAACGTACCAGTCTTCTTCTTGCCGAAGCATTGCACACTCTGTGTAGAAGCCATGGTGGATGAATATGATGGCCTAAACCGGAGTCGAGAAAGAGTGAGTGTCTTTGGGGGGTCGAAAGTGGTCGGAGTCGGAGGTCGTCGTTCGTTCAACTATCTCGATATTATTAGAGGTTGTGCCTCAGCGCTGTGCGGGTTTTCGCTTAGTGTTGTCGGGCTAGTCTGTTTTGGGAAGGTTGTCGAAGAAATAGAAAAAATGTCACGTGATCTGTGCCAAGACTTGCTCGGTCCGGAGTCACTCCGGGTTCTTTCTATCTTTCCTTGACTTTACACTTTACATTGAACAGAGATCCATTTGAGCTTCCCTCTCTAACACGCGGAAGTCTCTGTATGTTCGAGTCAATCTAGTCAATTGTTCTTTATCCAGACACCGTGTGCTGCGCGCATCGCTCACATCAATGTCGCAAACTCTTGGAAAGGTGAGTGAGCTCCAGAAATCAAAGTTATCACCGAAAAAAAGTAGAAGGAGAACTGATTGACACTCGAACGTCTATAGACACGTCTCGCCTATTCGCGAACATGGCACTACATTGACGTCGGCGCCGATGGCCGATCGCTGGGCCGACTAGCTACGTCTATTGCGATGCATTTAATGGGCAAACACAAACCCATCTACGACCCATCCACAGATTGCGGCGACTATGTTGTTGCCGTCGGATGCCACGATCTGCACACTACCGGCAAAAAGCGACTACAAAAGAAGTATTACACGCATACGACGCGGCCCGGTAGTTTGAAGAGTATGACCATGGACAAGATGTTTGAGAAATGGGGAGGCGGCGAAGTATTGAAGAGGGCTGTCAGGGGCATGTTGCCTAAGAATCGATTGAGGGATAAGAGATTGGCCAGGTTGAAGAGTACGTATTATTCTCCCACACACCGGTCCTTCAATCCTCCTTCAATTCTCCGCCTGATATTGGACAACCGTCGCTGGATTTGGTTGACTGACTTTTGTGTAGCCTTTGAGGGTCTTCGTCATCCTTATAAGAAGAATATCGTCAAATTTGGCGGGAAAAGCGTGCTGGGAGATAATCTGCCGGAGATACAAAAGGCGTTTCAGGCAGTGAAAACCCCTTCGGAGACGGCGTCAGCGTCAGCATCTCCATAAGCGAATCAGCTATTCGATGTATACTACTGTCACTTTCTCACTTTTTCACCCTTTTCACCCTTTTCTCTTTTGCTAGCTTTGCTATGTCTAATTTCAAGCGCATGGGCGGAGTCTTTTGGCATATTACTTATCTTTCTGCCTGCTTGTCTACAGGGAATTGGCAGTCGAGGTCCTCAGCTCAAACAAATACACTGTATATCAATAGCGTTGTATCAAAGGCATGTGAACTCAATTAAAGGATATATACATGTCTGCTTATAAAAGTTGACGCCGCAAAACTCCTCGGAATTGCTCGCTACGAAGACAAAGCCTGAAAATTAATCACAACTTGGACTTGGCGTTTCGGGCCACAGTGCATTTGATCAGTCCATTGGGCCCTGATTGAGGCGCAAAGACTTCTGCGTCTTTGCCTGTATTTTTGAGTCCTTTGTGCCATTTAAGATCTGTTCAAAATGTCAGTCAGTCAGTCGGTCACCATTGGCATTCAGGAAACAGCCCAGGAGAGAAAACGTACCAACTTCGAAATAGTGTTTATTAGGCAACGAATACTCCACCGTCTCAACCTGCGGAACTTGAGCCAGAATCTGGTTGGCCATATTATACATGGTAGCTTGCACACTAGCGCTATTCTCCTTTGCAAAAGTGTGTAAAGTGATTTCACGGGCTGAGCTCCAGGCATTATCAAACCGAGCCACGTCGGACTGCACGTCCGCCAAATTGGCAAAATTCTTCCACTTCCAGGTTGCGTCTACCTCGGTACTGAGAATGCGATCCCATACTTCAGGTAAAGTGGTGTATTCGTCGCGCACAAACCCCCAGAATTGGGATCCGGTACTTTTCAAGACGTGCAGGCCCTGGATCGAAGAGGCAATTTCAATTCCTTTGCCCTCGATCACGTCGACTTGCACGTTACGAGTTTCTGCGCCGTCACGCAGGAACGAGTGAGGGTGTGGTTTGCCGTCGATGGTCATGCGCGTCCATCGGTGAGTAATGATATGGACGTGAGCGGCATGGATGTGGCTGTATTTCCGAATGAAGTGCTCGCCAATAATGGATCCGAAAATCTCTGGAGTTGTGACGGGGTGTTGCTTGGCGAGAATGAAGATTGTGTTTTTGATGGAGTCTGTAGCGACAACGACGCTGTTATCGGCTTTGGTGAATCTGCGCAAGTTAGCTCGGCATCCATTGATAAGACATATATCTCTATATTCGAAAGAAATCGATTGAAAATACTCACGAAACATCAATATCTCCCTCCAGTAGACAACACACGGTCATTTCGACCACGGTCTGAAACCCAGTCTTTTCATCGCGATGCACCTTGTAAACGCGAACGTTATCCTTGCCGTAACGGGCAGCGGCGAGATGAGACGACATTGTGCAGTTCTGAATCGGCACTCCTGATCAAACTAGAATAAAAACAAAGTCAGTGATCACGCTTTCCTAAGCTCGAATATAATTCCGAGCAGTGTATTTTGTGCCATTGAACAATCGAGTGACCTACTTTTGTGAGGAATAAATGTTAGATAAGAAGCGGAGATGAATTTACAGACGAGGATGACAGAAGTTGACTCGATGGATGATGTACCAGGTCTTCAGTCCAAGGCCTTGCTCTTTGGTTTCTCCGATCCTTTTAAAGATTAGAGAATATTGAATATTTCAGAAAACAATCAGTCGTTGTAAAACACTTCTTCTATAAATAATGGGACCGAATGGCTGATATCGACCGTATCTAATCAGAGCCAATCGGCCAGCTCCGACGGCCGCTGCCCGCAAATGGGATGGCCCGCGCCGCTTCTGGTGGGCGTGGAGCTTCGAGACAAAGTCGGAAAGGTTGTTATAGAAGAGAAAAGCAGTTATAGATGGTATTAACTGCTCATAGATTATTCGGACGATGTATTTTTCAAGGCCGAGAGATTCGTATGAATTAATTTAAGCAGTTGGTGGTTGAGGATTACTAAGTAACCCTGCCGCAAGGCAAGAGTGACTGAGGAATGCCAAGAGACCTGATTATGCGGGCAAACATGGAGAACCGCGACTCAATATCTTCATCATTTTCTACTCCCTGTATAATAATGAAACATCCTTGGGACACTCGTTGACTTGACGAATCGAAACTTGTCTCTGCAGAGTGTAGTCAGTATATTTCTAGGATTTGTTTTATTGCTGGCAGATATCCGGTCTGGTTGTTGCTGTCTCGAGTAATGCAGGTGCTGTCTGTTCGATCCTCAATCAACAGAGCTGCAGTCTGAACCACGCCTACACACCACAATACCGCAGTACATGTTCTAGCCGAAAGCGCAAATTTCGATGCCACCGTCATCGATTCTACGCGGCCTCGTTGCACGGTGATAATACAGTGCGGCAATCGGCGTGACAGCGACGAACCGTAGGCATCGCATGGAGGGACCCCATGGCGTCTACCTATACGCCCGGGAATTCGGCAACTCCAACTCAATTCCGTGCACTTACTGCGGATGGAAGACCGGTCTCTCGAAGCCAAGATGACCCTGCAGCAGCTTCATCTTCAGCTGCTCCTGGAGCCAGTTTCAACGATACCACATCGCGGGCAACCCGCTACGGACGTTCAGCATCTGGTGGAAGCAGCTCGATCAGCACCCGGGGCCCAGCCTCACTAGCCCCCTCCGCGCAACCGGGAAGCTTCAGTCTCGAATTGAAGAGTATCCAGAATCAGCGAAGCGCTACTCCTCGTCAAGATGCCGTCTCGCCGTTTCCCCGACTCCCGAATACTATGGAGGAGGAAGAGCTATTTGCAGATACGACCGAGCAGCGTCAGGCCGTCATTCGAGAAAAAATTGCGAAGGAAATGAAGATCAAAGTCGGCACGGAAAATATGCTGGAAGCCCTTTTGACCAAAAATCCGAAACAGACAAAAGATCAAAGGCTTCGAGTGGAGTCGGAGCTGAATTCGTCGAATCGTAAATTGGCGGATCTACGTCAGGAACTAGAAGAAGAGTTGATTCGAGCGCAAACGCCTTCAACGCCGCAGCGCAGTCGACTTTCTGCATTGTTTCGGGGCAGTCCCATGCGATCGCCGTCTCGCGCCACCGATTCAGCAGACGAAAATTTCGAAGATGCTGCCGACGGGGAGACAGAGTCACCGACGTATGTTCTGGCAGAAACTTTGCAGGCCCTTGAGCTGGAAGGGATGGCCCCCGATTATTATATCGAGCGGGCGAATAATCTGGTCGAATTATTTAAACGACATCCCACACTGAAATACGACCTTGAGTGGTCGGTCTTTGGGCAACGTGTGCAAATGATGCTGCTGAGCGACAGCAGAGAGGTTGTAGCGGCTGGATACCGCTTGACCCGATACGCCATTGCGGACAGAGCGTCAATCAGAACAATTCGTCGTCTCCATACTGATGAACTGGTTACTTTATCTCTGGTGAAGGAAAGCAAGGCGAGCATTGAACGAGAGCAGGCACTTAAATTTGTGCGAGCGTTTCTCGACGTCAAGGACGGCGTACACGAGATATCGCGGGCAGTGGTTCGGACGATTGTTTCCATTGCGGAGCATCACGAGGACCGACTACGAAATATATCTATCATGACTTTGGCTGAGATCTTGATTAAAGATCCCGGTCTTATAGCGTACGCGGGAGGCATTGGTCCGTTGCATGACGCCTTGGCCGAGGGAACGTTTAATGCTCCGGAAAGTCTCATCGGGAGTTTTTTACATATCATGGATACGCCGCACAGGCGGCAATATCTCCACGGTGGCCGCGAACTTGAAGCGGTACTCACACCGTTCACAGATTCCTTTGCTGACAGTGTACGGTCTGGACGTCTGAAATGCTCGGCAAAGGCCATCTCCGCCATGCTGAAAACGTGGCCAGGACTATTGGTGCTCGCTCGCGACAAGTCGAAACCTTTACAGTCGTTGCTGGAATCACTCAATTATCCCGACCCCACAGCGCGAGACCTTATACTGGAGCTACTCTTTGACGCGCTCCAGATCAAACCGCCTTCTTGGTCCTCGTCTTTTCTTGCTGGTAGACGTCTCACAACCTACGGTAGAGTGACTAACCTCCGTTCGGAGCCGGACAGTAAACAATTGCGCATATATCAGGAAAACGACAAGAATCGATTCGACCTGACCACGCATTTTTCTGCATTGGTTCTTGCTACATTGCTCGAGGCCGATCTGGTCCAAGCCTTGTCAAACCTGATCGAAGTCGAAGACAACCAATCTTTGAAACGAAAAGCTACTCTACTTCTCACAGAGGTTCTTAAACTGGCTCAGCACTCGCTGCCTCATTCGGTCAGCTCTAGTCTTCAAGTTCTTCCGTCGCTGTTACCGGCTGCCATCAAGTACGACGTCGATAATCACGAAGTATCGACCTCGACAATTTATCAGATTGAAAGCATCAATCGAATCCTTGCCCGTTCAGGCTCGATATCGAATGCATCGGGTAGATATTCGGTAGTTGAAGAGGATATCTCGGCATCGCTTCTATCGGGAGAGCCTGCAAAGAACCGGCTCAACCCGGCGATGGACGAGGCACAGTTCAGGAATCATATACTGGAAACGCAGGTCCTGAACACCGTGAATTATGTGAAATGGAAATGGGACTTGATTCTCCGCATTATTGAAGGACCACTAACTAATCCGAAACGGCTAGAAGAGGCCATCAAGGGGTCCAAGTTCATGAAGCGCTTGATAGGATTTTACCGACCTTTCAAATATAGATTCTGCATGATACCCAATACAAAGCCCAACCAGCGCTACGTACGCACGGGTTGTGCCCTGTTACGCACCTTGATGCATACGGCTGAAGGTATCAAATATCTTGCCGAGAACAAATTGTTGCGTCAAATTGCAGAATGTCTGGCGCAAGTCGACCGCATGAGTGGACTCACCTCCGCGTCACCGTTGTTTTCTCGGGAACAAATGAGCAGCACTTTGAGCGGAGGCTATTTTGCCTTGTTGGGAGTTCTCAGTAGCGAGGCAAAGGGTCTCGCGATGATGGAACGATGGCATATGACTAACATGTTTTATCATATCATCGAGCTGAAGGATCGAGCGGATCTGATCCAGGCTGTTCTTGGAAATATGGATTTCACGCTGGAGAGTCATCTCAGGGTACTTTTGTCCAAAGCATTGACTGCGGGCACCAAGGAGATTCGACTGTTTGCTACGAAGCTGCTCCGGAAGTACGCTGTTGGTCATCGTCATCATCAAGCAGTGCAGAATGTCGTCTGGGTGGTGCGCATGCTTGTGACGCAGTTGTACGATCCGGACGTTTCTGTCTGCGAGATCGCGGTCAAGATTCTCGAAGAGGCGTGTAATCAACGAGAGTACCTGGAGTACGTGGTCAAATGTCGACCTTCGCTTGATCATTTGGGGGAGATAGGTGCTCCGCTTCTTCTTCGATTTCTTTCTACTTCAGTCGGATATCATTACCTGGACGGACTGGACTATATCACGCAAGAAATGGACGATTGGTTTCTAGGTAGAAACGACGCTTACGTCGCGCTTGTCGAGGCTTCGTTGTCCCGCGCTTACGTCGATCAGCCGCGACGACAATCCTCGTCGTTTGCGCCAGACGATATTGTGGAGATGCAAGATATTGGTGTGGTGCCTCCTCATTTCTATCGTGAACTGGCCCGAACTTCTGAAGGATGCAAGCTGCTGGAACAGTCGGGCCATTTCTTGGAATTTGCAAGTACCATACGAGACTTTGATCTGAGCGAGGAAGATCCCGAGGCGCTGTTGAAAGTTAAGGGTTGTTTGTGGGCAGTCGGCAACGTCGGGTCCATGGAACTTGGCGCGCCGTTTCTGGAAGAGACAGAGATTGTGCAGAATATTGTCGATATTGCCGAAAAGGCCGACGTGATTACGATGAGAGGCACGGCGTTTTTTGTGTTGGGTCTGATATCGCGTAGCCAGCATGGGCTGGAAATGGTGTACGAAGCAGGATGGGATGCCGCTGTAGATCAGCGCGGTGGGTCCATGGGACTATGTCTACCGCGACATTTGACGAAACTTTACAACGTATGTAATGTACATGTCCATGATGATTTTTCTTGTCGTATTACAGATTACAGATTACAGCGAGAGGTGCAAAAGACTGACCATTACCGATAGCTCACGTTCACGCCGCACCGACGCGAGGAAGAACTCAAGCGTCTGTCGCAAGAGATATTCAAAACCGCTGCCACGGATGCCGATCCGATCAATCAGCGGATCTTGAAGCTGGTCGTTGACATGGGAAATACAGTTCTTTCGAAGCGGGCCGCCAACGACTTGCGAGGGTACGTACTGTTCACTTCTCTTCTCTTGTCATCTGTAATAGTATATGCTAGATACCTCGATCTAACGAGCAGATATAGGATCAAGGAAAAACATCCAGACCAATTCCGTCAGGTCCGACTATTTCGAAAGACGCTGACTATTCTGGAAAGTCACCACTTTCGGCTGCCGGCTCGACGGTACGCGTTGGATTTGTTCGACAAGGGAGTCATGCGTCGAGTGGTTCTGGAAGAAGAAGAGGATGAGGATGAGGATGAAGCGGAAACCTCAAACACAGAGTCTGACTCGTAGTTAACTTGTAGCTGAACTTTTGTAGAAGGTGTGGAGTTCAAAGGTGTTGTTGCTTCCTGAGCTGTTGCATATCATGAAATCCGGCGATCGGCGTTAGAATACGATTGTGCTTTGACTAGTTATACAAATTTCCAATTGACATTCCAGCGTGCTTTTTGAAGCTATCGAATATTGAATAGGAGCATTGACGTTGAAGAGGAAGAGAGATCTGATCAGATCAGATAAGATAAGAAGAAGGAGCGAGTGTGACTTTTTATTTCCTTTTTTTGTATGTTGAGCTAGGCCGGCCCTTTGACTGCCTGGGGCCGAAATCAGTGCCGACTCCAGCCAATCGGCGATGTTTTCCCCCAGCCAACTGCGTCATAATTTCCCAAAATGGCCGAAATCTCAAAGGGAAACTGTTGTTCCCCCCGATCGCAACTGCCTGGCGATCTCAGTGTTGCCCATCGCTCCATCGCGCTTGCCGAGTTAATCAATTCCTTAATAAAAAAAAAAAATAAAAAAAAAACCTCAAGAGGAGCAGGAGCGGAAAAAGGGAAAAAGGGAAAGAGCGATCATAAACTCCGATGGCGCTTTCTGTTTCTGTTTCTCTTCATCTTCATCTCCATCTTCTTCCTCTTCTTCTCCCTCTCCCTCTCCATTCTCTTCTTCTATCTCGTCTTTCGCTTCACTCTTCTCCTCTACTATCCTCCTCTCACCCCCCGATGTAAGCCATGATCGATCACCGTTTCTGCTCTCCATCTTCATCATCGTCATCGTCATCACCGAGATCAATGTCTCCCTCATCGGTCCATCCCGGCTATTCTATCTATCGGATGACTGATCACTCGTGCTTCCCCAGAAAACCCTCCTTCTGCACATCACCATAACTTCCACTTATCCATCTCATCCATCGTCCATCATCTGGCTGGTGAAGTGGGGCCGACTTGTCTTCTAGTCTTCTCGCTGTCGCTTTTGCCTGCAGCTTCTATCCTTTTCCATTATCGTCCTTCCTCTTATACTACCGCGCCTATTCCTCCTCCTCGGTATCACCGTCGTCGACCATGTCCATGACTCCGTATAATGAGCGCGACCTGCATTCCACCTCGGCGCCTGCGACCCCCACCGACGATCATAGTACTAGCGCCGGCAGCGATGCGCTGAACTCGTCGTCCCTGTCAATAAGACCAGCCCGACAGCAAGAAGAGACGTCGGCACATGCGCATGCTAATACGGACGAGAGCACTGAGACTGATAGCAAAGCTGTGTCGCCAGAGGGAAATCGTATTGCCCCGCATCCTCTCATCCGTCTGATTCAGTGTCCCGTCTGTTCGCTTCCTCTCCGGATTCCGTTGCGGCTTCCGTGCGGGAGAACCATTTGTCGCTCCTGCTTACCACCGCTGAAACGACGAGAAGGGATTGACCATCTGCCCGGCGCGAGCGATGGGCTGGGTAGCCGGGATGCGCGGCGAGATGAGGGATTCGTATGTCCGTGGAAGGATAAGGGATGCGGAAACGAGCGCGTTCCGGCTGAGCATGCGCTGGCCGATTGCGGGGTCGATGTGGTCTTAGGACGTATTTTGGATGTTTTTGAGAATGTGTTGAGGCGGTATCAAGCTACCAAGCAACGTTGGTCTGGAACTGATTATTTGCTGGAATGGGAGATGCCACTGCCGAGGTCTAACAATGCAGAACCTGTGGTTGTCGACGGACACGAGGCGGATGCTGTCGCGGACGAAAAAACGGAGTTGGAACAGACTCACAGAGCTACTTCACGCTGGGGACGATATCTGGGGACTTACCTGATAGCTCGTGGCGGCGGGATCCCTTACATTGCCAAGAACGTGACGTACACTGAGACTCTGGCCAGCCCTAAAGATGAAGAAGACGGATCGACAAGCGATCAGCCCTGTCAAAATTTGGACGAGTTCATCTATGACCACCTCCGAAGCGGAATCAAGGACGAGCTGGACTGTCAGGTATGCTACGGGTTGATAATCGACCCTTGCATTTCGCCGTGCGGGCACAGTTTCTGTTATGAGTGTGCCGATCGCATTCGGGATACCTCGAATCTGTGTCCTATTTGCCGCAAGAAAATGTATATATCATTTCGTGAAGGATCCAGTCCGGTACACTCGATCCTTCGATTTTTTTTGGACGCATTCTGCTCAGACGAAATCAAATCACGCAAGGACGCTCTGGAGACAGAGGGAGCTTACGAAGAAGGCGAATTGCCTCTCTTCGTCTGCACTTTGGCCTATCCGTCAATACCCACGTATCTCCATATATTTGAGCCACGATACCGTCTGCTGATCCGTCGAGCCTTAGAGTATGGGAATGGGAAGTTCGGCATGGTGGCTCATAATTTTTACCACGATCTGGCCGCTCAGGCTCATCCGGACAGACCCCCGGAGCCCTTCATGCAGTACGGTACGGTCGTCAGAATTGAATGGCGAGAATTTTTACCCGACGGTAGAATCATGTTGACTGCTGTCGGAACGCACAAGTTCAAAGTCTCTCGCTACGGTCTTTTGGACGGATACTATCAAGCGCACGTCGAACGTGTCGACGATATCAGTTTGGCAGAAGAGGAAATGCTGGAGGCCAGAGAACTTGCGGCGGCGGCGGACACGACGAGCTCACACAACACTATGTCGTACTTTGATACTTTGACAACACAACAATTGATGCAGATCTGTATGGATTTCTTAGAGAAACAACGCACAAACTCGGCACCGGCAGTGCGCGAAAGAGTCAACCGGGTTTTTGGCCAACCGCCGACCGATCCGGCTATTTTCCCATACTGGTTTGCAAACGTGTTGCCAATCCCTGACGAGGAGGCATACAAAATCTTGCCGATGACCAGTGTACGTGAAAGACTCAAGGTTGCTGCGACGTGGCCGAATATGCTTGAGGACAGCGGATGGTACGTTTTTCCTTATCCTTTTCTTTTAGTCCCTTCGCGCGTTCCTATGCGCTCGTACAACGAACAATAAGAGCCAAACTCACCCCATGCTCTAGGTCAATATCAACATCGACCTGCTCCATTCTGTGACTCGTACCCCTGCTCCTGATAAGCTTTTACGGTGTCATCCTTATCGTTCAGGAGTACACTCTCACCTATACGAGCATTTCCTTATCTGCATTTCCATTTTCACTCTCCTTCGGCCGTGCCCGAGATCCTGAAATGAGAGAGAATGGTAAAATTGACACGGCAATACATCTATCGCAAACTTTCATTTTTGCAGCGTTGTTATTCGTTTTGATGTCACGAATTATGTCCCAAACGAGACCCGTCACCGCATATCTGAGAGATACAAGGCGGTGAATTGGCGAAGAAAGAAGACCACCTGTCAATTGACAGTATGACACGCGTGATCAACGAATTGTTTTCAGACGACAGTATCGGAGAAAAAACTACCAGCGACACGACTAGCGCGGTTGAATTAAGAGAGGGCGTCCCAGATCGGACGGCCCTGTACTCCATCGATCAAATTGAGGAGCGGTTCAGATCTCAAAGGGTAAAATAAGCCCCGCCTCATCGCTATGAAATACCGTTATGAAGAATTTTCATGATCTAAATTCTTTTTTGAAAATGTTGAATCCACTGATATTTTTATATTTTTTGCCCTCTCCTCGAAAGAAGATATCCGGACACATTTCAGAGATTTCAGTGATTTGATTGTGATTACAAGAGATCATTTTGGTTTATAACAATTGTACATCTCAACTCCGCTCTAACTGGTATGCGATCGAGATCCGCGAGCGAATTGCTCACTGCGGATTCGCAGAGATATGCCAGGAATAGCTAGCTATATTTTAAACTCATTGCACAAACTTACCTAGGTACTTAAGAGAAATTTGGTTCAAGAATAACCGACGTAAGTACTAAAGTTGCAGACCCCGAAGATAGGATTTAAGTATCAGATGGCTCAGGCTCGAATACATAATGTCGTTACATTGCTTGTAAATGTATGGATTAGGAAATTCTGTATGTCTAAATATGTAACGAGTCATTAGAACTTTTCTAGAATTCTAGTCTGATTCGTCATCTTCTTGACGACCCTGATTATGTCTGGACGTCTGATCTGCAACGTCTAGATCGGCATCGGCATCGGCGTCCGCATCAGCATCAGCGTCGGCATCATTATCAATAGTGGCCTGCGTATTGTCCTGCGCAGGCTCGTCTCCTTCTTCATCTTCTGCATCTTCTTCTAATTGTGCTGGAGGAGGAGGCATATTCTTTTTAAATTCCGGATCCACATTACCGCGATGTAAGCTTCGCTTGTAGATCTCTGCTTCGTCGGGATCTCGCACAGTAACGTGAATCTGATCAGCTTGATCGTCCCGAGTGGCTGTTTCGCCGTGACTACGCGCCAAGCCGGCCTTCGCAATCTTGCGAGCTCGTTCAGGCGCAAGTCTCATTTTGCCGAGGATAGGATAGTAATAAGCAGCAGCAGCGGCTTTGTCGTGGCTGTCGTCTCCTCCTCCACCCGACGAAGACGAAGTTTTAGATGTGGCGGGATCGAATAACGTCAATGCAATATCGCGCTGTTTCTGATCTGCGTTGAGTTGTTGGGCTCGCGTAGAGTACGTTCGTAATCTATCGTAACGGTGGAATTTATTGTCTCCATCGTCGTTTGTGTACAGATCCTCGTCGTCTCGATGTGAGTTGTTAAGATCGAGATTCTGTTTGATTTTGGCGACTGAAGTTCTCTGTTCGGGCACAAATAAATCGTAATCCCACGGCATTGGACCGGGATCCTTGTACAGCTTGGGATTGGTTTTGTGTAATGCGACTTTTGCTTCGTATTCTTCGACAATATGCTCCGGCGGAGCGGACGGATATAATAGACCCACGTCAATTCTCTCGTCTCGTTTACCTGCGTTCGCCAATAGAGGCGGTTTGTCGAATTTGAATTGCACAAAGCCACCTGGATCGGGATATCCTTGTAAATCGGGAAGTACTGGGTAGAACCCCACGGGCTTGAGTTTGGGATTATCTGGATGAACCGGGTGAGCCCAGGCGTCGATCTCGGGCTTTGGGGGAGTAAGTCCCTTGATACGCTCTGCGGTATCTTCACCCGTATGCTTGCTAGATGGGTACGCAATGTCGAATCCCTTCATGATATATCGTTTGATATATACTGGATCGTCGTTGGCAAGTTTTGTCTTCTCCGACGACCGGGGTTTGACTTTGCCTGAAACCCCGGCAGGCTTGAAGCCGCCTGGCCCTCGTTGCTCGACTGCGATGTACTGAGTACGACGTAGAAAGCTGACGTTGGCGTTTTTGACGGCTGGGTTTTTTAGTTGCTCTAGTGGGATTAAAAATGGGAGATCGCGTGGATCGGGAGGCGGTGGATTTTCTGGCATCAAGATGGCTAACGAGATATGTAACGCATTAGTTTCGTAATTTCCCAAATACACATGTTTTTTAAATCTTCAAATGCAAAAGAAAATACGCACCACTTTCGTCGCCTAGATGAAGACCTGGGATACCGACCAGGTCAATCGGCATACCACCCTCGGCATCCACGTCAACCCCTGGTTCCTCGCGACGAGCCATATTCGAGGCATACCCAGGAGCTAGAAAACGCTGCAGACCCTGATGAGGAATATCCAAGAATTTGGGCGGCAATTCAGGCGGAGGCAGGTCATTGCGGTATCGCAGTGAGGCAATGTATTCCTGATGGAAGCCCTCCGCAGGGCGATTCTCTTTGGTCTTGGACATTTTTGTCAGCAGACTTGAGATGATTTGGCAGTTGTGCCAATAAATCTATCAAGCAAGCAAGCCGTCAGAAATGATGAGCAGGGCCTCAGATTGGACTAAGGCCAGGTCGCACCGTGAGAATGGTTGAATGAAGATGTTGGAGAAATTGAATAAAGTCGTTGCGCATTCAAGCTATAATTCTGCCTTTTTAGACCGCTTTCCACACGTTGTCAACCGAACACCCGGAAAAACAGAGACTCCGAACTATTCAACTATCTCTCCCAACCTCTTCATCGTGGCTCTTTCTCTCCTCAATTGACTCCTTTTTTCGATATGGCACTGGTCCTTGGCCAGGCTTTGAAATGCAACACGTGGACCTACGCAGTTACGAAACAATTGCACGATCCTGTCTGGCTCTACATTTGTATATCCTCAACCCTCAAGAATAGCATGCTCACAATGATGGCTCCAGCATCAATACAAACACGTGGCGAACAATGCAACACTTGAGTGCAGAACGAGCGGGACGTTCTGCGTCAGTTCTAGTCTCGGACACTTTATAGTCGCCCGCTCATTGATGAGGTTGACAACTCCTTGGATCCTACACTCATACTGCGACACCTGGATGATGACATTGCACGCATTGAACAATAAGCGTCTTACTCGTCCTGAGGTGAAAACCATTGCTCAAAAAGTGCTCGAGGCATTTTTAGCTTTGCATGATGAGGATACACTGGTATGCATCATCAGTCTAGTTTATAAGTCGACATATTTCAATACAGAGGTGGATACCCTAGCCCTTGACGGGACAATGCACACTCTTTCTGTCCTTGTCATCGAACTAGACGCCGGTGGTGTGATCTCGTGGATCGTCACTCGTATGTTGGGCTTCTCTGTCTGACATTAGTTCCCCTACCATGACATGGTTTGAGGTTATATGTGTAAACCTCCCAGCAGACTTTTTAATTTGCCCGACTGTATTACTTCTTTCAGACAATTCGACGGCAAATTTGCATTCGGATCCTTGTTGAGTGCGATAGGATCAGGTCTGGACCAGCCAGAGAATTGTCAACATTGTGAGTGCTCTTTCACCTCTTACTTGATGCTTCCGATGGCAAATTACTTCCTCAGCATTCAGTTTGCTCTCCCTCCCAACATATCGTTTCAATATTATAACTAGTTTGAGAATGATCTAGAGAATATGCTGCAATACAGAAGTCATATAGTCGTAATATGATTGCAATGGATTCAAAAACAATGAACATTGTCGTTATATAAGATGCCGGCCGGGGGCGAATATGGAAATATGTCTCCATATAGAAAAAGACAACCGACCAATCATGATTCAAACCTTGGAATTGTCTACTTACATGACCCATGGATGACATAACGAAGCAAAATCAAGTAAATTATAATTAAAATATCAAATTGGCGGTTTCGCAGAATCTCAGCAATTACCTAGGCACCCTTGAAATTGACATTTTTTTTTGCTTTCATTGTATTTAGAAATGTCATCTGGTTGCACATCTTTGCCACTACCCATGTATATTCCCTGTTTCACAATCTGGCCTCCAACTTGTTTCGAGCTTGGCCCGTCGTCTCGCTCACCTGGGCACAGGAGAGGATGCACAGACGATACTCTTGGACATCTTTCAATGAACACGATATCCTCGAAAGGCCGTAAACATGGATGGATCTTCAATCATCACCGAAAGTAGCAAGTCGCATAACGAATCCTTCTAAAATCTGGAGTTCTGCGGCAAATTCGCCAGGAATCAGGGAAATAATAATGGAGAGACAGAAACTAAAATAGGTCTTTGATCTTCCCTATCCCTGGGCTTCTCGCATTGGTAGGTAATATTTTCCGTTCAACATCTCATTGGCTCCTTACTTCTCGCTTTGTGGATATCTTGACACCGCAACATAGTCCCGGTTCATGCTTGTGCCAAGTTTCTTGGTTAAGTTGGTCAAATAGTTAGGTCTTATATACCGTACAGCACAATGGAGCATACTGTGGACATCACATATTTAATTCTTTCCGGCCTCCTCAACTTGGCTGGCCAATTTCCGGTTCAATTTTTGGATTTCCGCAAGCTACTCGACGCCTTGTCCTTGCCAAAAGGAGAGATCGACAACTTGCGAGTTTGGTGAATTGCCGATCAGCTGGAATTGACAGCGAATACAGAGTCCATTTGAGTCCGTGAGCATCGAAAGAGTGACAGGCCCCCCTTAGGAAACGTCCGCTAGGCCTAGCGCAATCCTATTTGTTCCATATCAAGCTCTATCCTGCTCTGTTCTGACAAATAGTGTAGATTCCCCACGAAGCCAGTCATGCGGATTGCGCTTCTAGCAGTATTGCCACACATGTCAGGTATCAATCTCGATTTTCACCAAGTGGCGAATCTTTCCGATATCGTCTTACTGTCACCTGAGCTCATCAGCTTTGATCCCACGCGCTTCCTATCCGAAGGCAGTAGAGTAAATCGTTTGAAATCTGGGGCTACTGGCCTGGCCCACAAGAATATGAAGCTTCACACTGATTGATTCGCTCTTGACTTCAATGGAACTAGAGTGACGACTCCAGCGACTAACTCGCTAGCACGCGAATTGATGTCTCAAAGTCTCGACGGACCAGGGCCTTTTCCGTCTTGTAAATCAGCCGACAGCGTAATAAAAATTAGCTGATTAAGGGTCTAATTAGATAGGTAGCAGAAAACGGTTTTCTAAAGATTGCATATACCGAATGAATTTCAAACAAATATGCCACGACCCTCTCTTAATATAAAAGTGCGATTTCATTAAATTGCAACACTGGCTGCACGAAAAGCGTGCAAAATGACAACAACAAACCAGCGCCCTATACTACCTAAAATTGAACCAGATTTTCCTGACATAGCTGATGCTGGTGATCTTTCTGAGTCTTCACGACACGGCAAAAAGACCTCGATAGCCTGCTTAGCATGCAAACATGCCAGAAGGAAGGTTCGTCTCGCACATCGATTTGTTACAGTTTTCGAGGCACCCTGTCTTGGCTGGCAAACATTAACTTTACTGAGCTCGTTATGCCATAAAATTTGATACCGAATACTACTGATATGTTGACCTACAGTGTACCGGACAACCTGCACCTTGCACGGCGTGTAAACGAGCCGGCTCAGAGTGTATTTTTGACGAAGCAGCCGACATGAGACGCAAGATTGCCACAAAGCGGACCATCGTCGAGTTAGAAAGATACAAAGAACTTTTTCTCGCGGTACTCCAGATTGTCAGGGCAGAAGACGACTCGCTTGTGGAGAGATTCGTGGCTACAGTGCGTGGTAATGCTACCTTGGATGAGATCGCTGGCATTATCTCGAGTTGCATGCAAGAGATACAGAGCACACAACATCGTTCGAACGTTTTCGAAGATTCTTCGATGGGGGCAGGAGGTTATGGCGCCCCTGATATCCGGCATGGTCTTGAGGAGCAATCACAGCATTTATACAGCGCAGAAGAAATGCGGAACATTAGACGAGGTTGATTTCCACATGATATCCTTCGGATTTTATTTGAGGTATCTTCCGGGGCGAATGCCTGCTTGATTATGAAGGCAAATGGCAACATGCGACTTGCGCCAGAGGATGTCCCATAAAGACTGTGTACTACTCCATGTCACAAAACTAGTGGAATCCGTGTACAGGGTACGGAATTGCTCGGGCTAGCCTCTAACATGCCAGAACTATACCTAGATAGTTCTTGGATCTGCTTTGATAGTCGAAGAAGGTCTAACCTTAAGGCAATGGCATGGGTCTCATTCCTATTGCGACGCCTACCTGTGATTTAACCTCAGATGACAGCAGGAGTTGGACCTGGAAGAACTGCATGCAGGAGAGAGCGAGAAGAAGAAGATTCTGATAACTATCGCTTGCGACGCTCCTCATCTGTTTATGCCGTGTGATCTATGAGTTTCAGAATTTATTTAACAACAATAATATAATATAAGAGAAACAAAAGTGAATATTTTGAGGGCAAACCAAAAATTGAAAGCTGACTAAGCAAGCGATAAGATAAGGGCCGGACTTGGCACGCTCAAGCGAATATTTTGAAAACCCTCAAAATTCGATTTGATCGTGGCATCCGGACTAGACCCATTTCACGTTCATCGTCAACAACCTTAGTGACAACCATTGTCATCCGGCAGCGTAAAAATAACGCGATACACCGTCATAGCTTCACCTTTGAAGTCATATCCTCATTCTCAAACGGTGAATCGCCAGTCTGAAATACAGCCAGCCCACAATGTCGTACGACGAGCGCTCTAATGCGCGCCCAGCCCTGGGTGACGATTCCGATGTGGAAGAAGAGGCCTTGGTCAACGATTACCGAGAGCAGGTGCATTTTGAGGATGGAATGAGTGAACTAGACCGCACAACTTCACTTGGTGGTGCATCCCACACTCAGGATCTTCAAGCGCAACTTGCAGCTGCCGCAACCCCGCTCGAGTACCAGGCGACTCTCGAGACAAAATTTGCTAGCTACGACAATTACTGCAGTTTATTCCACTACATATTGAACTCAGATGGTCCAGTCGATTTGGAAGTTCCCTCGGTATGTTGTATTACCCCCTGCCAATATACTACGTTTTCAGGCACAGCAGCATGGACTAATTTCTGCATTCTGCGCGGTATAGTACTATTGGGCTTGGGATGTAATCGACGAGTTCATTTATCAGTTCGAATCATTCTGCCGTTACCGCAATCGCGTTGCTCGCACTGGTTCCAACGAGGAAGAAGCACAGCTGCTTCGGGAGAACCCCAACACTTGGGGCTGCTACTCAGTTTTGAACGTGCTATACTCGTTGATCCAGCGATCACAGATTAACGAACAGCTCGCAGCTATTAAGCGTGGAGAGGATGGATCAGCGGTTGCAGGTGAATACGGATCTCGTCCGTTGTACAAGATGCTTGGATACTTTTCGATTATCGGGCTCCTGCGAGTACACTGTTTGCTCGGAGACTTCAGTCTCGCCCTCAAGACCCTCGACGACATTGAGATGAACAAAAAGGCAATGTTTGCTCGCGTCATGGCCGCGCATTTCACAACATACTACTATGTGGGTTTCTCCTACATGATGATGCGCCGCTATGCCGATGCCATCCGCATGTTCAGCCATATTCTTGTCTATGTGTCGCGAACAAAGAACTTTCAAAAGGGTAGCAACCAGTACGACGCTATCACCAAAAAGAACGATCAGATGTATGCATTGATTGCGATCTGCGTTGCCTTCCACCCAACTCGTTTGGACGACACTATTCACACTGCCCTTCGCGAGAAGTATGGCGAGCAATTCCACCGTCTTCAGCGTGGTGGTCCGGAAGCTCTGCCTCTGTTTGAGGAACTGTTCCGTTCCGCTTGTCCCAAGTTCATCAGTCCTACACCTCCGGACTTTGATAATCCGGCCGTCAACATCGACCCCGTCGACCACCAGACAGCTATTTTCATGGACGAGGTTAAGAACACGCTCTTCAACCCTACTGTCAAGTCCTACTTGAAGCTCTACACTACCATGGATCTGAGCAAACTTGCCGGGTTCCTGGACGTCGAGCCCGAGAAACTCCGTTCGTGGCTCCTCGTCAACAAGCAACGTAGCCGTCAAATCCGTTGGGTTGAAGGTGGACTGCTCGAAGGCGAGTCCATCAGTGCTAGTGACTTGGACTACGCTATCGAAGGCGACCTCATCCACATCAGCGAAGCCAAGGCCGGCCGGAGACTTGTCGACTGGTACTTGCGGAACCTTACTCGGGCTTACTAAGTTGTTTTTCAATTCTCGCGTCTAAAATTCGGTTCGTCAATGCCAAAAAAGCTCTAATTACGCATTCTTCTCTTAATGGCGAGGTATATCGAGCTTCAAGTGTGTTGTGGCTTGAGTTTGCTTCTTTCTCACTCGTCTTCGTATTTGAGGAGTTGGCGTACATACATCCTCGATGTGCTTTCTTTTATGGGTTATCACTTTTTTTTACCAACTCTTCCGCTGCTTCAGGCGCTTATTCGTGATGCGGGTAGATCCGGATGTGGTCAAATATAGAAATGTTCTGTGAAATGATGACTTGAGGCAATTCCTTACAGAGACCCTACAACCGACAATGTTCTCAAACAAAGTCTGGATCGACCAACGCATTAAATCGGGGGGTGCAGTCGAGCAAATGAACATAAATTATTCGCAATAGGCGAGGGCTCGGCATGCTAAAAACAAGTTGGGGTTCATGCGATGATGAGATTGACGAGTAAATGCTATCGGGTATGCTTACCACACGAGTATGAATCCGAGCCGGAATTTGTGTCTGTTGATTGTATTATTCGGAACTTCAGCAATATTAAACAGTTCTAGAGTTGGATGCTTTCATTTGAGCAACTTTGAGGAATTTGAAGCTTCTATTTGAAATAAAACTTAGAATTAATTTATCGTATATAAAGTGCGTAGTTCGATGATGACAAAGTCCAATCGATTGATCCATGGATGGAAGTAAATCCCTCCAGAGTAGCTATCTAACGATACTCCTATGTAGGCACTAGGTAACCTTTCAAGGTTGAATTCTTTTGCCAGCTTCTAAGGTTTACCATGCAGATGATTCGTTTCCAAGGTTTTGATGGTCTACTGGTAGAGCAATTTAAGTCTCATAGTCGGCAAAATCCACAAAAACTACCTCGCCGTTAATGCCTCCCAGCACAAATGTGTTTCCATAGTATGCAAAAATATCAGGGGCAAAGTCGGGTGGCACCCAGAGCAAACGTTTACCACCTCGCGTTATCCACCACCTATCCAAGTCCATGATATTTCTCGACAAATGCGGATCGGGTATGATACTCAAAACGCCGTCAGTGAGTGGGAAAAAGCCCCGATGTGTTTTCAGGTATTTTCCGGTCGTCTGTAAAGGTGAATTCCCGATCTTGTTTCAGGCTGATATTTGTAAAAGATTCTTTTAACCGTCCAGTTGAAGCTTCCCGCAATTCAAGCTCGCATTCCCTACGAACCAAAGCAAGATGCCTACCGTCTGGAGAGAGTGCCATACTTGTTATGGAGAACATTTCACGCTGGAAATATCGCTTTGAAACTCCCGTAGGAACATCCCAGATATGCACTTCTGAAGAGTACTTGTTGGAAGTTGCCATGGTCTTACCATCTGCGCTAAAGCAAATGTCGCTGACTGTGCTACTTTCACCAAGATAGGATATCTCTTTCTTGTGGTGACCGGTGTCGATATCCCAAACTTGTGTTATGTTTTGTGCGCCTATATGTATAGCCATCACGGCGCCATCTGGCGAGAATCTTGCGAGGTTATCGCCCATAAAATGCCCTCCGGTACCACTCAAGGGTTCAAATTTTCGTTTGCAAAGACCATTTTCGGTGTTCCAGAGATGTGTAGTTCCATCCTTCGCCACTGACGCTAGAGAATTTCCATCAGGAGAGAATTGAATACTTTCGCTGCGGCTGTTATAACCCTCGAGAGTGTGCTTCGAGAACCTTGAAACAAGATCCCATATTTTGATCGTTTCGTCGAACGATCCTGAGGCCAGATAATTTCCACACGGAGAACACATCAGCGATGTCACTCTGTCTGCGTGGCTGTCCGCAAGCCTTGCTGAGGGCGTATTGACATCCCAGACCCGTATATTACCGTTCTTAGAACATGCCGAAACACGTCTACCGTTGTTCTTATGAAATGCTAGAGATACGATCCCTGAACCTTGTATAAATCGTTCGGTGACAGTGGTGGTCCCAACATCCACGAACAATATTATCCCCTCATATGTACCTAGGGCAATTGTCTTGCCGCCGAACGAAAATGCACTGCTAGTGATTAAATAAGGTTGACAATCGATCTTCTTTATGTAACTTCCGTTTCCGGTGTCCCAAAAGGATATCTGATTTCCTTCAGCAATCACAAATGTATTGCCATTCGGCGAGAATAGCACATTCACCCTAATGAGTGGATATCGGCGTTGAATGATTTGTCGACAATTTCTATCTCTGAGATTCCAGACCTTGACTTCCACCCTATCTGCAGCCAAAAGACAAGAATGAGGATCCGGTGCGAACGCGAGAGCACTGGTTAAATAAATAAGTCCATCAAGGGCGAACTTCTGTGTCCACTGAGAAACGCTAAAGACCGTAATTCGATATGATTGGTTCATGTCATCATTTTTCACTATGATACCTGAGCAAAATGCTAGACTATCGCCATCTCGAGAGAACTTCAGACTTGTGATTTTGGGCGTGGGCAGATCAAATATCTGCTTGCAAGCCCCGGTATCGACATCAAATAGGCGTAACTTTCCGTCGCCTCCTGCAGCAAGTGATTTCCCATCTGGGGAAAAGTCGATGCAGGCGACACTATTGTCTTCGAAGTCAAGATCTTGAAGGCACACACCACTAGCTACATTCCATATTTGCACACCTTTAGACAATAAAGCAAAGGTGTTGTTGTCAGTCGGCGAAAATACCACTTGTTCGGGGCCACCCGGGGTAAGCAGTGATTGAAGACATGGATCCCAACGATCTGCTACACCTTTTATATTATCAATAAAAGGTAATCTCTGTTCCCAAAAAACAGACTTGACCACACTCTTCGTGGGACTGAAGACTAATGCAGATCCGTATATCTGCAAAGGCGCTGTCACAATGATGCCTACATTTCTCGTCGTGAATCTTTCAGCATCTATTAGGAATTCGGCTAGCTTATAGATGTTGCTTGGAGATGACTAGAAATTCACGTCAATACGTTGTGGGACATCCAGATTGTAAAAATATACTGTTACCTTTTCTAGCATCATTTTGATCAATGGAGGTGCGACTGATATTTTTTTGAGCAGGGTAAGGCTCTCCAGCCAATGCAAAAAATGATCTTTCAGGAATTCAAGTACTGGTGTCTCGTCAAATAATTCACTTGAGACTGTGCATAAATGATCAACCCAAAATTCGCAGGAGTATCGCACGGACTCCAATGCATCATTGTCAGTCGGTGGTGTAATATCATCTGAAGAGGTCGACGGCCCAAGATTATACATGTTAAACTTCAAATTTGTCGACATGGCTTTAATAGAGTTGTTTGCGATACTAAAATGAATCTGTTGCATTTCACCATCCCCGTGTCGATTTTCGAAATATTCGGTTAGCCACTGATCAGTACTGTTGTGCAAAAGATGGACCGTATCTTTCTGGATGGCTAGAAAGGATCCACAGCTTTGGACAATATCAGCTGTGGGTACTCTGGGGGGGAGGCCAGCAAGTACATGAAGCTCCTTGTAGGACAAAGGTCGAAAGGCAAAACAACTGGTTCCAAGAACTGCCTTGCAGAAACGGGCTTCATCCTTGTCTAATGCGTCAATACGGGACATCATTCTCTCGTATAGACCAGCGAGATCCTGCAGCTTGCGGATTCGTTGATACTGCCAGGTCAATAGTTTCTTTGAACTTGAGTATGAAATTCGAGACATCCCCTAATACAGCTGACGTCCTTGTGATTTTTGATTTTGAAATCTTCTCTATCCCAGCTTTCACAGTACGTCGCATGAGCTCTCGTCTTCGGTCAGGAACCTCCATGTCGGCCACAGCCTGTTCATTTCCAGTCTTTGTTTTTCTCTCCGCTTCATTCGACTTCACCGCCTCTGGAATGACTCTTATATAAGCCTCAACGAGGCTTTTTTGTGTCATCACTTTCTGCAAGCTCCTTGTAGGCACGATCCCAAACACGCTGGGAGATATTCAGCTCTTCCTCCACTTTTTCCCCTACCGGTTTGTTCTCCAATAATCCCTCAGCGGTAGGGGTTTTGGTCTTGACTTCTTGGGAACGTCCAGGCTCGTTGGCAGTCGGTGGCATGGTGAGTGGACTAGGTCCGGGATGAGAATTGGTGTTGGTATTCTGAGGAGGGTCATGGTTCGCAGAGGGGGACTTATTCTCTTTCCGTGTCCGATGAAACAACTTTGACAGTCCCATTTTGAATCAAGATTGTATTTCCTTGTTTGATGAATTGTCAAGATGTGCGCGTAAATACAGAAAGCTATCGACTCTGCAATAAGGCAGATTGTTGAGGTCTGCCTCGCAGAGCATTTGTTTCATTCCAGATTCAAGTTAGCCGAAATGTTACACCAGTGTCTAAGTGCTATAATCGTAGGTAAAACCTGGAATGAGGGGTAGGTCTCAATTGAAATGTTAGAGGGGTCAGAGTAGGATTGATACTCTTAGAATTGCATAAAAAATCACTGAAGCCTTGAGTTCCCAAAGTGCCTCAGAAGCAGCCGACCTAAAACCATACCCTACTAAGAGGGTAAGTTAGCCGGTTATACAACAATGTATATAAGGTCATTTCCGGCTGATAAGGTACCTTCTCAGGTTCATTGCTAAGAGATGAAGCCGATTTTAGATTATGTACTTCAGACACGAATCAGTTTTAGTTATTGTAATAGAGATGGCTCCTTTTAACACGATCCAGTTGAAGGTGGGAGTCCGAAGACTGCTAGAGAATAAACTACAGTACCTGATTGGCAGCTGTCAGCTGTCAATTCAACACTTCTTGAATCGTATGCTGCCATACGAGTATTTGGCGGTATGGTTTACAGCAATGCACCGATGCTCTTCAAAACCTCCCGACTTGTTACCACTACCCGTGGACGTAGCTGAAGTCTCTCTGAGCAGGATATCTATTGTAAACCGGAAAAAAGAACCAACTGTGCCAAAACGGAGCCCCGTTAGGGGGGTGGTCTTGGTTTGGTATATATGGGCTGATTTTCCGGCTGACATCTATCCTCTTAATACCTAGTCACGAAATGTGTACCTAGGTAGTCACCGATGCATAAACTTAGTCTGTCTAAACTTCTAAGAACTTGATCCAGGGAATCCATGAATCTTTTCTCTTGTCCAAACAGGCGTCATACCAAAAATAAAAACTAACATCTGCTTACGGCAAGGTCATGATTTGCCATAGGGCTGAGTATGCTGAGCCTGGTTACCCGGGCCGAGCCTTAACTGAACAGCAGGTGGCGCGACAAGGGGAGAGAGATGTTTCCAGTGAAGAAACCAATTCATTACGCTTAGTCCTAACAGGCGGTGTGGATTACCTCTAGTGCCCCCCTCAATAGACTTATGAAAACTCCATGTGAATCATGCCATAAGGGGAAAAAAAAGAAGTCTAACCCACCTTTGTTCCAGTTGTTGAGATAAACATTCGAGTAATGATGATGTGGTTATGTGATATCCAAGATTGCAAGAAAGCTTCTGTTCGCATATCGGGGGAATGTATTCTATGCAATCGTCACCTTTGTGTGAAACAGCTGGGACCAAATTACCACACCTGTCCAAGATGGGAGGTAAGTCAAAATAACGGTTTCACAGGCTGTGCTGATTCCTGTGGATAGGAAGAGACTGAATACGACCCCGCCTCCAGGAGAGCTGAACAGGATGAGATCACCAAACTCATTGATAGAGTCAACATCACTGCACTCTTGTCTCGAGCCTCAATTCTTCGGGGAGGCGTTTCTTGTTCCATTCCGCAAGACCTTAAATATGACAGATTGACACGAAGCTCAGTTATGGGGGGGATGAACTATCATATCGAGATATCATTCGACGATGGAATCAGCTGGCTGGCGCGCATTCGAAGGTCCAACGCCACTTCAACCCCCGCAGAGCTACGAGATTACATTCTGCGGAGCGAGGTCTCAACCCTACAGTTTCTTAGCGAAACTCAAGTCCCAGTTCCGAAAATCTTCGACTTCAATTTTTGTGAAACAAACCCAGTTGGCGTTGGATATATTCTAATGGAAAAGCTGCCTGGAAGATCCTTGCGCTGGTCTCTTGCCACTCCTGAGCAAAGAAAAAAGGTCACAAGTCAGCTTGCAGACATCTACATAGAGCTGAAAGCTTATCCTTTCACTATGACGGGCTCTATGAAACATCCTGGATCTCATGATATTGGACCATTCGCTCGAGAGTCCCTGACGGATTTTGACGGTCCCCATATGAAAGCGCTCGGCCCTTTCTTCTCTACAGAGCAATACTTCAGCGCACATATCCAATTGATTTTGGATTTGATCGTTCGACAGGAGTCGTATGTCGACCGGGCGGTCGATGCGTTTTTGATTCACCGGTTTCTCTTGGACAGAGTCCCAGAGGCTTGCTTTCAAAGCCGCCTTGATGACGGAAAGTTCTACTTGAAGCATGCTGATGAGAAGGGGGACCAAATACTTGTCGACAATGACTTTAATATCACCGGAATCATTGACTGGGAGTGGGCGCATACAGATTCCAAGTCAGGAGCGTTTAATTCACCGATTGTCCTGCTCCCTGTTTCTGATTTCTATGCGGGTGAAAACTCAATCGGTGAAGACGAAACGTTTTTTGCGGAGTGTTTTGAAGCAAAAGGGCATCCGGATCTTGGAATGATTGTCAAGAATGGCCGGCTAATCCACAGATTCCGGTTTTGTTGCGGCTACGACCTCGCAGATTGGGAAGGATTCCTTGGGCTCTTCGCTGGCATTCTGGGAGCTTTGGGCATCACTAGTGATTTTCATTGGGAGACTTGGAAAACAGATGCCATGAAATACTATGAAAATGATCTTCAGCTTCAAAGGGTGATTGAAATATATAATTAGGGCATGCTGATCGTCAAGTGGAAAGTCCCTCCATGTTACCTAATTGAATTTTTAACAATAAAAATGCGCATCCTTTCTTGGACATCGTGCTGCAGTTCTCTATATTCCTTTCATCTCCTTCCAGGCCATCTTCGTATGTCGCTAATACAAAGATACAAGCCTCCCCACTCGAGCGTTGTTAATCTGTTCTTGCCAAAAAACCGTCTTATATAACCACGAGATATGTGATCTATTTTGCAACGGTGTAAGCGCAGTTGAAGGTCATCCACCCGGTCACCATTCACTAGGTGATGGAATGACCATGGACGGGTGGTCAGTAACCTCTGGAAGAAACGTCATGAAGTACGCCTTTCTAGGATCGTGAGTATTGTTAAGGAAGTAGATTTACTGGTTCGCCAACCAGCTAATGCCTTTGTCTTATCTGAACTGATACCTCCAGAGAAAATTGATGCCGAGCAACACCTGGTCCCCTAGTTGTTCGATGGTGCCTGAGGCCGCAGTTATGGATTAACGTAGCTCCGGAACCATCGACCTCAGGCCAAAATTCTATGAATTAATTTAATTTATCTATCAAAAAGTTTCTGGCAAACAGCGGATTACGCCTCGCCGGGGCATGGCTGGGCGAAGCTGCCTACAGTCCTGACGATAGGACGACCTCAAGACCTGATTCTGAATCTTGCAATATCGAAACTAGATAATCGTACCTTTATGAGACTTTCCTAGCTCTAACCTAGCACATACGACCATAGGGTGTGGAAAACAGGGCTTCCCGTCCGCTCAGCCGTACTTAAGCCACACGCCGGCTGGTTAGTAGTTGGGTGGGTGACCACCAGCGAATCCCAGCTGTTGTATGTTTTCTTTTTTTTTATCTTAAAATAATTTCTTTTTCTTGCACTTTGAAGGAGTTTCTTTTTATTTTAGTACTTCTATTACCGCTCAAATTCAGCCCGGATAGTATTGCTTATCTGATTGGACTTGCCGACGGGGCATTCGGCTCATACTTCCCCCTATTTCATGGCGCTAACAAAGATGACTATTGATTAATTAGATCAGGATACAGATGTCGCAACAACCACTCATGCCTGGTGTTCTACCAGTCCCCAGTTTCGTAGATGTTCACTTGATGCAGGGAGCAGATGGTCCCAAACGACATATTCTCCATATGTGTGGTGTTCGATCTTCGGAGGCCACAGCAATACCTACCTAGGAGAGGGACTTAGGGTAAATAAGGGGTCAATTCCAAAGGGGGGTGATTTCAATTTCACGGTGTTGTTTGAGGTTCGAGGTCGGGTTCAAGCTTCTGCTCCAATTTTCCTGTTGTAATTCCAGTTTCTTGTTTCTTGGACGGCCTTCTTTTGCAGTTGCCGTTGATTTATAGATGCATATGTACAACTCCCTCTAGCTATCAGAAGTATTTCTTCCGATTATTTGTTTGTCGAAACCAACGACTCTGCCATGAAGAGTTACTGCTTTCGCTTCCCCTACTCTCTCGTCGCTCTTGCATGATCATATTGCGCATGCTCGCATCAACTTCCTCAGCCAACCTTTGAAGGCTATTGTGAATAGCATGAGGAATACCAGGCCAATCGAAATTCGCTTTATATTTGATCAAAAGCCGTAGCATATCCGTATGATACATGCCACTCTGATTGATGGCCAGCTGTGCTGGAGTTTGATTTGAGTTGTTCACACTTTCGATAATAACATTTTTCGTCCTGAGAAGCAGTTTGGCGCCTTGGAAATTGTTTCTTCGAACGCAGTAGTGCAACGGAGTGTCACCGTTATTGTCGCGGCTATTCACGTCCACACCGTTGCGTATCAGTAGCTTAACGTCGTCTTCGCCGCCCAATCTAGTTAGGACATGATGTAAAACATTCATACCGGCTTCATCTCGGGCATCGATGTAAGGTAGAAACTCATTGAAGGTGTCCTCTAATGACTTGATGCTATGGCTTTTAGCAGCGTTGAACAGTTTGGATATTTTCTCGTCGTCGGTGGCGCTGATACTCATCCTGCTGCTGCCCATCGCATTATTAGATTCTCTGCGCGTTGATTTTATTGTCCTGGACACGCCTAATCCTTCGGGGCGCGGAGATTGCCTTTCTTCTGAAGTCTCTCTTTCCGGTGATTCCGGTGATTGTGTTGTCTTGGTTCTCGGAGAAATCGGTGAGGTTGGATATATTTCAGATGATCCAGATGTCGACTGGGCCTGAGAAGGAATTGTGTCCGGGATTGAGCTCGTGTCTAGCACAGGGAGACGCGTGAAAAGTTTGGGTACAGCAGGCCGATCCAATCGTGCAGTGCAGTCAAGTCGAGGTAAGGTTTCGCGTAAAATGTCATGTTGCATACGAAGTGACTTTCTTCCGGCAGTGTCTGCAAGAATACAGTACACTTTATCCAGAGTAAGTGCACTACCAACCAGGAGTTGTTTGACAGTAGTATGGAAGGAGATAGATCCTTCTTCAGAAATTGATGCATCACGACAAATTGCATCTGCAGCTCCAAATGCCTTAACTGCTTGTTGTTTTAATTCATCCAGTGCCTTGCTGTGTCCATGCTCGTATTCGCGCAGGAGGAGACGCGCATTTGCACATCTTAGTTGTACCTCTTGAATATTGGACATCTTTCTATATTCTAGATTATTGGTGTCTGAAAAATTCCGGAGAAAAACAATATATCTCCGCGCGTCCTGAAAATTCCCTTCTTTTTCATAGACCTCGGCAAGACGAAGTTGTAAATCAAACCATTCATGAAGATCCACACCATATTCAAGGTATCTACACTCGCCCCAATGAAGTGCCTCCTTTATATACCTCTTGCACTTTTCATAGGAACCCTTCTCAAATTCCTCGTTCATCTCTTGAATATAGGTACTCATGAACGTTGTCATGGTTGAGACAGTTATAGAACTGCCATTGGTTGGCTCCATTCGAATCCCGAACGTATCAGCAAGGCTGTCAGCAAGGTCGAATGTTTCATCCGCATGAGAGACGGTCCTTGACGACCCCACAGAAGACAATTTTGCGCAAATTGAGTTGGCTGTCTTCAGAGTGCTCTCTGTGATTCTTATACAGGCACTGGTATCCCCACTGAGAACAATCTCGTTGCATAATTGGCTGATTGGCTCCGAGGCATGTACTCTCTCGATGTCCTTCCGACTGTTGTGAAGGTTGTCCAGCGAATCCAGGAGCTTCTCTCGGAGCTCTGGCAAAGGACATATCCTCGCTTGTATGTCCTGAAGAAGCCCCTCTATTCTTTCGGTTCGTATCGTTTGTTGATCGTTGGCGATTCTAGAGTTTGGAGATTAGCGATGTCATCTGCAGAATCAAGAAGAGCCAAATAGGATGCTCACAATTGTACGACGGAAAGTAGGGCCTGAATGTTAGCAACATTACTTCGAAATCGAGCGTACACACTATCGATCTCAGGCTGCCGTATTTTACGCCGGATCTCTTCGGACAATTTCCTAACGATGTTGTTGCTAGGATTATTATACAGCCGATCCAGGGTCCATTGACATTTTCTGCAATCCGTAGCGATTTCATGCACCAATTTATGGACTGCTCTCATGTCTTCTTCGTAGGGTGCTCCGACATTTTTTGTTCTCACTTGTGCGGTCAGTAAGTTAATTGTGTTTTGAGAGAGCTGGAGGCCCTGGAAAAAGTCGGTCTGGAATTTTTCCGCATTTTTGACACTGTTGACGAACTGTGCGGTTTTGAGAGCTACACTTGTAGCATTTCCAAGAATTTGAAGTACCGCGGCCAGACAGCCCACCACTTCCATGCTTCTAGTAAACTATCTGGATATTTGATAGAGCCTTAAAAGCAAAATGAAGTGTCAGTGATGGTCAGCGGAATCTGTGGTTCCCCCCATCAACTAACAACTGGAGAAAGTTGGTTAGCAAGGGTTGCGCAAGGCTACAACTCAGTAAATCGGGAGAAATCCATGGATCACTTATTACTGCTCATTCTTACAATGGTGAACATTTAACCTAATGAACGAAAGCAGGTAATATTTATCCGATGCCAACGCAATCAATTCAAGCGCTATTCTCGCGAATTTTTAAAGATCCTATGCCGAAGGTCCTGGTCAGGCGTGACAGTCAAGTGAAATAAGCTGCTCCTATTGGCTTTGACGACAGCAATCTCGCCGGCTTTGACACCCAACTGGATGCTGGAAAAATGGCATGGGCCTCTCTAGATCCTCGTATTGCCTACGTAGTCAACTAACGTACCACTTTGGCCCCCGCGTTAGCGTCATATGTAGACTGTGCGGAGATATTCCCCGGCTGGAGTGTTCCCCAGGAAATGAGTGGAACTCCGACTTGTGCCTTCTACAAAAAGAGCAAGGACACGATGCTTTAGAGGTGAAAGAATATTGCAGGTGGCTCTGTCGTTCCAATCGCTTCGAGCAAGCCCACCCTGCTCTCACGTAAAATTGTTAGTTAGGTTTGTAACGCATCCTCAATGACTTGGAAGGACAATTTGAGAGCGTCCGAGAGTAATTACTCATCTTTGTGACCTATCATCGTGCTTAAATAGGCAGCAGAGGCCAGCCAAAAATATCGAGTCCCGAGTCAGCGCCCTGGAGCGCTAGCTAGGGCAAATGCGCCTCGTCACTACCCTTGTACCAGTAGTCTATATGCAGATTCAACTTCCAAGGTTTTCATGCATCTAGTCAGCCTCGCCGAAAACCAATATGTGGCGACTCCCTCCGACAGTGATATTGAACCACCTCGGGGTCTGTCTCCAAGATTTTCCTTCTTCTAGAGTGGTGACTAAGGCCTGCAAGATGCAGGCGGTCCGAACCATATGCACAAGGAGAGCGGACGGGAATGAAATAAATATTTTGAGTGCGTAGTTACCCATCTAAGTAGTGAAATGCGGAGGTGGAAACACAGTTTGATTATGAGCATCCAATAGGTAGCTAGTTTCGTCTCCCGAGGTCAGTCTCGTTAACAGATGGTATACATTCCAAGGTTGCAACTGAGACCTTTAATTATGGTGTGTCAAATTGTCAAATTAATTTCTTGTTCGACGAGGGGCTGGGTAGCCCGGGCGTATGATACCCCGTCTAGCGCGAAGTGTTATTCCTAGCATATTACTAAATTCAGCAATGCATTGCTAAGATCGTAAGGGTAACTCTCAATACCCCATGAGGCTCTGCCCGAGAGTAAGGAGCAGACTTTTCGGCCTTTCTGAGCCTGTTCTTCTTCTGTCTTTCAAAAGGCACTTTTACCAAAAGCATATCATGCCACATGAGTGAGAAGAAGGATCATCATCACGACCAATATACAGACTGCATAATATCTCCGAATTATGGCGGAAATGGGGACAGTCTACAATAGAGACACCACTCACCAAAGGGTAAGCCCTTCAATCTCAGTAGCTTGCTATGACCTGTCAGCTTAAAGTCGTGCAAGGGACCCTTGAATGGACACAGACCGAGCTTTAATGATCTACTGAGAAACAATCAACTTGGAATGTAAGTAGCACCAATTATTGGTGAAGGCGTTTGAGGAGGTCCCTAATTTTGAACGAGCGCTGTAGTATCGACAATCCCTTGTTTTACGTCTCTCCTGACGAGCTACCGGATGACGTGAAACAGTTCCATAGAGATCATGGGCTAGAAGGTATCGTCGAGGTCGAGCTTTTACTTCGAGGTTCTCGATTGGCTCGTGAGGGAAAAGACTTGGAACATTGCAGCGATGTGGAAAGACGAGCACTGCTTGACGAAGATAGGCCAAGCCTAACTTCCCAGCCAAGGGCATTGCAAGTTGTCCTTTTAGCATGTTCCATAGGAGCTATTGTGCAGTATTATACCACTATCGAAACTTGAACTTTCTTGAACTAATTGTTAATAGGGGGTGGACGCAAGCGAACCTGACCGGCGCGAACCTGAAATGGCCATCTGAGCTTTTCGGGGCTGAAAATCGCCTGCTTACGCAGTCAGAGGTCTGGGAATTCGGTGCCGTGAATTCAGTGACATATTTTTCTTGCAGTTTCATGTAAGTCGGGGAGATTAAATGCTTTCAGTTCAAGGTTGTTATTCTAACATCGAAGAAGAGGTGGTTGGCTGTCGGATCCCCTGAGTGAGCATGCATATGGTAGACGTGGCGCGCTGTTCATTGCCGGTCTCTTTTCTCTCGCCTCTTGCATTGGCTCAGGCTATGTCAATAGCTGGTGTGTTTTCTCTATTTCTCTCGGATCCTTCGCAGCCTAACCTATACCTATTTTCTCAGGCAGGGTCTGCTGGCATGCAGAATTACTCAAGGCATCGGTATGGGCGCGAAAGCATCAATTGGTTAGTTAATATCTAACGGCACGCTATAATAATTTCGGGGCTGCTAATTATAGGGTAGTACCTATATTTGAAAGCGAGGTCAGTCCTTCCAAAATTAGAGGTAAGTCGGCTGCTGTTGTCTGAAGAAGGTTCATCGTCTAACGTTACACTGCATCTAGGGCGCTTCCTTGTCTCGTGGCAGACCTTCGTAGGTCAGTGCACAATAATATGAAGACTTCATTTCCATCTGCTCTAACATATCATCGTCTATAAAGCTTTTGGGATTCTTCTAGGTTCCTGTTCAAACCTCATTTTCCATAATTCATGGAGATGGCAGCTTGCATCGGGTTTCATTCCGGCAGTACCCTTACTCTTTTTGGTATTAGTTTGCAGCGAGTATGGTTTTCGATATCCGGAAACAACTGACGAAAATCTATTAACTGGAATCAGATCCCCTCATTGGCTTATGAAACGTAATCGTTATGCGGATGCTTGGAGAGCTTTTAGCAGTCTGCGAGAAACTCCTTTACAAGCAGCTAGTTCGTTACTACCACATGGAATTGTCTTTCCGAGCGTGTGCTAACACTAATTAGGAGATTTCTACCAACTTCATTGCCAACTGCAGGTCGAAAATACCTTGTTGGATACAGAGAAACACCCGGAAGATTACTGGCAACGACCAATATCTCAACAAACAAATTTCTTCCAACGGTTTGGGCAGCTCTTCACTATCCCGCGAAATCGAAGGGCCGCAACAGCTGCTTGTATCGTAATGGCTGCTCAGTAAGTTAACCTTCTTCTCTGCTGGATGGCCAATGATCTTAACAGCTTTTCTAATGTTGTGCTAGGCAACTTTCCGGGATAAACATCTTTGCATTTTTGTCTAATACTTTTATAACTAATACAGACTCATCTGGTACTTCTGGAATACCACAGATTAGGAGTCTATGTCTCAGTCTAGGCTTTGCATTAGCAAACGCCGTGTAAGCACCGAAATTACAATTACTATGAATACATCCGCTAACCTGGTATAGATTTTCTCCATTAGCATACTTCACTATCGATAGCAAAGGCCGCCGGTTTCTCCTACTTCTTTCATTAGTGCTCATGGTACCATTGCTCATCGCAGCAGGATTCAGTCTGGGAATTGATGTAGCACAGCCAAATAACCCTGCTCGTGTGGGAGTCTTTGAGACGTTTCTTGTGCTATACACTGCGGCATATTCGCCTGGTGCAGGTGTTGTTCCTTTCTTGTATTCGAGTGAGATATTTCCCATGGTTCATCGCGGTATGTATTAGATCCGGAGTCCCCTTACAACAAGACACCTTGCTAATGTCAGTTGAAACAATTTAAAGAGGTTGGCATGTCTCTTAGCTGCTCGGTAAACTTCGTTCTTGCAGGGCTCCTCGCCTTGACAGTTCCTCAGCTTCAATTCTGTCTTGGCCAAACACGGCTCCTTTGTCTTTTCGCGTGAGTTTTCACCTATCCCCGTTATAAAAAAACAAAATGCCAGTCCTAAATATGTCCAAAAAAATAGGGGTCTTGACGCACTCGCTGTGGTACTTGTGTGGCTCTTCGTACCTGGCACACGCAAAGTTGTCACTTTAGGCGAATTCAACTATATATTTGGCGTTCCCACTCGATCACACATCAAATATCAAGTTTTCACCGTCTTGCCTTGGATGCTATATTCATGCATTCCTTGGATAATCAAAGACTACATTCCCTGGGTTTTGAGGTGGTATTTCTGCTGCGGAGCTGGAAGTGAGGAACAATTGAATGTCTGGAATCGACTACCTCATTTGCCAGAATTATATTTTTGGAATACTCTCAGAACGATGAGCCGCGGTGGACATGGTGAGAACGGTGACGATGACTCAGATACCGCGACAGTTGATGATCACTTAGATGATCCTGTGTCGGAGACATAACATTTCCTAAAACAGTTGCGTGGAATCAGCGACTTGGATGTCTTCTCGAGTGTAACTCCCTGGCGTGAATTCCTTACCTTTATGTAAGATTCTTTTCTGGTTCCGAAGCTGGGAGTTCCGCTGCCTCTTTTGCTCGCTTCAGTACAGCACGGCCGTTGTCAGTCCGATCTACCTGTAGTGTGAAATTAGAATATGAGAATGGATACTGTGATCCTGATATTGATTAATATAGTTAGCTTTAGGTTATCAACACTTCCAAGGTTATCTCATCATTGGGAAGTTTGGAAGTTTATTAAAAACATTTATTGCGCCTGAGGACCTCTGAGAATCTTAATTTTTTAAATGCTAAAGTGTAATTAAGTCTCTTCTTAAAAGCTTCCAACAGAGTCATTCATTTGATTTCGAAATTTTAAATTTATTAAGCGATGAAGGGTATCCCAAACTATAACAGATAGAATGAAGGCTTTCTGGACATCATTAATAACTCAGTACTGTATCAGCCCTAACCTTGAACATGCCGCTATACCAGTATATCTGAGATTAGTTCCTGGCCCCTTGACGGAGTTCTGTTTTGGGTTTTCTGGATGCAATACTGGCTCCACCACGACCCAAAACCCGTATTATGAAGAGTAGTTACCAAGGTCCTAAGATGGTATAGTAAAAGGTGAGATGTGGATGGAAACTGGATATTTTTCAACTTATTGGCCCACGTAGGAAATAATACCTAGGTGTAGGGTTCAGCGCCACCAGGGCATGAAACCCTAGGCGAGAGCTCTTGGTCACATTTTTTCTTCTTTATTCCAACATCCACGGACATCCATCTACTAAATATACTAATACAGGTTTATCGATCTATAAAATGCCCTATTCTACTGGTCAGCTTCGTTATACTGTAGATATTCTCCTCCCCGAGAAGATTTCTCCGTCGGCTATAATCTAATCTGGCGTTTTCTCTCCGGCCGTCCTTCATTGATTTCATTCGTGTCAGGAATAAATGGATACGTCAATTCTAGATTTGACTCAGACTCAAAATATTGGGCCACAATAAACTTACGGCCGAATATTCTAGGTTGTTACGTGAATGCCGAGACACTACCGAGCAGCAGATGTTTCTTCAGACTCGCTGAGGCGTTTGTCTAACCCTGTTTTAAAATATCATTTGTTTCTTTCGGGAATCCGGTCCTTTACGTTTGCTAGAAAGACCCGCGCCAATCAATTTGATACAATAGCCAGAAACATCTCATTTAAACAGGTATTGACTGGCGGCAGGTCGAATGCGCGATGAGCGGGAACAAGTATTTGCCTGAAAAGTTGTCTAAATCAAGAGATGTTGGACCTCAGTAGACAGGTAGATATAATTATTATGTCACAAGAATAGGACGCATCATTAAAATTTCCACAAATAGAACGTTGATGACAGAATATACCCCGGATGGAATTATCCACCAGATCATGAGGTTGTTGTCGACGACGCAGTGTCGTAGCAGCAAGAAAGTCTTTTACCCCAAATATTCCATATTTTGGGTCAGGGGCACGTGGTAATAAGACAATTTTACCTAGTGGATCCCTCTAAATTCCGATATGTTTGTCAGAAAGATAAATTCTACGATCCATTTGTCCGAGCATAGGTGCTAGATGAATGTTAACTTTCAAGATGTTTTCAATTATAGTGGTGTCTGAGCGGCTGACTTTCTTGCTGACTTCTTGCAATTTGACTACCTGTACGAAACTAAGCCATTGCGGGCTGTCAAACCCGCTTTCTTACCTATTTTTTCTCACTAGCCCCGGCTTTCAGAAGAACTGGTTGGTCACTCCCATGGAAATGGTTTCCCGCACTCTGCCGGTACTTAACTTCTCGAACCCCATGAGGCTATCCACATGTTTCGAAGAGATACCCTACTCTAAATTATTTGCGGGGAATTTGACTTCGTCGACATGTCGATCATACCTGATGTTGTGGGTAAAGTGTCATTTGTGGGATGATGATGAAGATTAATTTCTGGGGTTTTTTTCTGTTTCCTGAAACATATCTCGATGATAATTAGCAGTAGGATTATTTGCGACGTCAAAAAATTATCCAGCTCAGTTCAAAGATGCCGTCTTTGAGATATTGTAGCTTCTGTTGTTGAGGTTCTGAAAAGCATAAATATCGAGTTTATCAGCGATGTTTGTTGCTCAATTCCAAGGTTTTGTCTCTCCAGTCCAGTATTCACCAAAGATTTGATACTTCCAACGCAACAGACAAAATGAACTGGTTCAATCGATTCGTCTCCGGTCCATTGCTCCTCTTGAGCGGACTTGGTCGCTTTGCGAGCGCCGACTCCAGCACTTATTACTTCAAGCATTTCGCCACTTCGGGTACTATCGATCCATGGTACAGTAATGACGGCTCCTGGGGTGTATCGGCACCAAGCGGTTCTGGATTTGTCGTCATGGTCACTGGCGAGGACTGGGGCACTTGGTCTCCAGTCCATACCCTGCCTAAGCAGATCAACGCTCTCAACCCTGACCACACTACCTGGTTCAGCCAGACTGCATCTCCTGCGGCGGGACACGGATACGATGCTTGGTTTGTCTCCAAAGCTTTTCAATATTTACTGATCAAGGGCTTATTCATCTTTTGTAATATAGCTACGACATCTTCATCGATCCCGATTACGCACCAACTGATCGCAACAGTCTATACGAGGTGATGATCTGGGTCGCCCATCAGGCTCCTAATACTCCTCTGTCCGACCAATATGACTCCAACGGTGCTGTTCCCTGGGCTCAGAATGTCAACCTCGGAGGCAAGAACTGGGATGTTTACTTGTACCAGTATGTTACAATACGTTGATCACCTCTGTTATTGACACTACTAACACATACTCAAAAGTTGGCCCAGCGACGGTGCTTTGACCATGACTTATGTAGATACCACTAACTCTGGTTGGTTCTCGGGAAGTCTTTCGCCATTTTTCCAGCACGGTATTGCCCAAGGCTGGTACAGCGGAAGTGACTATTTGACTAGTGTCATGGGAGGTTGGGAATTCGGCGAGGGAACATATACTGCTGACTCTTGGGGTGCTGTTAACTTCTAAGGGACGAAGATGATCTAGGGGAAGCAGCGCATACGATGACTGCAAGGGTCCTGATTTACCGAGTCATCTGAGCCAAGTATTAGTCAACCGCCCGGGCACTGTGAAGCTAAAGGTTGAAAATCAAGCTGTGTTCCAATCTCTTCAAGTTACAATTAATCAATCAATGCTTCTTCAAGCACAATGGAGCTCAAATAGTATCGTAACGCTTATATTTACACTCTTCTCGTAAGATATAAAACCTAGTAACTAAAATACCAGCTTATGATATGTGACTGATAAATGCGAAGGAAAATACATTGGTAGATATTCAGAATATACATTTTGCGAAGTCCACTCGGGCAGCCTTCCAAGGTTCAAGGCTACCGGGCTATCAGAAAGCTAGGTCGTTTGATGACTTACTGTCTCATAGATACATAGGTAGGTAGTCAATATATGGTACTGTATTCTTTATCTAATTAGTGCTTTGCAAGGTTGCCTAATAACTAACCAACAATAGGGATTGCCGTCTTCATTTTCCTGCCTCTTCTTGTTTTGAAATTTGTTTGTTTCTGAAGAGACGTTGGCCCAGTAGGCCCTAACATAACTATGGCATATTCGCCGACTTAGAAACGCCTCCAAACTTGGAAAGAGCCCTGGAGATTAACTAGCGACTATAAAGGCAAAGGCGCAAGGCCACCGATAGAGAGGATGTACATAGAATACTCTCGGATGTATGTAGATTTCAGCAAAAAGCAAATATTAGCTACGAAATTAGGAGAGATAAACCGAGATTTCAAATTATGAATGTTTCATATTGCCTTGGCACGCAACAAGTTCTACTAAAAGTATCGCAAAAGGACCTTTGCAAGAGTCCTGTAGAAGATAAACGTCTGGTAATAAAAGATAAAGTGACATCTAATTCATTTCACTCCCTCTTCTCTTGGACGTTCTCATGGCCAACTAACTCAACCTGAGAGGCTCCCACAACGGCATACGGATCCACATGGGTAGAGGCGAATTTGCGTGCTGGGGTTTTGGTCGCAAAGAGGATATCCAACTCAGCATAAGTGCGGCCCTTCGGCTCAGGTAGACGGAAGAAAGCCCAGATGAAGACAATGAGAGCTGTGGTGCCCCAGAAGAATCCGGTCTTTCCAGCAGCATTCCATGCAGTAGGGTTCATGAAATAAGGCTGCAATACCTGTGAAACAACATTGACTATCTGGTAGGCCGTTCGCGCGAGGCAAACAGTCAACGGTCGAAGCCGAACAGATGAAGTCTCAGATATAATGGAATAAGTAATGGGTCCAATGGTCAGAGCGAATACGAACAGCCAGACGAAGCAGAAGCCCGCCTGAGCCCATAAGGCACCGGAGGTATGCGAAGACGCGCTGACAATTCCAATAAGGAATAAGACCAAAGAGAGGGTACCTTGACCCCAAACATACAGAGTTCGTCGGCCAACATAGGTGATGAGCCACCAGGACAAAATAACACCGACTAAAGCAACTCCGGTACAGCCGACACCTAGTTGGAATGCTCGGTTGCTATCCATGCCGGCTTGTGTGAAGAAATAGACAGGAGAGTAGGCGAACGAGCTGCCGGAAAGAATCTGTCCAGCAAAAGCTACACAGCAAATTTCGGTACGGCGGAGATCAACACCTCGGAAACATTCCCAGTACGTAGTGCCGGCATGGATATCGGATTCGATTTTTGTCGTGTGGATCATCATCGCTAGCTGACCGTTGACTTGCTCCTCTGTCTTATCTCCTCCTAGGCGACGGATACTTTTCTTGGCCTCCTCGAGACGATCCTTTCGAACTAGATACCACGGACTCTCCGGGGCTAACCAGCAAACAACCATTAAAGGTACCGGCCAGATCCATTGCAAAGCAAAAGGAACACGGTAGGACCATTGATCTGTTCGCTTTAAAAATCCATAAAGCACACCAGACGCAATCATCTGACCGATGGCCCAGCACATGTTGACATAAATGGTCAAGTAGCCACGCAGAATAGTCGGGCATACCTCCGAGGCATATGCAGGTCCGATTGTGGCGAACACACCCCAAGAAAGACCACAGAGGATTTGACCTACAAGTAGGACCGGTGGAGAATTCGAAAAGAAGACGACGAAGATGAACGCAGTCAAGAAAAATAGTGCAACAATCATGACCTTGCGATATCCGTACTTGCTAGCAAAGTAGCCGTTCAGCAAACCACCTGCGAGGTCCTATTAGCACGAAAGCGATCTTTACTACTATGCTTCCGGTGAAAATTCGATAACTTACCAAAGATGGCGCCAATTGTGCTGCCCATGTTCAGCCCAGATTGCCAAGGGGCTGACACCTGCCAACCAATTTTTTCTCCGTAGTATTGGCCATACTCTTTCTGGAACGTGGGATACGCAAAGAAGTTTCCCATCAAGATGGTGTCGTATCCTTCCATAATGATTGACATTGAAATCAAGACAGACCATGTGACAGCCTTGCGATTGGCTCGCAGGGCCTGCCAGAGGGTTTGAGAATGTTCTTCATCAGTGGCCTGCTTCGCTTCCAGTAACGCGCCTGCGCCCAGTGTATCTTCCAGATGATGGGCAGCCGACTTTTCCAAAGCGATCTCGGTTCGATTCACGTCGGTCGCCATTTTTGAGGCCAATGACTACAATCGAGTGACAGTTGCAACGTCTTTGGCGCACAATCGGGTCTTTGGTAACCTTGAAAAAGACTGGTAATAGAAACAGTCTCGATGTCTCTCCCTCGAATCGACAGCTAGATTGTCAGGGAATATCGGACCATTTTATAAATCGGATTACAGTGGATCAAAAAAGCAACTTCTGATTGAAGTCCATCGCATGGCAGCGCAGTGGATCTGGGGAAATGCACAGGAGAGCTAGAGAACCAGCCACGGACCAGACCTCGAGTAATATTTAGGCTAAAATATAGCAAAGACGAGATGGGTTGAGCCAGTCACAGGACGTAACATACATTGTTGGGAAGCAATTGAGAGCCGTGGGCCAGAATATTTGAAGCATGGGCCATCAATTCGTTCTTTGTGGGATAGAGCTAACAAAGCTAGGTAGAACTAGAAATTGGACAGGGGGGGATGTATCGCGCGAAAAAATTCATTTGCAACCAATGAGACTTATGGAAAACCGCTTCTACTGGCGGATATCAGCAAGGAGAATTGGACAGCGGCAGAGTGCACACTGCTTGTGTTAATAATTTCTACAACAAAACCATTTGCGAGTGGTGCCTCCAGTTGCTGTCAGAGGGGAAACCTCCAGGAATTTGTGGAGACGCAGCACATCCATGCCCTGTAATAATCTTCGGAACGCCTACTCCGTACAGCCGACACCTATTTTATTCCCCGCAAATCTTCCGCGGATGTAATTTTGGATTCTACATAGCAAACCGGAAATCTTATGACTTGTATACCTGCAATTTCCGTAGATGTGATAGCCAGTAGATATCAACATCTGTTGCAGTGGCACCCATAGCTACTGGACGCAACTCTTTTCTTGCGACTATAACTTAGCCAAAGTACTGGAGTCAATTCAAATCTTTCCTGCCCGTGTGTCCTCTCAAATGGCATCTTTGAGGCTAATATTCGGGGGTCTTGGCGCTTTCGAGGCCCTGCATTCGTCCTGTTTTAATCACCGTCCAGGCCGGAGCCAAGACCTTTGCTTCCTGGGCCGGTTAACTATCTCCTGATTGTATTGAGATTAAGGTTGATTTTGCACCAGACAAAACACCTTCAATTCTCTCCAATGGTTTTGGATCCACTAAAATGAAGCATGACAAAAAAAATGAGATTCATGAGCATGGCTGGATTGCAGCCGCAATAGGAATAAGGTCCTGACGCTAACCAACGCGTGCAGCTCGTGAATCGAGATTTCGAACAAAGTTTTCAGGCCAATCAGTAGCTATTGCCACCTTGCGAGAAAGACCTAGCAAAATGTGTCACATTAGCCAGGGAGGTTATTGATGCCATAAAGTTCGAGACATGCAGTGATGGGGAAATTGACAGCAGATATTCGCACAACCATGACACGAGGCAACTAACAATGTTTTTCTCCCACATCAGATACACTCCCTACAGTAGGTGTAAAAGCAATTAATAAGGGACTACAGTCCGCTTTATGGTATTGGCTCTATATTCAATTGACAGTCCGTAACCATGACACTAATGATTCTGCTTGCTATCTTTCGATTCTCTGTTTCTTGAGGGACTTTCTATTACTCTATACTGCCCCGCCTGTTTGAATAAAACGTCTCGTATTGCAGGTGAAGTTGGTTGGTCAAATGCGGGGAAACGGGGGAATTGGCGGGCTTGGATGCCGCTCTTTGGATGATCGGACAAGGAACGAGTCGAGTCCTAGAAAAGCACAGATAAACGACACGAGATCTTCCACGTGAAAGATGGCGAATTTGCGGCTTAGGTATCTTCTTTAGATATAATTGTAGGCGGTTGGTGTCTCGGCTTCGATACCGCACGATAATCCGTTCCCTTACTCATATGATAACTGCTTAGGATCTTTCTTTCCTCAAAATTATAAAGTAGAATCTCCCTGCTTCAATTGATCGATCATCCGCTCATTCTGGTAGATTTTATTCGTCTTAAAATATCCAAATAATGTATCGATATAGCTTTTTCGACAACCCTATAACCGGTAGAAGATACTACGATGGTATCCTTAGATCCATCAGTCAGTCCGTGACATGCTATGACACTTTTCGAAAGTAGATTTGGCACCTGTAGCTTATTTTTCCCTAGCAAGGTAATGTTTATTCTCGTATAATTATCCATGCGGTTATCATAGCCCTGGTTCCCTAATTAAAATTATGCGATTCTTCTTTCATAAGGTTTTCTTTCACCAAGAATTGGTGGAATAATTCTTTATCCTTTGCCTTTTATCACAAGGTTGGCCTTTAAAAAAGCCCAGGCGTTTTGCAAAGTGATATACTAGGTATAAATTATAATCTCTGGGCATCATCCGGACTTTAAAGAAATGCATTGTATATTGACTAAGGTCCTTAGGGAAAGGAACCAAGGATATAGAGCACTTATCCCACTGTTTGGATTGTGACTCCTCGGCAAATATCTCACGCTCTCCCCTCCAGAGTATTGAAGACATAGCTGGTGCTTTCCCGGTTGTTTGTATTGGGGGACACACGCAAGATGCCGCCTTATTCTGCGACTCCTATCTGCAAACTATTAACGGCAACAATGAAGCTGTTGCTGTGAATTTCAATAAATTTCTCTTTGCTGTCTTAGCTAGATAGGTTCAAAAACAAGACGATGCTTTTTGATTGGTGTTCTTTCACAGCTACCGGTCTGGCAGGGGAATTTCTCGCTTGCTGAGATTATAGCCATCAGGCTACCGAACAAGGTAGATTACGCGACTTCGCTTTCGGATCACACCTTTCCGTGTTCATGCTGCGGTCGTGAATACCACTGCCCTTGAAAATTCGGGTACGATTAAGCGAGTTCAGTCGCACAAGAAGCCCAGGTGTCACTTGCTGGTCTCACGAATTATACTGCCCTGATGAATATCTCTCCCAATAGGGCCACGATATCAAAGCGGCGAGAGATGATGGCGTCCCATTCATCATGGGTGAGACTGATAGTGTGTCCTGCCACGGTATACAGGCCGTAAGCGAAACCCTTCGGCCACACTATAGGAGCTGGAATATATGCTTCACGGAACAAGTATTGGGATGAACAGAGTGGGCTTCCAAGAGGGTGCTTCATTTCACTATAGCATGTGGCAGCCTGTTTTCCCTTAGGGAAATTCACTTACAGTATACCCTACGTGATTCCTGTCTCAATAAACTTGCTGCATCTGGGACCGCAGTAGCGAGACCAATATGGGAAGTGCCGATTCAAATGAAGATATTACAGCTTGCTTCTCATGGCTACAGCCCTGGAGCTCTTACGCTTAACAGCATTGCGTCTATTCCTGCAAATGACCTAGACTTAGTACTTTACGCACAACACAATGAACTTCATCCGGCTCGCATGTGGCTAGCTGGTATATCATACCGAAAGCTACTTGGTGCGAGCCAGCTTCAATAGCAACCTTGGGAAATCATAATGATCTGTGGATTTCCTGCTATGGCGCTTGGTTCGCAATGAGACAGACTCACTCTGCCGTCGAGGAATGAAGTGAATTATCTATCACTGGCTACTATAACTTTGTTTCATTCTGTGGTTTAAGCTCTTTGAATTCAATATCTGGGCTGTATCAGAGCTATGTCACTCTTGAGAGGATTGACGAGAGTCTGGGGGTAAATGATGAGGAAACTCATCCTTTACTGGCTGCTGCATATCAGTTACTGGTGCCCCAATCTAAGGACTGTGGTACATCTGACGCAAACCAGCATAATGCTTATTACCTATCGCATCCATCCAAACGAGACTGGATCAGCGAGACAAGTTCCAGTAATTCTTCAGATGCTCGAGTAACCTCGAAAGTCTACAATACCAACACTTTTACGCGGCATCGTTTCTCGCATCCATTACTGGTCTCCCTGTCGACGCGAATTCGCAGCACTGTAATGATTTCAGGCAGTTAGGCATCAATCACATACCCTTAACCCCTGGAAAAAGCTTTGAAACAAGTTGTTAAAGCTCTAAAGGATGTCCGGATTAAATCAATCTGTCTCATCCCACAGGCTCAGAAGGACAGACCTGACGTGACGCTGGAACTGATTGAAGCAGCAAAAGACGCCAGCATACCGAATATCTATTTGCTCTCCTTTGCCGGATGTGATGTAGCAAAGCAAGGTAAGCAGCCTCATTTGAGAATTTCCATCGACATAGAGGCAGCGGTTATGCGAGGACAGGAAATGGCTCGGCACCTACCGGGGATTTAGGTGAAACTTTTTTGCTTTTTTTGAATGCGTATGCTAATGAGTGATGGCCTCTGAAGAGCCCGATTCTATGCGGAGAATCTCCTATTGTACTCCAAGCAGCCCAAGAGGATGGTCCCCTACCACTTCCTATTTGAAAGAACCATACATAGAGTTGCGCCGGTAGCCCTGGGAATATGCCCGCATCATTTTTTCACTTGATGCGTCCTAACAATTGACCGCTCCCCTAGAGCATGGGACAGGTTGCCGCTCGTGTCATGACTGAGAAAAGCATGCTTTCGCGGATAGACATCGAGGACAGCTCATAAAGGTGACTGGCACATCTATTTGGTTCGAATGCAAAACGTTGTTCCTCCAATCTCATGCAATGACAGGGGTCTATTCTCGCCAGTGGTAATGAGCTTGCAACAGCCGCAAGCAACGCATTCGGCAATAATCCCAGAGTTGAAGATATCTCGACATAGGTTTTATTCATAATAGGCAGCCCTGGAGCCCACTAACCTTTTAATTTTCTCTTCTTCTTTCCAGGTACTGGACACAAGCAATGGGTAGCAGTTTCCAATCCAAAAAAAATTCTACAGGCAGAACCAGAAAGTGACGGAGCGGAACTAGAATAACTTACAACATGAAGGAAATGTCTAGGTATCATGTAGATCGTAAGTAGCCTTATATATGCTGCAAATTCCCTCATTTTGCGAGTGACAGTACTAAATATTCAGTATATTTGCGAGTACCTAGGTACATGATTCACTATGTATCAGCCGGAAAAAAGAACCTGTAGTTATTCACCGCTATAATAATAACAAACCCCTTATGGGGCTTTTTTTTGGCTCAGTTGGGTATTTTTCCAGTTGTAAAAATTTCACACTATGGTTGTCAGGTGTTTTGATGGGTGTGTAATTCATGGCATTGTAAAAGATATGTAGAAGAATCTGGGACCATTAAAAGCAGTTTGTGCGAACAGCTTTTAGAATTATTTCCGATCTGATTCAGCCGCGATCTGATTCACCCACGATCTGATCCAGCCTCCAGCAGTTATGTTCTTTTTCTTGTTTCGCAACCAGACACGAACATACGCTTAGCGGCCTCATGCATAGTCTGTATTACAGTGATTGCGATTGTACATATTGATTATGGTCCTCGCCTGGGTAAACCCCAAAAAGTTCAGAAATACCCATCGTGCGCAAAGATTATTGAAATCATCATTATCATTGGTCGCTTATTGCAGGGGCTGAAGAGAATGCAAGAGTCGTGCGTGGAAAGTGAAAAGCTCGGTACAAAGCCCCGCACCAAAGCAGCATGCGCAGATAGCTACAATGTTTAGCCAGTGAAATTTGGAAGAAATTTAGTAGTTATTCTCGGCGTTGGTCTGCGTGGAGTGGCGGCTATTGGGAAAACATATCGGACTTTTCACGGACTTCGAAAAACAATCTTATTTACATAGGGTTAGGGTCACTGTATATGTCTCATTTGTTCAAGATATTCAGCTGGGTCGGGCCCAATTAAGAGGCGACCCTCTCTCATTTGAAGCCGAGGAAGAGAGCAAATATTTCGAGACGCCCGGTTCTTTGAGAGTTGGATCCTTTGATTAGCGTGGCTAGCTTGAGACTTTCCATCCGCTCTTTGTGTGTTGGGAATAAGGAGTAGATAAACCGACCAAGGTTGAAATAAAACCTTGAAACAATAGAAATTCAAATTCTATGTAGCAGACCCGACAATCAGCAATTTTGAAGTCCCTTGTCAGGCCAATAACAGAGGAAATATCGTTTACGGCAATGGGCTTTTTTCACGCCATAAATTTCCCGCAAAGGAAAATTTCGTTTCCTCCCGAGGTCGGTAAGTAGCGTCCGATCACCCACGCCGTACGGAGTAGCCAGGTAACTAAATAGTTAATCAGCTGTCTCGTGCATGTTGCATAATCAAGCTTTAGCCTACAAACTCCATGGGACATAAGCATTGGACGATTCGACTTGGCAAAGTTTAATGCGGTCAGATATGAGATTATTATTTGGACCATACGGAGTAGAGAATAATGGAAGCCTTCCAGCGCCAGCCACCAGTAACACCGTAAAATGAGCTAAAGTGTGGCTACACACAAAATGAACTGGACTAGATGCAATAAGGAAGGTAGTCTCGTCTTAGCACAAAAGTCTGAACAGCGAATGTCCAGAAGATAGCCGTAAATAGTTAATCCCTCACTTCAGGTCCAACCCCTAAACTATATCCGGAATTCGAGATCCACCTGGAAAATCAACCAAGCGCATTTTAGATCACTACAAAGTTCAACCTTGGAACCTTTCGATCAGCTCAAGCTTCCTCGAGAGCTGAGGCCAGACATTTGAAACCGACCTCGTTGTCTCGTGATCCAACCGTTGGGACGGGAAATGTCGAAGATATGCCTTTGCTCTATCTATTTTGGACTCGGGTTTTGCGACCAAGCTCTTCAAGCCAGGCAAACCGGAAAAGTAACTCAGTCTGGCCGGATTGCAATTCGTTCAAGCTTCTCAGTTGACACAAAGTGCAAATAGTAAGTAAATAGGCGTAGTCTACTACTCAAGATCTATTCAAGTATTTCTTTTTCCACGACCAGTCTAATCCATAGGGCCACCTACATAGTAAAACGAGCACTGATTGAGGTCACTATGTCACTTGTGTTAGTTGCATGATTTTCAAATTACTGCCAGTGTATTGGCTCGGAGTTCGGAGCTGATATTCCAACACTCCTGGCATCTTTCTAGAAATTGCAAACCCATTACTCGCCACGCGAGCAATCCTAGAGGAATGTCCTAGAAGATCCACAACGAATAGTAACTTCGGCAAAGTGCGGAGAGATAACAACAGCCGCTCTTATGTATGGCTCGTGAGGCCCCCTGGACGCCTGTCGAGTTTTTTTGGTAAATTAATACTACGTAACTAATACTAAAGTCAACTAGTTAACTAAATCAGTTATTGCCCACATAGTCAAAGCGCTAATTCTTGCGTGACATTTCGCATGTACGAGCCTTCAAGCTTCCCATGCATGTATCCTTTCAACTAACAATCCGGCAAGATAAACATGACTAGTAGTGCATATGATTGGCTGCATTTGATGTAACCCCAGCAGGGGATATGAACTTGTGGAGGTTAGGCTTGCGAGCTCCTCACACTGATAACGACCAGTTTTGATGAAACAGTGGTGTCCCTCATTGTTTATAAATTCCCTGGGCCCCATTTCTGTGCGTGCCTTTTGTACCTGTCGAGTTCCAAGATTGTCATCGAGGCATTTTTCCGTACTGTTGCCCGCCCAACATGGCATCCAACGAAGCCGATGTCAAGACGGCAGAAACTCAGGATTCCAAGACCGCAGAGACTCATGATGTCTCTCCGATTCCTGAGACTAAAGAGACAGTTGATCAAAAGGACAACACTTTCACAAGAGATAATGATTTAGAGCATGGATTGAAATATGAGACCGAGGAAGAAGGCCAGACTGCGGTCGTAGAAACGGCCAATGATCTTGTTACAAAGGTCATTCACGTCGAAGATGATCCAGATATGCCTGTGATAACCTTTCGTGTTGTTTTTCTCGGTTAGTTGGAGAACCGGTGAGCTGCTCGAAAAAGGCAATTTTTACTGACCATGGCGTAGGTCTCGGACTTTCTATTTTTGGCTCCGTCCTTCAGGAAATCTTCTACTTCAAACCTCAGACTATCTTCGTTTCTTTGGTTTTCTTGACCGTTTGGGCCTACATTCTTGGTGATTTGATGGCCGTGCTTATCCCGAGGGAAATTGATTGGAAGATTGGTGGGCTTCACATCACTGATGGTGGATTCCTACGTTTCATCAACCCAGGTCCATTTAATTCCAAAGAACATGCTGTAGGTCATGAAGAGGGGAAAAAAAGAAATTGGATTGGCCACTAATTTTATCTCAGGCAATCACAATCATGGCATCAGCAGCTGCACAGTCGGCCTTAGCTACCGAGGCGCTGGCTGCTCAGTACCTCTTTTACGGAGGCTATCCGAACAAAGGAGCCGGTATTTTCATTGTCTTGACATCTCAGCTTATCGGCTTCGGCATTTCTGGGCTTTTGCGCGATGTACTCGTATTCCCAACGAAGATGGTCTGGCCAATGACGATCCCTGTTTCTAGCTTGCTTGAGACAATCCACAAAGACCGGAAGGAGACAAAGCGAAAGATGCGGATATGGTATATGGTCTTCTTGGCTATTTTTGTATGGGAGATCTTTCCCGAATATATTTTCACCACCTTGATCGGATTCTCCATCTTTTGTCTTGCCGACCAGCACAACCTATTCTTCACCAACTTCTTCGGCGGAGCCACAGGAAATGAAGGTCTCGGCGTGCTCAACTGGTCATTCGACTGGAATTATATCGCCCCTTTTTTCAACCCGCTTTGGTATCCCCTGCAAAGTACCGTCAATACCTTGATTGGAATTATTGGCTGTTACGCACTCTTCATAGGTCATTCAACTATCCTAAGTTACCCAACTCGCAATTGTATACTGATCCGGTGTCGTCTTTAGGGTTATACTACGGCAATATCTGGGAGGCCAAGAGTCTGCCTTTTATGTCTCAAAGCTTGTTTAATCTTACGGATGCAAATTCGACTGTTTACAATATCTACAACCAATCGCTCATCTTGAATGATAAATTCGAGATTGACAACGACGCGCTCGATGCTCAAGGTATCCCATACTTGACAGCAACCTACATTGCCTACCTCATCACCACGAATATGGGTATGACGGCCACAATTGTTTACATGTTTTTGTGGAACCGAGATGATCTCAAGGCTGCCTGGAGCTGGGCACACCCTGCAGAACTCCGGAGAATCTTTTCTCATGGAGGGCTGAGATTTTGGCGTAATCAGGAGAGCGCCGAGGATAGATTGCAAAGAAAGCATGATGATCCGACCCTTGACCCCCATTACAAGCTGATGTTGAGGAACAAATACCGCGAAGTACCATTGTGGTGGTGGGCTGCTGTTCTTGCTGCCTGCTGGGCTGTTGGTCTCGGTTGTCTTTACGCTATGCACGTAAGTAGTTGCTGATGACTTCTCACGGAACTTTGTCCCTGTTTTGATTTCAAATCATTTTTTGGAAGTTTCTAACAATAGTGGTAGTCTACTTTACCCTGGTGGGGATTCTTACTTTCCACGCTGTTCACTTTCGTCTTCGTCCTCTTTTTCGGCGCCCAGATGGGAATGACGGGTTTCCAATTTAACCAGCAACCTGTATGTCAGATGTTGGCTGGATATTTGTTCCCTGGTCGACCACTTGCCAACTTTTATTTTACTTGCTACACATTCAACGCCACTCAACAAGCTCAGCTTTTGGCCAAGGACTTGCGATTGGCTCAGTATTCACATTTACCACCCCGCATCACCTTCGCGATTCAAGTTACTGGTTGCGTAGTCGGAGGGCTTATGAATTGGGTTATCATGGATACCGTTGTGGCTGCCCAGGCACCTCTTTTGAAGGCCATTCAAGGGTCCAGCATTTGGTCCGGACAGAACATCCAACAATTCAACTCCCTGGCCATAGCATGGAGTATCGCGCCCAAAATGTTCAGTATTGGCGCACGTTATGAATGGGTAACGATCGTTTTCCTTTTGGGATTCATCGTCCCTGTACCCGCATACCTCATGTACAAGTTTACCGGCAACCGACTTTGGGGCTATCTTAATCCGTCAATCATTCTCTGGTTCATGGGAAATCTTTTCGTCGGTATCAACGCTGGATTCACGACCTTCTTCGTCATCGCATTCGTTTTCCAATGGTACATCCGAAAGTACCATCCCAGATTCTTCATCGAATGGAACTATCTCATCTCAGCAGCGTTGGATGGCGGTACCCAAATCATGGTCTTCATCCTTACTTTTGCTGTTGCAGGAGGCAGTGGTACCGCTCACCCATTCCCTACCTGGGCAGGAAACCCAGATTTATCGCTGCACAATACAGACTATTGCATGGTTAATCCTGCAAATCAGGGATAGTGGATCTGCCTGACTGTCCCGAAAGTGTTAGGACTGGTGCTTCGAGAACAATGTTTAAATGTAAATCACGCTTGGAGCGATGAGGGATTGATTAGCAACACTTGCTGGGAAGCATGACTTAGCTTGATAGGCCAGCGTTGTGCTACCGCATCGGCAAAGGCTACTGACGCCACATTATGTGCGCTCGAAGATAATTAAAGCTCTAATTGCTAATTATAACACTGGAATTTTAATTCTTGATCAATTATCAAGTTTATTTTTGTATCCGGTATCCTAAAACCTAATAGTATATCAAAGGAATGTGCGCATTACCTAGGTATCTGCTTGAAATGGTCCAATCTCAGTCAGATACATGGTTATTATCTACATGATTACCGGGGAGGTTCAAAACCTTGATCTGGTAATTTTGAAACTAGGCATCTGTCTGTTATAGCTTGGGATATCCTTCATTGCATGATAAACGTAGGAGTTTAGAATCAAATTAATGACTCTGGAGGCATTTTCAAACACCTTGGCAGACTTAAGCTTTGGTGCCTCGACAAATAAGACTCTTAAGGAGTTCTAACTTCTCAGACCTGTGATAAATGTTTCAGCACACTATTGAAAATCCCCGCCTGCGACATCAGGACACCTCTAAGAGTTCTTTTTCCGAAAGGTATTAAGCTTGAGACTGTTCATTAAGGCCTTCAGAGCCATCGATTTGATTGTGGAGCTTTTCATACTGACTGACAAACTCCTCGAAAAGCTTATTGAGTGCCAACGAGCTCAAAGGATTTTTATCATCATTTTGATCCATATAACATAGCATGTTATGAATCTCGAATGTGATAGCGAGTAGGATCCCCAGCTCAGACTCCTTGAAAAGTTGTTCTCCTGAATCTGAGTCGCCAGTCTTTTTGTTCCATTCCTTTGCGTACTCATCGCAGAAGTGCCTTTTTTTCTCTTCCGTGTAAGGTCGACATGAGGCGATTTGACTCTCCTCATCGAACCATTGAAACATCTTTTGCAGAAAGTGTCCACCAATATCAAATGCTCCATAGTTTTGGAAGACGAATTCAAAATCGATCAGGGCAATTTTGCTTCCTCGCTCTGCAGGGCTATTCTTCACCATCACATTCATGAATTGAACATCATGGATGCACCATCCTTTTTTCCCTCCAATGGATTCCAGCTTATCACTTGCCCATTTCAATTTAGAAGCAAAGTCATAGTCGACAAGCTGATCTATTCCCACGCCTCCCTCATGAGCCAGCCTTTTCAACTTGTCCATTTGATGGTACTTGGCAAGCTCTCTAGTTATTGTATTGTAATATACTGCCACGGGCTTCTTCTCAAGTTTCGTGTCCAAGGTATGGAAAGCGGCATACTCTCTCGCAACTTGAGCACGAATATCTTCATCTTCGACATCTTTCGGTTCCAGATTGCGCGCATCCAAGAACTCGTCAATCCTACCATAAGCGCCATCCTCTGTCTGAAAAAAGCCATACAATTTCGCGCCGTGGCCCTTTTCGCCGTAATCCTGGCACAATTGTGCCTCGTCATGCTTATTTGGCACTAAGTGCTTGAAAATTTCGATTTCGCCATCAAATTCGCCGTTGATTTTGAGAAAGATCTTTAGCTGTTCGAGGGGCGTGCCGATCTGCGGCTTTGGCCGTTCCACGATGCAGTTTAAATTCGCATATCCAGATTTGTATGTCACGATGAGTTCTTCGGGATTTACATGTGGCCATTCCTTAGGTGCAAATGCGCTGACAATGTCTTTTATCATCTCTTTGGACAACTTCCCATCATCTGGGACTCTCACAGGAACCCTTACGCAGGTTACCATTTTCACTGCCCAATACAGCCGTCTCGGTTTGCAATTCAGGATCTAGAGAGAAATGAAGCCTGCCATAATTCGCTCAACAAGAGTCAGAAAGATCTTTATAGATTCTTTGGGACGGATACCTCCAAAGCTAGATCTCTGTATAGACACTTTAGTGACCTTGTCATCCACTAAATTTGTGAGTAATCAACGCACTGCCTGTTGGTTTGTTAGTGACAAACATTTTTAATTGTGTAATCCAGAAGCATCTTACTGCCTTGAAAGGATAGAGTTATTACGGAACAAGGGAAATGCAACCAACGTACCTGATCCATCCATCGATGCATAAGGAATGGGAAATAGCCAGATTCAAGCGAGGCTAACATTATTGTGGGGAAGTGTCAAGCTCCTTGCAAAAAATTGTACGTAATTGATGTAGTAGTAGCAAGTAGACATGTTGCATTGAAATAGTTCCAAAAATTCATTTTCAGCCCCATTGCCAGCAGGTTAGCAAACCAGTGGTTTGAAACATTTCTCTGGAATGGCCAAATCAACGGATTCATATATGCTGCCTAGGTAGGGTTAGGGTATCTACCTTCATAGTGTCAGAACAGGTCCTCAAAGCGAGTCTCGGAGGTATGAAGATTCACACTGTCACCGAGATGAAAGATAAACGACGGCTCTGGATCAAATCCTGCCCTACGCATGCTCGGATTTCAGAGTGACGTATCTTCTCTTCTATTTTTGTTCACAGTCAAAATTTGAAGAAGGGGGGCTCTCTATGTACAATTTCGTAGCGCACGCGGCAAGCGAGGAGAATGCTGGAAAAATGAAATATATATAATAATACACTGTAGAATTCAGGTCATAAATTGATATCGAAGCTTGTGCCACACCCGCAGTTGCTTGTGGCTCGCGGATTATTAACCTTAAATTGACTTCCAATCAGCTCAGTCGTAAAGTCGACAGTGCTGCCGGACAAAAGTTCAAGGGATGGTTGGTCCATAACGACTCTGGCTTGGCCATTCGGCACAGCTTCATCAGTCTTCGCCGGTTCGAAGACTGTGTCCTCCGCGTCGTCGACTTTCGAAGAGGGTTCCAGTGACATGAGATATTGGAAACCGTGGCAGCCGCCGCTAGTCACGGTAATTCGCAGATGCTGACTTTCCTCGGACGAGGCCGTAATTTCACTAAGGCGCTGATCTCGGTTAGAATGCAGGTACGTTCAAAAAGTGCAACTTGGATTTTGCAAGGGTAAAAAATGGGTTTGATCTAATCCGAATGATCCATGACGGAGTCTTGAAGACATTTCTGATATTCTCCAACGGATAAAGGTTTTCCGACGAGAACAGCTAATACGGCTCACATCAAAAGGTACAACGATATATTTCGTACATACCTTTATTGCTCGAGGAGATATTTCTATGAACAGTGGATTGCCATCGTCGTCGTTTCTCGGGTTCAAAGTCGCAACAGCTGGCTCGGCCTTGAACTTTGTCGTGGAGAACTGCCGAAGCGGTTGAATGCAATAGTATGAATTCGAAGCGAGTGACTTGGCTGGTATTTGTCGACTTGAACTCGAATTAGGACTCTTGCTGGATGTAGAAAACGCTGAACTCTTGGAAGGCGTGTGTGTGAAGAGGCAAATCGGACGTCGGCGTTCCAGTCGAGTAAGCCTGCCGACAGGAACAGCTTGACGCTGTACAGCACGGTACGTGCTCTGTACAACCCTAGGCTGCGACATTGTAAAAGGTGCTTTCACAAATCACGACTGCTCGGCTATATCGTGGAGGAACTTGCGCATATTGATGGAAGGAAAATTCGTTGAATAGATGTTGACGTCGAAATAATCATCTGCCTATCTTATCGTCTCTCTCCGCCTTGGGCAGTTCCGTGTACAGCTGCTTACAAATCCTCGGGTCATGGTTCCTGGCTTATGTAATGAGGTAAAAACAAGCTAGTGCCAAACTGGACTAGCGAATGTTGACATCCTTATCGATAGCGAAAAATCCCCGCTGAAGAATCTCTGAAGAAAATCATCGGGTGGATTTTTATACAGGAATACATCTTCCGGCTGACTTGATCTTTCATTTATTATAAGTATAGAGATATATTTTTTATAAAAGATAATCGTCTCCTGAGCAATGGGGTCTATACTTCATTTCCGAAAAATCAAAGAAGGGCCACCATTGCCTTACCATGACGACATACGAGCCTATCGACGCGAATATGCAGCAGCTTTGGATGAGCAGGATCCTCTTCGATCGTACCGAGATCAGTTTCTAATTCCCTCAAAGAAAGATCTCCTCAGAAGGAATTTGTCGGATTCAGAAGGTACGTGATTATATGTCATCCGGGATTTTTCATCTCTCCGCCGAGTAGCAGGCAGATGAACCTGTAAACCCATATTGACTATCTGTATAGGAGACGATGGGTCAGATCCTCGCTGTACCTACTTATGTGGGAATTCGCTTGGTCTTCAACCGAAGAATCTTCGCAGGTATCTCGATCAATACCTGAGATCATGGGCTATTAAAGGAGTAACGGGGCATTTCGTGTCTCACGATGACGCTCTTTTGCCTCCCTACTTACATGTCGACGATGCAGGCTCAAAACTGCTGGCTCCGATCGTAGGAGCTCTTCCCAGCGAAGTCGCTGTTATGGGGACATTGACTGGAAATCTCCACATCTTAATGAGTAGTTTTTATCGGCCAACGAATGACCGCCACAAAATTATATTAGAAGGGAAAGCGTTCCCGAGTGATCATGTATAGACTTTCCTTGATACAACCTTCCCTTCATAAAATGGGCGTGATTGCTTGTTCCGATTGGGCTGACTTCTTTGGGACAGTACGCTGTTGAATCTCAGATCCAACTTCACAATTTCGATCCTGTCACCTCCATGGTCCTCATCGAGCCCGAAGATACTGAGAATCCTATACTCAGCACGGAACAAATCTTGCGGGTTATTGACGACAACGCTATGGATACAGCTTTAATTCTTCTTCCAGGCGTACAATATTACACAGGCCAGTACTTCGATATCAAAACTATCACCGCCCATGCGCACTCAAAGGGAATCTTTATCGGCTGGGACTGTGCCCACGCTGTAGGGAATGTGGAATTGCAATTACACGAATGGGACGTCGACTTTGCGACTTGGTGTCACTACAAATACGTCAATAGTGGACCAGGAGCGATGGCAGGGTTATTCGTTCATGAAAAGCACGGCAAAGTCGATCACGAAGATTCCAACAAAAGTTCATATCGACCTCGCCTGGCTGGCTGGTGGGGCCACGATAAGAAGACGCGATTTCAAATGGATAACAGTATGTTTTTGCCTTCTTGCTCAAAATGGAACTAAACGAGAGAGAAAGAAGAAGACTAACTTACTGGTTTTCACTCTAATCACAGAATTTATTCCACAGGAAGGAGCAGCGGGCTATCAAATTTCAAACCCTTCTGTTCTCGACCTCAGCGCCGTGGCCTCGTCTCTAGAAATCTTCAATCAAGCTACAATGCCTGCTTTGAGGAAAAAATCATTGGAACTCACCGGCTACCTTGAACATCTTCTTCTAAAGTATCCGCTTGACGATACACTGTCTTCGACTTCATCGACTACTCCTTCTTCTTCTGCTTCTGCTGAAAGACCGTATAAGATCATCACTCCATCAAACCCGTCTGAGCGAGGTGCGCAGCTGAGTATCCTGCTCCAGCCAAGCTTGTTAGACAAGGTTCTTCAAATCCTTGAGGAGAACGGTGTTGTCATTGATGAACGCAAACCGGACGTTGTGCGTGTAGCGCCGGCACCCTTGTATAATACGTTTACGGATGTGTGGGAATTTCATCGTGTTTTTGTGATGGCTTGCAGAGAAGCCGTCAAGGCTAGGGATAGAAATACAGACGAAAATTAGAAGAGGTAGAAGCACCTGCATTAATATTTACCTAGGTAGAATTGAGCATGTTATTGACTATGCACCGCTTCGAAATTTTTAATTACCATACACTAGCTATCTACCTACACGCGAATCAACGTCATTCTCACTATAAAAATCGTTGTGAATCGTAACCTGTTTATAATAAAAGCAACTCTCCTCCAGCTGCACCACCGCCCTCCCGCGGTTGATAGATTTGCTGCTGATTTTGATTCACCACGTAGTGCATCGTCTGACCCGTTCCTCCCAATCCCCCCAACCCATTGTCCTCTCGACCACCAAGGTCTAGATTTGCCATTTGCTGAGATGTGACGTTGTTGAAATAAGCTTCTGCCGCATTAGCTGCCGCAGAAACATCGCCAGTGTTTCCCACTGTCCCGTTTTGGGGCTGAGAGGCAGCGGCGGTAGCACCGGCGACAGAATTGGCAGATGAGGATGATTGTCCAGCTGCCAATCCTGAAGATGTAGGATCGTACGCGAACAAAGCAGCTCCTTTTTGCAGTTCGCTGATATTCGGCCGTTTTACGAGAGCAGGACTATCAACCAGTCGCTTTGGCCGGGCTGATCTGAACACCTGCTGAACAGGCTTAAGATATACGGTGGCCAAGGTACCAACGTTAAGACATAGCTCTTCCAAAGTGTTTGGTTCTAGTTTCTCGCTTTCGGCTGTAATGGGGGGCTTTTCACCCATGACGATTTCCTTGGCGGCAGCTGGGTCCGTAGAGAGCAGTCGCCAATACATGTACCCTCTATCGCGCAGGTCTGGGTCGTCTGTATCCTCGGTGCACCATTTGAGCACTTCGGGAACTATTTGTTGACCTTTTGTGGGCCGCTGAATAAACAGTTTCACTGTTGCCGTAAGCAAGGCCAGCTGTACTTCGATGGGCTCGTCGTGGAATGTCGCCAGATAATCCTGCAGTAAACCGTCCGAATTCTCAATGCGATCTGCATATTGGCCGATAATCCAGATAATGGCTGCCTTGGCCTCGGGCTCATCCAGTTCGTCGATGTTCTGAATAACGGCCCCAATGATTCCCTCGTACTGGTTGGGATACTTCCGAAATATGTTGCGAATCACAACCGTGGCTTCCTGCACAATGTAAGGTACCTTGGCATGCACAAGCTCCAAGAGTGTATCAATGCATTGCCGTGCCGCAGAGCTGATTTTAATGGCCAATTTGCCAATAGCCCGCACTGCCTTTCGTACAAAGTGAACATCAATCTCGGAAGCATATCTAGAGCCACTCCGTTAGTATAGCGATACAATTATGGATGTGCATAATTCCACATACTCTCGCAACTCAGCTAGCACGACGCTGATATTCTCTTCTGACGCAAGCATAAATATCAATTCCAACTTGGTCACTTTGACATATATCGGGTCGTTGTATTTACAGAAAAAGACCCGTATATCGTTTCGGAGCACCTCGGGCCGTTTCTGTAAGATCAAAATTGCATTGCGTAAAGCGAGATATTGCACTTCGGGAGGTTTAGAGAGTAGTGTGACCAGAGGTGGTGACAGCTTTTTCGAAAGAGCGGTAACTTGCTTTTCGTCACTAATATAGTTCATCAAGTAGAGAATGACTCGGATTGAGGTCAGAACAACTGCGGAATTAGAATGAGACAAACGAGGCGCGACACGCTCCGCTAGAAGGAGCGCCTCGCCCGAGTCTTTGGGGACATAAGCCATGAGGGATTCGAGAATATAAGTTTGGCCCCATCTGATAATTCGTCAGTCCTGTGTTGTGAAATATTGATAAGCAACGACATACTCTGAGCAATCCGCCAGGACAGAAACCACTTTGGACGCGCTAGCATAGTCTATCGTCAGAGATATCGATTCGCTGCGCTCCCAAATATCCACCAAAGCGGCCAAGACACTAGAGACGACGGTTGGATTCTCATCTCTCAACATCTTGTTCAGTCGATCGATCAGGTCTGAGCTTTCCACCAACTTTTTGTGGTGGTCATATAATTTAGCAACACAGAAAGCAGCCGTCTTCCGGACGTAGGGATCAACGTCGACCATCAAATGTTTCACGGGCTGAACCGTCGCCTCCACGAATTCGCGGACGTGGATGTACGATATGGTTCTAAGCGCCAGAGCACGCACAAGTGGGTTGTGATCGTCCATGTCCTAGTGAAAAAGTCAGTTACATGTAGTCCTGACATGTATCTCCCAGTACGTACATCTACCAAGATGGGCAGTGCTTTCAGCGCAATTTCCGGCTTCGCTCTTGCATAGTTGACCAAATACAGGAAGCACCTGTGGCAATAACCGTCAGTCTATTTCTTGTCTAGCCCACTTCTCCAATCCACGTACATTTTTTTAATTTCAAGACTGGGAATGGTCATGCAGGCGACAATGTCCGGGAATAATCCCACCATATCATTATTACTCATTGTCATATTGGCGACGATTTTTTTGAGCGCGATCTTCTTTGCCGAATGATTCTTGTCTTTTTTCCCTCCGCTATTCAGCTCTTGACGCAATTCGGCGACTTTCCCCTGTTTTGGTAGAGAGTATTTTAGTGAACGTTGTTGACTGAATGTCGAATGAGGGAGTATGTTCATGTTCATTGTGGAAACACAGGCGAAAACAATTTTTGAGACAGGAAAGACAGCCAGAGGATGTCATGAATTGTATCACTTACCCTCGCAAAGAGCTTCGCATCTCCGCCGCCGGAACTCATGGTGTATAGTTATATGGGACGAGCGAAGACTGTCAAGTGCAAGGCGACGAATAATTGACTAGACAACGATTGGCACGATAGCACGAAATACTTCCAATGGACAAATGCTCGTGCGACCAGCCGGTCACATGGAATATCGAATGTGTGCTGCGAAAAGTGAGGGGAAGTTCTCAAGGCGTTGCTTCGTTTCCTCGTAGCGCCGTCAAATGGTTGTTCTTGAGCTTCGGGTTCTATCGAGCTGTAGATGATTCCAAGACATTCACTGTTTCTGGAGATTAGAAACGCAAACTATCGAAAGAGATCTGTAAAGGCCCAAAACATGCGCTGCACGGTTGTAGTAGAGGACGTACTTATTTATAGCGACAAGAGGGAAAACGATCTCGCATCGTCGGTTCTGGGAATCATTTCGGGTTTGCTGACAAGTGAGAAAATGGGCAGTATCGTTCTGGGAAATAGTTCAACCAATAAAGTCTCTGTCGCAAGGAGGAAATCAGATGTTCGTCGCAACAAGCAACGAGACACAATCAGAGCAAGTTGAAGCTCTCTTGAAGAAAGGGGACTTTTTAGAGCAGAGGAGGGCGGCGGGCTGACCAATCACCCTCCGCCGCGGAACGTTGTGGATGTCTTTGTCCGTCGGCTCATACTGATTTTAACCAACGACATTCTCTATCTAACTGGCAAGTTAACGAGCACACTCGTCTTCCAGCGTCTTCATCATATTCGCAACTTTGCAATAGGATGTCTTTGACTGAAGCTCTCCCGCCACCCAGCTGGGTGGTGGAAATGAACACTCCTCTCGCCAAACGGTCGTCGAAATCCAACAACTTGCGCAATCCGCCGGGCTTCACCACTACCACGGGCAGGACATCAGGCAAACAAGTAGGCCACACTGCCGATATTCTCGGGGTCTGAAGCCTTTTACCATAAAATATACTGACACCCGACACAGCAAGAAACCCGTTCAGCCGTTGATCGCAAACCCATCGAGACCGAGACCCTCAAATTGAAAAAGGCATGGGAAGTCGCTCTCGCGCCGTCCAAACAGATCCCCATGAATGCAATCATGATGTACATGTCCGGCAACAGTCTGCAAATCTTCAGTATCATGATGGTATTCATGCTTTTCAAAGGCCCTATCCAGGGCCTGCTTGCCACAAACGTGCAGTTTGTGAAATTCGAGACCGACGCCAATAAGGCCAAGATCTGGGGCTGCAAGGCGGTTTATGTGCTGATGCAGTTTGCGTTGTTGGGAATGGGTGTGTGGAAGGTCAATGCTATGGGGTTGCTACCGTACGTATTATCCCTTTGGCTACCTCGGAATTTTGTTCGGTATATACTTTTTTCTCGAATATTACTGACTGCTTGTGTTTTACTCTGCAGGACTACGAGGTCGGACTGGTTGGCCTGGGAGTCGGAGAGGACTTCTCTAGAGCGAGCTTATTTCGCCTTTGGCTGAGCAAAAGGTGCTCGACATAAAGTGCGCTAAAAGCAGAACAAATTATCTAGTTTTTTCGTCGCAAGCAAGATATCGCTGTATCCTCGTTATCAGAAATATCATTTTAATTGATATCAGACTCCATAATTAATATACAGCATGATTAACGGTTTTCGCTATCCAGTCGAAATATCCATGAATGCATATAAACCACTCAGGCCGTTAAGGTCCGGGTATCTGCCAATTCGCGCAGCCGTCTTTCTTCTCTCCATTCCGGCCCACGATGGATCAGAATATACAACAGCGGCGTCGTAGCCAGCATCACCAGCGCAACAAAAGTATAACACCAACCGATACCCATAGCCCTCAGCATAGGCTCAATTACCGCCGTGGCACCAGCACCTAGCAGACAGCGCGTAATATTGTTCCCTGCTGTGGCGGTAGCAGCTTTATTGGGATACAAATCGATCAACAAGGTACTTACCGTGTTAAACGAGCCCGTAAGACAAAACCCCATGAAGAAAGTGATGGTGGTGGGCGCTGCGATGTGTACTCCGTAATGCAACACCCATCCAAAGACAATAATCAAGAAGATCGCCGCCATGATCAACGGAAATGCAATTTGTAATCGAGCCTTTTCAATTGGGAAGTTTTTCAAATCGGCATGTCGGTTTCGAACCACGGACAGTCCAAGCCGAGTTGCGATACGTCGATAATTGAAGTCCAAAACTTTCCCGTTGCAGACGGCGGCGAGTGCAGAGCCTGCGCCATAAGGTAGATAGCATAATCCTATCTCGAGATCGTTCAGACTGTAGATACTGGCATAAAGCGAAGTCATGCCTATTGCCACGTCGTAGAACCCCGCGAAGAAAATCGAGTTTATAATGAATAAAACAGCCGTGTCCTTTTGCAAGACTATAGCCAGAGTAGGTAAGGGGTTTGGAAACGACAATTTTGGCGGATTTCCAGCGGGCAGTGTGTCTTCAGCAGCAATTCGATCCTTTTCCGACATCTCCCTCCGAGCCTTGAGATAGGAGAATAGCGACATATTCCACGTCGGCGGAGGGATGGATCCATTTCCGACGATTCTCCGGCTTGTCTCGGGGTAGAAGACGATGAATTGTACGAGCCATACCGCGGCGATGATGAAGAGGAACCAAAAGATAGCTCTCCAGCCGAGATACTGCGCAAGAAGTCCACCGATGACGGGACCAATGGCAGGACCGAGTAGTGAGCCCGCCGTTACGAAGCCCATGTAACTTCCTCGCTCAGCCACTGAGGCAATATCCGCAATGACTCCGGCGGATAATGCGATGGTCGTGCTACTTCCTGCGCTCTGCATGCATCGAAGAACGAAGAGGGCGGCATAGCTGCTTTGCAGCGCCAACCCGAGATTTGCGCATAGGTAGATGATGAAGCATAGAAGATATGCTGGACGGCGTCCTGCATTGTCCGCAAAATCCCCAATGAAAACGGGGGCAATGCCTTGAAAGATCTGTATAAATTTGTCAGCAGGGCCAAATAGCAGACAACCCGGGACATTGGGAGCACCTGGGCAGTGAGTGCAACCCACCATGTAACTAGTCATTGTCAAATTGATCAAAGAAATAGAAACATTCAAATCATCTGCCAATGTATTCATTGCCGGAAAATAAATCTGCGACGACAATGGCGAAAAAAGAGCCGCGCACGAGGCGCAAATAACAATATATCGCTTCAGACCAGGCGGGAAAACAGAATATTCCACAGATGAAGACGTTGTAGCCCTAGTTCCGCTACGCTCAAGATCGGCTGCTTCTGCTGCAGTTGAAGTCTCGGTATTAAGCACTGCATATTGTCGTGGTGAATCAACGGCTTCTTCTGAAGACGTCACATCTCTCAATTTGGGTCGCTGGCTCGCATCGTGACCACTGCAACAATCCTCGTCGTTGACTCTGCTATTTTCGGCCCAGTCATGCTCGCGCAAGGATGATATTGCGGTCTGATCTGTGCCAGTAACATCCGTTGAGGTCACGGTATGGCTTTGTCCTGGACATTCATCGCCAGTTGCCATTGAGTTTTATGTTCTATCAGGTTTGAGTTTGTTGGACGGAGTGCGTTTGATTTTTGATCCACTGTAGCGCATAACGGAGGATACCAGGCCCAGAACTCAACTTTCACTTGCAGAAGATCTCTCCAATGAACCTTTCCGGGGTGTGAGATTCATATTATATGAACTTTGGAACATTCGTCAATTCCATCCACAGTCATGCAAAAACTGATCAACGGACATACCATCATCCTCACTGGCTCCACCGTACGCACGTATAGAGCAAGCAAAGCAAAAGAGACGAGGCTACCATCGGCAAAACAAAAGCATACAAATCACCTTCCTTGATAAGCTAATTGCAATGTATCGTATTTATCCAAAGGCCCAGTTCTCAAACAGAAATTTTGCTGCAAATCCTTATACTTGCAGAAGTACAAGCCAACCACAGCGGCTCTTCGACCTCGGTGCGGATTCGGTACTGTGCCGTCTTTACCGATAGAATTGTATTCCAATGTTTCGGGTGAGCGGAACCCGATACCGGGCTATGGAATGTTATCCAAAAATGTCAATTTTACGATGACTTAATAATTGAGAGGCATCGTCGGAAAAAAATCCCTTAGCTATAACAGCTACTTTAGTAGAGGTACAGATGATTTGCTGATACCTATCTGAGCAGGCCAGGGCCGCTTAATATCGGCTTAGGATGGCATATTATTATGCACTCTTACTTCGGTACACAAACACGATACATGGAGATGGAGGAGATGGAGGAGATGGACACATGTGCATTAGTTAAGTACAAGATCATGCAAATGGGGTCCTCGGTAATTGGACCTTGGTGTAACACACTCAAGGAATCTAGAATGAAAACATTCAACATCACGCATGCATGAGACGAGACGCAAAGACATGAAAACAAAACTATGACAAAAAATGGTGCTCATAGCAAAAACACGACTGGAGACGCAAGACACAAGACACAAGATATTAAGAGAGGGAAAAAAATGAATGACATTTCAGCGCAGATTTTCGTATCCTACTTACACATATACCACAAGCTCACTCGAACTTCAACCTAAGGAGACAAGTCTACTTTTCGTCATCCCATCCAACCCAGCTTCGAGGCATCAGACGCCAAATTTTGACTTCGCCGCTTTTCAAATCACCCAATTTGAAGCTCTCCTGTTTGACTTTTTTACTCTCGCGCCCTTGTTCCCATGCGTGAATCTTCTTCTTCGTCCCGTCCCAGTCAACAACTACCCCAACATGGTCGGGCTTCCCAACTTCCGCACTGTACTTTTGATGAAGCCCGCCCTTGTGACCCTGAAACCGTGCGTTGCGGAATGTGATAATATCGCCAGCTCGGATCTCGTCGTGTTGCTGCACAGATGCATTGGCCAGGTTCGCGTATACCAAGGCGCCATACGCGCGTGTACCCACGGGCATAAGGACGTCTTTGAGCGGAGTGAGCAAATGCTGCACGAGCCCATGAGACGTTCCGTCACCAACTGTCGAGTTCTGCACGGAACTTGCTGCTGCCGAGATCTTGCTGCCAAATCGTTCGTGGGCGAGCTCTAGCTGATCTTGTCGAAGCTTGCTAGGAGGCGCCTCGTGTCTCTGCTCAAAGGAAACGTCGCTGGGGTTCTTGGCATCAAACGTGACTTCAATCACGGTCTGAGAGTAGTCCGCAAACAGAACGTAGACTTGCTTGTTCACCGTGGACTTGCCACCACGTTTGCTCGTCGTAGATTCTTCAATCTCTAACAGCAGATCTTTACGGTTCTGGAATACCGGAGGTGGCATGCTCGGCTGCGTCCACCAGAAAGTGCTTTCACCCAAATCGACATCTGTCGCAATGTAGCCCTTGTCCACTGCAGGACGTTGAATGTCCATTGATCGACGCGCGGAGTTCATAGTTCTATTAATATCGAAACTTTGTCGATATCGAGGGGTCTCCGTCGTAGGCGACGATGGTGTTGGAGCTGCCTTCTCCGGTGGAGGTGGCGGTGGAGCAACGACCCTTTCCGGGGGTGGTGGAGGAGGGGGGGCCTGTGGTTGAAAGATACTGCTTTCTCCCTTGTCATCATGGTCATCCCTTCGTGGTGGTGGGGGAGGATTCGATGGCAGTGAGGGCACGTTAGGACGGCCGGAATCGTATCGGTAAGGATCGTACTCTTCACCACTATCTTGATTATCGACATCATCTTCTTCATCCTCTGCAGTGGTGAGATCCCTGGGAAGTGGCGGAGGTGGGGGTGCAGTTCTTGGAATATCCATCGAAGTTCGTTTATTAGGTGGCTGACTGGGCAAAGGAGGCGGAGACATAGCTCGAGAAGCTGAAGGTGGAAGAGGCGGTGGACCTCTGGGAGACTGTGGTGACAAATCGTCTCCGATATCCTCGACGCTGGATTCGCGTCCGTGGGACTTGAGCGCGTCCTTATATTTAGCCGTAGGAGCAATATCAGTATCATAATCTGCTTCATATTCCGTAGTCTCGTCTTGCATATCCTCAGTCTTGGAGATTGGTGATTGAACAAAGCTATGTCTGGTTTCCGATGTACCTTGCCGGGACAGTGCACCAGGTGGAGGCGGAGGTGGTCGAGTCTGTGGAGCATGAGTTGGAATTGGAGGAGGGCCTCGACTGAAACGTCTCTCCGACGTGGTTGTCGATTTCGTAGAATCATAGGTTGAAGAGCGACGAGGAGGGGGCGGAGGAGTGTCAGGTGCAGCACCTTGCGCAAGTGTCGTATTCAACGACATTTTTCCGGTGTGAATTGAGAGTTCATCGTCAGATTCTGACCCAGGGCTTAATGATACAGGAGACCGAGGGGTCTCAACTGAGGGCCGAGAATCAGGGACCGGTGGCGCCGCAGGTTGGGATCCGGGCACAGGAGGAGGGGCCGGCCTATTCTCCGGGGGAGCTGGTCTATTCTCAGCGGGAGGAAGAGGAGGGACTGGGCGCTCTTGCGGTGGAGGCGGCGGTGGTGGTCTATCCATAGATTTGCGAGGCGCTGGGCGGTGGTCTTCTACCACATCTTCAACGTCTGCAAGCTCCTGTGGGGAATGGAGCTGTGTGACGGGAACGGTATCCTGGTCATCTTCCTTCTCGACTTCGCTGGCGGGTGGCGCTTGTGGCTTCTGGAAATTCATGCCCGGCAAGGCCATAATTGGCACCGGGGGAGCATGAGTTGGAGATCTCGGGGCCTCTGCTTCCTCACTGCGCCTTCTACCAGCATCGTCACCAGACTTGGCTTTCCGAGGCGCAGGCACACCCATGCCACCTCCCATGCCTCCACCAAACATGCCCATCATACCCATACCGCCGCTCATTTTAGCCATTCGTTCTCTCAGCTCCATCTTTCTCTTGACCTCTGGATCTATTTCTTCCTCCTCTTCCTCCTCTTCTTCGTCTTCCCCTTCATCTTCCTCCTCGGCTTTCGGTGGAACTTCGTCTTTTTCGGTATTTCCGGCCGGGTGTTCATGTATAACCTGCTTATGTGTTCGAGGCCGCTCATCTGTATCCTCTTTACTTGTAGAAGTCTCTTCGGCATCTTCCGTATCGGCAGCTCCCGAGTAGTCTGCATCGTTTGTATCACTCATGAGCTCCCGAGATGGTAGAGGCGGAGACGCCAACGGCGGATGCTTTCTGACGTCGGCGCCTTCTTCTAAGGACTGTCGCTCAACCCGAGGAGTTTCTAAATTCTCGCCGTGATCAACGTTCGCATTTTCACCAGCGGTTGCATGAGGCAAATTAGACTCCTGTGCATCACTTCGCTTCTTGGGAGGCTTCTTCGCTTTTTGGTTCCCCTGCGCCAGTTCAGCCATGCGAGCGGCTTGCTCCATTTGTTGTTTCTGCAGCAATGCAATTCTTTCTTTTAGACTGGTTGGCTTGGGTTCATCTTCAGCCTGAGCAGAGTCCTCGACTGGAGGAGAAGAAACTGAATTTTCGGAGACGGGGGGTTCTCGACTGCCCGATTCCGTTTCTTCTTCGCGATGATAAACCTTTGGTGGGGGTGGATCTCTTGGAATCGGAACGTAAGCATTCTTACTTGGTGGAGGCGCCACGAAAGGTTTCTTAATGAAGGCGTTCGAGCTCGTTCCACCCGGTTTGAACGGTGCAATGGGTTGTGCAGCTGGTTTGTTGAATGCGGCAATACGATCTTTGAATGCATTTGAGCTCGGTTTGCTTGAAACAGCTGGTGGAGGAGGCTTAGAAGCGGCCAGTGCTGCGTTGGGTTCTGGTTGTTTGGAGGGCTGCGAAGGTACTGGATTTGCTGGTTCCGCAACAGAAGCTGATTGCGGAGCAGCAGGAATATCTTTCTCCGGTATAGGCTCAGCAGTGGGCACAGATACAGGCTTCACCTCTTGCGGAACGTCATGTCCTGTTTCTTTCGCAGCGGATGGTTGAGGTGCTGGTTTTGCTGGTTCTGCTGGAACGGCAGAGACCTCTGCCTCCTTCTTTGCTCTTGCGGGCCGACTAGGCCTAGGAGGCGGCGCAGGCTCGAATCTTTCGACAAAGTTACGAGGGAATATACCCTCTTGCTTTGATCCCGAGTCGTCCACATATTCCCCATAAAACCAATCCGCATCTTCCACTGCGGTGACGGTAATCACCTGGCCAATGGAAAAATGAAGGTCATCCTCATGCTCCGACGTATATTCAAAGAGGGCCTTGACCGTAAACGGCGGATCGGACATCGGGAAGGTAGTCACACGAATGTCGCTGGGTGCTGGGGAGCTGTAGAGAAATTGTGTTCGGGAACGTAGGCAGCTGGATTAGTGCAATGAGGGGAAAGTTGACAACGCACGGTGAAAGGGAAAGGGCAATGTTGAGTGTCCAATCCCAACCCAGCCGAGGATGTCACAGTGCACTGAGTAAGGGACCAGATAGAGGCTCCTATGCGGGATGGTACGATGAAATGACGCCGCCTATGTATGGCCTCTCTGGGAACAGAATGGTATTACTATTCACAGTAGCAAGTCAGAAACGAGCTAATCCAGGCAGATGAGAATTGTACGTAGTAGACAGCCGACAGCGACTGCAGACGCGGACTGCGGACTGTTGGACTGCGGGACAATCGAGCAGGACAAAGCGGGCCTTACCTCAAATGGTCAAGACTGCAGAGAGGTGAGTGGTAGATCGTAGCAGCGAGCAGATCGAGGTAGGCTTGTAGCACAGTCATGCAGGGATTATAGAAGATCCGACGCTGGAGAGAATATCAAGATGAAACAGCGAGATAGGGAGGACAGAAGATAGAAGTAGTTGAAGCAAGAAAGAAGCTATAAGCAAGATGGACAATTGAGCCTGTCTGGATGAGTAAGAACAGCAGAGCGGGAAAGAGGGCAGAGGCAGGCAGGCAGGAAGGAAGGAAGGAAGGAAGGAAGATGTGGGGTTGAGCTTGCCTGCTCCACTAACTTAGTCAGTGACGCTGGATTTCCTCAATTGTTTTTCCCGTTTCATCTTTTGCGCCACCCTAACAATCTAAGAAAGGCACTACATAATTACTTCTGTTCATCAAGGAGACGAACAGTTTCATTTCGAAGTTGGTAGACGATACCGTACGGTACGCCCGTGCAGAGTGTCTCATTGCTGATCTTGCCCGCTCGTGCCCTGTACAGGGCTTGACTTTGGCATCATGGCCTCACGAGGAGAGTCCGCCACAGCTACGAGTTACAAGTATACTGGACCAAAACCCGCGAATCCGCGACATCTCGCCATTGCCTTACAGCACGCAAATCAAATCCAGGCACAAAAGGACGCTCAGGCTCTCATTCTAGATCGAATATTAGAACTCATCGAATTCCCTTCATCAGACTCCGCGGATGCTGCACGCCCGTCGGCCGCAGATGCGACTGCCTTGAAATCCGCTCTGGTACCGTTCCAACCTGCCGATTTCGATAATCTCGTTCTCGAGCGCAATATTGAAAGTCGATGCGGGTATCCACTGTGTCCTCGCGAAAATAGAAAGGAGGATCCCAAGGTCAAGTTCCGGATTCTATGGGGACCCAAGGGAAGCGCAGAGAATGGTCGTGGTCGAGAGATGAAAGTAGTCCCGCGCGAGAAATTGGAGATGTGGTGTTCCAATCAGTGTGCCAAACGAGCCATGTATCTTCGTGTACAGCTCGCTGAAGACCCCGTGTGGGAGCGACGAGCAGTAGACGCGAGAACAAAGCCGCTGGAGCTGCTGGAAGAAGCCCACAAACCGGAACAGGAACAGAAAACGGAGGATCTTACTCTGGAACGGCAGATGAAGAATCTGACTGTATCAGATGGGGATTCTTCAACTGTAGCACGCGACGAGAATGCAAAGCAGCTGGCTCTGGAGAGAGGTGATACAAGCCGGATTTCGGGGACAAATCGTCGTGTGGATGTAGTAATACGTGAGAAAGACGTCCAACAAGACCAGGAGATACCACCGGCGCCAATCGCTCGTGTAGAAGATCGCGACGGAGGATCAATTGAAGGCTACGTGCCAAAAGAGGTTCATGAAAAGCTCAAGCATGCTCACGATCTGGACAGTCCTCATGAGAACGTCGACGTACTTGACAGTATTTGAGTATACGAAATGACCGTCACTTAATTTTACAGCACCACCAAATCGTCGTGATACGTGGTGGAAAGGCAAACCAGAGGCTCGTCAGCTACAATTTCATACGTAACGGACAATGCCATTTGCCTCAAAAGACCCAAAGTGCCGCCTCCCGTGAGCTCGAGAGGGAATGGGCAAGAAATGGGCAGAACGGGAAAATTCGACAGGGACGAAATCAGAAGGTCTATCAGATATGAAAGCAAAGGAAACGAGTATTGGCAATCAAGCGTCGTCTCCCGTCGAAATGACGAAGAGACTCAGCGACACCTTGTTTGTGGAAATTTGTGTTTGTTTTATTTTGTTGTCCTTGGTCTCAATGAAGAGAGCAGACTAGCTACATCATCATCGTTAGAACATTTAGTCAGGTTCCAGTCAAATCTGAAATTCAAACCCGACAAACCCGACACATCAAACGTCAAAAGTTCATTCGACATAAGAACCTTTGTAGGGAGTAGACGATCAAACTTCCAACCATCACACCAAAGCCCGCCTTTGACTGTAGAAAAAGGACATCCTCACATCCTCACGGTTTCGGGAGAAAATAATTTACCGGAATCGGCGAGGGCGCTCAACAACCTGTTGCTGAGAGATGGTGACAGGGTTAACCTTGAGGGAATCAAACTGTGAAATAAAAAGTCAGCTTTCATATCCATTACCCGCCCATTAGACAATCCATATGTAATAGAAAGGGAACATACGCCGAGGCTCTTGAGGAGATCCTTGGTATCCGTATCGACATCAAGCTGACCAGATTCGGTCTGGGAGACATCCAAAGCCGAGATTTCGGGAACGTATTGATCCTTGCGCTCACGCTCTTCTTCCTGAAGCTTGAAGGAAATACCGCGAACGGGACCACGCTGAATACGCTTCATCAAATGGGTGGTATAACCAGCAATCTAAAATTTATAATCTCACGTCAGAATAACCCGATCCTTCTTCAAAGCCACATGAAAACGACCGAAAGAAAAAGGAAGAAAAAAAAAGTACCTTGTTGCGAAGACGCTTAGACGCAATGATAGCAATCTCATCGCAGAGACGCTTGTTGGTCTCGAAATCGAGCGTCAATCGGGGATAGTAACGCTCAATAATGACCTTGGCGGACTTCTTGACGGTCTTTGTTCGGACGCGACCCATTTTGGCGATGTGTGTTGACGATGATGGCTTGTCGAGGTGATCGTTGCTGACGTTCAAGTTTATTGAAGTTGAGGATTAAATTCAAATTCTTGTGTGGGTTGGTGCGGTCTTGGCGCCCGGTTAATTCTTCACGTGACTAAATCTTCACTTCGCTCGCATATGTTTTTTATTTAGTATCACGTGATTGGTTTACATTGTAGACAAAGGATTGACTCTTTACTTGAGAAAATTAGTGATGGAGGCTGTAGAATTTATTATACAATTTATAAATACACCAAATCAAAGTCCAACTCATCGCTAGCGAGTTCAGCTCAAAGCGACAACGCGAACCTAAATCAATGTAGGGACATCGCGCTGGGTTTGATGCACTGCACTGGAGATGCTGGACGGCGCTGGAGGTTCGTAGTTCGATAGTCCGTGAGGCGCCAGAACGTCTCTCTCAGCCCTAGAGGCTTCCAGATTGATAGTTCCCTTGGAAGAGATAGAGACGCGTCGGGGCGATACCCAAATTCTACCACCGCCGGGGATCGATGGGTCGAGGTACTCGAGACCCCTGAGGCTATCTTCAGAGCTCTCGCGCTCGTCGTCTTCGTACGCTATACCACCAACACCGAGAACGGGGCGACGCTTGTATCTTCGCTTCCGTGTCTTGGCAGCCAGCACTCGCGCTTCCACTGGTCGCATGGCTTGTTGAGGTCCGTATTGTGGATGATTTGAGATAATAGCTCCAGAGCGACTGTATGCAAGACCAGCAGACGGATGCGTTCTCGGTGGTCCTTGATTCGCATACGCCGGAGTAGCTAATTTTTTGGCGTTGGCCTCGTAGTAGTTGCTTTTGCCCAGATACATAGAAGGAATCTCAGACGACAAGGTATGAAGATCTAAAAGACGAGACAACTCGGGCCCGGCCATTCTCTTATCGGCACGTAGTCGCTTCAACCACACTTGGAAATCCTCGTCGGTGACTTGCACGGGCTCAATTGTCTGGTCGGCATCCAGGCCACTTTCGTCCTGGGCTTTCTTCCTGCGCTCAACAGCCAGTCTTTTGGCGTATTCTTCTCGTAATTGCTTCAAGAGCTCTGGTTTTCGACGACGTAGTGTGTTCAAGTACGCTTGGAACTGGATCTCGGATTGTCCGCCTAGCCATGGGCCTATTTGTCGATACACTTTAGCCCCAGGCTCGCTGGCGCCTTGACTGTTTGAGACATTATCCAAACGACTCTCAAAGGGACTCTCGTGTCTCTTGCCAATCTCTGTCCGACTCTTTCGCGCAGAAGTAGGGAGAGACACGGGAAGATGAAGTTCCTGGAACTTTCTCAGGGTCATCGTATGATCTCCAGCAGAATCGAAATCGGTGACATGTTCAAATGTGTCGAGCTCATTGACACGAATCACGGGTTTGTTGGATTTTTCGCTCGTTGATTTGGCAGGTAGTGCTCTTTTCAAACCCCAATCTCCGTGAAGCAGAGCCGCTGGAGAGGTTTCAATGGCCGCCCTGGTTGGGTGTGGAAGAGTCGCGGAAGACGACTCGTTGACGATCTTCGAGGTGACTGGAGGTGGTGCAGTGCTGATTGCTGGTGGTAGTGAAAAAAGGCGAGAATTTCTCAGCAAGTTTGCTGTTGGCGAAAGCCTTGGAGCCGCCATAGCTGGATGTCCCTGGTCGTCAACAACGTCTCGCTTTGTGTATGAATGAACCTTTGGTGCCGGCAGAAAATTGAGGTTGTCTTCTCCGGCGGACCGGGAGTGTCACAAGTGCAGTTCTGGAGACGCTACTGGCAACTACCAAAATTAAAGTGTTTCCGGAACTTCTTTCCTTCCTTTCTTCCTTATTTCTTTTCCATTTCATTGCATATATTGTAGACTATAGTGGCGAAATCCTTTACTGGAAATTACAAGGTGATGTCTATTCACAATCCGACTTTCGCAAGCGACGCCAAAGTATCGCCCACCGACTCCTTGAGCGACTTGAACTCGATTCCGAGCACTTTGCGAACTCGGGAATTATCAAAGTCAAACAAATACGAAACCTCGCCTACCTGACCGTACTGCGGCAAGTTGGACGCATATTTCGGCTGCAGTTCACGAATTATATCCACCAGATCCTTGTTCGTCATGAATCCTGCAGTCGTCAAGAAGCGCTTTCCGCCAGCTTCTGCGATTTCGATGGCCTTGACGTGAGCAAGGGCCACGTCTCGTACGTCAACCCACAGTGCGTGTTCTGTCGGCTTGGTGTCATCTTTCTTCTTGCCAAGAGCAAAATCCGTGATTGTCTGGTTGGAAGTGTTTACGTTGTCAATACTGTTGAGGTAGCTGATAACCGGACCAAAGACGAAGGGTGGGTTAATAGTGGCGAGATCGAAGTTCGGCTTCTCCTTTTCAACGAATTCCCATGCTGCCTTTTCGGCAAAGGTCTGTTCCCGATCAGTTTCCGTCCTTGGTTTTTTTTCTTTTTTGGAGCGCGTCTTCTTCGTTTCAATTCGCATTCTGTCGACATACCTTGCTACCACGGTAAGTCGTGAACTTGACGTCTTTGGTTGCCTCCTCGTACGTGACGGGATTCCATACGGATTCATCGTACTTCTTAACGTGATTGGGAGCATGGGTGATAGCCGCAAAAGAGGATGTGATCACCACTCGCTTCACGGACGGAACGTAAGCCTTGACGGCCTTGAGAATTCCCTTTGTGCCGTTGATGGCAGGATCGAGGATTTCCTTAACGGGATCCGTGAAATTGTAATGGAATGGAGAGGCCGTGTGGATCACGTAGTCGTAAGCCGGTCCTGATTTCAATACCTTTTATTTGATTAGCCTGGCCTCAAAGTAAACTGCCTCTAGCGCGTAAGAGTTACCTCGTCAAAAGCGCCTTCTTTTGCAATGTCCTCGACAATTACGTAGGACAGCTTGTCTTTGGAGAGATCGGGGTATGCCTCGAGAATCTTTTCTCCTTTCTCCTTTGATCGAACTGTAGTGACAACCTCGAATCTACGATTAATTAATCAAAAAGTCAGCATTCTCTCCATCATGTGCCATCCACCACACTCACCCATGCTCGAGAAGAATGTTGAGGACGTGGGCCGCAATGAAGCCGCTGCCACCTGATCGCAACAAAGCATCGGATTAGTCTTTCCTGTTTCCAGATAATCGCAAAGTTGAGATTGATGCCATTGCTGACTTACCCGTGAGAAATACTTTAACCATGATGCCGTTGATAATGTTGGAATTGACCTAGGAACTTTTTGCAGAGTGATGAGAAACTACCTAGGTATTGAATATAAATACAGTATCTGTACGCTCAGTCCCGGCCGGATTTGATTTCTAATCGTAAAGTGAACCTTGGAACTTTCCCTCCTCCCTTTTATAGCCGAGCTCAATGGGCCATAGTCCAAACCCCTCATTGCAGCCGATAACAGACCCTCATGCTAACTGCCCATGGGGCTCTTTGATCGTTGGTAAGAAACTACGCTTCTAATCGGTTCGATTGCGTCAGAGAAGGCCTCGGGAGACTCTACCCTAAGCCAATCATGACTTGTTTAGTGATTCGGCTATAGATTAGTTAGTGGTATTATCTCAACGCTCTTGTGCTGCAGCTACTGTTGGAGGGTGGACAGCTTGTAGATATGCATATAGGATGAAGAAAATGAAGACAAACAATTGAAAGGGAGAGAAGAATATAATTTAATTTAATTAATTAGTAACCTAGGTAAGCAGTAGTTAGTTAACTAGTTAGTTAGTTAGGCAGATGCTTATTCATCGCTGCGAGCACATGACGCAAAAGGAAACGCGCCTTCCGTCGGAAACAACAGCAACTGCGACTATCCGAATTCTGACTGGCCGCCGGGAAGGTCCAACCTCAGCAATAATTAACTACCGTACCTTCCAAGAGTGGTACAAGCAGTTTAACTAACTACCTACATTCCAGCTCTTGGGAAAACCCTCTCTTCACAAATATTTTACAAGCAACAGCCCGAGGATCATGTTGTCGCTGCTGACTGTCTTGGTCTCATCGGTTGCTTCTAGTCAGACCTGAAAGACGGATCAGATTGATCAATTAAACCCCCACGAGTCAGATGTGTGATCCATCATGGCCCAAGCAGGTCCAGTGACGGACGTCGTGCAAAGACTGTTCACGGAACTCAAGTCCAAGAACGACGAAGTGCGCGTCAGAGCATCCCATGAGCTGTACGAAAGTGTCCTTACAGCTTCTCGAGGTGAGTAGTGGCTCCCGGGATCTTTGCGAAGGGGAAGGAAGAATGAAATTTAGTACATGGTAAAAAAAAACTGATTCTCACGCGCTCTCTCTTTCTCTGCTCTAGATTGGGCCCCGGAGAAATTCCTCGAGTTCTACAATGCCGTCAGTCAACGTATCGCCCAGCTGGTCGTCACAGGCAACGATGCCAACGAAAAAATCGGCGGTCTGTTAGCTCTCGATCGACTGATCGACTTCGACGGGGTCGATGCCGCACAGAAGACGACGCGGTTTGCCAGCTACCTGCGGAGTGCGCTGCGGAGCAACGACAATGCCGTGCTCGTCTATGCCGCTCGGTCGCTCGGTCGATTGGCAAAACCCGGCGGTGCCCTGACTGCAGAGCTGGTGGAGAGTGAGATCCAGTCAGCCTTGGAGTGGCTGCAGTCGGAGCGACAAGAGAGCAGGCGCTTCGCTGCAGTCTTGATTGTTCGAGAACTAGCAAAGGGTTCACCGACTCTACTCTATGGCTTCGTATCGCAAATCTTCGACCTCATTTGGGTCGCTCTGAAAGATCCGAAAGTCTTAATTCGAGAAACTGCCGCCGACGCCGTGAGTGAATGTTTCGAGATCATCGCCGCTAGAGACGTCGGCGTAAAGCAACTCTGGTTTGCACGCATCTACGAAGAGTCGCTACAGAACCTCAAATCCAACAACGTCGATTGGATACACGGCTCCCTTTTGATTTTAAAGGAGCTGCTTCACAAAGGTGCTATGTTTATGAATGAGCACTATCGAAACGCTTGCGAGATCGTGCTTCGTTTGAAAGATCATCGGGACCCTAAAATACGGACCCAGGTCGTCAGGACAATCCCAATTCTAGCTTCCTATGCACCGATGGATTTCACGAACAACTACTTGCACCGATTCATGGTGTACCTTCAGGCACAACTCAAGAGAGAGAAGGAACGAAATGCCGCTTTCAAAGCTATCGGAGAAATTGCGAATGCAGTCGGCGTCGCGATTGGACAATACCTAGATGCCATCATTGTTTATATTCGCGAAGGCCTTGCGATGAAAGCGTAAGCCTCCCTGACAACCCGTTTTCAGCTGTCAAATTTGCTAACGTCCAGCAGAAGAAACCGCGCTGCCATCGATGAGGGCCCTATGTTTGAGTGTATCAGCATGCTGTCACTCGCAGTGGGTCAAGCTCTAAGCAAGTACATGGAAGCCTTGCTGGACCCGATTTTCGCTTGCGGTCTCAGTGAAAAACTCACGCAAGCCTTGGTTGACATGGCACACTATATTCCTCCAATCAAAGCCACGATACAAGAAAAATTGCTCGATATGCTCAGCATTATACTATGTGGCACGGCGTTTCGACCCCTGGGCTGCCCCGAGAATCGATTACCACCTGTCCCCTCGTTTGCGAAAGACTTTACCCAACAGGAACTTCATTCCGACGCAGAGGTCGCTTTGGCTCTCCACACACTAGGCAGTTTTGACTTCTCTGGCCATATTCTTAACGAGTTTGTCCGAGACGTCGCCATAAAATACGTCGAAAGCGATAACCCAGAGATTCGAAAGGCCTCCGCTTTGACTTGTTGTCAGCTTTTTGTTCACGATCCCATAATCAATCAAACAAGTAGCCACTCGATACAGGTCGTGAGTGAAGTGATTGACAAGTTGTTGACTGTCGGTGTTGGCGATCCAGACCCTGAAATACGCAAAACGGTTCTGCAGTCGTTGGATCGCAAATTCGATCGTCACTTGGCAAAGCCGGAGAATATCCGATGCTTATTTCTGGCTGTAAACGATGAGGTCTTTGCTGTGCGAGAAGCTGCTATAAGTATCATCGGACGACTGTCAAGCGTCAACCCGGCATATGTTTTCCCACCGCTTAGGAAGCTCCTCGTTAATCTCCTGACGGGGCTTGGGTTTGCCAGTACCGCTCGACAGAAAGAAGAGAGTGCACAACTCATTACGCTCTTTGTTGCCAATGCCACTAAGCTTATCAGATCATATGTCGACCCGATGATCACATCTTTGCTACCCAAGACTACCGACCCGAGCGCGAATGTAGCGTCAACAACACTACGTGCCATTGGAGAGCTGGCCAATATTGGCGGTTCCGAGATGAAGGCATATTTGCCACAACTGATGCCGATCATTCTTGATTCTTTACAGGATCTCTCATCGCACTCTAAGCGTGAAGCAGCATTACGAACATTGGGCCAACTCGCAAGCAATTCCGGCTACGTTATCGAACCCTATATGGAGTATCCACAACTTCTTGCCGTCTTGATCAATATTATCAAGACCGAGCAGGCCGGCTCACTGCGCAAGGAAACTATTAAGCTTCTGGGTATTCTGGGCGCTCTGGACCCTTACAAATACCAGCAGATCAGCGAGATCTCCCCTGATGTTCGCTACGTCAACGAGGTGCAGCCTATAACAGACGTCGCTCTCATCATGCAGGGGCTGACACCGTCGAGCGAAGAATACTATCCCACTGTGGTCATCAATACCTTGTTGCAAAACGTGTTACGAGAAAACTCATTGGCACAGTATCACTCCGCTGTCATTGATGCCATTGTCACGATCTTCAAAACTCTTGGCTTGAAATGTGTTTCGTTTCTGAACCAAATTATTCCTGGGTTTATTCAAGTCATTCGAAGCTCGCCTGTTGGAAGACTCGAATCTTATTTCAATCAGCTAGCCATCCTGGTGAATATTGTTCGCCAACACATTCGCGCTTACCTTCCTGAAATCATCGAAACAATACGTGATTATTGGGACTCTAATCACCAAGTGCAGGCCACGATATTATCTCTTATAGAGGCGATTTCAACAGCTCTCGAAGGAGAATTCAAGAAGTATTTAGCCGGCTTGATTCCATTGATGTTAGATACTCTTGAAAAGGACATGACCCCGCGGCGCCAGCCTTCTGAGCGTATCCTACATTCATTCCTCATTTTCGGCTCTAGCGGCGAAGAGTACATGCATTTGATCGTCCCGTCTATAGTTCATCTATTTGACAAGCCCCAAAATCCTACTAATATCCGCAAGTTTGCCATTGAGACTCTTGCTAAGCTGTCTCGCGAGGTCAATGTCTCTGACTTTGCTTCCCTAATGATTCACTCCTTATCTCGAGTCATTGCAAGCAACGATCGCACACTTCAAAAGGCTGCGATGGATTGTATTTGTGCTCTTATCTTTCAACTGGGTCAAGATTTTACTCATTATATCCAGCTTGTCAACAAGGTAGGTTCCTCAAGCAATGCTCATATCGTGCATACCAGAAATTCTAATTCCTCGCTAGATCATGAAGCAGCACCAAGTCACTAACTCATCCTACGAATCAATTGTCGTCAAATTGCAAAAGGGCGAGTCTCTTCCTCAGGACCTAAGTCTTCATGAAAACTATCGGAGACTCGCAGACGACACAAACTACGCTGAAATAGGTCAGAAGAAGATGCAGGTTAACCAGCAACATCTGAAGAATGCATGGGACGCATCCCAAAAGTCCACCCGTGAAGACTGGCAGGAATGGATTAGGCGTTTCAGTGTCGAGCTTTTGAAGGAATCTCCTTCGCCAGCTTTGAGAGCATGCGCTAGTTTGGCCGGTATTTACCAGCCCCTTGCGAAAGACTTGTTTAATGCTGCCTTTGTATCATGCTGGACAGAATTGTACGATCAGTATCAGGAGGAACTTGTTCGGTCCATTGAAAAGGCTTTGACATCGCCGAATATTCCTCCGGAAATTCTTCAGATTCTCTTAAATCTTGCCGAATACATGGAGCATGACGACAAGGCGCTACCTATCGATATTCGAACTTTGGGACGCTACGCAGGCAGATGTCACGCTTGGGCTAAGGCGCTTCACTACAAAGAGCTTGAATTCGAGCAAGATCAAAACTCCAGTGCTGTAGAAGCTTTGATTACCATCAACAACCAACTGCAGCAATCAGATGCCGCTATCGGTATTCTTCGCAAGGCTCAAGCGTATCGAGATGTGGAGCTCAAAGAGACCTGGTTTGAGAAGCTGCAACGGTGGGATGAAGCGCTGGCGGCATATAAACGTCGCGAGAAACAGGATCCCGATTCTTTCGGGATTACGATGGGTAAGATGCGATGCTTGCACGCCCTCGGTGAGTGGAAATTGCTCTCCGATTTAGCACAAGAGAAATGGAACCAGGCGTCTGCCGAACATCGGCGAGCAATCGCACCTCTAGCTGCCGCTGCCGCATGGGGTCGTGGTCAATGGGATCTGATGGATTCATACCTTGGTGTCATGAAAGAGCATACACCAGATCGCTCCTTCTTCGGGGCTATCCTAGCAATCAACCGAAATCAATTCGATGAGGCCGCAAAATACATCGAGAAAGTGCGCAATGGCTTAGATACCGAGTTGTCTGCTCTACTGGGAGAATCCTATAATCGCGCATATGATGTCGTTGTTCGAGTACAGATGCTTGCCGAGCTTGAAGAAATCATTGTGTTTAAGCAGAACGTTGGAGATCCCGAGAAACAGCAGGCCATGCGCGAGACATGGAATAGACGACTTCTTGGCTGTCAGCAGAACGCGGAAGTGTGGCAAAGGATGCTGAAAGTGCGACAACTAGTCATTTCACCTCAGGAGAACATGGACATGCTGATAAAATATGCCAATCTGTGCCGAAAATCCAATCGAATGGGCATTGCCGAGCGGACCTTGCTGTCTCTTGAGACCGAAGTTCAAGGTCCCAACGGCATTGAGATGGTAGTTCCTCCCGAAGTCAAATATGCTCGCTTCAAATTTGCGTGGGCTCAAGGACACCAGGCGGAAGCTTTGCAGTCTCTCAAGGAATTTACCTCATCGCTCGCAGACGATCTGACGCGGTATAATGCAATGTTGGCAAATCATACCGACCATGAAGGTGCAAATGGAGTTAACGGTATCCACGATAATAATCCCGACATCAATCATTTGCGATCGAGAGTGGGAGACGTGACAAAACTCAGAAAACTTTTGGCCAAGGGTTACTTAAAACAAGGAGAATGGCAGACAGCTCTTCAGAGCGGGGACTGGCGTCCAGAACATGTCCGAGAAGTTTTGAATGCGTATTCAGCAGCAACACAATTCAACCGCGAATCCTACAAGGCCTGGCACTCTTGGGCCCTGGCAAATTTCGAGGTTGTCACAACTCTGGCTGCCCAGCAAAGTCGCGACGGCTCGTCAGTGCCTGGTCACATAATCAATGAACACGTCCTTCCAGCCATACGTGGATTCTTCCGGTCAATCTCGTTGTCTTCAACCTCGTCACTGCAAGACACGCTGAGATTGCTTACTTTGTGGTTCACTTACGGAGGAGATCAAGATGTCAATAGCGTTGTTACGGAAGGCTTCGCCACAGTGAATATTGACACTTGGCTTGCGGTCACTCCGCAATTAATCGCACGCATCAACCAGCCCAACGCCAGGGTTCGCACCGCAGTCCATCGCTTACTGGCTGAAGTCGGCAAAGCTCATCCTCAAGCGCTGGTATACCCAGTAACCGTGGCCATCAAGTCCAACGTCGCTCGACGATCTCAGTCAGCCACTTACATTATGGAAAGTATGAGACAGCATAGCGCGAAACTGGTAGAACAAGCCGATGTTGTGAGTAACGAGCTTATTCGTGTTGCGGTTCTGTGGCACGAGCTCTGGCACGAAGGTCTGGAAGAAGCATCTCGATTATACTTTGGGGATCATAACGTAGAGGGCATGTTTGCTACGTTGGCGCCTCTGCACGAGCTCATTGACCGAGGTGCTCAAACTTTGAGAGAGGTGTCGTTTACTCAAGCCTTCGGCCGCGATCTAGCCGAAGCCCGACAATATTGTCTCCTGTACCGCGAGACTGAGGAACTAGGAGATCTTAACCAGGCTTGGGAACTCTACTACAATGTCTTCCGCAAGATTGCCCGCCAATTACCCCAGTTGTTGACCCTCGATCTTAAATATGTGTCGCCTCGACTTAAGGAAGTCAAGGATCTCGATCTAGCAGTGCCAGGAACATTCCATCCAGGCAGGCCGATCATCAGGATCATGAGCTTTGATCCTGTCTTACATGTCCTTCAGACCAAGAAGCGACCTCGAAGAATGACACTTAAAGGAAGCGACGGTAACTCTTACATGTACGCCTTGAAAGGTCATGAAGACATTCGACAAGACGAACGTGTCATGCAGTTATTCGGCCTGGTGAACACGCTCCTCGACAACGATAGTGAAAGCTTTAAGCGGCATCTCTCTGTACAGCAATTCCCAGCTATCCCACTGTCCCAGAACTCGGGTCTTATCGGCTGGGTTTCTAATAGCGATACATTACACGCACTTATCAAGGAATACCGAGAGAGTCGTCGCATCCTGCTTAATATTGAGCATCGAATTATGCTTCAAATGGCTCCTGACTACGACAATCTTACCCTGATGCAAAAGGTGGAAGTCTTTGGCTACGCCATGGACAACACTACAGGCAAAGATCTCTACCGCGTTTTGTGGTTGAAGAGTAAGAGTTCGGAATCTTGGCTCGAGCGGCGAACGAACTACACCCGATCTCTCGGCGTTACGTCCATGGTTGGATATATTCTTGGTCTCGGAGATCGGCATCCTTCCAATCTGCTGTTGGATCGACTGACCGGAACGGTTGTCCATGTTGATTTCGGAGATTGTTTTGAGATTGCAATGCACCGAGAAAAGTATCCGGAAAGAGTACCGTTCCGTCTCACGCGAATGTTGACGTTTGCGATGGAAGTAAGCAATATTGAGGGTAGCTATCGAATCACATGCGAGGCTGTAATGCGCGTTATCCGTGAGAATAAGGACTCGCTGATGGCTGTTCTTGAAGCTGTAAGTTCTTTTTTTTATGTTTCCTTTTTCTTTCGCCTTTTGATGCAGTTAATTAACTTTATTCCAGTTCATCCACGATCCTCTAATCAATTGGCGTCTCGGCTCCCGCGAGTCTCCTGGGCGTCCCTCCTTTTCAACGGTTGACCGTCGACAATCCATAGTGGACGACGTCAATCTGGAACACGGAATCCAACCGAGTAATTTCACACGGCATCGTCGAGCATCAATTCTCGAGGGCGGCGGGATCCTCGACGCACCCGCCGGAGCCGGTAACGAGGCTCGCGAAGCTCAGAATCAACGCGCCTTGCAAGTCCTTGCGCGAGTCAAAGAGAAACTAACTGGACGAGATTTCAAAGCCAATGAAGAACTGAATGTTAGCGACCAGGTCGATAAATTGTTGGCTCAGGCGACCAGTGTTGAGAATATTTGTCAACATTGGATCGGATGGTGCAGTTTCTGGTAGAGTTGCGATTGTATTCTTGTCGTTGATTTTATCGTGGGAAGCAGCAAAAGGACGGTGGATTTTGGATTCTCTTTTTCTTTCTTTCTACCATATTTATTTTTTATTTTTTTTTCTGCTGCCTTGTAGGTTGAGTTGATGGGTGCATAGAGCAGGCTTTTTTCGCGTTTACGGGAGCATGGTGCTGTTATCATAGGTCAATTTGACTGATGGATGTACATTTCTTCTTTCTTCAATTGTTTTCCACTTCGAGGCTAGCTTTTCATTCGTACAACAAGTAGTTACAGATGCCTGTTTCTTCAACATGCTACTAGACAAGTCTGAAAAGAGTATGGCATCGTTGCCCATCTGGGGTTTAGCGCGATGATCAGTAGCTTAAGCCGAGGTTCACAGAATCAGTTAGAGGAACCTGGGGTAATCGTGACCCTTTCTTCTTCCCACTCTACCACCTCTTCTACCTACTTCTTCTTCTTCTTCACTTCTTGTTCTATCAGAGGGAACACGCCTTTCTCATTCGATATTCCCCAATGATTAAACTTCCAAAATCGACGAATTGCTGATATCGCCGAGTTGCTACAGATCTTGACCTGGAATGCCGTCACAACGTCCACCACATCAACCAGTGGACGATGACCATGACGCTGTTGCAGTACACCCCATCGCTCGGAATGCCTTGCGTGTAACGCTCAGTGGCAAGGAGTACAAACTCCTGCACGAACGCTTACTGAAACGAATCTCGGCATTGAATAATAGTTTTCCTTCGCCGGCCGGATACGAAAGTATTGTGCGAACCCCAAATAAACACAATGTAGCTGCTATTCGGTCGTCGTTGAGGATTTTCTTAGCTGTGAGCGGTGGAATGTCTCTTGTTGAGGCGGTGACGGCGCGGATTGGGAAGACCAGTAACGAAAGGTCAGTCAAGACACCCTTCGTCCTTCATCCTTCTTCTTCTTCTTCTTGCCTTCTCTCTTCGGTTTCATTTGGAAGACTGCGAAATACTAAAGTATAAACTTCTTGATTAGGACCGGCACGAAAACGCGCGAAACTTTCCTTCGTTCGCCAAAGTATCGACTTGCGCTCTCTCTTTCTCTGGTCCTTCTCGCTCATCGCATTTTGTACCGATTTTTCACTCGTTTGCGCGCAAACCTGCGTACCGAAGATGCAAAGCCCTTTAGGGAACGGAATCCTCGATTTTCCAAGGCGCTGACGTCAAAATATGCCCCCGTGGTAGGCGCAAGTCTTGCGGGCGCTGCGTTAGGAGTCTGTCCACAGAGCAAGCTTCGTGTGACGGTCGCAATTTATCTGGCTACTCGTAGCTTGGAGTTTTTATATAATGCCTTGAATTTGAAGGGGTATCTGAAGGGGAAGCCCTGGTGGTTTGGAAGTTGGTTGTTGATGCCGATTTCTTGCGCGCAACTCTTTCATGCTTTTGTCTTTGATAGGGAGACGTTGCCAAAGGTTTGTTTTATCCCGTCTTTGAAATTATGACTGAGTCTTCGCTTCTAATATGGTTGACTGAATTCGGAAATAGTGGATGGGAGATCTCCTACTCCGGTTCTCGTCGAGTTATATCCCAGGCCGACCGGAACACTTTCCAGCAACGCCTTTTTGGCCTAACCAGCACAACATCGTGGATTCCCTCGGGACAATTGCTGATTTGAAGTGGCCGTATGTCCACACACTCCGGATTCTCAGAGAAGAGCTATATTCTGACTTGGATAGGACCTTTGTTTCGCCGATTTTACACCCAAACAATCCCAATCCGCTACCAAGACAAATCAAGTCGATATCTCCCCTGACTTCGCCGGCACATCCAAACATTGCATCTTTGTCGTGCGCCGTGCTTCATCCGAGCACACCCAGCTGCAGTACTGCCTTTATGCACCATATCTTGAATACTGCACCATCTCTCGTTCGGACCATCACGCTTGCCGCATTGGCTCTTTCGGCAGTCAGCTATAAGAAAACTCTGACCCAGCCTCTATCGTCAATGAATATCATTTCCAGGCGCATCCTAGGTCTAACAGCCGTTTTTTCTGCGTCAACTGGTTCTTTCTGGGGAAGTATCTGTCTGCTCAACAGCCTTCTGCCGAGATCAACTCTACCCACCAAACGATTCTTTATTAGTGGTGCATTGGGCGGACTCCCGTTTGCCTTTGTCGAACAGGCTCGAGGAACTTTTACGTATGTATTTCGAGCGGCTGTTTACTCGGCGTGGGCTACGGGTGTGAAACGCAAGTACTGGCGGGAATCGAAGGCCGGTGAGTTGGCTCTTATCGTGATTTCGTGGGCTTTAATGGGTGCGGTACTGGAGTGGTCTCCTGAAGCTGTCGAGGGAGCTGGAATCAGAAAGGCACTCTCGTGGCTACGGGGAGATGGATTGATTGATCCTGCTGAAATGGCACTGAAAAGAAAGAAGCGAGCGGCTACGGTCAGCAAGGAAGCAGAAGAGAAATAATTCGACTATTTGTGGGCGTGCTTTGGTCAGTGGGCAGATTTGTATTTGACGTTTTCAATCGGATTATGACCATTTCCCACTTTTATAACCAAAATTGCTCTTTCGTTACAATATTCATGATTACCTAGGTACTTCTTAAGTGACAGAATTCGCGAAAGGTACATTATCGCCAGGACAACAAAGTCGCAGATAACATTCGATTCAGATAACATCCGATTTCCAAATGAAATAATCTCAAACTGAAGACTTTCCTATGCTGAGAACACAGCCCAGCTTTCCATGACCCACAATTCACACTGAGGAGAACCGAGTGCACTGCACGCGAGTTGCAAATGCCGATCCCCTTTAGACAGTAGCGTGCTCCCCATTCGTAGCTGGTCCTGCTGCCGCTCCTGCTGCCGCTCCCGGTCCTCGATTACCGATTGCATCGCTTCCCTGAGAAGTTTCGACAGGACCATCACGGACTGGCATTTGCTTCTCTGGATGAGCCACGAGATGCGAGTCTGAGGAAGCTCGGCCGTGTAGATACAGATTTGCGATCTCGAGACACATCCCGCATAGTGTCCAGAAACTAGTCAAAAGTTAGATAACGATGGTATATCGACGTCGATTTGGATGGATTCAGCTGTCTATGCAGAGACATCTCCAAAGAAAGAAAGAAATGCTGTGTAACTTACAAGGCAAGAAACGCAAATGCTTCAACGGTGTTTCGTCTGGTACAAGGATTACCGACGTTCCAGGCAAATAAACGACAATTAGCGTGACCCATATCGGTCTGGGCAACGAAGATAAATGCCGTCAACCATCTGGGATTTACAGTCAGTCTCGGAGGTTTGCGAGCTCTCCCAGGGAGATACGGAGGGGCAAACGTACAAGGCATAGAAGACAATGTCGATTGGAAGCATGTATCCACGATTCCGACGCATGCATGCAGTAAAGAAAGCCGGGATATAAAAGACCAAGCTAAGAACTGCCTAGACATCAATCAGCGCCGCTCTAAATTCACAATACTGCGTTCAAGAGAGGAATATATGTAAGACGTACAACCACGAGAGTATAGACGGTCCGATATCCTTTCAAACGAGTGACTGCCCATGCAGTCACGCCCATGACAATCACGGAACTTATCCATTGGAAAACCCGGATGATTAGGAGAAACGGTGTGATGATCTCAGTTGCAGTACTCATGATTGCACCTAGGAACTTCAAGGAATTGAGCTTTCGTTTACGAAATTGTTTTGACGACTTGGGTTTCGATCAGGATTGGTTTTGAATGATGGTTTCGTTCTATCTTGCAGTATCGAACAACACAATGATATTCACTGATATCGAAAATTTATGCTTGTCCAAGTTGGGTACCGGCAGTTGATATAATTCCATTGACGGGCGAAAAGGAATTGCGATTGCCGGGTAACCCGATAGTTTCAAGTCGAATCTCCTGATCATTGTCATTTTGTTTGCGCTGACCTCCGATACGAACCGTCGGAATGTTTAGTGCTTTGTAGATATTGGCTTTCCAAACAAAAGCTGACCGGAATAAGTCTATTAAAACGCGGGTAATGGAGTATTACCACGGGTCAGTTCTTTGCCTATTATCATGGCTAGGCCGACGACAAGTAATACAGTCAAAATGTCATATGATTCTCATAACACTACTTGGTTGTTTCTACAGAGCTCAATTCATCTCCAAAATAACCCCACAACTTGCATATGGACAAAATGGACGACGTCACTATATCAGCCTCGGCACTGCCATATGAAGACACTGTCTGGTCTTTGAATACAGAATAAATTCGAAGTATTCCAGTAAAATCCAACTGAGCAATCTACTCAGAAGTGCAGAATATTGCAGAACCTTGGAAACCCCGCAACATAATGCTGACTGGTTCGTGTCTCTGTACCGCAAACAAATACGAGATATCCGATGAGGCAGCTGCAGCTGCACGGAAGGTAGGATTCTTTCGATTCTTTATTTTGAATTTCTATACCTAGGTAGTGCCTAGGTAGGTATACGTCCTCTCGCTCATCTAACAACTCACCAAACACAGATAACATGCCACTGCGCCCGCTGCCGAAAGATCGGTGGCGGATATACTACCACCAACCTAGTCGTTTCGCAATCGAGTTTTTCTATTACCAGTAAACATCCTCAACGAAAATGGAACGCGCCTTGGGCTCCCTCGTCAAACCTGAGCACGTTCGACGCCGTTGTGGCAAATGAGAAGCATGGACATATCTGTTTTTGCAGAAAGTGCGGATCGGTTATCTATCGCGAGTCCCAAATGGAAGGGTTACGAGGGCTGGTTTTTGTGCCTGTTGGAACGTTGGATGATATTGATTCCGTGAAGGACATACGTGAGGAGGAGTGGTACTAGTCGAGTGTCCAAGGTCTTGAGCACTGGAGGTCAAGACGGCAAGTTTCAATGTAGGTACGGTGTGAAATATTTATATATCCTGTGTTCAAGTATGCATGTGGCCATTCTGGAGTTGAAGTCGGCTGTGTTGAGAGTCTGTGAGTAGTCAATAGCATTGACGTGCGTTTTATTGAAAAATGTTGTAAATAATCTCACAGGTATTCATATTAAGGTAGAAACCTTGGTGAGATGATAGAGCAATGTGATGGATGATAGAAAAATGTCAAGCACGAATACCTGATATAGATCTCATGTATAAGTGCTATATAATCCATTCTTTAACTTGCATTCTCAACAAGTCTCTATGTCCCAGTGGTTAAGGAGTCCGGCTGTTATCCGCCAGCAAAGGCGTTTCGCATACCGGAAGATCGGTGGTTCGATCCCACCTAGGGACGTTTTTTTCTTTTTTTCCTTTCTTTTTTTCCTTTCTTTTTTTCCTTTCTTTTTCTTTCCCGAGAAATAAGTTTTCCTTTTTGTTTAATCTCATTTCTTCATTTTTTCCATCTACTTCGACTCATTTTCTATCTACTTCTATCAAATATCTGATGATCACCACTTATCCGGGAATCCCATGTCAAGGCCGAACGGCGGCGCCACATATCTCTTTAACTTGCCATTGTCCTTTGCTTCATCGGCATACTTCTGCAAAAGCGCCTTTTCTTCGGCGTTCAGCTCTATCAATTCCCTGTTCGCAGTGATGCGATCCGGATTGACTGATTTTGCCAGAACGACAGAGCCACGGGCCACTATAACTTGAGTCAGCGAGTCGATCCAATATTTTATTCTACCATAACACAACATGAGAAGGACGTACAATGCCAGCTCAGCAAGACCGATGCTGGGCTCACGTTTCTTTTTTGCGCAATTTCTACCACCGGCTCAGCAGTGAAGAGCGGACTACCCGTAGACCCTAACGGACTGTAGGCCTCGACAAGGATTCCCTTTTGCTTGCAGAAATCGACGACCTCTTGCTGCGGCAATTGCGGGTGATTCTCGATCTGGTTTGTGGCCGGGACGATGGTTGCTTCGGCCAGCAACTTTTGTAAAAATGGAACGCTGTAATTCGACACGCCAATGGCTTTGACGCGACCGGTCCCAACGAGTTTCTCCATTGCTTTCCATGTCTCGACGTGGTTGTGGCTGTGGTCGATATCGCGCGTGCCGTCCGGATGTTTGGGGAAGAGCGGATGGTTTCCTAGTTGAAGTCAGCTGCATTCTTGAATATTCCTCAAATTTGAGAGAAGTATATACCTTTGTCGTTCATGCGAACTGGCCAGTGCACAAGGTACAAATCGACGTAATCCAGGCCCAGCGACTTGAGACTAGTTTCCAAACCCTCCTCGACGCGGGTTGCATATGTACACCACAACTTTGTGGTCACGAATAGTTCCTCTCGCTTAACCAGGCCTTCGTCAATGGCCGCTTTGATGCCCTTGCCAACATCCTCTTCGTTGGAGTATGCCAGCGCAGTGTCAATGTGACGGTATCCGACCTTGATAGCATGGTAAACTGCCTTTTGAGTCTCTTCGGGGGTAGACTTCCACGTCCCTTTATGCCATCCATGTCAGTCAGCAGTTTATAGATAACATAGGTAGCTAACTATGCATCAAAAGCTGTATATGGGTACCTACCCAAGGCCAAGGCGGGGATTTCAGCTCCAGTGTTGAGTTTATAGCGTTTGTCTGCAGGAGAAGCCATTTTGCTCTATTTACCGCGATGATTAAACTATGTACTCAAAAGAAGTTATAATATAGTTTATAGATCCATATTATATTTACGGTCTTGACTTGGGATACGCTGGCTTTTATTTTTTATTTGGTCTTGATGTACCTTGGAATCATCAACCCCGCGCTGCCCCCGTGCCCCCCACTCAGGATAATTCTGATGGAGCAATTGTCCGGTACAGTACATAGTACATAGAATACCATATTAACAATTAATCTTACGGAAAATATCCAGATGTATCCTCATGCATTCTTGAAAGTGAGATCTTAGACAGCGTAAGTTGTAAAACATAGCTAACTACGCAATATCAGGTACATTTCCCAATTCGCAAAATTCATCTAAAGGTCGCCACTATCAGGTACATAGGGTTAGGGTATGCACATCCCCCACGTCCATCTCGCAACGAGCGCTGATTCGTCGTTCGGAAACCATTTTTCTCTTTTTTTTTCTCCCTGGAAAAACAACATGAGAAATCTGTTGGATGTTCGGATTTCCACGTCTTGCAGATATACTGCAAAGTACGTAGTGGGTGGGTCTATTGCGAGATCTGATTGCTGGAATCTGTCTTTGAGTATGTTTTTATGATGAAAGTACTCAAAAGTACTCGATGCAGGACCGGTAAATACCGCTACTTTGTTCGGCACATTTTTCCAGTTCTTGCTACCGTCGGAAATTGATCGTGAGAATCTTATTGCATCTTTTAAGGTAGTGGCCACCTCTTGTGGTGGCTACTACCTAGATGGGAATTTGGGGTAGACACTGGTCCCTGGAGGTACCTGGTATTGGAAAATGAGTTCCGGATGAGATAGATATATATACGACGATGAGAATGAAAGTTTTCGCTCTGGAAAATTCCAATAGATTATTGTCCCATTTCATAATTCTTTTATAGCAATATTAGACATAAATCCAGAAACCATGGCACCAGGAGCATTGGTTGATCTCAGCGCCGAAGTGCCGGTCAACACAGACCGAGACGGCAAAGCCCTAGAGGCGCTCTCCGACGATATCGATGCGGTCAACATCCTCAAAAATAGCAATCAAAAAATATCCGAAAAGGAAAAAGGTCTATACGACGAAAGTGAATTCGACAAGGAAAAAGACAAAACACAGTTCCGTCAATACGAATCTGCCTGCGACCGAGTCAAGGCGTTCTATCACGAGCAACATACCAAGCAGACCGTTGCGTATAATTTGAAGGCCCGCAATAGGTTTCACCACCATCACCGCAACGCAACTGCTGCTACAAAGAGTCAGAACGGAAATGATAATGCATCTGCTGGTTCTGATGCTGCTGCTGGTAGCAAGCGGAGAATGACCGTATGGCAAGCAATCGAAAAACTCAACACACTCATCGACGAATCCGACCCAGACACCTCACTCAGTCAAATCGAACATCTTCTCCAATCCGCCGAAGCAATTCGTCGCGACGGCAAACCGCGCTGGATGCAATTGACTGGTCTCATTCACGATCTCGGAAAACTGCTCTACTTCTTCGATGCAGAGGGTCAATGGGATGTTGTCGGTGATACTTTCCCTGTTGGCTGCGCGTACGACGATCGTATAGTCTACGGTCGAGAAAGCTTCAAATCCAATCCTGATTTTGGACACGAACTATACGATTCTGGTACGGGGATCTACGAGAATGGGATTGGTTTGGATAACGTGATGCTCTCGTGGGGTCATGACGAGTATCTTTATCACGTCGTCAAAGACCAGTCGACTCTCCCCGACGAAGCTTTGGCAATGATCAGATATCATTCCTTTTATAGCTGGCATACCGCCGGTGCCTATCGAGAGTTGATGAACGAAAAGGATTGGCGCATGTTGAAGGCCGTCAAGGCTTTTAACCCTTATGATTTGTATAGCAAGAGCGACGAATTACCCAAGGTCGAAGAACTCAAGCCATATTACGAGGAGTTGATCGATGAGTTTTTCCCGCAAAAGGTCCTCGATTGGTGAGAGCGTGCATAGATTTTATGAAACTATGAAAGATGAGAATGTTTATATTATACCCCCTTACATAGAACAATGTGAATTCAATACGTACAGGAATTGAATTGATTTATTACATCCAAACGGCTCTCCGTATTCAAACCTCGCTTGCTAGTTGCGTCTGAATAGAGCCGCGTCCATAGACAAGGTAATAACTGGTCTTACGGAATATCAAAATCCCGAATAATCGATCCAAAATTATGTTCTGTATGAAGCCCCCTCCATTCACGATGAACCGAGTATTCATGGACAACGACCTCTTCGCCAGATTCGGTGTCGTGTTCAAGCGTTTGTACGTGAATTGCGAACTCACGGTACCCCAAGCTCCTCACGCTAGGACTCGGCTCATCAGGTTGCGCTTGTTCGGTATACTTGATCAATGCAGTCTGGCGCCGCTCTTCACGTTCTTGGAGGATCATTTTGACCAGATCGCCTGTCAGTAAGCCCCGATCTCGAATACCTTCGATGATCTCCCGGAAGCGCACGAATGGTAAAGCAAGAAGAATGGCAGATGCACGGGTGCATTCAGGGGTGGGGAGCGGATGATCGCCAAAGGCCAGACTTGCCAACACTGGATTACGATGGACGATACTATACTCGGAGTGAAACTGAGCAGGGATTCGATCCTGCAGCTCTTTCGACTGTCCTGTGCGGTCAAAATGATAATGCGACGGCAAGTTCTGCACAAAAAAATCAACAGCAGCCGAGGCGATTCTTGGTGCCCAAGTGCGAGCCATATTAGCATAGTGGATGTCGGTCCCCATTGCCTTATCCAATGCCCTTTTGCCTCGCCATCCGCGAAAAGGTCTTCTTTTCTGGCGCTTTTTCGGGTCGTTGTTGTCGTTATCGCTGTTGTCGTGGCTCCCGTCTTTCCCTTTTTGTCGGTGACGACACTTTTGACATGCCAGAAAAAACCCTTCCGGATATAGCCCGAACTGGAATGCTCTCTCGAGGTTGCCCCAACTCAAAATCTCTAACACAAGTTTGAATGCGGCATCGACAATATCGTCACAATCGAGAAATGTACCTGCCGAGCCATAGCACAGAGCTAGATCCATTGCCGTTTTTTCCAGCTGATTTGATATGTCCCCATGATGTTCTTCGTTTTCTAGGAATTTTCGAGCAGATTCGAAGAGCTCATGTCGATCGAGTAGTTCCAGTCCATATAACCGCTGCAAAGCAAGCTCAAAGCCGCGAGTCACGGTGAAATCTTTGCCTGCAGTGATATGAATTGTAGTGTTTAGATTCGTTTGACGGTCCAAAATTGCGCTTAAAACTGAGCTCCGGGAAATTATGATACGATGAACTAGATAGACCTGAGACGAGAAGCAATCAAAAGCCGATGATAGCAGGATTCTTGCGTCGGAAAATTTGCTCGAGGGAGACAGCGTGGAAAGCCCAGGCGGACTGGCTTGCGAGCGATCTAAATGTGTCCTAGTGGTAGCCGAAACAAAAGGATTTGACTTGATTGTGTATTCGCGGCGATTTCCAGGCGAGGAATCATCCTGGAGACCTGAATCTGGTTGGAAATTGTCGATAGGCGCAGCAATATGTAGATCTCGATCGGCCAAACTCTGATTTGGCGTCCCCTCGAGTGTACCAGTCGTCCTGCTGTTCGCGCTGTTCACGCTGTTCACGTTGTCCACACGGGCTGAGTTTATTGGACTTCCATCTATATCTCCCAACACTGGATAGCTTTGACCCAAAGGACGGTTTTCATCCTCAGTCAACAGGCTCGCTTCACGATTATTGTTACTATCATGGTGGGCTGAAATTCAACATCAGAACCAATTGCTTATAGCCTGAATATAAATATAGGGATTTAAACTCACCGTGAGATACAGATTCCCATGTATTTTGTGTTCCATGATTCGAGTACCAGTCCCCTCTCCTGGATGAAGATATACCTGGATCAGAAACAGTATAATCCCATATATGACGCTCCGGTGTTGTGACCAAGTTCTCATCCGGCGAGAAGACATTCACATTTGGTGGGTTTATATGGCGACCGAAACTGCCATCAGAACTATAGCGACCATCTGGAGAAGGCTGCAATCGGATGGGCGTTTGTTGGAGAATCCAGGATGAATCCTCCACAGGTTGATTCTGAGTTACTGGAGTAGGTAAAAGAGACCAGTCCTCACGGTCCTGGGCGTGTGGAACATGGGAAACTTTCAGAATGTTGTCAGAAAACAAAGCATTGGAAGGGGTCAGGCCCGTTTAGAACGAGTGAACTTACGAGGAGCAGCAGGAAGTGCAAATTCTGAGCCGTCTGCCATTCTGACGATCTGCATCCGTTGGGTATTTGGCAGCTGCTGACCAGTCGGTCGGGTTTCTCTTTGATCTTGCTCATCGTCCACCCCGCTAATTACTGCACTATATGCAGTTGACACACCTGTGCTATTGACGACCATTTGACGGTCGATTATTGTGGTGATCTGTTATCAAGAGCAAAATTAGCATAATCAGGGGACGCCTTTTTGGACGAAATGAATTATTTGACAAAAATCGTCTGGACATGTTGTTCCCAGGTGCTGTCTTTTTCACGGTCTCCCAAATTCTCTGCTTGCTCTTCGTCGTTTTTGAGATTTCTGGACATGGTATCTGTGGGCATCGTCACATGATGTAAAAGGAGATGATTACATTCTTTTGCTGCTTAGCAGCATCATATTTTCTGAAGGCGAAGGTAGCAGGGGCCGAGAGAGAGCGGCCCCAAGCACCCATAGGCGGTGCCCCCTTTCCTTCTGGAAGATTGAATAAGTCCACCGACTTATCACTTGATATCACATGAACCATGATCAATGATGACGACGACGGCAGTGACAACGAAGACGATGAAACAACACTCTCAAATGGAATGTTGATTTCAATCCAGTTTTGGAAAAGGACCCAGAGGGCAGATAGAAAATGCGAGAGCGAGCAAATTTGAACAGCAAGTCTGAACCGCAAACCAAGGGACCAAGATAGGATTTATGTATGGGCATGAGGAATAGATGAAGAATAGAAGAGGTTAAGAACAAAAACAAAACAGAAGAAGAGAATGAACTTACTTTGAAAGGAGTTCTGATGTATATCGGATTTTCTGCGGCCATTCTTCACGACCCAGTAATTCACAATGGGCATTGGCGGACTGACTCAAAGGAAGATGACTCGAGATTAAGCTCGACAGAAGATGACGATGAAGATGAAGATGGAGATGAGACACAAGTAGCGTAGACCAAAGGGGAAAAGGCAGATGGAGATGTTGAGATGAAAAAATTGATGAGCTAAAAAATAAGTTGAAGCCAAGTGAAGGAGCAAAGTGAAGCAAAAGATGATGATACAGACAGAGAGTGACATAAGAGAGGGAGAGAGAGAGAGAGAGAGAGAGAGGGAGGGAAAAGAGAAAGAAGAGAGAAAAAAGAGAAGGCTTACCTAATTAGGAAATTCTGTTTGGTCAGCATTGGCTTAGCTTCTCATGCTCTACGCACAGGTTATTTTACTCTTCAGTCTTTCAAACTTAGGATCTCAGACATATTCTAATTTTCCATAATAATTCCTGGTAAACCTGGCAAATTGCCAAATGTCTTCATAGCATTCATTATACAGATGTTCTTTTGATTTTTGACGGTAAATTCCTGGCGAGTTAGGGCGATCATCGGCCTGTTTAGGCTTAGCGCTTGCTGTTGTGCCCTATATTTTGCATCTTCTTCTCTCCTTCTCTTTCTTTCTCCATCTTCAAGAAATACAGCTTATTATTCTTTATTCCTACTCTCTCTCTCTCTAGATCATTTCATCAATATTTGTCCCTTGCATCATTCCCTGCCAGTTGAAGTCTCATTCTCGATGCTGGCACCATGCTCGGTGCAACAATCGTCAATCTGAAGTATTTCTTCTATCCCATTGGAAATACACCAGCTACCAATGTTTTTGCTTGCAGAGTTCTGCCATCAAAGTACAATGGCGAGGAGAAAGAACTGGTCAAAATACTTCTTTTGGCATGCGGAGATCCTAGAAACCTGCTCTTCACGCTGTGGTGCAAGTCCAACCATGGTATGATTCATGTACCCTTCTGTCTTGAGTGGTAGTTAACCCAAGTCTCAGATGCTCAAATCAAATGGGAGTTTACTTGCTGCGACATTGAGCCTGCTATCATAGGTATTCATGCTATCCTCTTTTCTTACCTGCCGATTCTAACATATACAGCACGAAATATTCTCCTATTTTCTCTGATCATAGATGATGCATCTGAAGCAGCCATATGGAATATCTTCTACCATTTCTACGTCACAAATGCAGATATAGCGCTGATAAAGACTCAGGCTAGTAAACTGCTTGCCTCTTCTGAAACACGCGAGACATGGCTCGCCTCGAAGTACGGCGCCTTCATCAAATTCATGAGCCAAGATACAATCCATCGCGTTCGTCAGTTTTGGGAACGATATTTTAAAGTGGCAGACTTGAGCCCTCGTGCTCGCATCTCCTTCGAGGAAAAGACTAGAGAAGGGATCAGATCCACATACGCGCAGAGAATCGGACCTACTGAATATAGTCGCCTTATCAGCTTTCGTTCAGCCGGGGTGCATTGGGCTCGTGCGGCGCCTGTGCTTTCTTCTTGCTTCCATAAGTTCTGGGAGACAGGCGTTGTTGCTGGAAACCCGACAGACTTACGAGATCTCGAAGTCAGTGGCCACGGACGGGTGAATCCTTTATTTGCCTTCTCGTCCGCACCAAATGGAAAATTTGCCGTGCATTACGGCACCGATCCGCTTCAAGGATTCCACCTCGCTAGTGCATTTGACGACGAAGCTTCCTCTGTCCCGGAATTGAATAAAAAGATCGTTAATCTGGCAAAAGCTCAATTTGCCGAGTGGTGCAGCGTTTTCAAAGAGCAGATACAAGTGAACACTCTTTTTATAAGGGTGTTTTGCGGCGAGGCTCTGCGCTTTTGTCATGCATTACAAGCGGTTCAGACTTCGACAGCTCAGATCCCCCAAATCATGAGGGCGTATGCCTATCCATGGGATTCTACTGAGCTAGTTCTTGAAACCGAGGATGTACGCGGCGATAGCAATCTGTTCGACATTATTGACACTTCTAACCTTATTGATCATGTTGGAATGCTCAATGTTCTACCTGCCGTCATACCACTCTTATCTCGTCAAATGACCTCGGTACTACATACAAATAGCATTTTACGAGCGGCAGAAGATACGACCAAGGTCCTCTCTACTCTCTTGTGCTCCGACGTCGCCACGGCTTCCTTGATCTTTGGGCTTACCCCTACCGTACAACTCTTACCGTACACTTTTGAAGCGGTAGGAATTGAGGCCGAGGCCTATTTGATCAACAACATGGAAGTTGATTTGCAGAGGCAATACTGCATGAGTATTGCGTGGAGATTACCCAACTTTGGTGACTGTTTCCAAATGCAAGAAGGCGTGTCTCCGTGCCACCAGCTTGCAATCAGACCTGAACCTCTCGCTGAGTATTTCTATAAGCTATACTTGACGATGTTTAGCTGTGAAGATATGAGTCTGTTGATGGATTCACTAATGCGTCAGGTGAAGTCTGGACTATCCACAGATTTTCGACACTACAATCGTATGACGTTTGTTAGACTCATCTTTTTGGCTACGAACCATGTCTACACCCACTGGCAATGGTTCATGGACTGCCTCCTGCATATGATAGAGTCCGACAGAAGACTTATGGTAGGAAGCAATTGTATCCAAGAGCTCTATTTAATGCTCCATCTTTTCGGTTTATTCACCAGTGATACCCTTCAAAAACGGCCTCGCAACATCGGTAGAACACCATATGGAGAGCCTAGACCACGGTTTAGTGATTCTGGACTCCTGGGGCGTGAAGACGTGCAGCCAGTTGTATATGTTGCTCTGATAGTCCCACTCCACAAACTCGACATTTTCACGGGGAGTGAGTCACAGGGCACACCAGGCCTTCTCGTTAGCGTATCCAACGTTGAAAAATGTTTCGACAATAGCTTTCATGCAATACAGTGCTTTTTCGGAAAGCTTAGGGCCCGGAACGATGATCAGGCTGTTTGTGATATCATTCCCGACGATCGCAAATGGCAAGGCACTGCGGACCTGATCGTGACCTGCGCAGTTCCTACCTGGACTTTACTGCTTGGGCCGAAAGAAGGAATTCGTGTAGCCTTGGCAGTATCACCAGGTCTTTCTGCACAACAGTATGTTAACAAGCTTGGATTACGTATGCGTGTGTACGAATGCGAACTGGACAGCGACAACGTGCGGATTTTGAGTGAGCCACCTGGACTTTCACATTGGCCAAAGAGCACGCATGCTGTACAACAACCGAGAATATCTCATCAGCAGCCTTGCATTGTCAACCTAGACGAAAACTCATGCGTCCACACCTTGCAGGTCCGAAAGGCTTCGAATGCGGCCGTAGGTCGTGGTATAAATTTCAAAGTAACGCAAATTTCACCATGTACCATGACTGTCAAAATGAAGGACCACGACGACATTCAAATTCATTACCCATTTCCTATTGCAGGGGAACAAAACGAGACCAGTATCGAATCTGGATTGATTGAAATGACCGTGCCAATTGCATCTGCGCTGTCTCCCGGTGGATACAACCACAACCCATTTCCCATATATGTCAGCGGGCAAGAGCCAAACCCGCTTCTCGTTACCAATATGAATCTCGAAAGACAGCCCAAAATTCAAGGCATAGGACAGCGTGACTGTTTGATGCAATTCTTACACTGGACTTTCAGCGGAAAGGAACGGGAATTGTACGAAAAGAAGTCAACTAAACCTTGCAATCCGTTGCTTCAGCTCAAGTCCTCAATCCTTACCTTGGTACAGAATTTCATGGGGGCTCATCTGTATGGGCCAATGCTTGTGTTTCAATTTGCTTGCGAATACAAGAGAGGTAGCTCGGATACCTTGATTTTCGCCTCAACGTTACGCCATAATATCCAACACAGATCAATCCTGCTTGATGCCTTTGTAGTACCCTTGACAAAGGAGAGAGTTTCTAAATTAACAGGAGCTTTGAAACATCTCATCGCGGCGGGGGAGATTCTGAGTATCAATACCGAGTCTCGTGAAGAAGAGATATTATGGAAGAAACTACTTCCCATTCAAGTGGAATGCTGTCGCCAGGGTTGGAACCACAAAGAAGACTGCGAATATCGTTCACGAGGCCGGATACCCTTGGCCACAGAGCACAGTGCCTTACCGATTTGCACGTGCGGCGAAGGTCAAGATATCGACAGCTTTCCCCGTGTTCGAAACTGGGAAGCATTTGCCAAATATGCGACTCGCATTGCCGTCATGCCACTTTCGGCAATCCCGTACATAGAATCCTTCGTGACTGACGAGCAAAAGCGACAGATTCAGAACCAATTATCTGCATCTGCCGTTGCGGGATGTGATCATTGTGGAAAACATGACGACCGATTGAAGAAATGCATGCGCTGTGGTGTTGCGAAATATTGCAATCGCGATTGCCAAAAGGCTGCTTGGAAAAGTCATAAAAAGGACTGTAAGAAGGGCAGGGCCGGGAATGTTTAAGAAGTAGTGTCATGTCGTCCACCTCCAGGGCTGTACTTTTGACAGATGAGAACTGAGTGTGCTGGACTGATTTGATCGGGTGTTGGCGTTCACCATTGTGCTGGAAGTGTATCAGGTAATGTGTTCGAGGATGAGACAAATCAGAACAACATTGGAAATTCTCTACTTCCAATTACGCCGGAGAACCATTCAAGTACCCCATATCTGAAGCACAGTTGTTTGATTAAAAGTTTGCCAGAAATGCTTGGTGTTTACAATACATTGGATTATGGATCTCAAGGGCAAAGATAGAAAATGATAAGATAAAATTCTTCCAAGAACAGAGTGCCAACATATAATAGCATACTAAAGAAAAGAGATTGTCGCATATAGACAATGTTTAGTCCACCTTACCAGCAGACCCTCCATTTAGTAAACCTTCCTTGCCATCAAGACGAAAGAACCCAGCACCACTACCAGATCCTTTTCCATTGCCACTGGTGCCTGTCGCATATCCCAAAATACCGCCGCCGGTACTGCCTCCGTGAGACGACAGGCCTCGTCGAACAAGTCTCTTGCGGTGTACGATATAAACGGAGATAGCGCTGATGACGAAGATAATGGCGGACCAGATTGGATGGTTCTTCACAAAGGACCAGGTGTGGAAGTAAGTGGCCTCGAAGAATCCGATTGTAGATTTAGATCGCAGTTTGGGAGGGTCGCTGATTACTAAGGGAATAGTTTCTAGAATGGATGTCCGGGACGGCATAATATTTGCTCCACTGCTGGTTGCGTCCCAGTATCGACGGTTCTGTTCGTTTTCAAGTATTAGAGTCACAGCCCGTAAAGCACGACCGAATACGCTTCTTCAAGAGAATCAACTTACATCTTCGTCGTTAATGATGACTCGTTCACCATCCTTTACGTCAATTCCGTACGTAGTGCGCAACCATCGGTCCCAAAAGTCACCGTCGATCCATGCGAAAGCAACTTGCTTTTTGTCTTCCTCGCGAATGTTGATGCGCATGCTTTTTGCAGTACGCAGCGCTCTTTGATCATCGCGGTCTTCAGCCTCTTCGATGCGCAGTTGCTTGGCATCCCGAAGCTCCTGTCTTTCAAGACGGAAAAGTTGAGTCTGCTTGTCCATCCATTCCAGAGCGGCGCTCTTCAACTCGGCTTGTCCAAGTCGAAACTCGTCAGACCGCTTATGGCTAAGAACACCAAGAACGACATATTTGTTCTGCATTATTTCTTTTGCATTGGATGCAGTGAGTTCCGGTACAATCGGGAGCCAATTCTTCCGCATCCAATCCAACACCCGAGGGTTGTCTCGCATGTCGTACGGCGCCAAAGCATTGAAATATGACGGTCTTCCGTCGCGAACAACAAGCAAGCGAGGCCATGTCGAGATCTTGAATCGATCTGCAAGAGCCATGCTATCCGTTTTTACCAGTCGAGCATGTCCCACCAGTGGTAGAGCTAGTTGCTCCAAGGCTGCGAAATCTTCCGATGTGGTTGCCTTATCGAAGAAGTAAAGGAATATGACATCGCCAGTTTCCTCCAATGCCTTGAATGTCGTTTCGTTGACATACTTGACACCACTTCCCGTGTCTACTGCCTTTTGAGCATAGCTGATCAGATCGCCTACACCTCGAAGACCTTCGTATTCAACCTTCTCCCCTCCTCGAAAGTAAAACATTGTCGGGTAGCCTCTGACTCCAGCGTCTTTGCAAAGCCGTTTTTCGATATCGCAGTTAACTTCGCCAACGTTCAACTTGCCCTTCATCTCCTTCGACATCGTCAACCACGAAGGAGCAAGGGCTTGACAATGGTGACACCATGGTGCATAGAATTTAACGAACCAAGGGTCGCGCGTTCTGGTGACAAATTTCTGGAAGCTTTCGGCGGTAAGAGGCACAGAGGTGCCTTGCGGATTGTACAGAACATCATCTGTTTTAGACGCGGGTTTTGTCTCCTTCTCGTTGGTTTTGTCGGCTATTTGTGACGCTTTCTCAATATGATCTTCGGCGGCTTTGGCACCGGCAGCTGGGTCTTTATCTTTCGCTTCAGGAACGTCAGGTTCGGCAGAAACATCGACGCCGGGGGCTCCAGGCTTGGGCAATTTCACTCCGTTCGCTGGACGAGATCCAGGGCGTATCTGTTCGAGTTTCTCTTCAATGAAATGGCTCAATCTCTCCATATTCTTCGTGTCGGAGTATTGCTCAACTAGTTCCCCTTTGTGATACAGGGCGAACGTTGGGAAAAATTTGACGCCTAATTTTGTGCAAAAATCTCCATGGGTGATGCAGTTCATGTGCGCAAAATGAAAGTTGTAGTACCCGGTGAAAGAGTTCATCGATGTCCCGCTGGCTGTGGATTTCGTTGAGGATGTGGCGAGAGGATTGGATGTCTGTTGGCACGTCAGTATCAACACGCATGGGGATTTGTCTTTTGGAAGGCTCACATAATAGAATTCGTATAGAGTTTGCCACGCTGGCGCAATGTCCTGACAATGCGAGCAATAGGGCGAAAAGTGCTTGACGAACCTGGTTGTACGAGTGTCAGACCTGTAACTCGCAGACCAAGGTCGCTTTTTGAAACGTACCAATAACCATCCTCAGTGATGCTTTCGAAATTTTCCGGAGTCAAGTCCGTTTCTGGCGGCACCTCGACTCCGTTGAATACTGTAGGACCTGGGGGGGCCTCCTCTTCATCCCTCTTGACGATGTTGGATGCCAGGGAGGGTATTATAGCGAGCGAAAATAGCGACCACGCTAGAAACTTGGACTTCATTGTGGCTGCTGCTTCAGGACGAGCGACTGATTATTTAAGAAGTGATACTTTGAAATCGCGACAAAGTCGCCTGACTGATTTGCGTTATCACCGGCTGTCAGGACCGACAGCGCCGGCGAAGACTAATCCGGATCGAAGATTTTGTGGATTGGCTCAGGAATATCTTCTTTAAAGAATCACAGGGCGAGAATGAGAAAATGACATATATGACAGCGATGATCGAGAATGCAGACCGGCACTCCTTGACGAAGGGACGAGAAGTTAACAAGTTGAGTAGTTATTTGGAGATGTGAAACTATAAGTTGTCCGACGGGGGCAATCTGTCTATTTCTGGTATAGCGCCAATTTGCATTACTAGCGGCTGGCAAACCAGATTTCCGGCTAGTTTATCCGCTCCGACCACTCAACCTCGAAACTCCAACATCCAACCTCCAAGCGAAGCAAAGCGACACTCCAGCAAGCAATTGCGTCTATTCTCGGCGCAATCGATCCCAATTTCACTGTTTTAGCCCGGCTATATTCACAATGCGGCCAGCTGTCAGATTGTTTGCCAACGTGAAGCCAAGCCGGTTTCTGGAGCCTCTCGCTCCCACCGGCTTGACTGGGCTAGTAACACATCCCAGCCCTCGCCCGACACTCATCTACCTCTATACCCAGACACTTGAGAAGCTCAAGAAGTTCCCAGAATCTTCTGCGTACCGTCAGTCTACAGAAGCTCTTACGCGCCATCGTCTTTCGATCGTTGAATCCGCCAAACCTCCCGGATTCGACGAATGGCTCCAGCGAGTTCAGAAACTCGTTGCTGAAAACCCCGAAGAATTCAAAAAAGCTCGCTTGCAAAGCGGTGTCTTTGCGGGCATCCAGCAGGACGATGTTAACGGCGGTGTCAAGGCACAAGAATGGGATGGAGCTGTGGGACCTATCACCGAAGGACCTGTGAGAACCCCGGAAGAAATAGCTCAATGGGAAGCAATCCTTGAAGACGCCACAAAGCCCGAAAGTCCGTCTGATTTCCACCAAGATAACATCAATTGGGAGAGTGAGCCTCCGCTGGAGGCACAACAGTGAGTGTTCACGTAGCCTCTGGGCAATTGGCTACTGGTATACTGACAATTGACAGGATCGCCGAAATCGAAAACAAAATTGGCGCTGGTCTCATTGAGGAAATCATTCAAGTGGCTGAGGGCGAGTTCAATCTGGTAGATCAGCTAGCTGAAGCCAAAGTGTAAGTTCTGGACCAATTCAAGCTTGCTGGATATGGGTGCTAATCTGGTATCAGGTGGGAGGAACTTGCTGAAAAGCCCAAGCCGGGACAATGGACATATTTTGCTCGTGACACGCATACTCCGGGCAAACCCTGATGGTAGTGCAGCTTGAAGATAGATGTATAATAAATATTTCAATGGTCTGAGGAAACAATTCCATGACTGTTTGATTTTCCTGTGGTTTTAATTCAATAGAACTGGGATTTCCACAAGCACTTCGCCATCTCGATGTACTAATCGTTTACTGCAAATGAGACGTTATCCATACTGACGACTGTAATAGAGACTAAGTGGGTGAGAGCGAGTAAATTCATTGTTTATGCCATAGATTTGTCCTGTATACGCATCAGTGTGCTTGATATATTCCCGCTTACGGTCTTGTCCCGAGCCTTACCACTGCTGTACAAATTAAAATTAGAACTTGTGGAGGTTGATGAAGAGTAAGAGGAGAACCTGGATAGTATTAAACATGACAAGAAACTTAGCAAAAAAAAAGGGAATAATTGGAAAATGCGCAGTCAATTTATTTGCATACTTGAGCTAGATGTAGAAGTGCGCTAGACCGCTTTGGGACAGCCCACTCGGAACTGGACACATTAATGTGTTCTCCGCGCTCATATCAACACTCTCCTCCAACGACAAAGCTCTCTGCAGCTCGCTTCTACAAAACCGCTTTTGTTCATTTCTGACGAGCTCGCATATCATTGTTACGGGGAATATTGGATTTCGTCGTCGATTGCGGCTCCATCTCTCGCGCTGTCCGAGCCCGTAAGGACGAGCGCCCACCAAGAACCTTCAACAAGCATACCTACAAACAGGCAATATGCGGCTCGACATCAAGGTACGTCGGGCTCCGAGTACTGCACCTGTGTGATAGCGAGTATTACTCGCAGAGGAATGAGAGAATTGAAAATGTACTGACGTGATTGCTCCTACAGAGACAGCTCTTTGCTCGTTCCGAGCGAGTTAAGGGGATAGACTTTCATCCGACTGAGCCATGGGTAGGTGCTGGACCACAACATTACTACGATCGCGGGCTGACTCTGTGCATAGATTCTAACGACGCTCTATAGCGGTAAGCATTGGTCTGGAAGAAAGAGAGCAATTGGGTCTTACTAACAGTCCCCAGGTCACGTCTATATATGTTCGTACGAAACTCAGGTATGCTTCCCTTAACTCGGTTCACCATCATGTCATCTTCATGAGACGTGAAAGTCCATATCAATGAAAACAAACGAGCTAATTTCACTTCACTTTTATTTAGGGAATCATCAAAACTTTTCAACTCACCGATGTGCCCGTCCGCGCTGGACGATTCATTGCCCGGAAGAACTGGATCGTGTGCGGTAGCGATGATTTCCAATTGCGCGTTTATAACTATAACACATCGGAAAAGATCACCTCTTTCGAAGCGCATCCCGATTACATTCGAGCCATAGTTGTGCACCCCACGCAGCCCTTTGTGCTTACAGCCTCAGATGATATGACTATTAGACTATGGGACTGGGAGAAAGGTTGGAAATGCGTTCAAGTCTTCGAAGGACATAGCCACTACGTTATGGGGCTAGCCATCAATCCCAAGGATACCAATACTTTTGCATCTGCTTGTTTGGATCGGACTGTGAAAATCTGGAATCTGGGCTCGGGCCATGCCAACTTCACACTTGAAGCTCATGGTGCGCTTCTCTTGAGTTCCCCAGCATTTGAATATTGACCGATACTGATTCATACATCTGACAGAAACAAAAGGTGTTAACAGTGTTGACTACTACGGCCAGGCGGACAAGCCTTACCTCTTAACAACGTCCGACGACAAGACGGTTAAGGTTTGGGATTACACCACCAAGGCGTTAATCGCAACGTTGGAAGGACATACGAGCAACGTATCGTTCGCCTGCTACCATCCAGAGCTTCCCGTCATCATTTCTGGTTCCGAGGATGGAACAATCAAAGTCTGGCATGCCAATACATATCGATTAGAACGATCGCTCGACTATGGACTGGAGCGTGCCTGGTGTGTGGGATACCAAAGAGGTAAACAGGGTGTTGCAATTGGCTTTGATGACGGGGCCGTAGTCGTTCAGATGGGCAGAGAAGAGCCGGCTGTCTCCATGGACCCCACCGGAAAACTTATTTATTCACGACACACCGAGGTAGTCTCGATGATCGTTAGAGGCGATGATCTGAAAGACGGCGCGCCGCTCTCTCTTCCCACAAAGGAATTGGGCTCGTGCGAAATCTACCCGCAAACCCTGGCTCACTCTCCCAACGGTCGTTTCGTCTCCGTATGCGGTGACGGCGAGTACATCATCTACACCGCCCTTGCATGGCGTAACAAAGCTTTTGGCCAGGCTTTGGATTTCGCTTGGGGTGCCAGAGATAACAGCAACGATTACGCTATTCGCGAGTCGGCCACCAGTGTTAAAGTCTTCAGAAATTTCAAAGAACAAAAAGAAGGACTGGATGTTGGCTTCCAAGCGGAGGGACTATCGGGAGGTGTTCTTCTCGGAGTCAAGGGCCAAGGAGGTATCGGCTTTTTTGACTGGGAAACTGGCAATCTGGTTCGTCGTATTGAAGTAGAACCACGCGAGGTGAGTTACCATTTTTGAAATAATCTAAACCAAAGATGATCGAGAGCTAATAAGAGGCAGGTCTACTGGTCCGAATCTGGCGAACTTGTCGCGCTTGCTTGTGAGGACACTTGCTATATCCTCCGGTTCTCGAGGGAAAACTACGTCCACGGACTAAATGCCGGCGAGGCTGATGAAGATGGAGTTGAATCTGCGTTCGAGGTCGTTACCGACATCAGCGAGACGGTCCGAACTGGTGAATGGGTTGGGGATTGTTTCATCTACACCAACTCGACCAACCGACTTAACTACTTAGTTGGCGATCAGACATACACCATCTCGCACTTTGATCAGGCCATGTACATCCTCGGCTATCTGCCGCGCGATGGGCGGATTTATTTGGCCAATAAAGATGTGGAAGTAGTTTCCTTTGCGCTCTCGCTCTCCGTGGTTGAATACCAAACCTTGGTTCTTCGCGGGGACATGGATTCTGCCGCAGAACTGCTGCACGACATCCCGCGCGACCAGATGACAAAGATTGCTCGTTTCTTGGAAGGGCAGGGATTCAAGGAACTTGCTCTCGAGGTCTCGCCGGACTCGGAGCATCGATTCGACCTTGCTCTTTCGCTTAGTCGTCTCGACATTGCCGTTGAGCTTGCACGCGAAGCCGATGTGGAGCATAAATGGAAGACCGTGGGCGACGCGGCTCTGGCAGCATGGGACCTGAGTCTTGCGCAGGAGTGCTTCACTCAGGCCAAAGATCTAGGCTCCTTACTTCTCTTGTACACATCTAGCCGCAACCAAGACGGACTTCGCTCTCTTGCGACCCAAGCTTCCGTCGCTGGATTATACAACGTAGCCTTCTCGGCACTCTGGACCATCGGCGACGTCGACGCATGTATCGATCTTTTGGTACAAACCAATCGTCCCGCCGAGGCAGTCCTGTTTGCGCAAACATACAAACCTTCCAAGACCCCCCAGTTAGTGGTTCAATGGAAGGACTCGCTAGAGAAATCCGGAAAGTCCAAGGTGGCCCGACTAATTGGTATTCCGCCGGGCACCGAGGGCCTGGATGCTGACGACGACCTGTTCCCCGAGTGGGACGAATACTTGCGATTAGAAAAGGAGGGACCTGTCCAACAACCGTCATCAGATTCTCTGATTGATATTGACGGCGAGAACGGGGAGGCTGAAACTGCAGTCAATGGAGCGGCGGAGGTGGAGGCTGAAGAAGCTGAAGTTGAAGCTGAAGCATGAAAAGTAGACTAATCTTATGTTCTCTCTTTCTTTTCTCTTTTTTTTTTCGTACTTACTGTTGTCATAACCTGAAAGTACCTATTTGCCCCTTGGAAGTTAATTGATTCACGAGATGAATGTATGCACCAGCCCCTAGAATTGCCTTGAGCTCTGCCTTGGGCAAGGGATTTCCCGAGGAACTTCAGACTCTATACGAAGTTATAAGCATCATTGGCATTCGTACACATTGACTAAATTACAAGTCTTCTACCCATTTGCGATCCATGGATGACGAAAAAAACATCTAACCAAGATTTCTTCTTCAACATTCCTCAATTAGATCTTTTGACGCATTTCCACTCTGTAAATCTTTGGGGGTGGCAGAACATTCTTCGCAGAATAACCCTAAAGTGGGTCTTTATTCTCCTGCCAGCGGAGGATTCTTACGCGCCGATTGGTTGGACTGAGTACCTCGCCATCTCCGAGCCAATCAGAAGAAAGTCCCATTATCGATAAACAGCATGCCTTATCGCGGCTGGATGAAAATCCTCGGCGCAGGCAGGCTTGATATCAATTCTACCATCCCAGCGATGTGAGAATATGCTGGAAGTCAGTAGTCATGTATTAGAAGGGACTAAGCTGGAATGATAAGATTTGCGTACTCTATCCAATAGATACAGCTTGAAAGCATGCCTAACTTATTCAGAAGGTAGAGTTCGAACGGATCTGTCTAAGCGCAAATCTACGATGGATATCAATTCTGTCCAAAGGTCTCCGGCTGTTAAAAGAAACCGGGTGGCAGGACCTCTGGTATTTGCTTTACTTCAGTCTGATGGATCATCGATTGTAGAGAGTGGCTTGTTGCACTGCTAGCATCTCTGTGAATATAACTCTGCAACACCCACTGCAAAGATTCAAAGCCATCTGACTGTCTTACTGCCCTGAACTATAACAACCTAGCATACGCAATACTATGATTGTCACTTTGAATACCTTGTCTAAGGTTTGCGCCTTGGTGTCTTTTATACTGGCAACATTGTGCCTGTTTGCTGGGTCCCAAAAATCGTTTCTGCAAGATGCGAGCCTCATGTTGGTCCGTACTCAAAATCAAAATCACTGAAAAAACATAAAAAAAAGATTCTAATATTGGCTTGTGTGATTAATTGCAGCTCGACACTTCGGCGGCCCAGCCTACACTTCCTATTCAATCGGCAGCAAATAAGACAGCCGCAGATCTGGGCCTGAAAGATTTCTATTCCATCCACGTGTTGACATACTGTGAGGGAAATTTCGCAGCCAGCAACCAAAATCAGCCTCAGGTCACCAGCTGCTCAAAACGAACGGCACCTTTTATGTTTAGTCCGACTGAGGTCGAGTTCAATGCAGGGTACAATATATCGGATATCGACTGGCCAATGAGCGTGACCGACGACTTTAACGTCATGGGGATGACAACCAAGGCCATGTCGATTATATATATCATTGGCGTGGCGACATCAGGAACGGCATTCCTCATGGAGATTCTTTTCACGCAGTTTGGAGGTAACACAGTCATGTTCCTGCATTTGTTCCTCGCGGTGGTACGTAATTTTGAGTGATCCTGTTCTGTTGCTAAAAAGTTGAAACTGATCTTTGAACAGCTCAGCTTTGTTTGCTTGGGAGTTTCATCATCCGTGGCTTCAGTGATTGCGATCCAATTCACAAATACGATCAACGAACACGGTCACGACTTTGGTGTATCTGCCAGGGCCGGAAATCGATTCCTCGGAATGACGTGGGCTGCCGTGGTGCTTTCGTTACTCGCCGCGAGTATCAATGTCATCACCTTACCTCCAGCCAGGCCGCCGCCGGTACCTGAGAAGCAAATCGAGGACGTTTAGCCTTCTTAGCGTGGAGGAATAATTCGTTCATCATTTGTATATATGTATATAATGCATTTGAACAGATGAAGCACGTGACTGTTCGTTGATTCTGGAAGAAGATACCAGTAAGGATTAGAGACTTTACCAATGTACGGGTCAATGCCGATAACAGCAAATAGTAGCAAATCGGATCATATATCGTGAGGAAATTCGCAGTTTGGTTCAATTGCGACCTGCTAGACGAGAAGAGTTCCGGTGAGCATTCAAAATGAGGCTTTTCTACTGTCAAAGCCCAGAGCGGTATTTGAGGTATTTTCCGACGGGAATTTGCCGCAATATCGAAATCAGAAACCGGTTCTAAATTTCCGATATTCGAGTCTAATTATTATGTTTCATTCGGGCACCAACGCCTCAATTGGAATGACCTGGACATTCAGTCTGGTCTCTCATCATAGTGTCACGCTGGCCGGACATAACGGTCCGGTCTCAACATTGTCCAACTTATTGCCCGTTTTCATTGACCTTGACAGACACGCAAGGGGCAAAGATACACACACCTATACAGATCAAAAACTGATTGCGAATCGACATAGTAGCAGGGCCCCGCCCCCGCGTTTTCCCGAGCAGTCCTGCACGACACACACACGCGCACTGTAGCCCGTCCAGAGATGGCTTATAGCCCTGTAGCCGTTTCTGTAGCGTCACTTTTCATCTTTCCCGCACGGATCGGACTGCTTCTCATCCTTGGCAGCATGCAGCCAGTAGATCGATAGAATTCGGCCTTTCGCATGTGATACAGCCATTGCGTTCACCGGCGGGCTATAGCTAGTACAGGGGACGGCGAGGACCGGGGGCGCGTAACACAGGATTGTTGCTGTTTGTTGAGGATCATTTTCGTGAGACACTTCGGGATGTCGCTTCGGACAGGGGTACACACTGTCCTATTGTCGAAATGAACCAAAAAGAAGGAATTGGAAGAATTGGATGGATGCCATTAATTTTAATAGCAGGAGAAAAAGACTAAGAAGATTGTAACTTATTGGGAAAGAAGTGGGGAAGGAGCAACGCGCGCCGCAGAGGAGGCCAGCCATGGAAGGAACCCCGCGATGACATCGTTGCTCTTTTGGCAGGCGCGAGGGAGCAAAGCAAGTAAGCACGTAAGGAAGGTAGGCAGGGTCTGGGTTCAGGAATGAAGGAACCACCAAGTCAACAACCTGAACCAGCGCCTTCCTCAAACAAACGAAAACACAAACATAAACCACAACATCCTGCCCCTCCTTCCTTTCTGGTTCTTCTTCCTTCTCTCCTTCCTTCCAACCATCCTTCTCCACTCTCTCATAAATCTTCTCATAAATCTTCTCACGATCCTGTCTTTTATTCTTCATTCATCTCTGACTTCCTCCAGCAGTTGTCGCTTTGAAGAATTCTCCAATCTTCACTTCATTTCCATCTCTAAAACAAGATTAGTCCCATCACTTTCCAAGGTTCCATTCTCCACAATGGGTAAAAAAGCTGTCCAGTTTGGCGGTGGCAACATCGGCCGCGGCTTTGTTGCTGAGTTTCTGCACGAATCGGGCTACGAGGTGGTCTTTGTTGATGTTGTGCCTCAGGTGATCGAGTCGCTGAACAAGGAAAAATCATACAGCGTCACAGAAATCAGCGAGGAAGGAGAAAAGACCAAAACCATCACCAACTATCGTGCTCTGAGCTCCAAGACTGAAGAGCCCGAAGTCGTCAAGGAGATTGCCACCGCTGACGTCGTCACTTGTGCAGTCGGACCAAATATCCTGAAATTCATTGCCCCCGTTATTGCAAAGGGTATTGATGCCCGCAAGGAACCGCGTCCACTGGCAGTCATTGCCTGCGAGAACGCCATCAATGCAACCGATGCTCTTCGCGGCCACATCGAAGAACATCTCGACAAGTCTCGTCTCAACACTATTGCGGACCGAGCTCGTTTCGCCAACTCGGCTATCGACCGCATTGTACCTACCCAACCTGCCAACGCGGGCCTCAACGTTCGAATCGAGAAATTCTACGAATGGGTGGTTGAACAGACTCCATTCGGCAAGTTCGGCCATCCGGATATCTCAGCTATTCATTGGGTAGACCACCTTGAGCCTTATATTGAGCGCAAACTCTTCACGGTCAACACTGGCCACGCGACTGCCGCATACTACGGTTACAAGGCCGGCAAAACGACCATTCACGACGCATTGGCCGACGAGACCATCCACAAGGCAGTCCACGCAGCTCTAGACGAAACTGCATCCTTGATAATTGCCAAGCACGAAATCACCCCGCAGGAGCAGAAAGAATACGTCGAAACCATCGTCTCGCGTATTTCCAACCCTTATCTCGAAGACGTCGTCGAGCGTGTCGGCCGTGCCCCCTTGCGCAAACTTTCTCGTCAGGAACGATTCATCGGACCTGCGGCTCAGCTGGCCGAGCGAGGTATGAAATTCGATGCATTACTCGGCTCGATTGAGAAGGCTCTTCAATTCCAGAACGTGGAAGGCGACGACGAGAGCGTCGAGCTTGCCAAAATCCTCAAGGAAAAGTCCGCTGCCGAAGCCACCCAACACCTCACGGGCCTTGAATCCAGCCACCCGCTCTACCAACCCGTCCTGAAGGTTGTTGAGAAGGTCCAGTCACAATCAAAGTAGGGCATTCCCCTTTTCGATGGATGGTCAGTGTGAAACTCACAATACAATAACAACGTCCAACTCTACTGGCCACCTTCGCGATGTGCAATGTTTCTAATAGTTCGCAAACAGATCACAGGCCCGCATATGATAAAGCCGATCCGCGCTGATCCTTGATACGAGCCATGTTCAGCAATAATGATATCTTAGCGAGGCCGTGACTTTTTTTTTTTCTTTCTCTTGTCTTTTTTCATATTCTAGCCACCACATGGCCAGCAACCGCTGCTGGAATTAGGAGTAATCAATTTAGCAATTCTGAAATTCAATTCTGAAATTCTATCTACTCCCCTTTTGTAAGTATGTTCTGTGCAGCTGGCAGCTGGCAGCTAGCAACTTTGCAGCACATGCATGACATGCATCGTACGATGTAACGACTGCTGATGATCATCAACGAAATGGCTGGCAGGAAAATAAGGTTAATGGGTACAGCGCGGTAGCCGGCATTCCCGTCGTAAGAGCGTATCTTAAAAGAGCGGGTCAAATTGAACTCCACATCTACAGTAGTAGTACATAGTACACAATTCATAGAATGATGAATGACCGTCAAGATATACTTAGCTACCTCTGATCTCCTATGGTTTTTACATCCATGTCCCCAGAGATGGCATGGATATCGTCTTACATTTACAGTAAGGATTTCCTTTGTATGCAAAATATTCATTCAAAATCATTCATCATAAAAAAGGCTAGTTATAGTTATAGTCATTGTCATAGTCTCTGCTACAGACATGCCATTTCCAAAACCGTGGTGGTGGAACGAATGGTGGTGGTAGGAAAGCGTTTCATCCCTTCGTTATCCAGCCGCTGTGGACCATGAAATCAAAGATTCGACCAGCTTTGGTAGCTTCGATCTATCAAATAGTCAGCCAAAAACACCATCCGAGAAGAAAGAAGAAAGGCGAAAAAAGTGAAAGAGGGGGGGAAGGAAAGGAGGGAAGGACATACCTTGCAAATAGCTCGAGCATCCTTCCTCTTCAACGTGCCGTTTTGTTTCATTGCCTCTTTCAACAACGCTTCTTTTATCACGAGGTACGGTTTCGGTTGTACGTGAACCACGTTGCAGAGTTCTACTTCTTCTTTAGTAAGAAGATGCAAGTCTGGTGCACCGTCGAGTTCGAGTTTCCATGGCGTAATCCCGTTGAGTGGTTGAACGACGTATTTCGTCTTCGTGGCGGCGGGTTGTTGGGATGGGACGCTATTTAGACTGTCGCCGTTCGCGGCAAATAAAAGATCAAAGTCGTTGAGCGGTACGTTGTTATTATTAGTTGCTCCTTCCGGTGCGGTGGTGGTGGTAGCAGCAGCAGCAGAGGTTGGGGCAGCGCCAGGCTTTGCAGCTTTTTGTAATCGTAGCGGTAATTCCGGAGTGGTTAGTAGACTTGCTTGAGAAGGTCCTTCGGGCTGTTGGATTTGTTTCGAGGGACGAGAAGACGTCGCAAATCGATCGAACGAGCCCTGCGGAATAGCTCTTTGAGCTCGTTGCTGCTTCTCCTGCTCGTACTTTTCGCCGCTTTTCAAATCGGTGATCCCGTGCTGGCGCCATTCCTGTAATTGCGCTATGGCTAGACGTAGATTGTGTTCGTATTCTAGACCTTTGCAGAATTCTTCGAAATCTTCGTGGTTCATCATACGAGCAAACGGTTTTGCCTTGTTGAGTAACTCTTTCTCCTCCTTTGTGCGCTTCTTCTCCTGAGCAATGTTCTTCCGGTATTCAAGTAAGTTATGCTCAAACAGGATCTTCTTCCGTTCCGTCCGCTGAGTCAGACGCGAATTGTAGATTTCCATCACGGTCATCTTGAGCTCCATCTCGGGCTCCATTTCGCCGTTCGCATTCAGTCCATTGCCCGGTTCAAACTGCATATGCTGAACAGCCTCTTCGGCTTCATTGCAGAACTCGGTCTCGAATTCTAGACGTCCAGGCATATAACCTTGTACTTCGTGACACGACGGAACACTGGCAGTCGGTTTCTGCTTCGGGGTCGCAGGCGGGGCGGTTTTGGCCGCTTCCTTGCGCTCTTCAATCCGCCGCTTCTTTCGAGCTTGAAACTCATCCTTGGGGATCTGATCCTGCAGAGTCCTGTCTTCCGGGTCGGCGCGGGCGGGCAGAGGGAAATTGGGACTGTTGATATAAGTATCAATGTAATGGTCGCGCACTTCTTCCTTCGATCGATAGCCGCCTATATGGTCGGCAATATCGGCCCACGACCCCAGACCATAAATTTCCGCTCCTTCCAACAGCAACAGTTCTTCGTCGGCGCCCCAATCTTCTGTGTATATGGGGACGGAATTCTGCTCAATCACGTGGAATGGATGGGTGCGAGGGTCGTGGGTCTTGGAGGATTCGCCGGCCGCAAAGCAGGGCACGCAGAGATCGTACTCAGGACACGATGGATGGGCGCAAGATATTCGAACCTGGATCATAACCGAGTTTCATTAGTACGGTCGAAACCAAGCCCCATTTGACACAATATCGGTCAAAGATTTCGCGCTTACAGTCGACGTGATGTCCACAGAGCAGACATCGCAATGGTATTTGGTGCCGCCTTCAGTGCCGCGGGTTGCGGTCTTCTTCCGGATTACGCCCATGGCTGGGTCGTTGGTCTCATCCTCCGCCTTGTCCTGGTCCGTGTCGGAAATCTTTGGCGTGCTCTCCAGAAGATGGAGAAGCGGAGTCGTCTATCAAGGAGGGTTTTGTATGATGAGAGATTGCGCGATACTTGGGTTGACCTGACCGCCTTCGGTTGGTAGCAGGGCGTCGGAGTGAGAGATGAGATGAGATGAGACGAGAGGGAGAGAAGAGAGGGAGAGAAGAGATGGAAGGGGTGAGATATAAGCGGTATAAAGGGAAAGTGACAATAGCCAATGACCTATTCGGGTCCGTAGGTGATCTTATTTGATGTTGTTGTTGTTGTTGTTCGTTGAGACAAAGAAGAGAAAGATGTCTGATCGGTATGCGCCTGCCCTGCACGAAGCGCGTCTGCGGCAGGCGCTTCTCATGTGGTCCGTGCTTAGACCGGGGGTAGATCATGTGATATCACGTGATGAGATCTTTATCCGCACCGATAGCGACATGGCCATATCCGGATTAGCGCGTTATTGCTTTGTGGCTGATGCCCTCCGCGTCCGTCCGTGGCTCAGCTCAGCCCCAATGTTTTTCATTTTTCTCCTTACATGACAAGTCTTATAACATGAATCCAGCATGGATCTATTTGAGTCAGGAAATTTTCACTACAGAAGAAAAGGTTGAATTCATGCAATCTCGCTGACAACCCACCTCCGAACGATGCTACTCCGCTAAGGCATCTGCCAGAGACGTTTAAATTACCCCTCACTCAGAGGCAACAGAGGCGACTCACCGACTCGCCCCGCTGCGTCTGTGAATTGTCAGCGTCTTCGCTTGTAGTTATTAGTTGACCTCCAAATAATTGAGTGGTTGCATATGTAATTACTAGTTAACCAGTAGTTTACTAGAACTAGTGTTCAAGTAGCACATTATGTACTGGGCTAGACACTAATGGGAGTTGGCTGTATCGGGCGATGGCTGTGTTTGTGGCAGTGCTTTCATTTCAATCAATCCTTTTGTACTCCGTAATCTTGGCCAATTTCCAGTTCACTGAGTAGTTAGTTAAGTAGTTAGTTCACTAGTTAATTGACTAACATTTACTAAGCATTGAATCAAATTGTTTGTTGTTTGGATTAGTTGGATTAGTTAAGCAGGAGTTAGGGGTTGAAGTTACTCGGGTTAGGCTACACAAGATTACCGGGGAAAGTTGGACCGGCGCTATTGCACCCACCACAATCTCCCTCTTCCTCTGTGTCTCTCTGTCTCTCTCTGTCTCTCTCCTCTCTCTCTCTCTCTCTCTCTTCTCCCGACTCGTGCTTTGTCTTCTCCAACCTACACCTCGTCATTCCTTCAACTCATATCACACTCTGTTTATCATTTTCGTTCTTCATTCCGTGTTTGTATCGTGTGGAATCCGGATATTCCGCGTCGTGGACTGAGGCCAGGGTTGTCGGCACTTGAGTTGATCGGCACCGCTTACCGTACTCTGTCTGTACTTTCCGGTGACCGTTTACTAGCACGTCCTCCACAATAAAGACTCGTCTTGTTCGTCCGCGACAAAACCCGCATTTGTTATAGCCGTGTCTCTCGTACTGTTGACTCCGAGAGTCATCTTGACGGGATTTCTCCTTTGTGTCTTGAAAGCAAAATCAGTCGGGCGAAGCAAGAAGCCATGTCGTGGAAACTCACTAAGAGTAAGTGATCATCATGACGCCTCATGACGACCAAGCGAGCGCCCGGTCTTGCGATGGCGACGGAAATCTTGAATTGAAAATATTAATAATGACTTTTCTACTTTATTGCAGAGCTCAAGGAGACGCACCTTGCGCCTCTGGCGCAGTCCTTTGGTCGCTCATCCTCGACTTCCACCATTAAAGGCGAGCCCGCCGCCGAAGAGGCCACGACCCCGGTCCCAACCCAACGACCCAGTATAGCGTCACAAGTCTCCAACGGCATAGGTAAAGTCACTACCCCATGGATAGACACGAAGGACGGCGTAGACTGATTCGGATTATTCAGCCGATTCTGAGGCTTTGGTCTCACCACCCGTGGCACTTGTCAAACCTGGTATCTTGATCGTGACCCTTCACGAAGGAAAGGGGTTCTCGCTATCGCCTCATTATCAACAAGTTTTCAACTCGCATTTCCAGAACCCGAACGCCCCAATCCGTCCCAACTCTTCCTCTTCGCACTCTGCGCAAACAGCAGGTTCATATACACAATCCGCTCGCCCTCAGTCGACGAGTAGCGGCATCAATGCCGCCCCGACGATTCACGGCCGCTATTTGACCAAATATCTTCCGTACGCACTTTTAGATTTCGATAAAAATCAGGTCTTTGTCGATGCTGTATCCGGCACACCCGAAAACCCCTTGTGGGCAGGCGACAACACCGCTTTCAAATTCGACGTCTCACGGCAGACAGAATTAAGTATTCAAATATACCTGCGCAATCCCGCTGCTCGGCCTGGAGTCGGACGCAGCGAAGATATTTTTCTCGGTGCTACGAAGATGCACCCACGCTTAACAGAGAGCAGGACTTATGTGGAGAATCCAAAGCTCAGCAAAAAGGACAATCAGAAAGCCGCCGCGGAGCAAGAGAAGAGCGTGGGACAGCTGGAACATGAATGGCTCGACTTGCAGTTTGGAACCGGATCGATCAAGATTGCTGTTTCGTTTGTGGAAAATAGAGCTCATAATATGAAGCTGGAAGACTTTGAGCTTTTGAAAGGTACCTGCTGCAGATATAGATTTTTGACAAATTTTCACTAACAAAGCTACAGTTGTTGGCAGGGTAAATTGAGTCACTAGTCTCCGATACTAGATTATACAAAGCTGATTAAAGTTTCAATACAGGGATCGTTCGGCAAGGTTATGCAAGTGAGGTGAGTTTATCAAATGACAGGTTGATGAAGATTGCCGAACTGAAGTTGTCGATAGAAAGAAAGATACCGGTCGAATCTACGCACTAAAGACGCTGCGCAAAGCACACATCATTTCAAGGTCCGAAGTCACACATACTCTCGCAGAGCGATCGGTATTAGCCCAGATCAACAACCCTTTCATCGTACCTTTGAAATTCTCGTTCCAGTCACCCGAGAAACTGTATTTAGTCCTGGCATTCGTGAACGGCGGTGAATTATTCCATCACTTGCAACGGGAGCAACGTTTCGACATCAACCGAGCGCGTTTCTACACCGCCGAGCTATTATGTGCGCTCGAATGCTTGCATGGTTTCAAGGTCATTTACCGAGATCTGAAACCCGAAAATATTTTGTTGGATTATACTGGCCATATTGCGCTGTGTGATTTTGGACTTTGCAAACTTGACATGAAGGACGAAGATCGAACAAATAGTGAGCACGAGCCGAATCTTTGAAGTGATGGTTTTGGTCTGACTTGTCGCAGCATTTTGTGGAACGCCCGAATATCTCGCACCGGAATTATTGCTAGGTAACGGATATACCAAGAGTGTAGATTTCTGGACTCTGGGAGTCCTGCTGTATGAAATGTGCGTATCTTTCTTGGTTTCTCACTTTACAAACGAAAAGAGTGCTAACTTGTGTAGGTTGACTGGGTTACCACCATTTTACGACGAAAACACCAACGAAATGTACAAAAAAATTGTTCAAGAGCCATTGACCTTCCCAAGCCACGATATTGTGCCTGCAGCCGCTCGTGACCTGTTGACTCGTCTACTCGACCGTGATCCCCAGCGACGTCTAGGCGCCAACGGTGCTGCAGAAATTAAAGCGCACCACTTCTTCTCCAACATTGACTGGCGCAAGCTGCTTCAGCGAAAATACGAGCCTACATTCAAGCCCAATGTGGTACGTTTCTCGTGTAAAAGAAAGTCGTTGATCTATTTGCTAAACAAGTTATGTCTATAGGATGACGCACTCGACGTCCGAAACTTCGATCTCGAGTTCACCGGCGAGAGGCCCGTAGACTCGGTGGTTGAAGGCAATGCTCTTTCACAAACGATGCAAGACCAATTTGTAGGCTGGTCCTACAACCGGCCTGTTGCCGGGTTTGGAGATGCTGGTGGTAGTGTTCGTGATCCGTCGTTCACGACTATCCATGAATAAATAGTGATATTTTCGCACATTTTGTTCTTCTCTTTCTTTCTTTCTTCTTTCTTATTGTTTTTGCTCACTAGGGTCTCATCCGTCAATAAGCACAGACAACATAAAAATTGAATACATTCATGACTGGCCGACTGAATCATACGGTATATGTATTTACTTTTGTAGAGCTCTCCGGCGATTGTTATATGCAATGTGAGATATCAGCGAATGCATAAACCTGGTCATTCATATTGCCAACGTCAAGGGGTCTTGATTAGTTCTTAAATGCCCGTCATCGCCCGGCCGGGCTGATACATGGAATACGAGTGATACCAACAGTCGATCTTGATTCCGATGAGTCATGTCTGAAACCAGCCCACGAGTTCTGATGTATAAAAAGACTTCCATGCATTAAATCTTCATTCTATTCTCATCTTAATTATATGATCAATCATACTTGGGTATATGTTTGACAAACTCCTACCCCTCAACAGCTCTTACCCTAATACGGTATGGGCTGGCGCATACCTACCTACATCCTGACTCATCCATCGCTTCTACTACGGTAGAGAGTAACTCCCTCAATCTATCGTCTCACAAATATTGCTTAGTTTTTTTTTTATCTACATTACCAGCTCCTTCAATAAGTATCAGTAGTCAAAAATGACAGACACGACAACCTTCACCGGCGCACCATTCGATCGAGGCATATTCGAATCCCTCCTTCGCCGCCGCCTCTTCTTCACCGAAGCATTTGAAATCTATCGCACATCCGGTACTTTACGCGGCGATAGCAGAGGTTTATTCGACTATGGACCACCTGGATCCGCCTTACAGTCCAATATTGTGGATACATGGAGACGCCATTTCGTTCTTGAAGAAGATATGCTTGAACTTGATTGCACCATGTTGACACCTGAAGAAATCTTCAAGACGAGTGGACATGTGGATAAATTTGAAGATTGGATGTGTAAGGATATCAAGACGGGAGATTTTCTACGAGCTGATCATCTTGTGGAAAGTGTGCTTGAGGCGAGGTTGAAAGGTGATAGGGCTGCGAGAGGCGTTGCTATCCATAATGTTGCAGAAGAGAAAGGAGAGGTTGATGCTAAAAAGCAGAAAAGGAAAGTTAAAGATATTCAAGCCGTGAGACTTTCGAATGAGCAGGTTCGAGAGTATGAAGAGATATTAGCCAAGGTCAGTCGTCGTTCCGACATTTCTTTCAATAATCCTACCTACCTAGGTAGATACTACTTTGTGAATAGCCGATTAATAAATTTCCACTCTTTACGCCTTGCAGATAGATAATTATAACGGTGCCGAGCTAGGCGAACTAATTGAGAGACTGGACATTCGCAATCCAGACGGAAACAACAAAGTCTTACCTCCTACACCATTCAATCTCATGTTCAAGACTACCTTGGGCCCCAGCAGCGCATCTCCTGGTTACTTGCGGCCCGAGACAGCTCAGGGCCAATTCTTAAATTTCAAAAAGCTCCTCGATTACAACCAAAATTCAATGCCGTTTGCTTCCGCCTCAATTGGGAAATCATTCAGAAACGAAATTTCACCACGCTCAGGTCTTTTGCGTGTTCGTGAGTTTCTTATGGCCGAAATTGAGCATTACGTGGATCCTGAAGGTGGGAAGAAACATGAGAAATTCGACGATGTTAAGCACTTAGAATTAAATTTTCTTGATCGCCACACCCAGCTTTCAGGTACTACAAAACTCCAACGTCTCACAATCCAAGAGGCAGTTGCGACAAAGATGGTTGATAACGAGACATTGGGATATTTCCTTGGCAGAATCTATCTTTTCCTAATTTCTATCGGGATTGACAAGAATAAATTTCGGTTTCGACAACATATGGCTAACGAAATGGCTCATTATGCTGCTGATTGCTGGGATGCGGAACTTCTGACTTCATACGGCTGGATAGAGTGTGTTGGTTGCGCAGATCGTAGTGCTTATGACCTTACGGTCCATTCAAAGAAAACCGGCGAGCAATTGATTGTTCGTGAGCCGAGATCAGAGCCATTGAAGATAGACGAGTGGCAAGTTGATATTAACAAGGCCAAATTTGGCCCGATGTTTCGCAAAGACGCGAAGGCAGTGGAAGCAGCTCTACTTGCATTGAGTCAATCAGAACGTGAACAATTTTCGCTTGCTTTGCAAGACAATAATCAAAGCCACATCACTATTGACGTCCCTGGTGTGTCTGGTACGGACAGGAAAGTCGATGTTCCTAGGGAACTCGTCAAGTTTGAGAAGCGCACAGTGGTGCATAATGTCCGCGATTACATTCCGAATGTTATCGAGCCGTCTTTTGGCATCGGTCGCATTCTTTATTGTCTCTTGGAACATGTATATTGGTATCGTCCAGACGATATTGCTCGGGGGGTACGTACTCTTCTTGCCAGCCCCCTTTTTTCCTTTCTATTGAGCGAGCTAAGTCTCTGTTAGGTTCTATCTTTACCTCTATTAGTAGCCCCAACCAAAGTCCTGATCGTACCCTTATCAAACCAACCGTCCTTTTCACCTATTATTCAAAAAATATCGAAAACCCTGCGCCGTCTAGGAATCTCGTGTCGCGTCGACGATTCTAGCGCCAGCATCGGCAAACGATACGCTCGTAATGACGAATTGGGGATTCCGCTGGGAATCACAATTGACTTTGACACGCTCAAGGATGATTCAATCACGTTACGCGAAAGAGATAGTACGAAACAAGTTCGTGCTTCGATGGGGGATGTTGTTGCTGCTGTTAAGAGTCTTGTTGATCAAGTGGAAATATGGGATGATGTCGTTAAAAGGATTCCGGAGTTTGTAGGTCAAACGGAGGATAAATGATGATGCCACGGCTTTTCTTTACTGGTACTCAATCTGCTCAGGCGCCGCAAAAGTCTACATACTGTGTCTGGGTTTCGCATACTCGGACGCCTCTGGATGAGCACAGAAAGTGAAATACACCGTAAAACACAGTGCAGGACATGACGAAGATCGTCGTGCCATCCTGAGCTCAGAGCTCACGACAGGCTGGTGAAATACCTATCTGCTTGGTATGATTAAATGCAGAGCGTGGCTCGCCCAGAGTGAGAAATGTAGCTTGTGTAGCCAACAACCAAATCATCCCAGACAAGATACCTACCTAATAGTTATATGCTAGATAAATTGAACCTTCCTTCCACGTCCCATTTGTTCCTGAGCCTTCGCACGCATTAAAGGTTCCGAGGTCGTAGTACCTTTTACTTAATCCAACTAGCATCTCATCTCATTTAAGTAATTTCCGATCGGAAATCTAATAGAAATTACAGAGGAAGAAAATAGTATGAAGCTATGCATTAAGGGTATCAAAAGGTCCGCAACAGCCATCATACCAGCAAAACAGCAATTCATCAACGTAGCAGCAGATGAGAAAGTCTATCTTGTCAATTGGGAATTCGGCAGTTATATGCACAATGGTATGTAGAGAAAAGAAAAAGAAAATGCAAAAATACAAGAAGTGAGGATGAAGAATTCATCTCTCATGCTTTAGAGCGAAAGTTTTGAAATTAAACCGTATAGAAAAACCTCTTTTATCAGGTCATTTGGGGAATCCGAGCAGGCATTATATTAGAAAGGGGGAACTACTTCTCAGCAGTAACAGGAGCAGCAGTCTCGGTCTCGTCGCTCTCGACCGAGCGAGCGGCAGGAGGAAGACTGGAGAAAGTCTGACCACCAACCTTCTCCGTGCCACGGAACATAGGGCTGGTACGCTCAAAGTACGAGTGGACGGCACCTTCGAAGAGAGCTTCCTCGGCATCGACGGGGATGTCGCCTTCTTCGGAAGAAACCTTGCCAGACATGCCGGTTTCCCATTCTTGACGGTAATCGGCAACCTTTTGCTGGTAGTCCAATTCGGCGTCGTAGTATTTGCCAACACCGCGGAAGCGCTCCCACACGGACAAGTGCTTGCGGTGGACGGCAACACCGTGGTAGTCGTGCTCACGACCGTTACGGATGTACCACCACCGACGCTCTTGTTCCTTGAGATCAAGACCGGTGGTATCGGGGAGGAACAGATAGGTCACGAGCATACCGGCCAGACCGAACCAGGGCCAGACCTTGAATCGCAGTTGCACGGTGGTGTAGACAGACACAATCGAGGCAATCAAAGCACCCAATTTGCCCATGGCGGCGGCGAAACCGTGGGCAGAGGCACGGATGGGAGCAGGGAAACATTCGGCGGCAACCAGGAAAGTGACACAGTTGGGGCCGAACTGGTTGAAGAAAGAAGACAAGAAGTACATGGCCTGGAATTCCTTGATATGGGCCTTGGAGGTGTAGTACTCGTACTTGTAACCGGGCACAACGAAGAAGATGAAACACATCAAGAAACCGACCTGCTGCATCATCTTACGACCGTAGAACTTGTTGTCGACCAGGAACGAAGCAAGGTAGTAGCCGACCAGAGAGACACCAATGTTCAACAAGTTGTACAACCAGCCGGGCATGAGCGACTTCTCGTTGGGGAGAATGACGTTGATAAATTGACTCTGGAAAAGCTTGTTACCGTAGAAGAAGATATCGTTGGCCAACCATCCGAAACTGGTGGCAAAGAGACGAGGTCCGAAGTACTTGATAGTAAGACGGAAAGACTCGACGTCGTAGCCGGTAACTGAAGCCTTCTTCTTGATGGCCACAAGATGCTTGGAGGCAGACCGCATGTGGTAGGTACGGTAGTAGACGAGCCACAGAGTTCCTACGGCGGGGATAGCAAAGGAGACGCGGTAAGTCCACTGGGCAGCAACCTTGGAGTAGGGAGCACCGCCCTTGCCACCGTGGAAGATCAAGAGCAGGATAATCAAAAGACCCTGGTTGAGAAGCTGGCCCCAACCTTGCATCAAGAAAGCACTGACGACCTTGCGGCCACGGTGCAGACGATCTTCCCGGGTGGAGACACGACCGGATCCAACAGCGTTCTCCATACCGGCGGTGGCAGTCATGGGGTATTCACCACCGACACCAATGGAGTAGAAGAAGAGACACCAGGCGTAGCAAATGACCCATCCGTTTTCAGTGACACCGTAAGCAGCCGTCAACATGAGCAGACCGATGAACATAATGGTGGCGTCTTGAATCAAACCCCATCGACGGCCAATCCTGGGATTATTAGTAATTGCTCAACAGGAAGAAAGGCAAACAGCGGCCCGGGAACGTACATGTCACCGAGATATCCAACCAAAACCTGACCAACCATGATACCCGCAATTTCAAGATACGTCAAAGAATTGACCCAGTTGACATTGCAAGTGGTGGGTTTGCTGCCCCAACATTCGGGGAAAGCTTTACCCAGGAGAGACTGAACCTGGCTGACGGAGAACAAAACGTAACTATAGGAGGTTAGTCGGAGATCATTTATTTTTCCACCTTCTCGATAGGAGTAAAGACATACCCCTCGAGGAGAAGACCGGCACCGGGCAAAACCATGTTCTTGAAGTAATAGTTGACCGGCGACAGAGGATCGGCCTTGATCATGCGGCCGATACTCGTCAATTCCTTGCGCGCCTCAATGCTGTCGACCTGGTGGACGAACTTGAGACGCTTGCCGATAGGCAAGTCAGCCCAGTAGACACCTTCCGGGGTATAGCTGTCGTCGGGACGGAGCAGCTTGTCGAAGGCATCCTTTTCGGTCGGGTGCATTTCCTCGTACTGCGGGTGAGTTCCGCTCATGTCCGGCCCATGAGGGGGCATAGGACCCATTCCAGCCATTTTGATGGATTCTTCGCTGTCCTCCTCTTGAAATTATAATGAGTGTCGCTGTTCGGTTGAGATATTGCGATGGCTTTTGACTGAGACTCAATTTAGTAAACGATCGCACGACTAAGATTTCCGACAAGAAAACCATAAACCACAAGACAAAAAAAACAAGAAGACCAAGACGGCACCTACCGAATGATCCCAAAGCCACACAGGTCTGAGCAACGCCTCAATTCTTGGTATGGACAGCACGACAGACAAGAAGATCAACCAGAGGAGGAAGAACAAGCGGTCCGGGATGGGAGGAGGTTATATAACGACATTTTGAGCGGGCCAGGCGAAGAGGAAGAAGAAGGAAAAAAGAGCGGCGGCACGTTTCTGCGTCTGGAACGCTGATATGCTCGAGTCTCGGTGGGTCTGCCGGTGGGGTCCTGCACTTTTTGTTTTAGCTTCCGGTCTTAGCTCTTCTAGTTACACTAGTATATACCTGGGTCCCTAGCTAGTAGATTTGTACTGTTAATACTTAGGATATTTTTCTACATACCAGTCTTCTGCACTTCTTTTAAAGATTGCATAATATCGTCGCGCAGTATGAGAAGAGTAAAATAAAAAGAGACTTGCTGAGTACTTAAACCAGTACTTGAAGAACTACCGAGTGTAAACCCAAAACCAAAAATACAAAACCTTCAATTAACCCCAATCTGATTGGTCCGCGACCAGGCACCGAGCCAAAACGGACCGGGGTCCCAAATACGCCAATCAGCAGTCCGTAATTCCACACGTGTGTTCTGCAACCGTTTTCATTGCTTCGGTCCATCTTGGCTGCGGTCGTTGACTCGTCCCGAAACAGGCAATTTCTACGGAAACCCCGAGATTTGATTTGCTTTATTATTGTTATGTATGTATTGTGTATGTATTGTGTACGTATTATGTATGTATAATACGGGATCTTTAGCACGGAAATAAAAACAACCAATCAGTCTTTTTCCCTGTACAGCTGAAGTAGCTGTCATTCCAGCTGAATGCTCGTATCACTATCAATAATTCAATCTATTGAATGGTGTCCGCCGTCTGTTTTTCTTTTTAACATGAGTATGGATTCTATGGAATACCACATCGATGGCTAGCTAGGTATACTGTAAGAATAATATCATGCAGGGCGACGTCAATGGGCATAATCAGAGCTCAAATCACGACAAGAGCGCAGTACGACAGCTCTGACAAGTGTCATGTGGATGATACATTGGCTTGTGTACTGTGGCATCTGCAGTACGGAGGTAACCTGCTAGGTACCTTGTACTATGTACCATGTATACAACCATCTCTTTTCTTTTGTTAATTCCCCTTCCTGCCCCAAGTCTGTCCAGCCCAGTCTGTCCACGTGAAGCAATTTTCCAAGATTCCATTGTTCAATGCATACCAAGTCTCTCTCGAGGCGGACTCAAGATTAGACTTTCGCATGGCTGAACCAAGCAACGACAAGAAGGCTTCGCGCAGTCTTCAACCGTGGAAAACGCCGTAGCCACGCCGTAGCCAAGCGACGCGAACATGTGCCATCCAATTTTTCATACTTTCAAGCCTGCAGCTAAAAACTCGGCATCTGGGTGGATGGGGTTTGATGAACTAATGCTCGCATCTCCGCACCGAGTCATGCAGGTCTTCCGAAAAGAAAAAATCAAACCGAATAAAATCGCTAGCCTTGCATGGCTAATTACAGGTTCATCGGGACGGAGTATTTGTTAGCTCATAGTAATAGTTGCCTGAACTATACGCTGTCCAGAGTCCAGTTGAGTGTTCAGTAGCCGTCACAAATATAGGTCCACCCGATCCAGCATAACAAGCCCAATAAAAAGAAATTCCATGCTCGTATCGAATGGGCTGCCTTGAATTCAGACCCTTACGAGATGGGTCCCAGCCATGTACCCTATCAGAATGTCTTATTAGCAACACGCGTCAATAATGTCGCATACTATGCAGTAGATGGAGGAGTAACGCGGCTTACTGGACCTTCCATGGCTTCCACCCCAATTTCATCCTGCAGCCAATCATCTTTATAAAAAGATATTCCTGCCGTCCTGCCGTCTTAGCCGCGACACCCAGCACTCACTGCCACTGCCCACGATCAGCATTGATTTTTCATCCTTTCTATGCTCTCAATTTGATAAACTTTGAACGGAACGTAGTTGCTTGAGAATGGAGTCAGCGCATGGTGTGTGGACCTCGGAGGTAACCGACGTTACCAAATTTGTCAGATCCACGGAAAGCGCGGCAAGGGTGGTACTCCCCGTCTCAGCATGCCTGAGTCTGCCAGTCTGCCAGTGTCTGCAACCCACCAAGGCCAAGGCTAGGGTATGTTACGGCGCAAGCCTCCTTATGTTTCTCGGTTGGTAATTTCTCACGTTTGAGAATGCGCCTTACACAGTTCGTACGCGTCACAACATCTCCGTCTTGTACAAAATAGTCGATAAGAGTGTTTCCGATCCTGATTGTCATAGCATCCCGACCGATCTTCGTCGCCAGGGTCGGGCTGACTTTGATCTATTCCTAGCGCGGAGATCTATGTTGGCAATATCGATGAACGAAGGTCAGCTACCTGCTGACGCTCATAGCTCGGGCCGACGCAGCTACCATCGCCACATAATTCGACGCGACCGACGGACGGTCGGGGAGAACTGAACGCGTGGGATCCATCCATTCGCAGAAAACAGAAATCTTCGAGAATCCTTCTAGCCTGGTTTTACGATGGATCTCGTACCTGGCCACCACTGCCAGTGCCAGCTGGCACATGGTAGGACGCAAAGAATGGCCGGCCCTTTCTTAACTCCGCAGAACGGCATGCTTGGCCGTATTTTTCATCAAAGCCAGTACCCAATTGTGCGTTGAATTGCAGAATGTATAGAGTAGTGTCTGCCAAATATTGCATACTGGCTATAGTAATTTGCTCGTTTGCTAGATGCCCCTTCCCTGCATGAGGTAGGAGATAGTTCGCATATGAAAATTCCATACTCCATACTTCTCGACAAACTCGATTTGACCACCAGCTCGTGTCCATCGGAAGCTTTTCAATACAATAGTTCATCTGCCTGGCATTTCCGTATCGTTATCCATACCGGTACCCGTATCTGTCGGTAACTCATGTTGCTCGAGCCTTCCACAAGTACGGCGTACATGAACTACGCCGTATTGGATCAAGCCCCGAGCAGCCCAGCTGAAAAGATTCGAGACACACACACACACACACACACAGAGAGAGAGAGAGGAAGGGACAGAGAGAGAAGAAGAGGTGGTTGGTTTAGAGTTGGCAAGACCCACCCACGTGCTCCTTCTGGTTGCGCTGACTTGTCGAAGAGCCGCAGTGGAGTCTGTTGATTGGCCCGGACTCTTTACTAGTACTAACTATTTAGAGGATCTATTTAGTAGTTAACTAAGAACTTAGTGGTACGTGCCTAAGGATCAAAAGCCGCTTACGTACGATGGTCTGTCAACTTAACTAACTACTTAGCTACTTAACTTAATTAATCAATTCATTATTTATTAGGTTATGTTAACACCGGTATACAAACTTGAGGGTCTCGTGTGGATATCCATATTTAAATTTTTTGCATAGAATAGGTAGTCTATGGAAACTCCGTGGAAATTGACTACTCCGTACTTCCGAGGACTACATGCTATATGACATCGCGTCTACAGCGACTGAACCACGTGTCGATATTAATTCCTCGTGGCTTCCGGGGTTCATGTCAAACGGCATTCAACCTGCATTCATGGACGTCTCCGAACGAGTAAGAGATCGATCGATCGATCGGATGTACAAGTGACACTATATGAGCGCGAGATAATATTGTTCTCTTTTTATTTTCAAAGTAATTTATTCGCCTTTTGTGCATTACACTCCGTGGTGGAGATGACTTGAAATGGTTCAGGTCGGCGATTGCATTTACTAGGATTTTTATTATGGCTTGTTCGATTTCTCGACGTCATGGTCTACACGAAGTTGGTGCTTTCGATGATCCATCCCAGACCCAAAACGAATATTCGTCGGAATTGACATTTCTGTAACAGACGATACAGAGAAGAGACATTATTGTCGTTGTACTCCATATCAGTGGCAAATCAAAAAATCCTTATCGATAAGAATTCATTATCGTTATCAATTAGGTCACGTGGAGATAAGCTGAATTATCTGGAGAAAGAAACTTACGTAATCTTTAATCCGTCTGCTAGCAGCAACTTAAACAAAGCCACTTGACTCATGGCAAAACGTCACTCTCTAACCAAAAACCAAACGCAATGCCCAAGATCTTAGCACTTGGCTCAAATGGATCCGGTCAATTAGGAATAGGCCATACGAACGACGTATCCCGACCAACAGCCTGTCTATTCGAGGACGACGACAACGGTATCGACCACTCGACGTGTCCAGCCGTAAGAGAAAGGCAGATAAAGCGCATAGCCTGCGGCGGAAATCATACACTTGTCCTATTCGACGATGGAAGTGTTTACGCTACGGGGTTAAATGGTAGTGATTTTCGATGCGGAATATTGCCTTCTTCTTCTTCTTCTTCTTCTTCTTCTTCTTCTTCGCAGAAAATACTCCGTGATGAAGAAAGGATACAAGTCGGAAAGGAAGGAGATGACGACGACGACGACGTAATCACACGATTCCGTCGAGTCAGGTTATGGCTCGCGAGTACGAGACGAGTCGTCGATCGATTCAAAGACGTCTGCGCAACATGGTCCGCGACGTGTTTTGTCGCTACCGCCACCGCCACCGCCACCAGCAGTACAACCTCTGACGAAAATGCCGACGAGACTGATTTTCTGGTCATGCTGGGTACGGGAGATAAAGGCGAATTGGGTCTGGGACGAGAAAAAGTCGTCACAAGTCTTGCTCCCTCTCCAAATCCATTTGGTGCGAACAGTATGGTCCCCGTTGACGAGTTTGTGGTGCCCGATTTCCCACCGAAGAATACTCGTATAAAAGCGATAAGTAGCGGGCCGTACCATATCGTGGCCATTCTGTCCAATGGAGACGTATACGGATGGGGTGCGTCGAGGAAGGGTCAGTTAGGTCAAGATCCAGAGAGAATGAGCGAGAAGATCGTTTGGTCTCCTGCAAAGATTCATCTGGCAGAATCAAGATTTATACCAACGACCGTGAGCTGTGGAAGGGAATTTACGTTTCTAGGTGGCCACAGAAAGAGTTCCTCATCTCTGGAAGGAAACGAGTACCATTCCGGTACAGAGTACTATTATATCATTCTAGGTGTGGACGATAAACGAAATCTCATATCCTCGGCCCCCACCATACCATCGCTACAAAGTAGCACGGCATCGCAGGCTGAATACGCTGTCTCTACAAGTTGGCATGGAGTATACCTGCACGACATTCATAACAATTCCGTCGTCGCCTGGGGTCGCAACGATCGCGGCCAATTGGGAATTGACCCCGCCGGTCAATGCGTGGCACGAGAATCACTCGTGAGATGGACTTCGGTCGCCCATTTTGCAGCCGGCAGCGAACACGCGGTTGCTGTTCTGTCTGATAATAAAACTGTGGTGTCCTGTGGTTGGGGAGAACACGGCAATTGTGGGCCTGACGTTGACGAGCGCGGAAATGTGAAAGGGAAGTTGGGTAATATCCGCATTCCTGCTGAGCTTCTGACCGAGAATACCGCGAACCCCGTTTTGAATGTGGCTGCTGGTTGCGCCACCACGTGGATTGTAGTCGCCTCATCAAATAGGCCAAACCCTTGAACTAAGGGCAATCCGACACAATTCGGACAATTTCAATCGAAGAGGCCCAAGTTTCGTATCTGCCAGTCGTTAATCTTCCGGTATGAAAAGCACAAAACGGCGAGACAAACCTGTGATATTGGCTGCGTAGGCGGAACAGCAGCCTCATCCTCCTTAGGCTTTCCTCTATCAGCTGATGCCGTTGGAAAGTTATCCGTCAACGGTCTCGGGCGACCATCGTGATATGCCCCCTACAGAACAGTCAGCCCAGCCTCAAAGTAGCTTTCATAGACAGACAAACCGGCTCAATGTTCGAATCCCAGGCCAGAATGTCATGTTCATCCGCGTCATCATACGCCTGTTCATCCCATTGTCTGTCGTCGTCCGCGGGCACAAAAAGGCTGTCGTGCATATCCGCTAACGCTGCTCGTGATGCAGCGCCAGACATAAGTTCCGTTTTGCGTGCTGGTACAGCTGTTCGGCTAGAAGGAGGCGCCATTGTCGTCCTTGCGGTTGACGGAGCTGTCGAAGTTCTTGGATTTGCTTTATGGTTACTGGGATTTTCCATTCGAACCGCTATGCGTGTGGCGGCTGGCCTTGCAGAAAGTTGTGAGGCGGCTCTGGAAACATTGTCGTCATCGACATCGGCTTCGTTGATTTCTCCTCGCGTCATGAGGGTGAATTCTGAATCAATACCAGCTTCTGACGAATATGCAAGTTGCAGAGGCCGGCAGGGGCGAGTATACCGTGCCGTCATTGATGCCTTCATGGCGTCTGCGTGAATGACTGCTGCTTTAAAATCTCTCACGTTAATAGCAACGTGCAATCCATCTCGGACGATGAACTCTTCAAAGTCTTTCTTATCGATGGCGACCGAGGTATGGACTGGTTGTTTGAGAATTTCTGCTTGATGTCAGACAAGACGAAAGTAGTCACACCTCTCGAGATAGCGGTACCTTTTCCATCGCTAATCTTATTGGTGAAGCTCGTGAAAATGGCTTTTCCGGCGTCAGGGTATACATCTAGCTGCTCTGCAGTTGGACTGAAATGATCAATAATTTCTCTCAGGATTTTAGCTTGGATTGTCCATTGGTTCTGCACTCGTGCCTGGTCGAACAGAGCATGTTGTACAGCGACGGGTTCGTAGGTCAGCTTGTAAGATTTGACAACACCTGCTAGCGTCAGCGCCTTTTCCATGTATGTCTTGTACGGAATCGAACCATTACCCTGCCCACAGATCATCCTTATATGGAGCCGGCACGCAGCCTCATCCGGAGAATCCATTAAATTGACATCGCAGCGCTCTACTGCGGTCTGCTTGTCGCGTGACTCGCCTGCTCGACCTTTAAACACCGAAAGCAAGGCCTTCATTTCGTTAACAAACCCAACCCTACCGTACACTCTTCAGATTCGTCCATACCTTCAAATACATCTGACAGGCAAATTTATCGCCGTATCGTTGTCCCGAACTCGGCCCTGACCCTCGAGTGCTGAAATTGTACTTGGAAAAAAACTTCCGCGAGTCCAGGACAAACGACACGTATGCCGTCTTTGCCAGATTCAAAGTACTCAGCCGTAGCTAACGCAAGCTCAGTAAACATTCGTAACATTCTTGTAGAACGCAACTCTATTGGATACGCTTACCTGGTCGTACTCTGCCTCGATGGAGACACTTTCGTTGAATTTACTCAGACATACCAAGGCGTCGTGAAGCTGTTGCAGTGCGACCGGCGTGAGAGAAAAAGCCAACTCCGGCATGTTGATTCAGATGATGTTATACAACATATATCTTTCAACAAGATTAAGAAGACTGTGATAATCTGGAGGATGAGAAGACGCTTTGTTTGATGACGGGCAGTAGCAAACAGGGCGGGCCTGCCACATTAAGTTATCTGCTGATCGACCAATCAGACGCGTCAGCTGCGAGGGATTTCCCAAAACGTGATAGCAGCAGGACGTGTCTTTGTATCTACAACTCGACATTGACCTCGTTGACCTTACAATATTGGTTCTAATTGTTGGATTTTATTCCTACAGACTCATCTACGAGTTGGCTAGCGCTTTCAGTATTGATCCGTCTCGTCTGATTTTGTTTTGATCGCAAGAAATAGATAGAGCGAGCATTCCGAGGCAATGGTGGCCCTCAGCGGCGACGTGCTTCTGACCATTTTGGATTTTCTACGGGCTGAAGTTGATCTCAGCACGCTGTTCCAGTGCTCTCTTACGTCCAGGTGGCTGGCAGAGCCGGCTCTATCTATACTTTACCAATCGTACGACTTGTCTCCAGCATTTGGAGGCGGGACTGAAGACGAGTCCCTCAGACCGCGGGCCCTAGATGGCTCCAGATTACCCTTGACGAGCACTCTTCCCAGAACAACATCAGATTCAGCAGCTACTCTTCGAAAATGGGCTCTCATGTGGCAGTCAATCATCATGTCTACTTCGGAAGACAAGACATATTTGCCGTATTGTGAATATATCAGATACCTGGATCTGGATGACTTTCGGGATCTCTTATCACACCCAGGGTTCAAGGGCTCTGTACAAGAGTAGGCCGGTTTCCAAGGGCAAAAGCTTAGTACGAGAGAGTGTCTGACTATTTATGAATAGTGAGTTCTTTGCCAGTGGGGTTGGTGATATTCTTCACCAGAATTACGAGAATAAAGGACATAAACGATTACGATCTTCCAGGGACGACTTCAAGAATAACTCCTGGTTGATTCAGAGAGTCGGCACATGTGAGCAGTTTGAAATGCAGTGTCTCTTCTAATAATCATGGTCGCTAAGAAAATATAACAGTGATAACAGCTAGAGCCCATATGATTCAGGAGCTAAGAGGAAACAGTAAGAAGCACTCCCTTGTCCTGGATGAAAGGCAAGTCTTGAGCTAAAGGAATCCAGTACCAGGAACTGCCTTGAGGGATTGGGTTATCCATCTTCCTAGGCTAAAAACTCTGGACATTTGGAACGGAGCTTCTTTGGGCGAGAAAGCTGAAGATTTCCGAAAACACTGTCCAGAGTTCAAGAACCTTAGGGTATTCAGATGGTAAATCTCGCACCCTACTTCTACACATCCATCTATTTCCATCATTCGGAACTGATATTGGTGATTTTGATAGGCTTGATATCGAAAATTCTCCAGCGGACTCTGAAGCCGAACAGTTTCTACGTAACTTACATCCTCAATCCCTGGAAACATTCGAGGTCATTAGCTTGTCGTTTATGGGCCCACGAACAATAGAAGCCCTGAGTACTCATACTGAAACCCTCACGAAGCTGGTATTGACTAACCTGGCGATTGATGCCATTGCTCGGCTGCCTAGCCTAGGCCGAATGACAGCCTTGGAACGTCTAGTGCTGACGGATTCCCGGCCGACCGCCATTGACGATGCCTTCAACGAAACTCTTGCAGCTGTTGCTAAATGGCTACATCAATGTCAAAAATTGCGTCACTTACAGCTCAGAGATTTCATGGGCATGCGAGACGTTGATCTTTTAGCAAAAGCACTTGGCAACGATGGAATCCGTCTTGAATCACTCCAGATGCGATGTTACCAAACTGAACGGGAACAAGATTTCTATGAGGCGTTGACGCATCAAGGACCCTCGCTACAGTCACTTACTCTACAGCGCAGACGCCATGGTCCGGGCCTATACGAAGATGGTCTGCACCAAGCTGTTTGTCAATTCACCGAGCTTCGCGACTTGGATCTCAAGGAAGTCTCTGAAACTTATTCCGCAGACCATATCAAGCTTTTGATGCCGTGCCTGCCGAAGCTGGAACTATTCTCCGTTCACGGATCGGGTCTCGGCGACGAAATATGGCCCTCTTTCCGTACGCTACATAATCTTCGTTTCCTCGCTGTACATGGAGTAAGTCATTTTACTGCAGAAGGTCTTCTAGATTTCGTCTCGCAACTCGGCCCGAATAATCACGGCTTCTATCTAAGCATCACGAGCGCGGCATCTGAAAACAGTATACCAGCAGAGGCGCAGAATGTTGTCAATGATGTTTTGGCACAGACTGTCGGAGGCGTGCTTGATTATGACATTAACATCGGTAAGTCTTTGAAACCCCTGGCTCTTTGCAGCATGGAGGCGGCGATTAACCCATTAGTAGAGTCGGATTCTGAGGAAAGTTGGGCATCGGATTAGTTTATGTATCCACGATAAAAAATGTTTTCATTTATCCTTTTGACAGAAATGCTTCGAAAGACCATTGTGAATGTAAGGTGTGTCTTTATCTCCTAGATCCACCAGACGACGTATTTACCCATTTACGCCGAAAACGACTTAGCGTGTTTTGGTAGTCACGTCGCGTTCCCTGGCGCGTCCGTCCACATTCCCGCGTGTTTAAAGTCTTAATTAGTATCCGCCTTCAACGTCCTATTTCCTTGTCGAGATTTCTCCCTTAATTGACAATCGACAATCAAACTTTTCTATTTCTCAATGCCAGGGTCTTGTCTCTTTACCTTTGTATGACAATTTGACAATTAGTTCGTCATGTCTGCTGCTGCTCGAGCAAAGCTTGCCGAATTGAAAGCCCTGCGTGCCGCGGGTAAAAAGCGACTGTCGACGTACGAGGTTGAAGATCAGGGCTCGATATACGACGAAGTCGACGAGGAAGGCTACAAGAAAGTCGTTCGCAAACGACTTGATGAAGATGACTTTGTGGTCGATGACAATGGTGAGGGGTATGCCGACGACGGTCGCGAAGTCTGGAACGAGGATCGCGTAGAGTATAGCGATAGCGAGGAAGACGACGATTTACCTGCGCGAGGAAAAGCAGCTAAGAGAAAGCGACAAGAAGAGAAAGAGCGCAAGGAGAAGATTAATAATGGAATATCGAAATATTTCAACACGACCAGTGCTCTCGCTGCGCCAAAACCAAAGGTATGTCTGACGATCATCAATTTAATCATCAGTTTACAATTTGCAGTCAGCAATGCTAATACTCGATGAAATAGCCTGTGGCCACGGCCGAAGACGAAGCCTTCATGGCAGATCTACTAGGAGATGTCGACACGAATATTTTGCCTTCTCGAGTACCTACCAAGAATATCATCAAGTCCGAGACACGACGCAAAGTTCGCATCCTTTCTCCGCCCTTATCGGAAAAATCAAAGCCTTCGAAAACTCGCATGCGAGCGAAGGGAGAAGATACCCCACTCCCATCAAGACGCGATATAGATATTCCCGACTATGAAGACGATGACGGTACACTGGCTCTTGGTGGCGACGACGACGAGAATGTCCCTATGAGTGATGCTGCGCTACCATCCTCTCCCATAACCAAGGCCGTCGAAAGAAAGTCTTTCAAGGTTGAACAGGATGTCATCAAAGAAGAAGACGACGAGGACGAAGACATGATGGATGTCGCTGAAGTGACAGGCCATCACGACAGCAAATCGTCCAGTGTCAACATGACCGGTAGCAAGCCGCCTCCAAAAATCAAGAAGTTGCCCTACCCGTCGCCTTCAAGCTCCTCCCCACCGCGTGCTCCCGCTGAGGTGGAAGCAACATGGGATAATGTCACCAGCAAGCTCAACGTACTGAGCAGTCCTGCCACGGAGAACGTGGGATTTGGCAGGGTTCGAGCGCAAGACGTCGTCGAAGACGATGGGAGCTTTCCTTTTTTTTGGCTTGATTACACTGAGGTCAACGGTTCGCTGTGTCTCTTTGGCAAGGTTAAAAACAAGAAAACTGGCACCTATGTCAGCTCTTTTGTCAAAGTCGATAAAATCATGCGCAACTTGTATTTCCTACCTCGCGAACATCGAGTTAAAAACGGCCAGGTCACTGACGAGGAAGTTGATATGGAAGACGTCTATCAAGAGGTGGATGCGCTAATGACGAAGCTCAAAGTCGGTATGCACAAGATCAGACCGTGCTCTCGTCAATACGCATTTGAACTTCCAAATATCCCCAAGCAAGGAAAGTACTTGAAGCTTCTCTACCCTTACGACAAGCCTGTGCTCCCCATGGACACCACAGGTGAAACCTTTTCTCACGTCTTTGGAACTAATACCGCCCTGTTCGAACAATTCGTGTTATGGAAACGTATCATGGGCCCCTGCTGGTTGAATATTGGAGAAGCAGATTTCTCAGCGGCGACCAATGCGTCGTGGTGCAAGTTTGAGTGCCAAGTTTCCACGCCAAATTCAATCACTACACTTCCCGACTCGGAATTAGAAACTCCCCCTTTGACACTGATGAGTTTGTCATTCAGGACTCAGCTCAACGTCAAGGAAAACAAACAAGAGATCTTGGTTGCAAGTGCTCGCATTTACGAGAATGTCTCTTTGCCAGAGACGACGCCCCCCGAAAGAATGCCTTGCAAGACATTTACTGTGATGCGTCCAGCCGGAACATCCTATCCCATTGGACTCGAAGCTGAAGTTAAGAAACAGCGAGGTGTATACATGTTGGAGAAAAACGAGCAGTTTCTTCTCAGTAAATTCCTCGCGCTTTTCGAGCGTATGGACCCTGATATCATCATGGGTCATCAACTTCAGGATATTGACCTCGGCATTCTTCTTAACCGGATGAAAGAGAAGAAAACTCCGGGATGGTCTCGCGTCGGACGACTAAAACGCACAGAATGGCCGAAAAACTTCAACAAAGGCGGAGGATTCTTTGCTGATCGACATCTCATCGCTGGACGAATGATGTGCGATCTCGCGAACGACATGGGCAAGGTATGTTGAATTACAGCAATCAATTTTGGCTGCAGATAGGCTGATTCTAGCGATTTACAGTCTCTTATGGTCAAATGTCAATCGTGGACATTGACGGAAATGTGCCAACTCTACTTGAATGATGACCACATTCGTAGTGAGCTTGATAACGAGGCTGCATTGAAGACGTGGGCGACAACAAAGGAAGGCTTGGTGAAATACGTCACACATTGCGAGGCCGACACGTACTTCATCGCCGCATTGGTTATTCGTCTTCAAATGCTTTCTTTGACCAAAGTTTTGACCAACTTAGCTGGTAACTCATGGGCAAGAACACTAACCGGAACCCGTGCCGAGCGAAATGAGTATATCTTGCTGCATGAATTCCATCGCAACAAGTATATATGCCCAGACAAATACTCGAACCGACAGCAGAAAGCAGTCGAAGAGAAAATTGACGACGACGACGATTCGACTGACAAGAAAAAGAAAGAGAAATATAAGGGTGGTTTAGTCTTCGAACCAGAGAAAGGACTTTATGATCGTTACGTACTGGTGATGGACTTCAACAGTCTGTATCCCAGTATTATCCAGGAATATAACATTTGTTTCACAACAGTGGACCGAACCTTGAGTGTAAGACAATCTCAAATTCGGTATTAGGACCGGAGGCTGACTTTCTTTGCAGGCGGAAAACGAGAATGAAGAGAAGGTTCCAAAAGTCCCTTCTTCTGACCAAGATCAAGGCATTCTTCCTCGCCTTATTGCAAACTTGGTGACGCGGCGTCGAGAAGTCAAGAAGTTGATGAAAGATAAGAGAGCAACAGCTGATCAACTTGCATTATGGGATACTAAGCAGATGGCCTTGAAGCTTACTGCTAACTCCATGTACGGGTGTCTGGGTTATACGCAATCTCGCTTCTACGCACGTCCGTTGGCCATGCTTACGACTGCCAAAGGTCGTGAGATTTTGCGGAGCACCAAGGAACTTGCTGAGTCGAAGCAGCTACGGGTTATTTACGGAGATACCGACTCTGTGATGATCAATACGAACATGGACACCATCAGTGACGCTTTGAAAGTGGGCGAAGAGTTCAAAATGTCTGTCAATGAACGATACAAACTACTCGAGATTGACATTGATAATGTCTTCCGTCGTCTTTTGCTTCACGCTAAGAAGAAGTATGCTGCTATCAACATGACCGAGGTTGACGGCAAATACGTCGACAAGCTTGAAGTCAAGGGTCTTGACATGAAGCGTCGTGAATACTGTGCATTATCCAAGGAGGTCTCGAAAAGACTGCTCGATGAGATCCTTTCTGGCGAAGACTCCGAAGTTGTGCTTAATAAAGTTCATGACTACCTGAGAGAGGTTGCTGCTCAAATGAAAGAGTATAAGGTGCCGGTGCAGAAATACGTGATATATACGGTGAGTCTAGAGAATGCATTTTGAAGAGACACCTGGACTAACAAACGTACAGAAACTCTCTAAGAGACCGGAAGAATACCCGAATAAAGAAAGTATGCCCCCCGTTCAAGTTGCTTTGCGTGAGATTGCTCGAGGCAGAATGATACGGCCCAACGACGTGATTGCGTATGTTGTTACCAATGGTGACTCGGAGACTTCCAATCTTCCACCACCAAAGCGGTCTTATACTCTTCAAGATGTCGTGAAGCCAGACTCCGAGTTGAAACCCGACGTCGAATATTATTTGCTCAAGCAAATCTTCCCGCCGATCGAGCGTCTTTGCGCGCCGATTCCGGGCACAGACCCTGTTCGCATTGCGGAATGCCTAGGTCTAGACGCCCGAAAGTACCAAATCAATACTTCACGCTCAAACAACCAACAAGACACTGAAATATACCCACTGGAATCACAAATTCCAGACTCTGTGCGTTTCCAGGATGCAGCTCGCTTAAGTCTGCGGTGCCGTCACTGCGGGGAATCTTCTGTCTTCGAAGGGTTGTGCACATCATCAAGCATGTGCACACCGCACGGACTGGTCTGTCCGAACGAGAGCTGTGCAAATGTCTTCTCGACGATTTCTCTAGTTGCTCAAGTAGAGAGTCAAATTCGTGCCCAAACCGCCAAGTATTATGAAGGCTGGCTGGTGTGCGACGATTCTTCTTGTGGCAATCGCACCCGACAGATGAGTGTATATGGTCATCGATGCCTAGGACCTCGAGGAAGGGCAGAGGGCTGTCTCGGCCGGATGAATTACGAGTACAGCGAGAAGCAAATGTATAATCAGCTTCTGTACTTTGCGGGTCTTTGGGACGTGGACAAGGCAAAGTCCGCCGCTTCCAAGGAGACGGCGGGTGATGCAAAGGATAATATCCAGGCCTTGGCTGAATACAATCGAGCAAGATTTGCTACGGTCAAGGGAGTTGTAGATGGATATTTGAAGAAATGTGGTCGGCAGTGGGTGGAGATGGATACTTTGTTCAAGTTCATGCTGGCTTAGGAATTTGTGCTGTACATAAATGTGCAGTTTTGTCAATTGGCGTTGCGGATGAATACTTATTACGACCATGGACCAGTATAATGCCTCTTGTTTTTATTTAGTCCTGTGATGCTTTTTACCTAGTATAAATATTATGATCCCTCCCAATTTCTCTCAATTTAACCTCGGTGTTTTTGTTGAGTACGGACGTAAGTTTGCATTGTTTGCAAAGTTACACTTAGCGGATCGCGGATCTCTTTTGTTGACTTGTACTATTTTATTTAAACCCTGACAATCCTCCTTGCTTGCTCCTCGCAATTCAGAATAATCCTCACAATCGAAAAGAAAATGGAGCATCTCAACAATTATCTCGATAATCTCGCCAATTTCCGTGCTGCCGACATGTCGACATCGCAAACAGCATTGGTCTTTGGCCTGGGTCTTGTGGGAGGTGTCTGGTTGCTCAACCAAGTTTTCACGCTGATTCGAGTCCTTCTGAGCTTGTTTGTTCTTCCTGGCAAATCGGTGAGTAATTTCATTATTCTTCTGATTTATCCATGATGTATAGGAGTTTTCATACTGATCAGTCTCAGTTACGTTCGTTCGGTCCCAAGGGCAGTTGGGCTTTGATCACCGGTGCATCCGACGGTCTGGGTAAGGAGTTTGCGCTTCAAATTGCCCGCGCCGGATTCAACGTCTTGCTCGTGTCACGCACCGAATCCAAACTCGTCTCGCTCGCCGATGAAATCTCATCCAAGAACCCCGGGGTGCAGACTAAGATTCTGGCCATGGATTTCGCTCAAAACAAGGATTCCGATTATGCCCGCCTGCAAGGTTTGGTGCAAGACCTCGACATTGCGATCCTGATCAACAACGTTGGCAAGAGCCACAGTATCCCCGTCCCATTCAACGAAACGCCCGACGACGAAATGAAAGATATCATCAATATCAACTGCCACGCTACCCTCCGCGTCACAAAACTCGTCACACCGGGCATGATCCAACGTAAGCGCGGGTTGATTCTGACCATGGGCTCGTTTGGAGGATTGGTCCCCACGCCCCTTTTGGCAACGTACTCTGGCAGCAAGGCGTTTTTGCAATACTGGTCTGGCGCACTTGGTGCCGAGCTCGAGCCGTACGGCATCACGGTGCAATTGACGCAAGCTCACTTGATTACATCGGCCATGTCTAAGATTCGTCGGCCCACTTTCTTCGTGCCTACCCCCAAGGCATGGGTGAAGTCGGCTCTCAGCAAGATCGGTCGTCGTGGAGGTTCGCCTTATTTCTACTATTCGTCTAGCCCTTACTATAGCCACGGTCTGATGGCGTATGTCATGACTTGCGTTCTGGGAGTGTGGAGTACCTTGATCCGGAGCTATAATATGAACATGCACGTCTCGATCCGCAAGAGAGCGTTGAAGAAGTTGGAGCGATCAAAGACGAAATAGAAATAGTTTTGGGGTTTCAAGAAAAGTGGCGATTCATGTTCGGGTTTGTACTGTTTGGATTGGGCTGAATTGTGAGCTGCGTATTTGTAACTAATAACATTATTAATAATGCGACATGGCTTATGGGCTACATTCATATGCATTTTTAGCCTGTTCCTACGAACCTGATACACAATGTCTGCATGTAGTGATCTTGTCGTCTGAGAGATATTCAAGAACAAATATCCCTGCAAAACTAGGAGATTGTATATGTAGAACATCCGATGCTGTTCGGGTTTAATTTTGCACGCATTCATGACCACTACCTAGGTATGTAGGTAGGCACATAAGCACGTACATCTCCTTCCACCTAGGTGGATATGAAATGGTAAATAGAGAGATATTTTAAGCAATTTTCAAGTGCAAACGACCCACAAGAAAATCAATAGGATACTTACAACTGTGTCATCAAAAAAAAACTAACCAAATCAAAAAGAAGGGAAAATCGGCATTCCTTTCGGCATCGGCACAGCATTTGCGACTCGGGCAAGTGGAGATACCGTATGATGTGTCTCGGAATCGGAGTGGATCAGAATAAAAGAATCCGCGAAAAAAAATCGAGTACAAGACGTGATCAGAAAATATTGACCTTCTGAAAGGAGTTCCGGTGAATAGATAGCGTTTAAATACGAATGTGAAGATTGAAAGAGAATGGCAATTGGCTGAATAATAATGAAGATCGTTACCGCTGCGAGTCATTTCAAGGGTTAGGGCTAGTCATCCATGATTAAATACTCGGTACGGTTAGAGTCAGAGTCTGCTACCTCAACACTCGACATTTCAATCCACAAGCTGGCTTTTGTATGTCAATTGATTCTGCATTTTATTAACAGTCAGATTCATACCAAGGAATTTATACTCATACCTTCCAAGGTTCAATTCAGACAAAGGCATACTTTATCATATGCATGAGTGTCCTCGTAAAAATCTGTCATCAGAAGATCCTTTACAGCAAACCAGACCAGACCACAAGCCAGGGACTGACGGTCCACCAGAGCCTTCAAATTCTACTGCGGTACCCACAATGAAATATTCATCTCCACTATTTACCTGATAGCGTAGTAGCAGCCCCAGTGCGATGCGGATCGGTGGGCGGAACCGTAGTCGAGACAATCATCGTGGATCTCTCATCCGCAAGCATCCTGCATGTCTTTTGCACTCGCTTCTCGTTAAAGTTTTAGACTCACATTGGCATAGCAATTGTCTGACCTTTATAGAATGCCTCGTGTAAAGAATCAACATCTTTCCCGCTCAGGCAGTCCCTAAACCAGGGGCCAGGACAGACCCCGTCAAGTCAGACACAAAGATGGAAAACTGATCAACCGTCTAGGAATGCTCGTACGAAACAAAGATGGAGAGAAGAAGAAAAATTCTAGCAAAGCCAAGACATCCATGGGTATAGCAAGGGTCCACTACGACCAGACCTGGAAAGGGTTCCTTTTCCCTGTCGTTTTTCTCTATGTCCGGCCGAATGAAAGAAAACAAGAAGAGCTCTTCCGGATCGTCTTTCCCGTGCGTTGTATTGCTTATATCCGGTTGTGTCGGAATCTTTTCAGAGGGTCAGCAGTTTCCTGTTTTCTATTCTCTGATGGTTGAATTCTTCACCTCCGCTCTTACCCCGACAAGACTACTGCCCATAATCTTTCGACTCCCCGCGCTCTTTTCTTTTTTTTCCTTCTCTTCTCTTCTCTTCTTCTTGTCTTCTTGAATATCTGCACAAATTTATATAGATTGTGATCATTACTATCGTGGTATCAGTCCATATGAATAATGACAGTTTCAAAATTCTTCAAAAATATAACGGGCAGCCCGGAACACGCCGAGCACTCTGAAACTTCCAGCAATGCTCGCTCAAACTCGTTGACCGAGAAAGACAGCCATGGAAAAGTGCCATATTTGACATGGCGGTCATGCATATTGGGTGTTTTGGCTTCAATGGGAGGCTTCATTTTTGGATATTCGACAGGTTCGGGTTCTACACCAGGGTACGATTAGACATACTGACTTCGCCAGGACAAATATCCGGGTTCATGACCATGTCCGACTTCAAAATACGCTTCGCTCAGTACAACAGCAATGGATACTATTTTACTGACGTTCGTTCAGGCCTTATTGTCGGTCTGCTGTCAATCGGAACGATGATTGGTGCTTTGGCTGCTATCCCTTTGGCAGACCGCTTTGGACGTAAACTATCAATTGCTTTCTGGTGCATGATTCACATAGTCGGAATCATAGTGCAGATTGCTACTGCGTCCAAGTGGTATCAAGTCGCGGTTGGCCGTCTCGTTGCCGGTCTAGGTGTCGGTGCTCTTTCCAGTCTGGTTCCCATGTATCAAAGCGAGTCGGCTCCGCGACATATTCGTGGTGCTACAGTCAGGTATGCTCTTTTTCACTCTCTTTGTCGATCTCAATTGCTGATAATAATAGCGCTTTTCAATTGTTTGTCGCCTTTGGTATTTTTGTTGCTGCCTGTATCAACTACGGCACCGAGAGCATCCAGTCCACTGCCGCATGGCGTATCACAATGGGCATTGGCTTTGCCTGGCCTTTAATCTTGGGCATCGGTATTCTGTTCTTGCCTGAATCTCCCCGATATGCCTACCGTCAGGGTCGTGTGGAAGAAGCTAAGCGTACAATGACCAAACTTTATGGTGTTTCGGACAACCACCACCTCGTCGCAGAAGAAATAGAAGACATGAAAGCGAAACTCGACGAGGAAAAAGCTGCGGGGAAAGCTGGTCTTTTTGAAATCTTTACCGGACCTCGCATGCTTTATCGTACAATCCTTGGTATCGTGCTTCAATCTCTGCAACAGCTGACCGGTGCCAATTTCGTCTTCTACTACGGCAATACCATCTTCACGTCGACGGGCTTGGATAATAGCTACGTGACTCAAATGATTTTGACTGGCGTGAACTTTGGTGTCACGCTGATTGGGCTCTATATTGTGGAGCACTTTGGCCGTCGCAAATCTCTCATCGCCGGCGCGCTTTGGATGTTCATTTGCTTCATGATCTTCGCCACCGTGGGTCACTACTCGCTCGACCAGGCCAACCCTCCCGCGACTCCTAAAGCTGGCACCACTCTGATCGTCTTTACCTGCTTTTTTATTGTCGGATTTGCCACGACATGGGGTCCTATTGTGTGGGCGATTGTTGGTGAGCTTTACCCTGCTCGTTATCGTGCGACCTGCATGGGTATCGCCACAGCGTCGAATTGGACATGGAATTTCCTCATCTCGTTCTTCACGCCGTTTATTTCCGGGGCGATTGACTTCCAGTATGGCTATGTCTTTGCAGCATGCTCTTTTGCAGCAGCTCTGATCACGTATTTCTTTGTCTGTGAAACTCAGGGGCGGACCCTCGAAGAGATTGATACAATGTACGTTGAGCACGTCAAGCCCTGGAAGAGCTCGACCTGGATCGCTCCCGCACACATTCGCCACACAGAAGAGGTTGACGCCGCGGCCCAGCGTGAGTCTACAACGTAGTGACAATCATATCTGTGTCAAAGTTGGAGGTTTCAGGTTCAGTTGACAGTCCGTCCTGTGGTGTTTTGCGACTAAGTATTGTACGTCGTTAGAATGAGGAGATGATCCAAGATAAAATTGATGACGGAAATCAAACCTTGGAATTTTTTTGAAGGCTATGCTCTAGCTCGCAAATGTTTTCATGTCAGGCGTTTTGGCAGGAAAAGTTACAATTACTTGCATGGTTACTGTACATTTATGACTCATTAGCATCAATTAAATTATTCAGCATTAACGTCGCCATTTGTGGATTCCCTGGTCAGTGTTAATCGTTTCATTGATGCATACAGGTTTTTTATTTTGAGAGGTCCACGGGTACCTATATAAATTCACAGTCCACGACTCTAAAGACTCGTGAGAATCATACAGTACATCTAACATATACGATTCCAATGAAGAAGTACACTTCGATCTGATAAACCAGACAGTATAATTCTCATTCCAGCCACTTCCTCATCTCAATCTTTGTCCAATCCTCCAACTTCGCAGCCAGTCCAGCATCCTTGGCCAGTTTACTCTGACATCCAATCTCTGCAATCCTCTGAAAATACACCCCACTCTGTTCCTCTTTCATTTGAGGACTAGCCACACAAAACACACTCGTCCAAGACCCTTTATCAGGATGCATACGCCCTCCCATCTTGGCATACAGCTCCGCCGTCCATTTTATCCACGACGGGAAATCCGCATGTTGACCAAGATTACTCTCCACCAAACCCGGGTGCACAATTGAGCACCATATTTCACCTTTCCCCGACAAAGCAGCGGTCGAAGAACCAGGTCCGTACAGCTTATGTAGTGTTTTGATATGTAGCACGTTGGCGAGTTTGGATTGGCCGTAACGAGTCATGGGGTCGGCATTCTGGAGAGACGTATCGGCAAAATTGATCCCGTCTTTCGGTCCAAACCAGTGTCCCGAAGACGAGACGTTGGCTATGCGCACGCTACCTTTTGGTAGAGATTGTGATGTGCGAAGCATACAGGGCACGAGATGCGAAGTAAACACCCAGTGAGCGAGGTAGTTGGTTTGCCATTGCGCTTCGTAGCCATCCCGTGTGATCTCGTATGGAGTGGCCATAATACCGGCATTATTCACCAGGCCATGAAGAACGGTTTCCATGGAGAGAAACTCCCGGGCTGCAGAGACCACGGTCGATAGATCGAGATGGTCGATGCGCAGAAGAGTTATTTGGGCTTGTGGATATTGTGTTTTGATCTGCGTGATGGCAGAATTCCCCTTTTCGATAGACCGAGCACATAGATAGACGTGTGCTCCATGCTGTGCAAGTCGAGCAACTGTATAGTAGCCACTTTTGACAGTCAGACATGTTTGAATGAGATTAATTAGTACGGGATTCAGGGATTGGGAAATCTCACATGCCAGAATTTCCTCCAGTTACGATGTATACCTTTCCGGTGAGGTCAGGAAGGGAATCAGGGTGAAAAGTCATATTGAAGGGTACCTAGATACGAGACAACGATATTCTAAGACGAGTTGTAGTAAAATAAGGGAGAACTCGAGTTGTGATGAGATAAAGGTCAATAACTCGAAGCGGCACGCTCAGGGGTTCGTCCTTCTTTAAGTATTCCATCTCGCAGCCCAGGCTTCTCTCCATTTCATCTTCTCATATCTTGTATTTCGTCTGAGCGAAATTCATTATCTTGGACAGTTGCATAGAAAAAGGAATGAAGATTCGTCAAGTATTTGATATACAAGATCCAAAAGAGGCTTAGCGGTAAGCAGGCTGCATGAGACTAGTCTATTTGTGGAATAGACACACAAAATATCCACTTTTATTCACTAATCCTTCGATATCAACCAATCACAGCAGGCTTGATAGATGCCACTCAATTTAGGCACCAATTCGACGAAGTCATATATTGTCTCTTCCTCTTTCTCTATTTGATCCTGGATGCATCTCGATCATGCAATATATCAGCTCAAATGGCGGTCCGGCTGGAACTGATGCCCCAACTGGCTGAAGTGAGTCTAGTCTCGCCAGCCGAGATACTCGACTAATTCAAGACAGGCCTTGAACGAAGAGGACGATTGGACCGGGCTCACAGATGCCGTATCTAGAAGAAAGAGACAGAACCGGCTGAACGTGAGAGCGTACCGTCGTAAGTTATTTGTCTGGTGGCTTAGCTGTGAAAAGCAGGTTTCTGACTTATACGACCTAGGAAGACGTAGAGAATTAGAAGTAACAAAAAAGAAAGCTCTCTCCGTCGGTGAAAAATGTCCCCTCCAAATTGAAGAACCAGTGGTTTTATGCTGGGATGATAATTTACAGGCAGTCGTAACTATCCCAGCGTCAAAAGTGGACACTACGATTGCCAGCCCATTATTACCCTCTCCTGCGTTGTCAGCAGACGGTAAAACCATGACGCCTAAAAAACCACCGCATAAAGTCATTTTTCCGCTTTGTCCAGATCATCTCATTACTCTTCTACAGTACAATGTCCTACGTGCTAATATTATCAATGTCCAAATCCTGGCACCTCTCCTCAAAATAACGTCTTGCTCGACAGACCTCCTTCAAGTCTTGCCTGAACCGTCCTTACCCAGTTCGATACCTCCTGCTTTCTGGCCGACCAAATTGCAACAGACTATACCTCATGCAGATTGGGTTGATATTATACCGCATCCGCGGTGGCGTGACAATGTCCTCCTAGCTCTTGGGACGTTCGACGAAGATGAACTCTGGTCAGATACCATCGGAGGTTTGTTTGAGGGTTTCCCACAGTCAGAAATTGAACGCCGTGGTGTCATAGTCTGGTCCCCCCGTGGGATGTCCGTGGATGGGAGATTTCCGAGGGATTCTGGAGAAAATGGGGGTTCTTGATGAAGGGCTGCACAGATGTTTTAGAGGCTACGAATTATTGGAGACAGCAGAGGGGAGAGGAGCCGCTCGTTTTTGAAGTCTAAATGTATCAGGTTTCGTGCATTGTGAGAAAGCCGTGCTGGTGCGTTTTGCAGAAGCGTGTTAATTCTTATAATTACTGAAGCTCAATTTCTAATGAAATGGAGGTTTCTTGCCCCATTGGACACTTTTTATCAGTCCCGATACATCTTTATGCTTCGTTTATGAGCTGGAGGACATGATCAATATTTCTGAGGTCCATGACTTTTAAGAAGGGCATGTGGACAGTGTCGTATATTTAACAGGGTTAGGGCTAGATGTCCAGAACTAGCCTCTACCATGATACATGATCCTCATCACTGAATATTAGAATGACTACGAGTGGACAGTCGCTCTAATTACATTTAGTTTGTCGTGTGCATTTTTTATTGGTACTCGAAATATTAGTTGTCCCTATTATTATTTACTATCTCTGATACATGCAACTACTCCCAGTCTAGCGTGATGACGCATCTCCAACAGCCACCGCCCTCATCGCAGCGCCCGTTTTCATTGAAAGAGTACAGCTAGTAGATGCTATTAATTTAGCGTGATTTAGTAGTTGATTATGCTTTTGCGCTGTTTCGTCTAGCATAATTCCTATTTGCTGCGGAAATTGCGCGGAATAATACTTTTAATGCTCATTGCGCGATAACAGCGTGGCTTTCACCGTTGATCGTCGCGCGCTTTGACGTCAAATCTGTGCCGCGACGTCATCTGGCTGCATGAGGTCCTGTGCAACCACGAGTACAGCCTTCCACTGCGCTTAAGTATTGGAATATATATACACAATAAAATCTCCATCTCTCCACATGGAGCAATATTCTTTTGCCAAGTATTGCCAATATTTCAAGCATTCAGCAAGAAGGGCGGCCGAGAATTTCTCTCTACCAAAAACTCCAGGGCTCTTGGAACAATCAAAAAATTGCCGAATTAGGAAATAATCATGCCTCTCTTCCACCGCGACACCTCCAGCGCCTCCTCCTCTACACGGCATTCGCGTCACGAGCCCGAGCCGGAACCACCTGTTAGAGAGTCTCGACGAAGCGGTCTCTTTGGTTCACGCCGTAGCACCGCCTCGCAATCTCCCCCTGCACCTTCAAGAGACTCGTCTCTGTCCCACTCTGGAAAACATTCTCGATCCCTTCTGCACCGTGGCGACCATGAAGATCCCAGTATTCGTGCCGCCCGCGAACAAGTTGTACTTGCCGAGAACGCCGAGAAGGAAGCTGATCGTGCCCTGATTGCGGCACGCCAGGCCGTCCGCGAAGCGCGTGAACACGTTAAGCGCCTCGAAGCAGAGGCCAAGGAGGAAGCTCGCCTGGCTAAAATCAAGCAAGATCAAGCTGCCAGTATCTCGAAACGAGCTCGGCCTTTGGGCAGTACGTTTTCCCATCCTCTTCCTTTACTTTTTTCTATCTTGGTTTCCAAGGTTCGTGTGCTAACCTTGGACGTTAAGAGTTCGGAAATTAGATACGGTTTCTGGCTTCGCTCGTAGTACCTCGCAGACTGGCTGCATCATATGCACTCTGAGACTGGTGTCTCTGATTTTTTTTTTCATGAACTTGACGACCGTGCACCGCCCTTACACTTTTATTCTTCGTGCCGATGTGATTGTGATGAATCTGTCGATACTCAATACCAGTAGCTCAAGCGACTTTCCTTTGTAATTGGACTTTTGTTTTGATATCTTAGTTTAGCGCTTCGCAATTGAATACCCCCTGCAAGATTGAGAAAATAGAGATCCATTTTATACTTAGACCGACCTTGCAAACAATATCAATAAACTTTTTTGAGCCCTTTGTATGCAGAATAAAGAACTCGTCTGAACCTGCTTAGTGTGAGGCTCGATCTAGCCATGCCTCTCCAACCACCGATACACTCTTTCAGCAATCTCAATATTGTTCTTCTCCATAAAGAACATATGACCATTCCCATGAATCCCTTCCTTACCCAAATCGGCAAACTCTACATCTACTCCGACCTGCTTCAAATACTTGACGGTGCAATAGTCGTATGGAGCATGAAAGGACGATTCACTCGTCACGACAAGTTCGGGAATATTGCGTAGATTCGTAACTTGCTTTGCGGGACTTCTTTGCATGATACAATCGTCGTGATCGGCATCAATCGCGGGCTCAACGACCGTCTGAATATTCTCTGCGTGCGGACCAGCGGACGGGTCGTATCCGATGGCAAGATCTGTGAGACCGAATGCGAAAGCAGGCCCGGTTCCAAATGGTGGACGCAGCGTAAATGGAGGACCAGATGGTTCGAGCTGAATTAGACCTTTGACTAGATTTGGACGCATGTCGCCGACTCTCCAGCCTGTTTGCTTGTTAGCCATGTCTATTCAGTTGACAATCTTCTGCACGAATCATCGCGTCGAATGCATTGAATACATTGAGTAAATGCGTGTTCATAGAAAGTTTGAGTATGAAAGTAGGTAGGTAGCAATATTTACCGTAAGCACCAGCCTGCGAATGAGCAATAATATAACACTCGCCCACCAGGTCTACAAGAGCCGAATAAGCCTGCGCATTCTGTTCTTCACTCAAGAACCGATCTGTCTGTAACTGCACTTGACTTCTATAAAAGGTATCAAAAGTCGGGTCTCCCTTACGACCCGTACCGGGCCATTGGGTATGAAGCTTAGCCTGTGGCCACTGATTGCCATTATTTTGCGCATCGGTGAATATATCAGAGACAAATTCTGGTGATCCAATGTACGCCATTGTGCCCTGGCCAGGATACCAAAAAGAGCGACCACGCGCCGGCTGATCTGAGAGATAGACCGTGTGGCCTTTTGAGAGGAAGTAAGACGCCCATCCCGGTCGTCCGTCTGGCGTGTCCAGAAAATTGGTCCCTGTTTGAGCGGCCCCGGCAATGAAAATAATAGGCAACGGCGGATTTTGTAAGGGAGGATGAGGAGATAATTTCTCGACATATATCTGCCCTGTCATTGCCAAAGTTGAAGTATCGGTTGCATTGTTCTGTTCAGATCGATTAGATCTGGCTGGCCGCTGAGCTCTAGCTACCTATCGCGAATAGATAGGTAGATAGGTGAGAAGAAGACTTGCCGTGACATTTGTGTATTGGCCTCCGACATATAATACCTCTCGCTTTGGAACAATGTCCAACAAAAAGGAATTATTACAGGTGCTATCTCCTTGGGCATTGCCGCCGGGGAAGACGGCCTGTGTCAAATAGACCAGCGAAGTCCAATTACGAAAATTGAACATCTTGACCTATTTTTGCTGTCAAGACCACTGAGCGCGTGTAACTGGAAAGATTCTCAAAAAATAGAAGTCTTGGCTATTCGTTCGGAGAAAAAGAAAAGACTCATTCTGGCCCCCAGAGGATCACGTTACGGCACAGGAAAGCGCCAGCCCGTGTTACGGTTATTAGTGTCACGGTACCTGCGGGTTGCAATATTTGCGTTAGTTCGTACTCTGTACCAGTAGTCTGATTTCGGATGAGATGAAATTTCCTTGACGAGCTATGCACAGCTTACAGAGCACGAACGACGGAGCAAGGGGCTGCAGAAACGAAACCAGTGCAAAAGACCCCGCCGTAATATGATCGTCACCCATGTTGGATCCAGTGCGGCGCCACAAAACACACTCAGATACTCACTAATTTGTCCTGTAGCCAATTGCATTAGCTTCGGTGTCCTTCGGCAGGGCCCTAATGCAGTTGGATACGACATATAGACCCAGGTGGTCGATTCGAGCTTTACTATGTACGGAGTAGTAAAGTAAACGAAAACGGCAAGGGTTCGTGACATTGCAGTTTAGCGAGTGTAGATCGTAGCATTAACTTAACGGAGTACTCCGTACACTCGGAACAAAAGCGACGTCGTAAAACATGCCACAAAACTGTCATATAAACACCATTCCCTCCAGTACTCCGTATTCCGTACTGACTATTGTTTGTTTTGCGAACACTTAACCGACAATGATGTGGTTTGGTATAGGGTAAATGCCTAGCCGGCTATTCCTCCATCATGGCAGGCTCAAATCCTGCGTCGACAGACTACTTGGCGCAGACAAATAATCCCGAGCTGGATCAGCGGGTCAGTATCGCTTTTGTCGTGATTGATACATTCTTCTTGGCGGTGTTTTATACCAGTCGATATTACAATCCCAAAGCCGTGGGGATTCCCATGTGTGTATGCAACACGATTTGCTATGTATTATGTCTAGGCAGCGCCACGACTGGGATATGTAAGTTATTGCATTTTCTAGCGCAGAGCACATTCTATACGGAGTCTAATTAGAGACCTGGCAAACCGACTGACAGCCTGAAGTAATGACCCGGATCGCCGGAGTAGGACATCACGTTGAATCACTACCCGTAACGGACTTCGAGACATGGCTCAAACTATCCAAAGTTCTCGAATTCACCTATACCCCCGCGGTCATGTTCGCCAAACTCGCAGCTTTGTTTCTGTATTATTCCGTATTCGAAGTCTCGCGCTATCGATTCGTCATTATCTGCATCGGCGTCATTCTTATCCTTCAGGGCGTGATCTCCCTGATTCTGGCGTTTACGATTTGTCGGCCTTTCAGATACTTTTGGACTCAGGCCGTTGATAGAGAAGGCGGAACGTGCGGCAATGTGATGCTCTTTTATAAGAGTTATAGTATCCCGAGTCTGGTGACGGATATAGTCATCCTGGCGCTTCCCTGGCCGATTTTATATCGATTACATATGCGAATATCGGAAAAGATTGGTCTGGTTATCACTTTTCTAGCGGCTTCATTGTAAGTTGCAGCCCACTATCAAATCCTATCTAACTTGACGTAACTTGATTAACGGTGGAAATTAGAGGAATCGTAACGTGCGCACTTCGTTTTTCAGTCTTTTTCACCGTTCCTCTCTTTTCAGATCCGACCTGGTACGCCTCCGGTGGTCCTATGATATACGCTCTAGTCGAACCGTCGATTTACATGATCGCCAACATCCTGCCTACGACACGACATCTCTATCGACGCGTATTTCGGAAAGCGCAAGAAATGCGCAGTGCAAAGAGTAGTACCCGTTTACGAGACGATAGTGGTCGGTCTCGGTCTACGGAGCTTGAGCGTATAGAGAATAGTGATTCGCGTGGTAGCAGTGGTCGCAGTGGTCGTAGTGATCGCCCAGGTGTCAAGGGAGGCAGAATTACGCGATCGATTAATATTTGGCAGACGAATACTGTTTCTAGTCAGGAAGAATTGACCTTGGGTCAGTGGTATATGAATCAGCAGGAGTGGAGTCAGCCTGTGGCTCGAGACGAGTCGTCGAGTCTTGTGGAAGCTCGTTCTCTTACCACGGATGGGAAGGACGGAAGGGATACTATAGATGCGAAAAGTGGGAGTTTTGAATAATGGCATTAGATAGAATGTATAGACTAGATATCCTGACGAAGAGAATTAGGGCTAGGAAAGTCAAGTGATCGTACCGGTCGAACAAAGGAATTAGGTCCCAACCCGTATACCTTGGTACTTGAACAGACCAGCTTGCTCTGCATGGAGACTGCACTACTGTCTATTCTGCTTTCTAAATATACTTAATACTGCAAGACCAAGAGCAAGAGCTAAAACTCGGCTTTTTTATAAACTCAACCCAGTACGATCCATGGATACTGGACGTCGTATCTATTGAGCCTCGAGTTGCATATACTTCACAAACCCACTTGACCGTCCTGTAGATCTCATACAGTAACGAACCAAACCAACAATCACACCCATAATCACCAACAATATCCATCCAATATAATCACCCAAAACCTTCAAAAGCACATAATCCCAATCCGCCCAAGACTCGCCCGCAGCCTGGGTGAAGAAGACCCATTGATCAGCACCAGGACGCATATCCATGAGGACACGATATAGAGGTTCGGCTTGAACCTCAGCCTCCTCAACCACAGCCTCCGTATCAGCTGGTCCGCTCAGACTCGTCGGACTGGTGGGATTTCCGTCCAATGAAGAAACCAGATTTGCGTGATATTTCTCCCACATTGCAGTTACGAACCATTGCCCACTGGCAAACATAACCGTGACATACGGCAATAAATAATCCCAATTCCACCGCGCGAGATTCTCGGTGATCAAAACATAAAATGGATGTTCGCGTTGTCCGCCCATAATGTTATTACTGAGTGCGCCCAGGCCGCCGTCCGTTGTGAAGGCAGGATAGTAAGTCAGAGGGTCCAGACTAGCTGAGCAGCCCTGTATCCGATGGATCAGTAGTTAGCTTAGCTAGTCTACCTAGTCTACCCCGTAGATATGGAAAGAATCCAAGTGAGGACGGGAGGTGAGGAGGGTGGACGAACATTATCTAAATCAATATAAACACCTCCATAATGCCGCAGAACAAAATACTTGACAACATCCACCCTTTGAACGGGATGTTTATAGCTTTTGTACGTTTCGAGAAACCACGGATACTTGGTCTTGATGAATTCTTCGGATGTTTTGGTTGACCACAGCTGATATCGTCAATTCCTCTCAAGAAGAAGAGTACCTCGAAAGATGGAGGAGAGGAGGGGAGAGGAAGGGAGGAGAACCATATATTCCCACTCCGGATTCAAATCTATACACGTCTGCTGTATACCCCTCCATTTCGTCGGGACAGTATTCCTCTCGTCATCATCGCTCTCGTCGTCCACATGCCAATTATGGAAGATTTGGTGTAATATTTTCGGTATCACAGCAACCCGAATTCGCGTTTCGTTTCTATCGATAGCGACATTGCCACTGTCATCGACAGCAGCATCGACAGGTGAATTAGCAGCAGCGATTTCGCCCTGCGTAATCTTCACGCCCGCATGATCTCTACCAATACCGAAAAGCTGCGCAAATGCCATTATCCGGGTGATCGCCGCAACGAGAAATATCACGATTACTGCGACAGTCGTAAAAGCCACGAGGGCCCGGGCCCGTCGATACGGACCCCTAACAACCCACCACATCGTACCTAGGTACCTAGGTAGATGGCTAGAAAGTAGGTATCTGAGGTTCAAAGGCGTACTTCTTAGTACATAGTACATGGAGCTTTGAGGATCGAAGTTCGAGGTTCGTTGTAATTGAGATTACCTAGATAAGTAGATGAATGTCGCACAATTCTACAATTCTACAAAAAATGTCTTGTATGTTGCTGCCTGTCTACCGTACTGCGTTCAGGATCCGCGCATGCTGGCTGGCTTTGGTCTTTAATTCGACAAGCTTTTACTACCTAGTAAGTAGAAAGTGGATATCAATTCAACACGGACTACAAAGTTCAGACTACCTACGGAGTAAAGGGCCGAAAACCGCGAGGCTTGTCTACCTACATCCATGGATTTAAAGATTCTCTACGGCAGACATAATTCAACACGGTAGATTCAGTGATCTACTGTAGTACGTAGGTACACGATGTACTATTTAATCGACTTCATTAATTTAACAATGCGATTATACAAGAATCTCCAATCTGTTCAATCAATCCGGTCAATCCCAAAAATTCAAGACGAAAATTCAAAAACTTCATGTTTGATGCAATATCGAAGATATATAGTAAGAGTCTTCGAATATGGACTAAAAAACATAGTTTGCAGAGTGTGGTTTTGGAAGAAAAAAAGGATACACAAGGTTGAGAAAATAACAACGACAGGAAGAAGTAGAAAATGCAAACAAAACGGAAGAACAACGGAAACGAAAAGACAAGAACCTCCCATGAAAAGAGAAAAACACCTCGGTCACAGTCTATAAATCTCCCAATCAAATTCTCGAATTCATCAAGAATCAGGCCTCGGATGACTCCTTTGCTTTTCGGCTTTTTTTGCTTGTTTCTCTCTCTTTCTCTCACAGCACGTGTAGATTCCAGTTTGTAAAGTCACAAAGTCACGAACATCCATACTGAGTACACATATAAACAAATTGCAGAACAGAACATAAACACACGCCTACCCCTCCAGGTCTATTGATGAAAATATTGACGCCGGTTTCACCCAACCCACCATCTCAAAAAATAACCATTCGTGATTGAGAATGACGGGAATATTATCGCACCGAATTGGGAATCAAAAAAAAGATGTCAAGAGTTGCGATGCTGTTGAACATTGGTCGGCCGTTTCGTGGTAGTTTTTTCATAGGGGATTTTCGGGAGATTTTGAGTTGGCAGGTCGTGTGGTTTAGCATCCGATCATGGTCGAGGTCGACGCTCAACCCCCGTCGGTCCGTAAATCTCATCGACTGCACTTCGCGTACTGTGGATCCGAACTCAAAGTCGACCATGTGGTTGTCTCCCAATGAATGGTAGAGATAGCAGAGAAAGAAAAGGCTAGAAAAAACATGATCGAATTTGATTCCTCCCCAGTCAAATCATTCTGTTTATTGTCTCGCGGGCTGGACGGATCCTGTGTTCCGAGAAAGAAGAAAGTTAATTTCACGATTCAAGCTGACAAAATAGAAAAAGCACTTCTCATGTAGAAATAGGCTCTTGTATGGTCTCCCCGTTGTGTAGAGCTTGTGGAAGTCCGCTGGGATTGCGCATACCGTCACCGTTCATGCTCGTTGAAGCCAAATAAAGTCCGTTCAATCCGCTATCCTGATGGGGACCGGCAGTTGTGGTGGGGTAGTATTTACGATCCGCGTCAACGTGAGATTGAATGGATTCCGGTTGAGGAGCCATGCTGTGCGGGAACACGGGGTGCATGTAACCCTCGGGAGCGCCGGGCTGGAACATGGAAGCCCAGTCCAGTTCACCGGGATGATGGGGCTGATGAGGTTGACCGGGCATCATGGGACGCTTGGGATCGTTGTTCATCATTGGGGGTTTAGCCTGTTCGAACGAGGGACGGTCAATATTATTCAGATGGCCACCAGGACCCTCAGCAGAAGAGTGGACAAGGTACGGGCTATGCTTTTGAGCAGCCATCCAGGACGCTCTGTGATCTGCCTGGGCCTGATTGAACGCGTCACCATTGTGATGAGCATGGTTCAGCCCGTGGACAGACGACATTGAATATCCCAGAGGCGGCTGCTCCGTGAGACCAGGTCGACTGACTGGAGCCAGTCCGTGGGCCTGGCCATTCACGTGCGCGTCGCCATAAGTCGTACCCGCGATACCATTGGAAGGCGGGATGGGGTTACTGACTTCTTCCTGAGCGGCTTTTGCAGCGTTGTTTTGGTTTCTTTTCAAGTGAGCCCCGGGATGCGACAGATGACTTGCTCCAGTGGGGTTTCCGCGACGCAGCGAGCATTTTTGAAAGTGTCGTTTCAGAATGTCGCTTCGGGAGAATGTGTCTTTACAGAGCACACACATGTAAGGACGGTCGCCGGTGTCTGATACAGTTAGCCAGGTTGAAAAGGCCAGATTAATAAGAGCCAGGTTGGAAAGGAGAGAAGGAAAACGAGCTTACGTCTCAGCAGGTGACGCTTCAAATGTTTGGCGTGCAAATAAGTCTTGGTACAGTGAGGGCAAGGGAACTTGCCGTCGGCGTCCTTGGCCGGAATGGTGGTGTTTCTGGCGTTCCCGTTGGTGCCGTTGGGGACGGCGGCGCGACCAGGGACACTGGGGAGAATGCCTCTTCGGCCCTGCGAGCCGACGACCTGCGTACGCGGAGGCTCGCGATTGTCCTGCATTTGAGGGGCGCCGTTGGGACCGGCGGCCATGGGGTCTGTCGGGCCCCAGACGGGACCTCTGGCATCGGGATGGCTGAACGCGCCCGAGGGCATCGCAGCGTAATCGGGACGACGGTCCCGAGGGGGAGCGGGAGCAATGGGTTGGGGGTAATTCTGCGAACCTGATGTTGGCGGCAACAGGGTCTGCGGGGACTGATAGCCCTGCGGAGGCTGTCCCTGAGGCTGACCACCGGGGTGGGACAGGAAAGAAGTGGGGGGCAAACTGCTCACGGGAGTGTGAGGTCCAATGGGGGCAGCCGTCGCGTACACATCGTGAGCAGAGGTGACGGGATAGCGAGCCATGTCCGGACGGTAGGATTGATTCATGTAGGGTGTAGGCGATTGACTGTGATGAGGCTGCAAGGGCGGCAGCGTGTGCGGTTGCGAAACCGGGTATTGCGGCTGCATTGAGTATTGCGGCATGGGCATACTCGACAATGGAGTCGAGCCTTGAGGCATTGATGTCGATGGGGGTCGCGAAGGGTGAGAGCGAGGATCCATTATGACCAAAGGTGTTGATGAGGAAGTAAGACGCGACACTTGATTTTTCTTCTTTCTTTTCCCTTCCAGATTACTTGATCTCAATCTCGATCTTGATGATGACTTGAGTTGTTTATGTCCAACGCGACGTGCGACGTGTGATGAATGATGGAATCGACTCGCGTCGAGTTCTTGATTCTTGACTCTTGACTCTTGAGTTTAATACGAAGCGTCGGCTGGCTCAAGGCTCCGACTCACGACGCGTCGAGAGGTTGTTCAGAGAGCAACAAAGGAATGGACGAGAAGAAGTCCAATTCAATCGAGAAAACAATGAGAGAGAGAGAGACAGAAACGATCGATGGATCGATCGAAGTGGAGAGAGAGGAGAAGAGAAGAAACAGGATGGAGATGAGAAAGAAAGAAAAAGAGGATGAAGATGGAGATGGAGATGGAGATGGAGAGAGTTGGAGATGGTAAAGTTGGTTTTACAGAGGGAGAAAATTGTTATGAAGAGAAGGTCCCCACGGTGGTAGTAGTGTTAGTAAGGTAGTGAGTGGTAGTTGGTAGGGGAGAAAAAAAAAAAAAAAAAGAGGAAGAGGAAAGTGGGAACTTGTGCTTTAACCGCGCCCGGCCGAAGTTGGCTGTTGGCTGCTGGCGGTAACCGGCGCTCCACTCTTTTTCCCCCCTAAGAAAGACTAAAAATTGCTGAGAACAACCATTTATTCTGTACGGATATTCAAATAACCACTGAATAGTAATCTACTAGTTACTTGCTACTAGGTTACTATCTAGGTAGTTAGAAGTAGTTAGTAAATAGAAATACTACGTAATTCCAATCAAGGTGGAATTATATTTAGTCGTTAATTCTGACTGCAATGATTACCGCACCAAGTTAAGGTGTTGCAGTTCGCCTGAATATCCATCCAAGGAACCTTGGAAACAAACTACCTTACTCGCGGGTGGGTTTCTTGTTTTTGATAATGGGTCGTCTACGACTAATCTGAGGAGGCGGTAACTGTCAAGACTTGACATGACAGTTTATGGTTGAGTTATCGGAGAACAAAGAACGGCCGGCTTCAATCCACAATCAATCGATCGAATCGACCCTCCGTCATAGCCGACATTGACATTGATTGACTGACAGATAGACTACATACAGATAGACAAGACAACAGATAGATTCACCGGTTCGTGGACGCGTCAACTCGACGAGAGATGTATCGGAACCGAGACACGGGCCCTGTCTGATCCCGAGAGTTGAAACACGGCCGTCGAAAATAGACGCAAATTTTCGCCTTTTTTTTTCGCCTTTTCATCCAAATTTTCACGCATTCTAGTCTGGTCGGGAGGCGATAGAACGATCGAACCACGCGGCGACCGAGCCGAATCAGGAACGCTTTCGGCTGGTTGAGTCGGGAGTCGTGCCGAGATGGTTGGTCCGGTATTCTCAATTCTCATTCTATATACATTTATTCAGTATTGCATAGTACTATGATAGTAGTATCTACTTCATAGTTAGTACATCCATCAAGGTAAATACAGAGCTACTATGTACACCTGCTAGAGTACGTGCAAGAATACAAAAGATACAGGAATATCCGTATATCCGCTTCTCCGATCGGCTTGTCTCTCCCAGGCAGTTCCGAGGATCAGCTCATTAGATCAGCATTTTCGGTCGCAGTCTCGCCCACGCCCCAATCAGAGCGACACACTCATGCTGATGTCAGCATGACTGATCGCAGCCCGTGCTTAACGATTGGTTGAATGACGCAGAACTGCCGGGTCTCGCCCCACGGCGTCTCCGTAATCGGCAAAAACTGGCCAAAACAGGATACCCTCATCTCTAGAGTCTGTCTCTCTCTCTCTGGCTACTCGATATCTGCTCTGTAAATGTATTTACCAGGATAAACAAAGACAGGATGTTACGACCCTCCAATCGCTGCTCGATCCAGTCAGAATCGGGCTGCAAACAAAGCCCGACTTGATGAGTTGTTGTATCTGCAGGCACAGCTACCTGATACTACTTTACTCTATATAGTACTAACTACTCGGCCGAGAATAGTCCATACAGTGTACTATAGTATAGTTATAATCATCGTAGTGCATGAGCTAGATACGTGTCTTTGATCAGTCAATTTCAAAATTATATCATCCTATTTTAACTACTCCGTCAGTTAACTAACTACAGGGATGGATATGAAGAATAGACGGACTCCAAAAGTGGATTCCGACCGGTTCCTGGACTGGCGTCGTCCCACTTGCGCAGAACATGAGATCCATCTCTATTCTCGGATTCTGTGCTTACTGCTTATTCTGGCTAAGACTCAGTAATTACTCCGTAGTAATTCCGCCAACTCTGTTAACTACTTAACTAGTTAGCTAGTGAACTTGCTACGTAGTTATAGTAGTAACTAAGTTAAGTAAGCTAACTTTGAGACAGAATAGACTAATGCAGTCCCAGACGAAAACAGCAGGTTAACGGCTGTTTAAATTACTGTATTACAGAGACCGGCCCGGGTAAGCCGATATCGTCATGTGATGTCTCCTTCTTTCATTTCCTCTTTTTCTATTCTCTACTCTATTCTATTTTATTCCTTATTCTATTCTCATTCCACTATCCTAGGTAGAGACGGTCTGTGACTGATGGAGTCGACAGAGTACGAAATGAGCCAAGCTCAAGCTCCAGTTTTCCTTTTCTTTTTCCAGGTCTTCTCCCGCTCTTCGATTGTGGAACCTATCCACTTGGTCTTCGATCGCGTCAGTAGTAGATACTTTACCAGTACATTAGATATGCAATATGCAGTATGCGCCCATGCATATTATTACATACTGCATATCAGTACTATGTTAGATGAAGCCAGTTCCGATGCGTTTTCCGCGGAAGGCCTTGCACCTCGACGTAATGAATAGACTATAGACTAGACTAATAGACGTACTATGTAGTATGTAGTAGAGAACGACGTAATAGTAACTATAATAGAGCTAGTATACCCAGGTAGAGACCGCCTAGTAAATTAGTCTGATGTCTGGCAGACCCGCCGCATAGAGATTCCCCATTTAGCCTAGTCCATAGCCTAGCCCATAAGTTTGGATCAGATAATTTCTCTATTTCTCCTTCTTTAGCACTTACTCTAGTCACTACTACAAGTAGTACTGCTTCAGAGATTTTAAGTAGCCAGGCAATGGATCAAATGACTTGCCAAAATGCCGGGTCCAGGGTTTGATGTTCGAATCAAGTAAAGTGTCCGTCAAAATGGATCCCTCCATTCTCCAACTCCATTCTCCGTAGAATACGGAGTAGAAAAGAGAGTAAAGAGAAAAGCAATCGCCGGGTCCGGCAATTGTAGCGTCGTCTCTAGTCTACTAGTTCAGATGCTAAAGTTCTTCCTAAGTAGAGAATAAGGAGCAAGAAAGGAGAATTACATTGCCGGCAGAGTTGCCGAGATGCCCTATTTCTTCTTCTTACAGACTACCGAGGAATACTTAACTTTCCTATCAGAGCTGGATTATGTGGATTATGGATTACGGATATGAAACGAGCACGAAATAGCGGTGATCCATGCTATCCATGGATAGCCAGCCCATCCATGTCCATCCATGTTCCATAATCAAGCCAAAAGCTAATTCAAGCCATATCATAGCCACAATTCTATGGTTCTACCAACCGTTCCATGGGCCCGGGATCACGAAAATTTTCTTTTTCTTTTCTTTTTCTTTTTCTTTTTTACCTTTCATCCATTCTCGGGTCTAAAATTGGACCGTACCGTGTTTGCTACTTTACTACGTAGTACTTCCAACCTTACTACTTAATTAAGCACATCACATGGTCTGGTTTTGTCTAATTTTTGGTGTGGCTTTTTTTTCTTCTCTTTTCGCCTGCTGTTCTCGCCTCTGTTGTCTCCTGTTTTCGCCTTCTGAAATCCTACATACTACATACTTCGTAAACGAGGCAAATAGGATTGAGCGCCAATCTTGCTAGAGAACTTGGCAAAAGCCATGGCTAAGGTTTACTTGGGATTTTTCTCCTAACTATTTCGTACTAGTTAGTTACTAGTTAAATGACTAATTAATAAAGTCTGACACTAAGTTCCTCTGTAGAGGCTATTCCGTACGTAAGACGCACTTCTCTCCGTGAGTGACTGACCGAGGTTGATTTCTAAGATTCTCTTCTGTTCTCGGTACGAGTACGATAGATTTCTAAAACTCGGACGAAATTGTGTATTTTGACTCGGCTCTGTAGACGTCGCTAGGTAACTATATTGTTTAATACCTAGGTGTTTAAGTTGGTAAACGTGATGAAACCTCATGTCGGACAAGAAGCCGATCACTACACAAGTAACAATCAACTGTGCTGGGTTGATTAGCGGCCGGGTTTCACTTGACTTACGTAGTCCATGACTCAACAGTTAATTAAGTAGAGAATGAATCAAGTCGCCATCGACTGTTCGTGATGAAATAATTAGTAGACTCTGAGTCTTAGCCAGTCAAGTCAGAGGCGACCAGGACACGAACAGCTGAGCGAGCACTGAGCACTGAGAAGACATCCGCTTTCGGGAAATACTGCAGCAGACCACGGCGGCTTTGCGGCGTTTTCACTTGTCTGCATCGGAACTGGTCGGATCAACTAACCCTGCATTCTGACGCAGGGAGTGCGCCTGGATTGAGATTGCATTCCTCTTTGCATTCCTAGGCAAGTCACAGTTAAGACAGTGTACTTGAAGAACTTGAAGAACCTTGGAAGGGTTACATTCTGCTGCCTGCTGCCTGCTGCCTGCCTTCCTGGGCATGGAGATAATTAGTAAGAAATCACTCGGATTAGTCAAGAGTCTCAGAACCAATGTAACTAGCTGGCTACTACATCCGTACTTACATATCAATGAATGAATGAATCCAGTACTTACTGAAGAGGTCTACGAAATCGGTCAAGCCATAGGGCTGACTTTATATACTCTCACTACTCCGTACATAGTCGTATCATATCCACCGACATGCATTCTGCGGACATTCCGCGACTCCGCTCAGATCAAGTGGTACTCCGTACTATGGAGTATGGAGATGGAGTAGAAACTAAACGGTTCCCGATGCTCCCAGATCCCCGCAACCTAGCACTCGGGATGGGACTACCTAGTACCTAGGGCTTGTGGTGTGGATGGAGTCGTGGAGACAGGCGGGAATCTGGGGCTACCTATGCGGAACATATCAGAATGGGGTCAGTCAGGGTGGAGATGACTCCGGAAGATGCCAGGTGGGAACTTGAAAACTGTCGGGTACTGTGTTGGTGATGGTGTTGGTGGTGTGGGACAGAAATATGAGTTGCAGCGGATATTCGATCTCGTACTTTTAGGCCCAGTTACTACTTACTGACTTCTACTTATCAAGAAGTATTTACTTACCTACAGAAGGAGACTCAAGGAGACTTATTCTCCGAAGCGTCCACTCGGTGGAGCTGCACAACTTACTCCATAAGTTACCCTACCTACCTAGGTACTTGATTTCTCCTGACGCGCCGGGGCTTTCGCATTCCATTTTAGTGCTCACCCTCTCGCCGCTTTTACTCCCTGAGTAGAATTAAGCACGCCTCTGAGCATTATAATCAGATTAGTAAGTATTATATAAATTCACTAAGATACTTAATAATCTGCCACTCAGCATACTGATTTATTTATTAAGTATAATATATATTTTTGTATATCATTATTAATCATATTTCTTTATAAATTATAAAGTTATAATGTTAATTCTAAATTCTTATATTTAGTTTTATAATATCTTATTTATATGCTTGACCCTGTAACATAGCACATCGTAGAGCTGATCGCTAATTATGGGATGATATTTTGTGTCTTGCTATTACAGTCTCCACACTACATTAAAAGTATAGTTTAATAGTAGTAACTCACCACTAGCATATAGCTGAAGTTATAGCGGCAGAATAAGCAGAAATGTAGGAGTAGAGTTATAAAAATCTGGGATAAAAAATGCAGAGTTATGTGTAGTTATGGATATGGGGTGGAAAAGTAAAAGTTCAGTAGGATAAATATCTGTAGTAGGTTAGTTTAGTTAGAAGTGTGATGAATTGATTTTAGGTGGGTGATAGCACCTGACTAGGAAGGTCTAGGTATTTTAAGTTGATATCGAGAGTGTATCTTGCAGTGCTTAGTAGTTTGCATATTCGGTTGGATGTAAATATGAGACAGCATATATGTTGATGTCCATGCAATGGGGCTTGTCTGTCTCTGAGCTAGCTTCTGCTAAATGTTATGATGAATGTGTCCTTCTAAATCGAGTGGATCCGTATTACAGCCCTGTGAATAATAATGCCTAGTAAAACTGTTTACCTATAAAGACATTTCAGATTAAGTCGAACCTCTTCAAAATGACTCGCGTCAATCACTCTGTCAATACCTATATTCTAAGGCTATGAATATGCAGCTCACTACTATCCTCAAGGACTGTGGACATTGGTATGAGAGGCTCCAATGTAATGGCTAACATTTGCTATCGAACCATTCGAAAAAATCATAGTAATAATATTGTAGGTAGCAGCAACAGCTTACAGACGAATGGTTAGACTTCCAGATTCCTTAAATCACTGCATAACTGACTAAGTTCTTGGTTTGGGTTTACCACGGTTTTGACTTGGTCATGACACCTGCAGTTCCGCATGCGGCTACAGCCTAGAACTTTCAACCAGTGAATAACATCAAGATGACCATTACATATGGGCGCCGTACATGTCAGCTTTTCAGTAATATTTTCATAGATGCCTCTGCCAACTATAAAGCCCTTTGAGCTGCATATACGATTTTGGTTTCCATGGATGTATCGTATATACATTCAGAGCATATATTACAGCCTAAATATTCAACATCATTAATCCCATCCTAGATGAAGTGGCAGATATTATATATCCTTTGTGGGATCTTTTCCCAGGAGATAGCAAGCCAAGTTGTCCCTGACTGTACTGTTGCCCAAATTTTGAGCCAACAACTTGGAAACTGTCGCTGTGGCGGTGGTCATAATCACTGCCCGACACAGTGCCCAGCTGGGCCAGCATTTCCTGGATGCTCTTCAACAAATTCACAGTCTTATCTTAATGACTGTCCCAGTGCATGTGGTTCGGATCAAAACCAGCCCTGTGATGGTTGCTGGATTTGGTTCAATGCGCTATGCTCCTGTCTACAAAATGCTGGGAGCTGCCTCACAAGCAAGACCAACCCTCCTTACTGGGTGTTGCTGAACCCTACTTTGATTACTGCGAGTATTGTGATACCAGACATTCTTGATTTACAAGAGCATCATGGGGTTCTGCGTGATGCTGTCTGGGAGTTTGGCCAGACGGTCTATATTCCGGGCACGCAAGCCCTCGCTATCAACCCTGCGCATTCAAAGTCGCAGGATCAAATTCATATGCACGTCTGTCCTGCTAATTCTGCTGTGAAAAACGGGCTCACCAAACTATCGACGACCTGCGTTACATGCTACAGCAACCTGACGCCAGTAAATGTAGCAGGGATCTCTATGTGGTGTCGCGCAGAGCAAGCAAAGGCTAATCCCATTGATGGTGTCTCCGACGACATTGACAAAGTTCTGGCTATGCACGGCGTTTGCCCGTATTTTGTGGGTGCAGCTGTTGTTCGCGATGGAAATGGATACACCTGGTCATGCGTTACAGCCGATAACCAAGACACCGAGCATCGAGTCTGTTACTGAGCTCATCATTAGGAAGAAGTTTTGGTGTGGTATTCATTCTGTCAATGGGCATTGTGAATGGCACTTTCTTGCATACTAACCTAGTTGAACTTCCAAGGTTGATCCTGGCTAGAGCGAAGCTAGTTCTTTCTAGACGCCACTATCCTAGGTGTGCCTGACCTAGCATGCAGACAAAAGGTGACGCAGCCACAGACTCGAATTTCTTCTTCAAAAGTGTTTTAGGGGCTGCCTATAAGTTTGTTAGTACAGAATGTAATTGTTGATTTAGCTACGTCCCGTATCACAGAGCATAGGATTCGTAAGCTAGGGCGGTCCAACTACCCTACGTGGTGAGCCTGCTTATAAGCACGAATATATTAGATTATAATGACTGAACCCTGAAACTAGCGGGGCTGGGGGTTCTAGATATAATATATAGTGTTGTACACCTAGTGCACGGATAATACCTAATGATACTGTTTCAAAGCACGTACGAATCCTACACCGTCCTTCACCACCTTGAACACAATATCACCTCATACAAAATTTCGGCGACTTTCTATGTATCTTATCTTGAAGCTTTACAACACTATGTAATAATAAAATATAATAAAATTTTGCCTTTTAACTAAACCAAATATAAGGAACATAATGAGCATAAAATTTAATCCTAAAGACATGCTAGAGGGCGAATTATGTGGCTTTATTATTTGTAGTAATAAATTAAGAATAATTAATAGCTTTATATAAAAATTTTTAGTTGTATAATAATACTGAGCTGCTCAGAGAGTATAAACTCGGACTAAAATCTACTCAGTAAACAGAATCATAAGCACCCTCATAAAAGTGGCAGCAGCTAAAAAAGACAAGCCCCACCAGACAGGAAAAATCAAGTTTGTATATGTGCCTAGGTACTCCAGATACTCCGCTCCGACTAGAAATAAACTACTTAACTAGGTATCAACGACTCCATTACTCCCAACCTTATATGATTTAAGGTGACAAATGCGATGGTTTCCACTCAGTCTCCATATTCCACGTGCTATAGAACCACTTTGAAGTATCTAGGTAAGTTTAATATATTGAATACTCTATTATCTACGGAGTAGGTATCCATAGATGTACCCGCAATTCTATTTATGATTCATCACGTTGCTACGAGTATCTAGGTCAGTATCTAGGTAAACAATGAATAATAATAACCACATTCCTAGGCTTAGTTGGCATGTGTTTCTTCGTAGGGTAAGTACGTAGCCCATTTAAATATAGAAATAGTTCCAGGTCGTCAAGGTTGACAGCTATCATTAGCATCACCTGGCTGCCCAGTCAATGCCTGTACAGCTGAGAACCTTGCATACAAGACAAATCCTAGAATTTGCTCTTGTATGATCTTAGATTGTCCTTCTACCCGAGTAATTTATCCATCTCCGAATTGCTTAGAATGTATCCATGGATCCGTACAATTGGCATAGTCCCAGGCGAGACGCTCGCTGACTATAGAAGTAGCTGGTCAAAAGTACCAGTATCAAAAGTCATTGCGCAATTTGATCTTATAGTCCCGTCTAGACTGTACAGCTCCACTTCATGAGACCCCTGGGCATGAGAGGTATACATATATCTCCATGAGACATATCAAGAAGTCAAAGCACGACTGACCAATATATCACGAGCAGCTTTCGGCTGGTTCAATCCGGCTGCACGTCTCAGAGATTGACATCAATCGATTTATCAAGATATCTTCAGCAGTCCGTGATGATGTGAGAAGTGCGCGATTGAGAAGTGCGTGTCCAAAGCAGCCAATCAAAGTTATCTGTCTTATGAGGTCTCTGGAGATTAGATGTTGAGTCCTCTTGAGACTGCTATTCTTAGCCCTCGTCCACGAAAAGATTCGAATTGATCGTAAACACTGTCAGTTTGTCTCAAAAGACAAAGCAGGATTCCACATCTATGGCAACCAGCAAGAGGATTCGGTGAATTGAAGTTGTATCGCTGGAGTAACACAGTCTCGACCAGCGCTCAATAGCATCAAGATCAGACACGGTATTCTTTTATCATGAGAATCAACTTCTACGGAGCTTTATAGTAAGCTCACACCTCACTGAATCGCGCTTCGAATTGAATCTGATGATCTGATCTAATCCTCTTCCAAATTATAAGTTGAATCTGTAAGTGTGCCATTGACTGCAACCAAGTATAGTCTGAATACATAGCCGAGCATTTGCTTTTGCATTTCTCTCTTTTTTTTTGTCGACAGCTAGAAAGTAGAAAGGTCCAGCATTTGAAATACTGCAGTACCAACAAAACTCAATCTTTCAAGACTGAACCACCACGAACAGACCTCGGCGTATAGCCATAGACCAATAGGGATAAGGACGGAGAAATGAGAAGGAATCAAACCGGTCAAACTTTGAAATGTACAGAAATTGTGAGAATATGTCTGAGCAGACATTGTGTGTGTTGAGAGAGAGAGAGAGAGAGAGAGAGAACGAAATCTCCCAAGCTTGTACCTTGCAGCAATTCTTCTAACCTTCCATCGTAATAACAACCCAAACGCCAACTTCAAAATAACCCATTTTTTCTTTGGCACTGCTTATAAACTCAACTGATCAACACTCCCAACCCGTCCACTTGCCCCTATGCGTCCTCCAGCTTTAGTGACCATGCCCAACCTGTAAAACCGCTCTTCGCCCGTCGCCGTCTTCCCACCGATGTACCACTTCTCGTGACCCAGCGCATCGCGAAATCCGCCCGAACCACTCGAACTATCGCTCCCGCGACGCCGGCGATCGTGGTTGTAAACTATGGGTATGGGGCCGGAAGGCGACGTTGGGGTATCGGATGTTGAATGATTTCCCGTCACTGTCGCAGTGGTTCGAGTATGTGACTGTGGTCGAGCTGTAGATGGTGACGGCCGGTGTGGGTGGTGGTGATGGTTGTGATGATGATGTGACCGATGTTGCGACGCATGTTGTGTCTGTTGTTGATGATATGTCTGAGAAGACGACGACGACGCTCCAACCTGTGCTGAAGATGTCGGTCCAGGACTCAAAGGCGATGGCACCGCTGACGAAGACGAGGCTTGTGCCGACGACACTGACGACCCAGTGGCTGCGGCTGTTGCTGTGGTCGCCTTGGTGGCTATGGCTCGAGCGCTAGAAGATATTTGTGATGGAGTCTGCGAACCGGCCGCTGCTGAAGATGCCTTGAAGGCTGAAGATTGCGCTCGAAAGGCAGCGAGAAAGTTCGCCAAAAATGGACGATTTGTCGACATGAGGGGTGGCGAGGATGACGATGAGGACGATGAGGAGGAGTTGAATGACATGAAATAGCTACAGATCGCCTGCGAAATGGTGATGATTCGAAGCTCGACGTTCCGTATCGTCAGAAAATGGTCGCGCCGGGCGAGGGTTTTTCGTTGATGTGGTGATTTGAGTGATTATTGAGAATAATCTATCGTCCTCTGCTCTAGTCGGACCGCAAACCGAGGCCGAAAAACAGGAAATGCTATGTCGATGCACCCCGTGGATGTAGTCGGTCTGATAGGCGAGAAGATGAGGGATGGTCCGAAGTCTTCCGTTGCGGCAGGAAGAAGTACGACCGGTGGGGACTGGCCTATGACATCGACCACCTCTCTACATGTCGTACAATTTACCATTTCGGAGATGATCGTATATCAAATTGAATATAATGAATATATCGAGTGAAAATATTTCATCGATATCTTGAGATATATACTAGCTAGATACTGGCGGCGAAATTACATGAATGAAGCTGTATCGTACCTATCCTCGCCTGATTCTACCCCGCCTCTCCAGTTATACTCATCTTCAAGGTAGCATGCTATCCAGGCTCTTTTGAACATGTTGTATTTACTCATACCTAGGTAGCCCCTTCAAATCGAATGTCTGTGAAGATATGCTTTCGATATTATCCGCTTCATGCATTGACAGGGCTGGTTTTGCGCTAGATTCTCTAGTAAGTGAATAAGGCGAAGTAACATTCTTCCTCGTACTGGTGATTTGCTCTTCAGCAAAGAATTCGAACTGATATCGATCCTCAGCTGTTTTTGTTGTTGTGCAGACGACTAGATGTAGACTGCGATTGACGTCGGTTGAGTTCTCGTCGTAAACCCGGAGACAAATGTAGCCAAAGAATGAATGTGAATTAGAAAAGACCCGAAACTGACTGGATGTTCCGATGTCAGCAGTCACGTGATGAGAATCCACCCCAAAACAGCCTAGCGCCACAACAATTCCGAAGTCCCGGTTTTTGTTCGTTCGTTCGTTCGTTCAGGAACATCAATTGCTTTCGACGTTGCTCTCTAGACCAATTGCTCTGTGATTGTCTGCTTCAGAACGCCAAAATGGTAAGTCGGATATATCTGGTCCCTGATACTCGCTGAAACCCTTCTGTTTCCCCAAATCATGCATGAGCTGCGCAATCCGCCCGTCCTGTTATAGATCGCATTGGAAATTCATGAATCCATGCTAATTCTTCTTGATAGCCTGTCTACAACACTCCTCTGACGCAAAACTTGCTCAAGCGCGCCTCGTACAGCCCGCCCTACCAATCTCCCTACGGTCCTCAGTGAGTACACCATCTGTTGCCGCGGTATCATGACGTTCCATCTGCGTGTTTAAGATACAATGCTCGAATAGACTGCATCGATATACACGGCGCATGGCAACATGACCAAGACAGGAAGAAAGTAACTAACCTCGACGCATCAGATACAAGGTCGCAACTCACTGGCATGGCATAACTCTGCCCAAGGTCACCAAATTGTAAGTTCGAACCTACCTCTCGATTCGGTCAGAAAACCAGCACTGACAGACGTCCAATACAGTGGTGCCATTGCCGGTGGATTTGGTGCTGCCGCGGGTCTCTTCGCGGTCTTCTTCTTCGGCGAAGTGCCTCGTGTCCGAAAAGATATCCTGCAAAAACTTCCCTTCTTCGATACATATCTGGACCGCACCGTTCCTCCCGAGGATAGCGTGAGCTTTGATGCGTTCTACACTTTGCAGAAATCGACAATGCTAATTGTGTGTGCAGCCTTTTTAATTGTATTGCCTCTGCGCGTCTGGACTCAATTATATCCGTTGAATCAGGAGCAACATCATTCTCAGAACCGAAGTGAAGAGTGCTGGAGATGGCTCGTGTAGAATAGTGAATAAAGACTTCGATAGCATATAGACGTCAAGCCGCCTGTTTCTTTTGTGCGCTGACTCTTGTCTACTCCTGTGTCTATGTATTTGAAATGTCCGATAGGATGGCTTCTTGCTGTGCTGATGGATATCGTACCTAAAGTAGCGTGTAGTGACTGCTTGAGCGTCAAAAGTACCTTGGAAGAAGGAATCTTATTTTGAATAAAAGATTTGTCACTGCAGATATGTATCTAGTTGTGAAATGTTTGATCTTGGAATTAATTGAAGGATGCTTACCACTTATACTATAAATCCTTCGTGTCTTCTATTCCAAATATTTACGAGTAACAAGTAACTAGCTAATTTGACTAAATAAAATAGTGAACGCTAAACCCCGAAATTGTTATTTCATGATTGGTCATCCCGGCTTAGGCAGCACCTTCTTTTCAGCTTCTTCAGCTTCTTTTTTAATCTCTTACCTTCAGCTCGTCGTCAAGAGTCAAGAATCTCTACAGTATAAACTGACCGATTTCCGACTTTCAAATCATCTACTCGCATCCGTCAGAAAATCCAGTCCAATTCAAATGGCGTCGCTCGATCAGTTCCGTCTCAATATAGACGCCGGCTGGCTCCCAGCTTGGCTATTGCTCGTACGTCTTCTATTCCATGCCTCGTTTTCAATATCAATAGAGGAAGAAAAAAAGAAACTGACACTGTCCAGACATCAATCGTCTCTACAGCAAACAGCATCTCATCCTATCGCAACCCCGCGTATCATCAACAACTCTACGTCGGTTCCTCTTCAAACAATGCGCCATCTACTCCTCTCGCAGCGCGCACGTTCGGCACTTGGACCTTTCTCTCTGCGTTAATTCGCGGTTATGCGGCGTACAATATCGATAACCCTTTGATCTACGATTTGGCTGTATGGACCTATGGAATTGCCTTGGCTCATTTCGCGGGTGAAGTGTTTGTGTACAAGTCCGCGCAGGCAAAAGGTCGAATGGTGTTTCCGTTGTTGGCTGCTTCGTCGGCGCTTACCTGGATGTTGACGCAGAGGAGTTATTATCTTTCGTGAAGATACATCTGGCAAGCTCGAGAAGGGAAGATACATCTTGGGTTGCTGGAGAAGGGTTGGATATAATTCGCCATCTCTTAGAAAATAAAGTGATTTTTCATTATTTGCAAGTCTATTCTGCAACGATAGATTACATGTTCTTCCTGTACAATTCACCTCCGCAGGCGCGCAGTTTTGTCGTGGCTTGTTCCGGCGTGATATCTCGCTGAGGCTCGGCCATCATCTCGTACCTGTACCGTAATCATTAGCACTCCCATGCCGACAACCAGAATTAAAGAGAGAGACGAGAGACATACCCAACTAAGAACTTCCGCACAGTCGCACTTCTCAGCAACGGCGGATAAAAATGCAAATGCAGCCAAGAAGACTCAATTTCTTCGTCAGATCCTTCCAGCGGCGCCTGGTGAATGCCCATACTATAAGGAAAATGCGTCTCGAACAAGTTATCGTACCGGCGCGTAATTTCCGCAATTGCTTCGGCAAGTTGTAATTTTTCATTGCCATCGAGATCTACCAGGGCCCGTTTGTGCGTCTTTGCAATAATCATAGTCTCAAACGGCCAGGTTGCCCACCAGGGACACACCACGATGAAACCGGCGTTCTCAAAGACGATACGTTCTTGTTTCTGTGTCTCCAGCGCAACGTAGTCTCCAAGGAGATGCTTGCCCCCGTGCTCCGCACGGTATTTTTGGAGTTGCGCGAGCTCTAGCGCTGGTTCTTCAGGTAGACTGCTTGTCGTCCACACTTGTCCGTGCGGATGCGGATTGGAACAGCCCATTGCCGCTCCTTTGTTTTCGAAGATTTGCATATATCGATATTGCGACTTGGGCTTGGTCAGAGACGCAGTCGGCGCATCGGGCGGGAGATGCGTTGCCGGGGCCACAGATACCAGAGGATTCTTCGGTGATAGATGCGAGGTATAAATTTCGGTCCATGCGTCAATGACAGGCACAATCTCGGCGGGCGAGAGATCGGCTAGAGTCCGATTGTGTGCTGCTGAGAAGGTGAGCACGTAGCATTTGCCGACTACGGGTTCGGCGCGGAGAAAGAATGCTTCTGGTCCTGTAGACAATATCAGTTTAGTCGCATGTTCAATTGCATGTGTCTGGAGGTGGATACTGAGAATAGGCTCCAGTTGAGTGATAATACCTTTTTCTTCGGCATGATACTCGGCTTGTTCCTCCTTCACGGCACTGTAATCATTTACAAACACAAAAGTGTTTTTGTACTGCGGATTGGTGTCTCCCTGAGCGCGGGTGTTTCCCGGACAGAGATAACATTTCGGGTCGTATTCAGGCAAGGTAGTTTTCGAAGGAGATTCCTGTTGTCCTCTAGTTTTTATTAATGTCAGTTTTGAGTGAACATGTTCAAAGAAAGAAAGTGTCCTTGGAAGAGGCCAGACGTACTGCCAGGGTCTTTTGGTTCGATGAGGGGAAACAAGAACGTATGAGCCGCGAAGAGGATTGAATCTGCGGTGGGAAATGTCGTTCAACACGTTTTCAGCCATCGTTTCTTTTTTTTATTCTCCAATTTGCGATGCGTATATTGAAACTTGTCTTGCAGTTGAGTCAGAAAGAAAAGATGCGGAACAGAAAAGTCAACAGCGTTCTCTTCATGGCGGGGCAATATGACCCATGGAATTGGGCTGATTAAGTAGTACAAAAAATTCTCCTAATTATCCGCTTTGATTAACATCAATAACAAATATCTATGTCTATAATATAGTACATCGTGATGTTACACTCTATATACATGTATACATGCGCTCATTCCCTCGTCCTCCAAGTCGCTTGACGATGTTTCAAGTACTCCTTGGAAGTGATCGACTTCCAAACCCCCCATAATCCGCCTATAGGCCAATATCTAACCATCCCGTGAAGCCAAGAATTGTCCTTGTCCTTCTTCTCAGTTACAACTCTCACCTTGTGCCACACGCTCGGCAGGCTGGTAGCCTCGTACTTCTGACGCAGTTGCTCGTACCACTTGCGATCGAACCTGGTCCAAAATTCGTCTTCAGGATAGTACGTATGCGCATACAGCCATTTCATTCCACCCAACTCGTTGAGTTTATTCTCCAAGCTCCGGTTTTTGGCGATAAATTCGGCTGGTCTCGAAGGACCAAACCCCCATAATCCAATATTCAGAAGACGACCGGAATATTTGGTGGTGGCATTTTGTGGGTGCATGGTTGGCGTAGGTGATTGTTTCAAGGGACAGTACCACAGAGGCCAGATATTGAATTCTTTGGTTGTGTATTCGACGAATTCTTCGGCCTTCTCGTAAGGGAGCGCTAGATCCTGGACGATGTACCGGCTGGATTCGCCGCTGGCGTGTAGTGCTTTGTAGAGCATGCGCGTATGTAAGAAATCATCCAAGAACCATCGAGTGAATCTGTTAAATGGTACGATGCGAAAGTACTTGAAGGCTGATGCGCCGACCCAAAACCCGCCGCGGTCGTACCGGAATAGGTATTCGGCCAGCGGGACGTATTCGGTGACGGTGTCCTGTGTCTTTGTAATGGCTTGAACGTGTAGATAGAACCAAGGGTCCCAAGGGTTACTAAACGTCTGCGTCTTGACGCCAGTGGGTACTTCGTCTGTCAATTCACCCTTGATGACGACGCCGTGATCCGGAGAGAATTGGATGCCGTCGATATACTCAAAGGGGGCCGTTTCTGGAGCAGCGCTGTCCCTCTCCAGGGCTTGCACGGCATCCCTGATGGTTGATTTCCGCTCGTAAGTCACTTTGACAAATTTCTTGGCTTCGACGAGCTTCAATTCAATCAACGTCGTGATCCCGAGACTGCCGACAGCTCCCGCCGCGCCACGAAACAAGTCCTGTTTCTCTGCGTCGCTAGCCTTGACCACTTGACCGTTTGCAAGAACCATTTCCACAGAATTAATAGTCCGATCAAAAAATCCGTGTCGAAACGAGCTCGATTCCCCGCTCGTCCCTGCGTAGCCTCCGCCGGCAGTAATACCAGGGAATTCCATCACAACAGGCGGCACGAGACCGTGCTTCAGAGTGGCCTCGACAAGTTTATCCATGGGCACATTGGGCTCGACTGCCGCAGTCTTACTGGCGCGATCCACGCGTAAGACATTGTTCAGGGCGCTGATATCGACGAAATTCTGTTTTGCTCCCCCCGGTCGTGGTCGAGTGCTATTTGTCGAGCCGTGAAAGATGCGGAAAGGCTGGTTGAGTTTGTGAAATTGGCTGACTGCGCGGGAGATTTCTTTGACTATTTCCTCGTGCCGTCCCATTTTGTATCACCGGGCCAGCCCGTTGCCGTTGCCGTTGCCCTCTTTGTTGATGCCGTTCTTCAAGATTGATAAGACCAGATGAAAATGCTGATGGACTTGGTGAACGGCAACTTAAATGCGACGAAATATTATTTACCATACTCCGTATTGTGTTTTGGAATTACAGCGCTGGACCTGAGACAACCCTTTTAATTGGCTGAAGCTCTCGTAGCGGTGTATTCGTCTTTCCGAAACTCCAATGAATTCGAATGAGAGCGTCTTCCGTTTACAATTTGCAACTCGAATTGTATTCACTACGGAGTAATTAAAACAGATGGACTGTAAGAATCTCAGCTCATCAATGAAGCATATTGTGCATGTTCAGCTGCGATGCTGACTTTGTTGAATCGAGCCCTAACCCTGATAATTACTGAGCCTGATTAGATAAGACAGTCCTTATCAGCTGCCACTCTTATCGATTCCTTGATTCTCCATCTTCACGATCTCTCTTCAAAAGATACTCTCTGATTATTTGTATTTCACATTATCGATGGATTCATTTCCTTCGATCGGATATTAACCTTCTGTGTCAGTAAATTAGCCATTTGTTATCCTGGATCCGTCGTCGATAAAGTATCTCAATATAGTTCATTCTACCTGTATATTATTCCGTATGGCGTCGGAACTGGATACTATCACACCGCTATACACTCTCCCAAACGAAGTACGTCTTTTGCGTTCCAAGGGTGTACAACGGAATGAGATGCGCGGCTAATAATTCAATTGTAACAGGTACTCGTCCAAATTCTGTCCCCATTCTCCACACGGGCTCTTCTCCCGCTAGCCAGTGTCTCGCATCGGATCCATGCCGTAGTTCTTCGCCTCCTTCACTACAGACTCCTACTGCTATCCTCGTTGAAAGAATATACTCTATTGCTCGAGTGCTTTCACCCCGTCTCCAGATTGACTGATCCGCCCCTCTTTTGCACGTATCTGGGAACGCCAGGCTTGAACGATAAATTCGAAGGCAAGGGTTCGGTATACGAGAATTGCAGTTCGACTGGATATCTGGGGCGATTGTCGAGTATTTATTCATGTTTTCGTCCGGAGATTGATGCTGCGGAGGTGGGAGAGGGTCATTGGGCAGTGGATTCGGAGGCAGTGGATTCTGAGGCAGTACCAGAGACCCCTCACCCAGTGACGAAGCATGTCAGTCTTGAAACCCACGAAGGGTTCTCGCAGCTATGCTCCATTGTAAACTTGGTCAAGGTGATACCCAATACCAAAATCCTTTCCAGCGCAATGACGGTGGATGAAGGGGTCATTCGATTATTCCGGGATTGGCTAAAACAGGAATCCAAAAAGACTCGAGACTCCAGCCATCTCACCTCTAGCGAAGACAGCAGCAATGAATCGAGTGATATTTTGTGGGTGAATAATAAGTCAACCGTGGGACTCAAGCTGCGTGTGCGAGAGGAGAAGTGGGATCAGTCCATGTTTCCGGTCCTGATGCATCGGGATGAAGTAGATACAGTCAATTACGAAGTAGAAATCAAAGGTACGTCCTTTTTCTTTACCCCTGAGCTGCATTCTTTGGCGAGCTGTAGGCTCATCTCAATCCTAGAGCTGAGAATACGAACGACACATCTGCTTTTGACAATGGAAAAGTCAATGGCTGAGCAGCGAGATCATCCATTCGCTGTCACTATTGGAGCGAGACAGTTGTTTCCGCCTGCTTAGCGTAAATACTACTCATAATAATCGACAGTCTGTTGAAGCACGGTCAGATAGACTGGTGAATTTGAGATTTTATTTTATTCCATTCTACCTAGGTAGTCCTCCATCTTCTAATGCAGTGTTTTGCTCTATAGACCCGAAAAAAAGCTCTATCTTATCTAATCTTATCAATGAGTCAACAACGCAGCGGTGAGCAGCCCCACTTGCCGAAGATGCGTCATCTTTTATATTCTGGCGCTCTCGTTCTTTTCTTTCTCTCTCTCTCTGGTCGGCGATAAATCACTCATTCTAGATGGATAGAGTCTCTTTTCTCCCTATATTAATTCTATTGGCACTACCATTCTAAGAGAGACGCGACAATTCGCTCGTATAGACAACAATTGACTCATCAGGCTCTTGCTACCTGACCATTCTTGAACGCTCCGACATCGCTTTGCAGATGAAAGATCTCTTTTTCCTACGATGAATCATGAGCCTACAACCTTCCAAGACTTTCTTGAGCAAGGCGAGTCCGTGCTGTATCAACTGATGGATTAATCAACACCGTAGGCTAACATGTGGCTAAAGAAACATGATTGGCATACTTGTCAAACCCTTCAGTCACCATGGCGGTGTTCCTGGAGAAACTACCACCACGAACCGCGCCGAGGAGATAATCCCCCGACATGGAATCAGTCACCCGCAAAAGCCCATTCTGGTCGCTCTGGTCGTCAACGGGCGCGAGAGAAAATGGCAGACAAGGTAGAAATACTTTTTAATTGACTACTTTTAGCTCCATCACCATTGACGAATCTGTCCGAGCAGGAATTCTTTCTTAGCCTATTAAGCTCTGCAGCCACAAAACGAGATGCAAAAGCGTACCTGTCGAGATTTCCCTCGACCAAGAAATCAGTCGCTCCAGCTCCGTCGCCTGGAGGCGCTTCCGCTAAAAGTCAAACGTTCAGGGAGATAGAAAAACCAGGAGTCAATCTGGGATCTTTCTATGGAGCTGCGAGATCCGTTCATGATACTCCGGTTTTTCGACAGGGAGCGGCCGCGGATACGGACATGCACGCCTTAAATATTGACGAATCCCTTCATGTTGCGTTGGTTAAACTGGCGGGCGCCCAGACGCTAAACGACGAGACCATCCACGGTGTCGCGTTGACCTTGTCTCAATTAGCTCGGCTAGGTATGGCATCGTGCGTTGTAGTTGATCCCGGACCCGTGGTGGACGAGACGGTAGCGAGAAAAGTCGCTGTCGAACAGGCCGATCGATTAGCGGCAGCTATTGATCTTTGCGATGGTGGAAAAGCTCGCCGACTGGATTCGGCGCTAGTGAAAGCCCAAGCCGAAGAGCTTCCAAAGCTTGTTTCCCGAGATATTATATTGCGTCCGTTGCGCAAAAACCATATCGTTATTCTCGCTCCCGTGGCTTACTCTGAAGAGACAACGAAAGCAGTATCTGTGTCGAGCAACGAAGTAATGCTTGCTCTGACGCGCGAACTCGCTGGACTCGAAAGGAGGCATGATCCCGACGAGGACCCGCAGGTCACTGCAGAGCAATTCGCTATCTTACAAAAAGAAGTCGTTGTCGATCGTTTAATTGTGCTCGACCCCGTGGGAGGCCTTCCGGCGTTCAAAGGCCCTCAGCAGTCCCATGTCTTTGTCAACATGGAGCAAGAATTTAAGCTCATTGAAGACGAAATCAACGAAGAGATTGAATCGATTCAAGCGGCTACATCAAATGCGATTGGAAAAAATGGAAACACGATTATCAGCGCTACACAGAGAATCAAATCATATCCCCAGCAGCCGGACTCACCAGGCAATATGAATACAAAACCTCTGGAACAAGATCGGGAACAGCATCAGAAACAGCATCTGCAACAGCATCTTAAAAATCTTCGTCTTCTAAACCAGACGCTCTTATTATTACCACCGTCATCTTCTGCAATCATTTCAACACCGAGTGATGTGGCCAAATCGGCTCGTCCTCCACAGGACATTTTGGCTGTCTCTGAAGTCGGCACGCGACGACAGAAAAACCCCCTTATCCATAACCTACTCACCGATAAACCTGTATTTTCGTCCTCGCTTCCGTCGGAAAGACGTGGGCAAGCGTCGCCGTACATTGCGCAATCAACATTTCTGAAGCGAGGCATGCCCTTGACCCTTCTTCCAGATCCCCGAATCGCTCCGTGGTCGCCCGACAATCCCGACTGTCAACGACTTAGTCTAAACGATCCTCGGATTGACCTACCGCGTCTAGTTCATCTGATCGAAGACTCGTTCAATCGCAAACTTGATGTACAAGATTATCTCAATCGCGTCAAAGGCAAGCTCGCCGGTCTGATAATCGCTGGTGAATACGAGGGCGGCGCAATACTCACTTGGGAATCACCGCCGGATGTCCCCGATCACTTACGCAACGGTCCAGAAAATATAGACCGGCTTGTCCCGTATCTTGACAAATTTGCAGTTCTGAAGCGCAGCCAGGGAGCCGGCGGTGTGGCAGATATTGTGTTCAACGCAATGGTACGCACCTGTTTGCCGAACGGGGTATGTTGGCGTAGCCGCAAGGACAACCCGGTTAATAAATGGTACTTTGAGCGGTCGAGAGGCACATGGAAACTGAGTGAAAGCAATTGGGCAATGTTTTGGACTACACCCGGAGTGCCGGAGGATGATCCTCTGAAGTTCAGGGACTACGAGGCTGTGTGTCGCAGTATTCAGCCTAGCTGGTCCGACAAGAAGAGCACGGTGGATTAATGACAGATCTGATCTGTTTTATTTCTTCGCACATATATTTCATCTCAAATATACATCGCTTTGATCATATATGTCTATAGCCCTTTTACTCGTCGTTTTCAAATTTGAGACCAGATTCCTTGCGAATAGCTCCGTACAGACCCGCTAAATCCCCCCTTTCACCCGAATGATCTTTGACCTGCTTCAGATACTCGTCCACAACTTCCAACGATCGCATCCTCATACCGCTCTGCGCTGCGACATCGGAGATGTGTCTCAGATCCTTGCGGGCCAGATCAACTTGAAATAAAGGGTATTCACGTTTGTAGTAGTCTCCCGTTCGCATTCTTTCCACGTATTTGGGTAAAGGGCCTGGAAACATGAGACTCAGCCATTGAGCGAGGGGTTCGATGCCGACGCCCGATTTCTCAGCTATGGTGAGTCCTTCGCCGAGTTGTTCCACAAAGCTGAGAATAAAACTGTTTCCGATGAGTTTTAGAGTTGATGCTTTGCCGATATCTTGGGGCCCAGAAGTTGAGGAATTGCCAGAAGAGCTGCCAGAAGAGTCGAATGAGAGGTCAATGTTTGCGCGCGCCATGACTCCAACGGTATAAGGTAGGATCTTTTCGATGTCGGCTTTGTCTCCGCTCAAAACACAAATGAGTTGGCCCGCTTCTGCCATAGCTGGCACCCCGAACACGGGACACGAGACGAACCTTGCGCCTCGAGCGGTGATTTGTTTATGGATTTTGCGACTGGTGTCGGGATGCACGGTAGACATGTCCACGAAGAGTTTGCCGGTAACGTCGATACCTTCGGATTCCCCGAGGAGGGCAGTACCTATGATATCCTCCAGCGCAGCGTCGTCGCCCACACAGATGAAAATAATGTCGGACGGACGCACGGCTTCGGGGACTGTCTTCACTGCTTTCGCTTTAGAAGCACCGCCTAGCTTTTCGGCGTGAGCGGATGCTTTGGAGAATGTACGATTATACACGATCAAGGGGGACGATAGTGAGCCCTTTTCGACAATGTTTTTGGTCATTCCCTACGCAGTTTGGTGAGCCTATACTTCTGTGGACTGAGATGCATTTGCAGATGAGATTATTTCTTTACCTTGCCCATGTTCCCTAATCCGATATACGCCAATTGCGCCATTGTGGAAGTTGATTTGATACCGAGGTAGCTTTGTAGGTATGTAGAGACTGAGATAAGAAGATGGTTTGAGTAGTACTTTGATAGATGCTAAGAAGCAAGATTAGAATTATGAAAAGCGAGAATCTATTGTGATTTATGTTGCTCTATGGATATTATTTTGATTCCCGATCTGGATGATATCATAAAACTGGCCCCGCAGAAGCTCCGCGGGTCTTGCGGAAAGCCGCAATAGCCGATCTATTGGATCTCGCAGCCAATATCCATGGATACTTGAAGCTGTTTTAGAAATCATTGAATTCTAGATTGAGCGTTGAATCTGTAATATTCTTTTCTAATCTGAGCAACAGCACGTTAATAGTCTTATTATAGGATTTCTCCGTCTTTCAAGTCTCGACTTCTCTCCGTCCGGGGCTGGCTTCAGGTCAACCGAATCAGCACTGTCGCGAGACTCGGGAAGTGTCGAAGGCCTTGCTTGACCACCCATTCTTTCATCCCTTATATTGGCGTTTTGAGGAGATTGTTGCTGTTCTTCTACCTCCTTGAATGCGGAGATGCGTTTGATTTCGATTTCAAACGGCCCAGACTGTTTGCCAAAGAAACTGCGGCCTCGTCAGTATACCATGGACTGCACAGACCAAGGCTTCGGATTTATTCCATGATCGAAGAGAAAAGTAACATACCTTCGCATCATAAAAGCTATTCTCTTGATGTCGTCAACGCTAATATTTCGATCTACCCCCTCCTTCGGTCTCCCTCGAAAGGTAGGCACGAAATCAGACCATCTCGCTCTGAGAACCGTCCCTTGACTATTGCTGCCGGAATCCGGTGTGGCAGGAACCTCAAAATTGTATTCCCAACTAAGCGAACTTCGTTCCCGCCCATCCGGCCTCTTGGGACGCATCTCATCTTTCAGTACGAGACAGTACCGTTTCCCGTCGGATTTACCTACGACGATTTCCACCCCGTCGTACCCCGCGAGGTGCCAGTTATACGTACTGGTCGTGTTACGTTGAGATGCGAACCCAGCGCCGCCGAGGGTGGTGATGTCGAGGTAGCCGTGGAAAAACGCTGAGCTGGAATAAATGCCGGTGTCGACAGTGGAAGATTTGATGGAGAAATACGAAGTTGATGACCCGCCTCGAACTCGATCGTCGCACGTTGTCCAATCTTGTTTGGACCACGGACTGGAATTTTGTGTCAGTTATTGTATTAAGCCCGAGAAAGGAAGAGATGTGATGCCGACGGCAACCATGTAACGTACGCTTCGCCTCCGAATAGGTCTTTCCGAGTAGTCGTCATCGCGACCATATCGATGTACGAGTGGAATGCAAGTTCTTTTGCAAAGTCTACTTGAAATGACTGCTCAAGGTTCTCGACAGGCCGTATAAAATTGAAAGAATTGACTCTATGGTGTTTAATATTGCGATATAGAGAAAGTGAGATCTCCGCGATCGATCGCCGTGCCAATTGACAATTGACGTAACGGAGGCGGGAGTGCGGAGGCGGGAGTGCGGAGGCGGATGGATTTGTCCGCGTGCAATCAATTGTGTTTGAAGCCAGAGACTATAGCTTCGGTTTTCAAAATAAATCTTCTGGTAGTTCAGGAATTTGCAGTATATTGTTCAGATTTCCTTGGATGTATGTGGGTGAGGTTGATTTGATAATCTCTCGATCGAAAAGTTTCAGGCATATGGTTTCTAAATAGGGACTAGCGCATTTTGAGCTTCATTAGTCATATTGATTATGTAACAAAGTGCGCTAACTTAGACTAGTTAGCCTCGATGAATTAAACAACCTCTCGGCAAGTTCAACTTCGGAATTTCTCAAGTAGGAAACATTGCGAGTATTGAACAGTAATTATGGTATGCGAAAAGCGTGAATATCAAATCATTACAAGTCTGGTCTCTGTCCTCCGCTGACAACTCTCTTGACCGTCGAATTTGAGCCTCACGAGTCAATGCGTTGGCGGAGTTGACTTGGAAATGGGGGCGGAGCAAATGATCTTTCGGCCCTGAGCCACAGAGGCAGTGCTATTTGCTATCGTTGCCAAGACAAATATATGAAATATGGCTAGGCGAGCCTCAATGATCGAAGGAGCAATTTGACAATTGTCCAACAAATCTTTCAAACAAGCCAAAAAACCAAGCAAGACGAAGCAGACGAAGCAGACGAAGCAGAGGCAGAAGACGGAGCAGATATGGCATCCACCAATCATAGCCATGGAGTCACGTGTATGCTCGGTTCTCGTGCTCTCTGATTGGCTGAGATTCTCAACTATGAAATCTGCAACTGCCCATCCGCCAATCACATTGAAGAAGTCCGGGGTACAACCGCGTGCTTCTTCCCTAAAGAGGAAAGATGAAGTATCCGAGTCAACTTTTGTTCTCGAATTTCACAGTCTCAATAAGCTAGAAGCTTGGCCAGGTTTGCTGTCGGCCGGCTAGCGATGCTTCTTTCTGCTGCGGTTTTTCACTTTCAAGCCCAGCTTTCCGTCGGTATGCTGGCTACTCTGACCGCGAGGCTGAAGTAATCAGATTCCATGGAGTTATATACTACTCATGGAGCCATCCCCTCGGTCTTTTCTCCATTCCGCGAGACTACACATACGCCATACTGCTCGTCGGAGATTGATTGCGTCAAGATGGAGGCACAAATGATCTCTGCTGCACCTAACAGCCGCAATGTCGGTCTGTGTTGTCACTGCGGAAAAGGCATGTTGATCGGATATACGATTTCTCTTACCGATTTGGCTAACGTGTGATTCTATCAAGGCATCTCGTATAATGCATATCACGTTTCTTGTTTATTTTGCGACCTCAACTTCTGCACCGATTGTCATCGAACCCATCCTGCTGCTCACCAGCCGTATTACAAATACGTGCTCAATCGCGAAACCCCACGAGGCGCCCAACCATCTCCAGCTCAGTGCACCAAATGCAAGCTTCCGTCTCATTCTCGCTTGAGCTGCAATGACTGCCAATTCAATATCTGTGTCAACTGTGTCCTCACTAGTCGTGATTTATTGGCGAATCATCCTCATGGAAAGTGGACTATGACGAGAGCTCCTGATGATCTCGGGCTCGGAATGTATTCTCTACAGTGCCAAAGCTGTCGGACAGGCGCCACCCTTTCTCACTGCGGGCGTTGCCAGAACGGTACCTTATCTTCTGTTCCAGACAATCACAAAATCTTAGTGCTAATTCTTGCTGTGAACTTCAGGCATCAAGAAGGGAGAGAACTTTTGGACGTGTGTGACGTGTATAGTGGATTATAATGCCCAGATTCGCTTTTGCAATCGCTGTCAAGGACCGGGTACCGCTGCGCATGACTCGACACATCGATTTGCCTCGTTCCTCTACCGTGTTGATGTCGCTAAGGAACCCAAATACAACGCTGTCAAATGCTTAGACTGCAATTCCCAGTAAGGCCTAACTGACTTTTGACCTACAATTCCCTCGTACTAATATCTGATTAGAGTTGCCTTTCGCGGTAGCGAGCTGGCTCGCCACGCTCATTCTCGTTTCAAGCTGGTGATGGGAGAAGCGGAAAGAGATCGCAGATATTTTCAAAGTTATCGCATATGCGCTCGAAAGCCGGTCAGAGACCTCGCTACTATAGCCCCCGAAGCTCACGATATCGTATGTGGATGTTGCAATCATAAAACACCCATGAATGCTCGGATGTTCATGTGCCCAACCTGCACTATGATTACATGTGAAACTTGTGCTGAATCTGGCGGCGCCCGTTCTCATCCTCACATTATGTTTCCGATAACAATGGAGAGAAATATTCCCTTTGCGCTAATCGGACAGGCTTTACCGAGATCACATGCACCTGCCAAACAATGTGCCAAATGTGATGCCGTCGTATCACCAGATAACGACTCGTTCCTTGAGTGCAAACATTGCAAAGTACACACAATATGTCTCAACTGTACAAAGAAAACCAATATGCCTGTTCGCCATGCTTGTCCGGAGGCTATAGAAATGACTTTCTTCGATCCCCTGAGACAAGCAAACAATACTATCATTGCCAAAGTTCTTCTGGCTCAGAAGGCCAAAGCAGGTGAGGCTCCTCTAATATTATTCTATCCTATCGATATTGACCAACGTGTACAGCCGCTATTCTTCAGCAGCCCTCCACAGTCAAGCCAGCTCATTCTATCAAACGCAAGAGTCCTTCAATCAAGTCTGTATCCTCTGTCTCTTCTAATTCTCCGGCTCTTCAGCCGGCTCAATTAGTCGAATCTGGTCAGACAACATCCAACAACCAGCAATTGCTGTCTCAACTAGCAGCCGCACAGCAGATATCACAGCTTTACAATATTGGCTCGTCACAGCAAACTGCTTTGCCGTCAATCCAGCCGCAATTGCAGCAGCCTATATACAGTCAGGAACTAACACGCAGGTCCATCCAGCCTGCTCTTATGGACGTTGGCAAAGCCGTCGTCGACGGATCCACTACTGTCGGAAAGGCCGCTTACAAAAAAGCTTCAAACATGGTGGATAATATCGATAGGGATACAATGAAGCGGGTGGGCAGGAAAATGGTGGGAGTCGCTGGTACAATTGCCGGTTCAGCAGCCAGACAATACGTGAAACAAGAAACAGGAATCACAATACCTCGTATTAACACGCAACCCAATCGTATCAACCAACAGGCACGGCCGACTCAGACGCAGTCGCAGAATGGAATTCAAAACGCTAATCAGCTGGTTGCTCTTCGTGCAGAGTTGCAGCTGAAACAGCAGATCTTACAGCTTCAGCAACAAGTAGCTCTTCAGCAACAACAACAACAGCAGCAGCAGCAGCAACTACTTCAGAGCCAAGCAGCCCCGACTGCCGCTGTAAGCTTACCAACAGTTGGTGCCAACGTGGCAGGTACCGATTCCGCCAGAAGAATTCAGATTCCGCAGGTAGCGACAAGTCAAGGCATTTTGGAGCACCTAGTGGTTCAACAAACATCAGGCGTTGCCGTTGGTGCATCTAACACTACGGCAGAAGCGGATACTGGATCCTTGCCTTCTCATTTGAATAGCATTACTTCAACAACATCTCAGACTTTGGCGCACAATTTCCAAGCTCTACCTGGTGATGGTCCCGTCAGCGTGGCCTCACCGGCATCTATGACAGCTAGTGTACCGAGTCTGAGTGCTAGCGAGATGGCTCCAATTCCTGCATCCGAAATGCAGTGGATGTCCGGTGTGGGAGTAGGCTCAAGTGTTATGGCTCCCATACCGGCGTGTGAAATGAATGCCACTTCAAGCACACAGGATAATGATTCCGAAATGGCCCCTATACCAGCTTGTGAGCTCCAGTCCCTGCATGACGAGGTTGCGAACAGTGCTGAAATGGCGCCGATTCCACCGAGTGAGACTGGAGTAGCACCTCCTCCGCCAAGCGAAGAGCCTGCATCGACCAGCCTGGCCTCACATCCAGCCTCTCAACAAGTGCCCGATCCTCAGAGCACTGCTACAAATGCATCACATGCTGGAGAAAATGCTCACCAGACAACAGAACAACATACCTCGGGACAGCAAGCCCAAGACCACCATACCCATTACCATCAACCCACTGTTGAGGAAGAGCCATCAAATGAAGTTTACGAGGCTGCAGGTTCGACACAGACGCATCACCAACAAGAACATGAAACAAGCTTTTCTCATGTGGATGGTGGCAATCCGCAGGCAAGTAGTGGAGATGGTTCGCAGAATTTGCATAGTCCGCCTCACGATCAGCCAACACAAGCGGTTCATCCAACTACAAACACAACGATGCATGCAAATCAGGGAGACAGTGCCATCTACCCAATTTCATCGCCGCATACTCCCGCGCCGAGTCACGGTAGCCACCAAATTTTGACTCCACACTCAACTGGCTCACCAAGTGTCTCCCATTCCTTGCCTAGTGCACAAATGCACAATTCTGACTTACCATCGTCACATACTCCCATGAGTTTTAATTCTCTTCCATCTCAGTCTCCCCCTTTGAACAGTTTGAGTCCAGCTCCACAAACTCAAGGACATTCGAGTGGTCCGACGTTCGCATCAGGTCATCAAGGACATCCGCCGACAGGACCGTCTAGTTTAGAAGGTGAAGCCAGTGAATATTACCACAATCATCCGCTGGGCCAGCAAGGAAATTCGCAAAGTCATTTTGGGAATCACTCCAGTCAGCAGCAACACCATAATGGCCCTTCGGCTCAGTCGCCGTCACAACATTCACTGTCACAAGAACCTCTTCAGTCTCATCCACTTCAAAATTCTGTACATGCCAGTTCGGATACATCATTTCAGACACAGTCTCATTCGAATCATCCAGAGCCAATAATCCCAACAACCTTGGGCCACCACATGCCCTCGCCTTCGACAACAGCATCGAATCTTGGGCACCTTAACTCGCATCCCCCCACAAGTGGAACAATGCCTCCTCATTCATCTTCTCAGGCCCATCACGCCCAGCACCCCATGATGTCAACAGTCCCAGGTAATTCCGCGCCCTCGCCTTCGACAACAGCATCAAACCTAGGCCCCTCGCATTCACAACATGCAACAACTGGAACCAGGCCTCCTACCTCATTTTCTCAACCACAGAATCCAATCACTGCAATTCTATCAGGAGCAAATCCTACCACAATGCCAACTTCGCCACCTCCATCGCAAATAAATATTAATGTTCATGGAGCACCACCCACGAGCTCAGCAGCGGCAATTCCAAACACAAATAACTTGCAGGCGCAGCAGCAACAGCAAAATATCATCAACGATCAAAACCAGCAATTGCAATCATTGCAACAGCGTCTCCAAATGATGAACTTGCAACAGCAGCTTCAGTCGCAAACATTTAACCCGAACGGCAACAATAACAACTCGAGCATCACGGAGCAAATTGGATTGCAGCTACTTGCAAATCAACTTCAAGGGGGGCAGGGAAACCAAAACTCGATTATCGGATCTGGCTTGTCAATTATCGACGATCTGATCCAGAGATCGAATAATAATCAAGCTTCGAACAATGCTTTGCAGCTGCAGCAACAAGAAGAACTCCAAATTGCGAATATGTTGAATCAGTTATCAGCTCAAAACCAGCAAGATGCCCAAACAGCCGCGTTGAACGATCAAGTTCAAGCGAATTTGGAATTAGAGCAGTTGAATGCACAAATAGCAGCTCTAAACAATATGACTGGTACTAACAATACCACCTACCTCAACAACGATGTGAGCTATGTGGACGTTGAGAATTTCAATGTCAACGTTGACGTTAATCAATCTATCAATATGCAGTCTGATACAAGCATCGGGTTCGACATGACGACGACTACGGATTCGGGATTTGACATGACAACTGGTACAGATGTTGGATTCGACATGACAAGCAGTACAGATGTTGGATTCAGTGTGACGGACGACTCTTCTACATTCATCGACAGCAGTTTCACAGAAATTGATGTGGACACGTTCGATTCGTTCTAATGCTGTTCTATGTATATATGAATATATAACTTCTATCTTGATCACAACGTAGCATTTGCCGCTTTTCAATCCTCCCCTTACTGGCTCCCTGTGTGCAGTGAGACCCCTCTGGCCTGTTCTTCCCGTAGCAGAAAAGCCTCCTGCTCCTTTCTACTCTTTTTCAAGTCCACAAACACCAGTAGAACCACAAAGCTCACCACGCTCAACACGAAAAGGAAATAAAACGGAGTCGATTCGTTCCCACTTGGTGTCGCATCGATAATCGCACTCGACACAATCGGGCCGATGAAACTGGAGGTTTTCCCAATAATACTAAACAACGAGAAGAACAGGAATTCCTTCCCACGCGGAGTGACTTCGGATATCATGATCTGACTATAAGAGTACCAGGGACAGACAAACAGACCATAATAGGCCTGATAAAGCCATACTTCCCATTCGTTATGAAATCCGAAACGCTGTGTCCAGATTCCGATCATGCCCCAGCCATCGAGCAAGATGATGCCGATAGCAACGGCGTTGAACATGGTCTTTGTGCTGAGAGTGAAGCGCCGCTGCAGGAACCAGAATGCGTAAATGCCGATGGCTTGTGCGGCAATACCGACGATCAAGAGGTAGGTCAATTGGAGAGTGTTATAAGCGACAATACTGTTCTGAAGAGTGCCAATGACTGTGACTGTGGTGTTTAAGGAGTCGCCAAGTAGGAAGTATCCTGCAGTTAAATTTGTCAGCGATGTTCTTTTCTGAGGCGTTCAAATCAAGGAATCCACTAACCGATTAGATAGATCAGGCTTTGTTTTAACTGCAATATCTGTTTTCCGGCATGATATAACTGCCATAAACCGGCCATGAAGATATTCCGAGGCGCAGGATCTTGGCCCGGTCTCCGTTTCTCAAAGATAAACCAAGGAATGGCGAGCAATAGCCAAACTCCCGTCGCAAATGCGATCAACACACTGAGACCCCAATTATTGTTGGCCGTACTGGCATTCACATTCAGACCAAACATGATTCCAACAATGATAGCCAGAATGAAAATCTCGCCTATAGACTGTATGTAAAAGGCAATGTTGGAAAGCTGACTGCGTTTCATGGTATCTGCCAAATCGTATTCGTCGCGCGAGATGGCGCCACAAATCAAATCATCGGCTTTCGATTTCATCTCAGCTGTATTTCTTGCCAGGCCCGGAAACGCCGCCGTCCAGAAAGTGAGTGTTGTCTGGTACGCAATCAGTCCGACAATGTACAACCCCGTAGCAGCCTCCCATTTTGTCTCGTCATGAACCCCCAACCATGCAAATCCAATTGCCCAAGCAACGATGGACAATCCGATCAGAATATTGGGTCGCCAGGTACCGAAATCGGCAAAGGAGCCGATAATGAGAAAGACGACGATTTGTATGGCGAAAGAGATTCCGTTGCAAAGTAAGACTATACTATTGATTGAGCGAAGTTTGCCGGCGAATACGAGCTGACTATTGGAATCGGCGGCTTGGTATAGAAGATTTTGGAACGCTGTTGGCGCGAAGTCTGATAGTCATTGGATTAGTTGATTTTTCCTTTCTTTTAGACAAAACCGGAAATCTGAGCCTCCTCCCACTCATATCAAACGCAAAGCAGAATGAAAGGCACATACTGAAAAGCGTCAGGCCATTGTTTCCAATATAGTAACTATAGCATAATGTAAATATTGGTGGTCTGTTCTATCAAAGCTCCCATCTTGATGGAAAGCAGACTACAAGGCAGACGAACGCATAATACGACCAAATTTCCTTTCGGCTGGTTTCATAGCGACTGTCGAATTGATCCGGAGCGACGATAGAGCCTTCAGCTGGTTTTTCTATGGCCTCTGCATCTTTGACGTCCGGATTTGTCCGGATTGTGGTGACCGGGTCACCTTCGACGTCCATTGTTGATATGGTGTATTGATGGTCGGCGGGAAAAGAAGTCGATTGTAGCTACACACATGAAGCTGTTGAAAATTGTACAGAAAAAAAGAAAAGGAAATGTACCTAAGTATTTATTTAAAATACAGCCAACAGAAAACATTAAATTCTTCTTTACTCCGTAGTAACTGATAAGTCGATACCGACGAGGGGCGAATTTGGAAAAACTGCTTGAAGATCCACCCCGCTTTGATATTATGGAGCTTCCTTATCTGGTTCATTCGGTACCTGAGTGGCAATTGAACGTAGAATTGAAATACAAAAATGCCTAGCTAACTTGACTATCTGGTGCTTCTTCCGCTTACTAGTAAATAAATTCCCGCTGACAGGGCCCACGCCAAACCACCGTTTTCCAACGTTGAAATTTGATAGGTAGGCAAAACAAGTGGTGGAGACGAGCTCACTGTCTGATTTGTAAATTTGCAATATTTAATGCTCTGTATGGAGTGCTAGCTTATCAAGTGTCCATTCGTGCTCCGAGAGAGACTTAATACTTAATTTTTTGTTTCAAGATTGTTAAGCATTCATTCTTGGAGCGAATCGGAAATTTGTAACAAGACCAATAAATAGGGTTAGGGTCAATCTATCAAATGTATTTCTCATGTCTACTATAATGACTGCGCCGCGAATCGTTGGTCAAATTGAAGATACCATTCTGTGATCATGCCCGCTTAATACGTGTCCATTTTGGGTAATTTAATGTCTACAGAAATTGCCAGATTTGGCAATCAAGAGAGTTGACATTCTGACAACCTTTAGACAAACCCTAACCCTGATCATTTTCTTCGCGCATTGACAGGCCACCAACCCTCGGCTTACAGTATCTCAGTACTACAGACGCCAGCCTAGCAACCAACCTACTAGTCAGCTGGGCATGGGGTGGTAAGTCAGTTGAAAAAAAGCTGACCAGCTGCTCAGATTTGTATGCATATTGACTTAGTTGATTGTGGAACATTTCTGTAGACCAGCGACATCAGCATCATAGTAGATTGTAGCTTATTATGAAAAAAATAGATTAATTATAAACCTATTATTTCATTAAAAACTTAATTTTGTTAAGGTTTAATTACGATCTTCGATTATAAGTATTTATATTGAACATCCATCCATGGATATACTGTTGATTTGAGATCCTGGTTGACCGTCGCTAGTAACCGACTTTCCGTGCTTTGCTCGGGGCCAGTTTTTTCCGCTTCTAAATTAGAACAGCACGGCAGACGAAAAGTAGGGGGCTGGAGCGTCTAAACTCGTTGAGATAAAGCTCAGCCTCACATCCTCTTCAAACTTTGATGCGACAACACCAGATCTCTCCGTCAAAATGGCATCATCACAGGCATTGCCACCTCCGACCCTGTATCATCTAAGCTCAGCATCGTCCCTGCGGGTGCTCTGGGCTCTAGAAGAATTGAAATCGTCAACCGGACTCGAATACAACCTGAAATGCTATAAGCGACAGACTGGGCGTGCTCCGCCAGAGCTCCAGAAGATATTCCCTCTAGGCAAATCACCAATTCTTGAGATACCGCAACCCGGTGTATTCCGACCTTTACAATTTGTACCCGATAATGAAAACCCGCCAACTAAGTCGGTAATCACAGAGGGTCGTCTGATTCTTCAACTTCTATCAGACAAATACTCCAACGGCGAATGGGTCCCGGAAACCGCGGAAGATCGAGACCGAGATACATATTTTCAGGAATATGCCAATGCTAGTCTCAACGGAGTCGTGGTTAACGTTCTGATATTTGAAGTAGTGCCAGAGCATGCACCCTGGATCATTCGACCCTTACTAAATGTGCTCTTCAACCCGATAGCGAAGATATTTAGAAGTGGTTTCGACCTCCATTTCTCATTGTTGGAACGCGCTCTCTCGGAGGAGAAACCCTGGTTCTCTGGAGCGAAACTTGGGCTTGCTGACTTCAACCTGTCGTTTCCCATGGACATGGCTTCGCAGAGAGGATATCTGGATGAGAAAAAATATCCCAAACTTGCTGCTTGGGTGAGAAGAATCCATCAGAGACCAGCCTATAAGTCAGCGTTGGAAAAGGGAGGGTCCTACAATTTCGTCAAAATTGACGAATCATGAATGTCTGTTTTCCCCGAAAATCTACAGACTCTCGGTTGATTCAAGGTTCCCAAATCTGGATATCCAATTTATTTTATTGGGTCATATGAAAATTCAATGGCTCCTCGAAATAAAGGGCTAAAAAGCAATATGAGAGTGCCTAGAATGAAGTAATTAACATGGCCAAGAGCTTGTGTAATCAACCTGACCATATGACTTATAATGTTGAAACTCATGACGAGTTGATCATCGTGGGACGAATTAAAATTAGGAATAATTTTTAGTCACGCGGAGCATCCTTTTCATAGGTATTCAACGAGCACACAATTATTCATTTCTCCCAAGCACTGGCGCCAACGACTCACTGGTACGTATCTCTCAGCCAAACCTTGAAAATTTTCAAGTATCCTATCAATTACTTCCCAGCGTGTCACAATTTGGTACCTACTTGGGTTCTTAGGTAATCTAGACTGCTAGAGATAGTTGTAGACGAGTTAGCTGAACACCTCAAATTGGTGCTGACAATGATCAAAATTCTGCTGTATTCTTCAACAGCCCAATGCTATCATGGTCGAACTACATGACAGTGGAACATTGGAAGTCTTGGAAAGTTCTTCCTAACCTATCCACAGCATATAACCCGAGACTAAGAACAGCAGTGACTTTAAGTTTTCAATAATATCTTGTTTACGGAATTGGCAATGCTAACTCATAACGCCGCAATTCGAAGCGTTCTATTGTGCTCAACCTCGTCTGAGGATAGTATCAAACTCACTTGAAAAATATACTATCTAGCCTTGAACCTGCGATTCGAAGGTTATCGCTGTGTTTAATTCTTTGTCTAACTGGGCAGATCCATGGATATTTTCAAATGAGTCGTCTGGTTTCATACCTAGGTAGTTCCGAAATAGGTACAAATCCTATTTACGCCTGTCATTTCGCAAACGGTTCATCTCTAGGCTCTTTCAACAATGAAGTCAAATGTAACAGTTACTGGTCCAAATTGTAACCTTGACGAGGTTGTTTCCATCTCGTATAAAATGAAATTTGAGCGATCTCAAATACCTGTGTATTAATCAATAAAGCCGAATCCCGTGGCGTCAGTTGGCGCCAGCCCTAAACCGCCGGTGTTTGAGACTGTCGAACCACTACCGATTGATTTTGACAGGATTTACAGTACGGATCTGTGGCTTGATCAATGAACTATGTCAATAATAAAACCAGTCTATTGCGATTTAAAGAATATTAACATGGTAGCCGACTGAAAAAATTATTACCGATTAGAAGTTCCGTCACTTTTGGTATGTAGCTAAACTTTCCGAAGTCCAAAAGTCGGCTTTAAGTAGGTATGCCTACAGAACTATCGGGAGTAATTAATGGTGATCGTTATAAACATTCTACTGTACTTGTTCCAAGATCATCGAAAACAATCACACTTTTTAGAGTAGTTTTAGACCATTCGAAGGATCTATTCTTGTGCAGATGCTGGTACTTAATTTAACTCAGGCTTTCGTACAGGCGGGGCGTACAACCTAGCTAGATGTGACTGTTTCACGAACTTGGCTTCGATAAAAACAAACGCTAGTCATAAGCAAATTACTTAAATCCTATTGTAGACAGGCTAGACAACTAGACCGCAATCGCAACGATCAACTTCGTGTCCGTGACCTTGTCATCCATTGTTCTTGAAGCCTCAAATTTCCGAGGTTTCCGAGTGATAAGAAGATAAAATTCTGTGCTACCTACGTACTGACTCGTAAATCTTCAAATGGCTCCGGCCTGCATCCATTTTTCGTAAAGGCCCGATCCCCTTAACTTTATGGACTGGCCATGCGGGTGATGAGCCAATACAAACTCTTAATGAGCCTCGCCGGAGAATAGTTCTGATCAAAATAACTTGCATCTGCAGGACCGCTCTTGCTGGAGAGATTTGAGACGTATTATCTACCTATCAAAAATAACAATCCTTTGTCCGGACTAAATAATAGGTGCATATGAAATCGTCTGGACTCTTGACGTCGTTTCTTGTTTGGCGTTTCAGCCTCAGCGCCTAGAACTTTGCAATGGTGACCCTTCAGATCCTGTACCAGGGTCAGTGGTGCGGGGCGTTTCTTAACCCCTTAGTACTGGTAGTACTACCGGTATGCAGTGGAGATCGGATTTATTATCTAGTAGTTGACTTTTGATGATACTCTATTCTCGGCGATACGTTTGTGAACCCTGAAAGAAAATGGCCCGAAAATTCCTCTGGACACCGAATACTGGACTTTCTTTGATACCTGCAGGATTGTATCCACCAGGAACTCTACCGGTGCCTAATCCGGTACCGAGTCTGTGAAACGATTAGCGATCACATATTCGTGAGTATTCCAAGGCTGGGTAGTCATATATATCAGCACATGCCGCTTCACTTCGCAAGATGGGAATGACAGTGACAGCAACTCAGTGCTTCATTTCGCTCCTTTTTCTGTATTTTGCTACGTTCTTGAGTCTGTGACTCGCAACATTCTTTTCTTGATCTACGATTGATTCGTTCATTTCGATACACTTTCTTTATTTGCTATTTGCATCTCTTCGCAGTCACTCCTTCCGGAAAGTTCGCGATGAAATCCAGCTCGACGCTCCTTACAGGCTTTCTAGCCACACTGTGGGCTGTGTCCCCTGCGACAGCGTTCTGGCGCATGCCGTGTCCCGGCCGTCTTGTCGATGAGCGAGCAGACCCCATCGTCAATCCCGGCGCGATTTCCGGGCATGTCCATTCAATTGCTGGGGGCAACGGCTTTGGGTTTAACATGACCTATCAAGACGCCCGGTCGTCTTCTTGTTCTTCTTGCCCCATAAAGGCTGATCTATCAAACTATTGGGTCCCTCATCTCTATTATCGCGCGCAGAATGGGACCTTCGTTGACGTCCCTATTTCTGGAGACGGAAAAGGCAACCTAGGGGGAATCACGGTCTATTATCTGTAAGCTTGATTGACTGCATTTAGTTTAAAAAAAGGGAATCTGAATTGGCTGACAATTTTTATAGTCAGCGACCTGGTCAAAACAACGATCCCCTCAAAGCATTCCCTGAAGGATTTCGTATGTTAGCCGGCGACCCCTTCCGACGCAATTTCACGGGCGACTTCGCTGCTCAGGCCGTAAGCTATGCTTGTCTGAACTACAACGGCCCAAGTACACCAGAGACCAATGGATTCCCAGACCATAATTGCCCTGATGGCCTTCGAGCTCAAGTCTTCTTTCCTTCTTGCTGGGATGGTAAGAATCTTGACTCGCCGGACCATAAATCTCACGTTTCATATCCAGTTTCCGGAGCTTACAACGGTGGTGAATGCCCCGCCACGCACCCTGTACATCTCATTTCAATCTTTTATGAGGTTATCTTCCAGACAAATCTCTTTGCGAACCAGTGGTGGGATAACAAGCAGCCTTTTGTCTGGGCTATGGGTGATCCTACAGGATATGGGTTCCACGGCGATTTTGTAAGTTTTGCTTCTTCTAATCAATTTGATTGTGAAATTTACTTATTCGCAATACAGGTCAATGGCTGGGATGTCGACACCCTCCAATACGCAGTCGATAATTGCCTTAATGAAAGCGGTTTGATATCGGACTGCCGCTCCAAAAATGGCTCCGAGTTCTTTGACCTTTTCACCAACCAGCAATCACAATTTTGCACTTTACCGGCGTTCGTTGACGAGGCTGTTGGTCCTGTCGTCAACAAACTTCCTGGCTGCAACCCTGTGACATGGGGGCCCGAAGAGGCCTCACCGCAAAAATGTCAAGATAACACTGTCATCACCGATAGTGTACTTCATAACTATTATTCGGACATGACTCATTCACACGGATGGGAATATTCCGGCTGTGCATTTGACGACATCAGCTCAAGGACTCTTAACGGACCAAATGAGAGTAAAGACGACATGACGGTTGAAAATTGTATTAGTTTTTGCTCTGACGCTGGATACTCATATGCCGGACTAGAATATTCGACCCAGTAAGTTGGTTTTTATATCCTTTTCCTCCGCAATCTGATTGAGTACTTTTATTTTTCTCTAACAAACAATCAATTTCAGATGCTATTGCGGCAACACTCTTCCAGCTAATAAAGCACCTATTCCCGGAGTGGTGGGCGGTTGCCTTTTCCCCTGTGGTGGAAATTCAACCCAAATGTGCGGTGGATCAGCTGCGCTATCAGTCTACCACAATTGCCAGGGAAGCTCTCTGTGCAAAAATGCGAATATCGGCGTAATTGAAGGTGCTGCTTCCAAGGCCAGCGCCCCGGTTCCAAGCCAGGGGTCGGTTGTGCCTTCAGCCATTTCTGCTACTGCGCAGCAGGTTTCTGCGCTGGCCAACTCGGCTACGACTGTTCAAAGCAGTCCAGTCGGGCCAGTGAGTACAGTGATCTCTACTGTAGCTGCTGCTGCTGCTACAAGTAAGGAACAAATTGTTGAGACTACTTCCGTTGCTGCCATATCTGCCTGTGCATTGGAAACGGTTACGGTGACTGTGGCTGGTCCGGCAGTTACAGTCACTGTTACTGCCAGTACCTAAAAAGCACCCGCCTAGGCTCTGTTGAGCTGGCCATGGCATTCCATTCTTGTATACTAGTTTTTCTCCAGATTCTCTCCAAATTTGGGGAGTTGCGGGCCGACTCGAAGTTATTTGATATTACATTCTCAAAGACCATGATTGCCTTTATTGTAATTATGATCGCTGTAAATTTTAAATTATTTAACGCTAGGAACATCGCTCAGATTTAGATCTTTTATTGGCTCTCATATCACTATATACTATTCTACAAAGCATCAGACGCGATCAGTGCTCCGAAACAAATACGGCCGCCATAGCCATACCCTACAATCAAGTCAGAAAAAAAAAAAATTCACAATCTGGAAATGAGTCACTTACAGTTCCAACACACATCGATGTCACGGCAATTCGTTTATCGGACCCTCGAAGCTCTGCTAACGCAGTAACCACCTGCCGAGCACCCGTAGCACCAAGGGGATGACCAAAAGCGCTTTTCGTTGTCAGCATGGGTTTATGAAATTGGGGGTCAGTCTGTCACAGAAGACAACTTACATTGCTCCGCCGCGCGGGTTGACCTTGCTGGCTGGCAGATTCATTTTTTGCACGCAATATACTCCCTTTAGCACGAAGGTTAGTAATGAGAACCCCGTCATCTCAGATTTGAGAGATCATACCATTGATGCAAACGCTTCGTTAATTTCAAACACGTCCACGTCGTCCAAAGCTAATCCCGTGTGTGAGAGAATCTTCGGAATGGCAATACTTGGTCCAATGCCCATGATTCGTGGCTCAAGACCAGCGACAGTAGCCGCGACAAATTTTCCTAAGATTGGCTGTCCGAGCTGTTGCGCGCGAGAGCGTTTCATCAAAATCAATGCAGCTGCGCCGTCGGTGATTTGAGAGGCATTACCGCCGGTGGTATGGCTAGGTTCCCATTGAGGGAAGGCAGCTCGGATTTTGGAAAGGCTTTCGGCGGTTGTGCCGTAGCGGATACCGTCGTCACTATCAACAACAATTTCCTTGACCTCCCCGGTCTTGGGATCCTTGATGGTCGTCTTAACGGGGACAATCTCATCCTTGAACAATCCAGCTTTCTGTGCTTTTTCGGCCTTCTGGAAGCTCGACGCGGCGAACTCGTCCATTTGAGCGCGACTAATTCCGAATTGCTTTGCAACATTCTCGGACGTCTGGCCCATGGGTTGCTGGTTCTGAGAGGCAAGAGGGTGCTTTGCGATTGTGTTGGAAAAGGTCGGGGCGCCTCCGTCCGGATTCGTGCTCATAGACTCGGCACCAATGGCGATACCAACCTCTATCGAGCCGGCAATAATCTGATTCGCAATCTGTTGCACAGCTAAAAGCCCAGAGGAGCAGAATCGACTTGCTATTGAAGCCGCTGTGGTTACTGGGAAGCCTGCAGCGAGCACTGCTGAGCGGGCCAGATATGCCGCCGAGGGGTTAAGGACGTTGCCGACGCAAACATCTTCAACGAGGTTGGGATCAAGATTTGAATTTTCGCGAACGCTCTAATGCGATGGTTAGCTCTTGCACAGAAACTTTTCCCAGCAGCAGCCTTGGATCCGTCGGTATCTTACGGTCAGTAGAGAGATTAAAAGATCGTCTAATTGTGTATCCTTGAGTCCGCCTTTTCTGGCTTTCGTAAGAGGTGTGCGGACTGCAAGAGTGATGACCTGTAGATTCGATGTATCAGCGATCAAGACTCGCCGAGCATTGGAAGTCGGAAGTCATCTACATACCACATCGTCGGGATTCTTTGCGAGCACTTTCTTTCTTGCTGCAGACTCGCTTCCGCCAGTAATATGGCTAGCAATAGCAGAAAGTCGCTGTGAAGCTGAAGACATTTTTTAACCTTACTGCTCTGACTTTGTATGAACGTCGGTCGGTAGTTACTTGACAAGACTAGAAAAAAGTGCAGCAAGCTGGATATAAGAAGTTTCGTACGAATTTCCGGTTACTGCTGGGTATTTTCGATGAGTAAACAACAAGTTTACCGGTTATCGATAAGAGCAGACAGACTCTTTAGTCTAGCAGGAATTATTTTGATCCTCGGCTCCGAGGGGCAATCAAAGAATAGGAAGACTCTAGCAGAGGCAATAATAAAAAGTGTGGAGGACTGCATGAGAAAGAAGATGATTAGCGGAGGAAGTAAAACTGCCGTTGGAGAAGCCGAGATGGAGTCCTCCCGTATTTGTAATGTACTTGTATTGAAACTGACCTCGGCTTGTTTAAGCTCTGACTGGATGTAATTTCAACGTATGGTACTGTAATAGATTACACCGCGGATGGATTAGAAAGAGTTACTCCGTAGTGGAGAGAAGAGAAACTTGGAGAAGTTGGGGTATTACTTTTTATTAGATCTTTTTTCGCTTGATAAATTGAGATACAAAGCAGAATTATGAGAGACGAGAATAGTGTATGAAAGTATTATAGCAGTATTATTAGGTGGTAGATATCGTAGGTCTCCCCAGTTAACAAGAGTCAGGACACGAGTGATCAAGAAAAGTAAGCTGGAAAAATTCAAGACGGGCTAATCCGTCGAGAAATTATAACTGCTTACTCAAAAATGTGAAGAAATGAGAAATATCTCAGTTTTCGCGGCGGAGGAATCCTCCCAAGTCAAGATCCGAAGCAGTTGCCGATTATTTGGACTGATATACTAAGGGCGGTACTTAATGAGACGGTGCATGGCTAATAATTCCACCTTATACTTCCATTGATCATTCATAATCTCCAAGGTTCTTGACGCAAGGTACTGGATTCGATTTCCAAGACCAGAACAAGAGAATTAGATATTCGTTGAGACTGCGATTCTACATTTATCTAATAACCCTCTTTTACCGTGCCGTGAATGCTGCTATCTTTGTAACTCCGCAACCACCAGCCTGATGGACATCCTCGCGCAAGCCGCAGCGAGCATCGACGCTCCCACTGCTATCGGCGGCGCAGCTCTGGCTCTGGCCACAGCCGCTTATGCCAATGCGAAATTCGGCATCAAGGCCGATCTCGACAGTCTTAGAGATGACGCGGCGTTGGGAAAACTGATCGCGCAACGAATTGCCCAACTGGGCGATACGACAACACTGTACGGGATGCTGAGACGTCTTGTTGAAGTTGATAAGAAGGGATCTGTGGAAGCGATCTGGTTCGAGAATAAAGTCTGGACTTATGACCAGCTTAAAGATTGTCAGTTTTACCCTGCCGTTGCGATGATTAAACTTAAAACTCATCGCTGCGATTCATCCAGAGCTGCCATCTGCTAACGATGATTGACAGACTCCGATCGCTTGGCGGTCTTGATTCAAGCCCAAGGCGTGAAGCCTGGCGACTTTGTGGCCCTCTACACAACCAATTCTCCCGAAATGGTGTTCCTTGTCTACGCACTATCAAAACTCGGAGTGGTGGCACCAATGATAAATACAAATCTACGAGACGAGACATTTAAACATTGCTTGAAAATATCTACATCTAAGCTGATTATCTCAACGCTCGATTTGGCCGAATTCGTCAGAGCCGACGATATTCCCAAACTCACTGTTAACATGTCTTCCTTTGACGCGGCAACATCGAAACTGCCAGACGACACTTCACTCATCACCACAGAAACACTCACCCAAATCCCACTTGCGGAGATTGCATCAGTCACACCGGCCAAGAGAACACCGGCCGATCTCGCTGTCCTGATCTACACCTCAGGAACAACAGGCAATCCAAAAGCATGCGCAATTCGCAATTCAATGACTGTGGTCACCTCAACTCCGCTACCAAAGGACTCCAGAAACCCTTCAAAATACTATCCGCTTCGCATATATTCGTCGCTGCCTTTATTCCACGGCACCGCCTTTTTTGGCGGGCTGTGCTATGCAGTCGGGTCGGGCGGCACGTTATGTCTGCGCCGCAAGTTCTCTGCATCTCGATTCTGGAAAGATGTCCACGAATCAAAGGCTACTCGCATTTTGTATATCGGAGAATTGTGTCGATACCTCTTGGCTTCTCCGCCTTCACCGTACGATAAAGGCCACAAGTGCATAGTTGCCTACGGTAATGGCTTGCGTGCTGAGATATGGGACAAATTCAGCGAAAGATTCAATGTCCCCGAAATTAGAGAGATCTATAGATCCACCGAAGGCGTAGCGCGGTTCGATAACTTCTACGGCGGATCCTGGGGTGCGGGCGCCGTGGGCTTCCATGGTCCTATCAGACAGATGTTCGAGAAAGATACATTTCTCATCCGCTTCGACCCGGAGACAGAAATGCCGTATCGTGATCCACGAACGGGATTCTGCGTCAAGGTTCGCGCTGGAGAAGAAGGTGAGGCGATAGGTCGAGTCCACACGCGGCAAGCCCTGACGGAATATCTAAACAACAACGAAGCGACGGAGAAGAAGCTATTGAGAGATGTGTTTGAGAAGGGAGATCTATTCCAACGGATGGGCGATTTGCTCATTCGTGACCACGATGGATGGATTCGGTTCGGGGATCGCGTAGGCGATACATTCCGTTGGAAAGGAGAGAATGTCTCCGCGGGAGAAGTAAGAGATCACATCTGTCGTATGGACAATGTGCAGGATGCAGTAGTATTTGGGGTCAAGTTGAAAAAGTAATTGACACCCCGTGCATTCGTATGACAAGATGAATATCCCATACTGACTGATCTGGGTTTAGTTACGACGGTCAAGCTGGCGCGGCCGCAATCACCCTAGAGAACCGAACACCCGAAACAGAAGCGTTGGCGATAACGAATCTTTGGAAGTTCCTTCGCTCGCAGGGTGTACCCACATATGCGATTCCGCGATTCGTCAGATTCACCAAAGAGTCAGTCTTGATTTCCTGCACCGTCTAAGAAGCAAGTCGCTAACAAACCATGCAGGGTTGCAACGGGCGTGACGTTCAAACAAGCCAAGGGCGATTTGGCGAAGCGCAGTTGGAATCCCGACTCCGTTGCCGGTGATTCTAGCGGCGACACGTTGTACTGGCTGAATTCCAAGAAAAGTAATGACCCCGTGTACGAGCGGTTGGCAAGAGACAGTTGGGAGGAGATCGAGAGCGGCAGGGCAAAGTTGTAATAGTCCCGTGGCAGTATTCACTATTTTACATACTCGGATTGTACAAATAAAAGGTAGATCATCGCATGCGTCGAAAGATATGTATATGAATTTGTTCCTTAGCGCAACGAGAACCTCCTGCATTGTCGTCAAAAAAGGGCAATCTCAAAGAGACTGGTAATGCATTTGCGCAAGCTTCCTGGTATAAGCTGCGAATGAAATGATGCTAGAAATCCCCGAACGATATTACCTTGAGACACCCACAATGCCTTCATCACACATGAAGATAGGATTATAGCTTAAGTCAATCCAACAATAGTAAAATGTTTGACACAACTAACTCTCATCGTCTTTGCTGATAGAGCTCAACGAATGAGCAAGCTTTAGCAAGACAACACTTTCCGTGGCTGCAAAGTAGTTCAAGCTGAGATAAAGGTCAGTGATATCCAGCCAAAGAGAGCCAAAATGAGACGTGTGATCGTTCCCTTTGAACAGAATATGAACATACCTATCAAGCAGAATCCGTAGATGGCGATTGAAATGATCTTCGTATCGCTTTAGCGTATCTTCTAACTTGGATAGCCGCGTTACATCATACGGCCTTGCATCAGCCGGCGCTCCAGGCGCTCCAGCAGACAAATCAGGGTCAGCAGTTGACATGCTCCGGCTGAGCGATGCGGCCGTCCACGATGCAAACATGGTGCAACACGTCAGGAGTTTGGAGTGAATCTAAAATTGATTTAGTAAACCTCATTCCCGAGTTCCATACGGAACGTGACTGACCTTTAAAAGCTTAGCTTGGGTAAGCATACACTCCTTTAGACACGTGTCTAGAAAGTCCACATGGTCCTGCATCAATTCGTCGACTGTACGATTCACTTGTTTCGATTCGTCAAGCACATCGTCCGTCGGTATCACGTTGCTTTGGGTTCTAGCCGCAGTACCGTTGACACGTTCCATCAGACTTTGCCAATTAGGCTCAATCACTTCCGCCGTGCAGAAATAGAGCAGTTGCTGGATGAAGACCAGCATTTTAGCTCTTAGTGTCCATGCGCGCCGTTTCCACATTTCAAGTCTTCGATCAGACGATTTGTGGCGCCACCCTAATGTCTTTTGTTGATCCTGCCATGATGTCACGAGGAGAGTTTCAAGGTGTCTCAGTGATAGCAAATGGCGGAATATGAGCTGGTATCTTAGAACGGTCTTTCGACTGATAACAAGGGACAGTGGGAATGGGACCATGTAATCAAGCTCCAGGGCATCGAATCCAATGATGTCTTTCTCGTCTTCCGCTGGCTGGGTGGTGGGCGTCTGATATTTCTCAATGCCGCCCTCTGGATTATCTTGATCGATGCCAGATACACTGACGACCTGCATGAGCCATTTGGTCAATCCAATCTTGTTCATTCTGACTTTCACGTCTTCCTTGAAAGGATCCGACGCGGCAATACTACCAGGCTGGCGGAGAACCAAGTCCAACAACGATTGTAATTTGCTTTCGTTGACGTTTTTGGCAGCTTTGCGTAATTCCGACGCACTGAGTTCCATGAAGTAGGAAAAGAAATCAGATCGATCAAGGAAGAAATAGTGTTTGAGAGAACGGAAGCGCGTCGTGAGAGAGTTTTCGGACAAGAGAAGGTTTAACAATGAAGCATTGGCATAAGCGTAAGCGCTGTTCACATTTTCCAAAAACCGAGGGTCGTCGAAAGTCTTGGGAACATCTTTGACTGCCTTGTTGACATCCACACCTCCGCATTCTCGAACCACATTTAAATACTTCCCAGCAAGTAAGACCTTATCTCTCACGGTTTCTAGCTGGGGTGGCACCTCGTTGTCGCGTATTGTATATCTCTTTTCCCAATACTCATCTGTGTAGTCTTCTTCAAGCTTTTCCCGTTTGATCCATTTTTGCTCTTTAATCAGAAATTCGCTGTGAGGGTCTCTGATTTCTCCATGATGAAGCCATTCATTAAGCATTGTCATGTACGGCCGGCTTGCCTCCCGCAGTAGAGTTTGTAGCAATGTTTTGGACGCCGGATCTCCCGAGAATGTTGCCAAACGTTCTGTCAAGAGGCCTAAAACGTTGCCACCCTTGCATATCCTCTTACTGGACATGCTCCCAGGTACCAGGTCACCGCCTTCTTTCAACTGCTCGAGAATATTATCAACATCATCGAAATCGTCAATTGACTCGTCCAAATCCTGATCCAGAAGCTTGTTTCTTCGGAGCAATTCCTGACTCAACGAATGCAGTTGCGCCAGGCTCTGGCTGGTCGGCATAGTCTGGAGGTGGAGAACGTGCAAGGTGAAATTGGGATTGTTGAGAAGTTGATTCTCGAGTTGCGCTATCAGAATCAGATAGTCCTTGAGAAGCTTTCTGATTGCCGCGCATAGAGCGTGACTGACAGCACCATACTCCGGTCTGCTGAGTACATCGACAAAAGCCTCAAGGGCACTATAATGCGCAGCCATTTTCAACGTAGATATCGTCAAATCTTTCAAGCTCGGATCCAGACCTGGGCCAATCTGAAAGGACGGTCCCACTAATCTGTCCTTTTCCAGAGAAGGATCGTAGGATGGAGTGTATCGTATATATTGGCCCTCGTATCCCATGAAAACAAACAGAATATCCTCCAATATAGCATTCTCTTGCTCCTGCATAGACATTTCCTTGAATGATATCGGCTCGAGAGACTGCGGTGCGGTAGAGGCCAGCGGTGGGATAGATATTCGAGATGCCAATGGAGCTGAGGAATGCGCTGTCAAAGTGACCTGTGGTAGCCATGATTCTGTATCTCGTCAGCGTCCAGCCCATCGCGAAAAGCACAACACTGCATGAGAAAACGTACCCTCTGATGCATCCCAATTCCTCCTTCGAGGAGGCGAAGCTGTCTTCTTTGAACGCGTTCTTTCAAACTCGCCACGATTCCCTGCATTTGGAGACTCCTTGACCGGATTGCGCGACTTGACATGCACCTTCTCGCGTGAAGTAATGGTTGTTCGCTCGGTTCGATGATCCACGGCAGCGCTCGCCTCTCGATGCGACATCCTCGCACTTCCTGTACTTCCCCGAAACTGATCCATATTGACAGCGTTTGAGCCCAGCCGCGGTGATTTGACTTCACTGTCCTTGCGATTATGTCGAGGTTTCTGACTGTCTTCTCCAGCTCGCGCGTGTCCTGAAGCGACGCGGGGTCTTGAACCGCCGCCTAGGTTGTAGCTAGTAGCGCGAAAGTCATTGGAGGACATTCCCTGTTGAGCATAAACGTGGTGGTATCTACAATCCGTGTAGCCATGAAAATACCGAGAATCCAGAGAGGAGGGTCGAGGTGTTGAGAAAAACAACTTGGCTTGATGAACGAGCTGTGAAGATGCGTTGTATGGGAGATGCTGTTTTGGGTCTAGCGCCGTCCGTCCAGGCACCCGACGCTTTACGTAGGCGGAAGGAAGGAAGATCAACTCGACCGACAGCTTCAAAGCTCAACCAAGAAGAACCACGAAGCTACGATCTCTCTCCATCCACCCCGATTACCTTTCATCACCTTTCTGTTCTCTGTTTCTGTGTGCAGAGAGTCTCGTGTTCGAGTTTTTCAGTTCGATATAGAAGGTTTCTATAAGTTCTTACCGGCACATCATGTTTATTGCACGCTCAGAATATGGTAAGCTTCCATCGTCCATGCTCTGTGGAAATGATTATCGACAATAGCTGACTATGTTACAGATCGGGGCATCAAGTATGCATATCATATCTCCTGTCTGCTATACTTACTCGTCGACTCTTGTTAACCATAGTTCAATAGCACCTTCTCGCCCGAAGGTCGTTTGTTCCAGGTCGAATACTCCCTAGAAGCTATCAAGCTTGGCTCGACAGCTATCGGTGTACGTCTCTATGTCGTGCTTTCATTTCTCACACTGTGCTCAGTATCGAACAGGTAGCAACCTCAGAAGGTGTCGTCCTCGGAGTTGAGAAACGTGTCACGTCCAGCCTCCTCGAAACATCCTCCGTCGAAAAGATCGTTGAAATAGACCAGCATATCGGCTGTGCTATGTCTGGTTTGCAAGCGGATGCTCGGTCAATGATTGAACATGCCCGCGTCGAGTGTCAGAATCACGCTTTCCATTTCGGGGAATCGCTTCGCGTTGAGAGTTGCACACAAGCCATTTGCGATTTGGCCCTGAGGTTCGGCGAAGGCGCGGACGGAGAAGAGAGTGTAATGAGCCGACCTTTTGGAGTTGCGCTATTGATTGCTGGCTACGATGAAGATGGGCCACAACTGTAGGTCTTTCCTTTCCCTATTGAGCCGAACAGGAGCATGTATAAGAGTACATTTTGAGACTGAGAACTTCGGGACAGCTTCCACGCCGAGCCATCGGGCACTTTCTACCGATATGACGCCAAAGCCATCGGATCTGGTAGCGAGGGAGCACAGGCAGAGCTACAAAATGAGTATCATCGTTCCCTCACTCTTGCCGAAGCCGAGACATTGGTGCTCAAGACCTTGAAGCAAGTCATGGAGGAAAAATTAGATGCCAAGAATGTCCAGCTGGCTAGCGTAACGAAACAAAAGGGTTTCCGAATCTACGATGAAGAGGAGATGGGCCGGGCCGTCGGACAATTGGGTGGTAATTAGATATTTGCTAATCACTATGGAGCTCAATACAAACTGTGCAACCGTTCAATGCATATCAACATAGATGTAATTTACGCATCAATTGTCGTGGAATCGAGGTGTATATACGGGTATAGTGATTTTCCTGCTGGCTTCCTTGCACTAGCCATCTATCGAATCTTATAAACACACGGCTTTAACACTTTCGCTTCCTGTTCTGCCGTCAGTCCCTGACTGGCCGCATCGTCGCCACGATCAATAAATCGTTTCTTAGAAGGGGGTGCCTGTTTCTCATGGTTTCGACCAGCAGGTGCTGAAGTTACCCCCGCGTATTTGCCTTTGGTGGGCGCAGCACCACCCTTGATGAACTCCATCGTAACAAACATCTTGTTCGACTTGTCCACAGACTCTTGTTTGAGAATGAACCCACGGCTTTTGAAGACTTCAACAAAAGCGGATATATCAGTGTCGTCACCGGCACCTGCACCAGATGACTGCGTTTGTGGTGCGTCTTCCGCGTAAATCTCCTCGTCGGCAGTGTCATTGTCGTCGTCAGACTCATTGGTGCCATTTTTCTTCTTTTTCTTGTTCTTCAATTTCTTCTTCTGCGTATTCGACATTTCTGCGTCCTGTCTCTTCAAGCCTATCTGAGCCTTTTTCCGGTTGACTTTACCGAATCGACTCTTGACCTCGCTAACCCAGCATTCACCCTTGCCGTCGCCGCGAAGAACACGCCACGCTTCTTCAATAAACGACACCCAATTCGTGCCCATAAGACTAAGACAGAAAATAGTGACGTCCACACTGCCGTCTGTCACGGGCAGATTGGCAATATCTGCCTTGGTGACCAGCGACTCGTCGGGCGACTGCAGATCAAAACTCAGCAATTTGAGTTGAAGCTTCTTGGCCGACGGGGTAAGAGAACGTGCGAATTCAGCGTCACCACAGCCAAGGTCAGCAATAGTACAGATCCCATTCGGTCTGCGAGGCAGGGGAGAAACCGCATGAGACGATTGGTTTTTGCGTTTATCGTGCTGAGATTGGCGGTGTGCATTCTGTATAGCGCCACGTTTGCGAACGCTGGCGATATATCCATCGACTGGATTTGAGGGCCACGATTCCTTGACTTGTCTCGAGAATCCGGTGTGATATTCCGTGAACAGCTCCGGGTTGGCGTCGAACATGGCCTGCGCTTGTTTTGAAGGTGTCGTATAGAGAGTCTCGTTCAGATGGCGGAAGCGTGCGGACATGAGTTTATCTCGCATTTTCTGTTGGAGAGGAGTGAGCTTTGCGGAGGCAAGTGGTGCTGGTGGAGGCAGTGACAATGCAGAAGGTTTTTCGGGTTGCTCGCTGGGTTGGGATGCTGGTATGTTTTTATCTTCAGAATTCCCTCCGTCAGGTTGCTTTTGCTTCTGTTTTTTGCCTGTATTGCCCTTCCCAGAACCAGTGGTTTGTCCAACATTCTTCAATGTGTTATTCGCAACCTCTTCGTTTTCTATCTTCTTCTTTTTGTCCTTGTTTTTGTTCTTCTTTTTCTTCTGAGCTGTCGATCCGTCGTAGCCTTCAATATGACGCTTGAACATCGCATCCACATTTGAACTCGTCACTCCATTCTCTCTTTTTCGTTTCTTGCCGGTCTGGCCTGAATTGCCAGTTTGTCCAGCGTCACCATCCGAGCTTGATCTCACTGCGGCTCCCGCACCTTTAGGAGCAGTGCCGACAGTTGATGTGTTTTGTTTAGACCCAGCGTCCTGTTGTGGTCGCAAGTCGGAGGTCGACAGTGACCAGCCTGGTACAGCGAACATGATTGCTGCGAGTGTCTAAAAATCTCAAGAAATCAAAACGTTGCGGGCAGAGAATGAATTGATTTTTTTTTTATGGATATTGCGGCAGAATCGAGAAAGTTGAGTATGCAATTTAGGCCAATCATGGCGAGTTCTATGCTTAGGCGGTGAGATGACCTTCTCAACTGCATAGGTATTTTTCCGAGAGAGCAGATCTTCTTCACGCACCAATCGATCCATACGCCTCAATTACGATAGATCCTGGTTTGCTTTCTATCTTGTATTTTACTCTGCTCTGATTCTTTGAGATAGTTTGGATCTCATACCTATGATATTTCATGGCACTCCCAACCCCTTTTTTTCTCCAAATGAAGTGGTGCACAATGAAATTCAATCGAGTCAGAAGAAAGGCATTGAAGTAACTTAATTAGAACACGACTACTTCAAGATTTCGGGAATCACTCCAGTCTAGTTTGACAATTTCTCTATCCACTCGAGTGCCATTTGAGTGACTTGATGGTTAGGACCGAAAGTTCCTTGGCTAATTTCCACAGCTGTCTTCAGTAGTGACAACGCTTCTGGTGTTCGCCCCAAGTATTGCCTTGCAAGAAGTAAACCAAGTAAATTGCGCACTGAATCAGGATGATCCTCCTCATAGACATGTTTGCTGGTTTCGATAACTTGCAGTAAGAGCTGCTCGGCTTCCCCCCATCGACCAATAGCCATGTATAGCGATGCTAAATAGAACCTTTCCTCTATCAAATCGGGTTCCAATTCCCTTGATGTGCATTTCCTTCGTAAAAGGTCCATGAATTGCAATAGCAGCTCCTCATATGCTTGACGAACTTCTTTAGGCATCCAAATGCTAGAAATTTGCTCCATAAATGTCATACCCAGACATTGAAGTTCGCATGTTGAGTATTCGGTACGTATTCGCCAGATTTCATTGAGCCGGAACCGGACAGCCGCAACAAGAATCTTGATCCTGGCTCAGTCGGCCACGAAATCTGTATTTTACTGTCAGATAGTGCTCGCTAGTTGCTGCTCTATTCTGTTTGCTCGCGAGAAAAGTTTGCACATTTATTGTCCCCAGCCAAATTCTCGCAGAATCGCCATACCGCCCGCTGAAAAGATATTCAGTCCAGCTGCAGAGAGGGGTCTCAAGCTTTATGTGCTTGATACTAAGAATTTGTTGACATTCTTTCATCACAATCTGTAATAACTTGAGGCTCTGTCTTCGGAATTTCCTCATGATTGGTGCTGCGGACATGAATCTAACAATCAACATGTCTTGAGTCTCAACTCCAGATATTCTAAGGACGTGGGCCACATGAGTCAACAGCTTTTTAGCATCTTCGTGGCAACCTTGTGCCGAATATACCACTGCATGGTGACACATGATTACAAGTGTCTCTGCATGCTCTGGCCCACATGCTCTTTTAGCAGCACTCACTGCCTTGGCGAAAATGGATCCCGCCTCGAGGCACAGCCCTCGGAGGTGAAGGCTTTGCCCGAACTTCATGAGCAAGTTATGGTTCATGTCAATCTGAGATCGAGCACCAAATTCATGAGGAATAGCTTGTGAGGTAAATATTTCTCCCATTCCCCATGATACCGGTAACTTGACAAAGGGGTTACGTCCGTCAGTCGATTCATGACTTGAAGGTAGTATTTCTCATAATCACCTGACTGTCTTAGCCAGTTTCGCATTACCAAGTGAACCAAGCGGTGCATGTCATAACTGTCGACCTGTCTGGACAGGAAAGAATAAGAAATAAGACAAGCAATGGCCTCTGCTTGGTCCTTGCTCGATGGACCAGGTGGAAGAAGTTCCTTTGGAATGTCCTTCGGAGCAACGAATGCCATGAATGAGAGGTACTCTGCAGCCAAGGGGTTCTTAATTTGAATCTGCTGGAAGGAAACTATCCAGGTGGCGGCGATCGGATTCTTTTGATCGTGATATCTCCAATCATCTTCAAAGTCTTCTGAGAGGGTCGTTATCAACGTTTCTTCGGTATCATTCAAAAGCGAAAGATAATCCGAGACTGTGATGTAGTTCAGAGAGATATAGGCACCGGCCTGAACGATTGCCAAAGGGATGTAGAATAATCTATCCAAAAGCTCTTGTTTCTCGTCATCATTGACTGCAGCTTCTTCATGGAATAGATTCGTCTCCAGCAAATGTGTTGCCATTTCCATGTCCATCTGGGGCACTTTCAAGACTGAATGGAGTGCAAATTTTCTTGCAACTTGTTCTGTGCGACTCGTTAAAAGCACAGAGCCATGGTGATTCTTTGGTACATAATCGACGAGACGAGGGCCACCAGCTTCTGCACTTTTGAACCAAGTGTCGATGTCATCCGCGTTGTCGCAAACCATTAGCCATGGACCGGCATTTTCACTGCTTAAATATTCCAACACCAGACTTTTGACATTTTTTGAATCATTCTCATCATCTGTGAGCTGCAGCTGTTTGGAAATTTGGCGGTATGATTGTTCGAAGGTTTCTGCATTTGTTGAAGTCACCCAGAACACTGAGCAACCGGGATATTTGTCTCTGACACGATAGACAAACTCAATAGCGATGGATGTCTTGCCCATCCCTCCAAGTGCAAATAGTGCCATCTTGGAAAAGCGATCTTGGGTCATAAGCCGTTGTTCAAGCCGATCAAGTTCTGCTTCACGGCCCACAAAGCCCTCATTCCGCTGAAAGGGCATCAGCCAGCCTTGACGCGGTTTCACTGGAAGAAAGATCAGTCAAAACACAAATTTCCGCTTAAAGTATTGAAATCAAAAAAAAAGCTGACCTAAAGGACGATGGACTCTGGAGGCTGGCTGCCAAATTGCAAGCAACGCCTTTGTGCAAGATGCAGCAGTTCCAGCCGCATAAGCTTGCCACGATTTGTTCTTGTGGCTGTCCGCATAGTCGCATGCGCCTTTGACGACGATACAGGGCAAAAGGTCCCATACTCCAGCCGCTTCCATCTCAAAGGCAAGCACGTTCTCTTCACGCTGAAGCTCATCGCGATGCTCTCCAGACTTCATCACTGTGTTAGCGCACGCGATTGTGCCAATGTGGACAGCAGGCCGGACAAGTTCTTCCTTCAAGCGGTTCCGTGGAATCAAATTTCCAGAGCATCCTAAGCTTTGGCAATTTTGATTCGAAACCTGATCACAAACAGGGTCCTTACTCGTTATGCACTGAGAACAGACTATGCAATCTGGTGCAGCATCCCGTGGATAGTGCTTATGTCGATATGTTGCCTCAAAGAGTATATCATTTGCACTCCCCGGATACTGCCAAACCGAGCCAGGAAGAGTCTGGAGCTTCTGAAGGTTCGCCAAGGTGTGTTCTCGTATCTCATCGCGTGCTGTGAGACTTTTCAGACCCGCTATAAAGCTTCTGATATTCCAGTTCTGCCGGCCCGGCACCTCCCTGATATCAGTCTTGCGCTGGAATCTGTCTGTGTTTTGCCGGCCGAGATCGTACTGAACGATATGCTCACTGATAATGACATCTCCCAGGACAATTTCGGCATTGCTTGATGGAAACGGAGCAGCGCCACAGATGCCCACAACCAGCGCCAACTGAATGTTGACATAACTCATTCGCAGTGTGGCAGCAGCAGTAGCAGCACTTCCGATACCCGCATCTGGTAAATAGCACAAAACAACGTTATGTGATCCAATTCTTCCGTTAACGTACGTATTGGGATCTCCAACCTGTCTGCCGTAGAATGCGCTGAATTTGTCGAACTTTTCGTCGAATATTGCTTCGACCGCGTCGGCCTCGACGGTCAACGCGCAAATAATCGCGATGTCGAACTCGTCGCGGCTGGTGGGCCGCATCTTGGTCGATGTCGCCAGTCTGAACAAGTGCTGTGTTTCATTTGTGCGCTTCGGCTATATGCAGTCCATATCTCCTCAACGAGACTGTCTCCGTCTTGTGCATGCTGAGAGCAAGCAGATTGAAAGAGATAGCTGGTGCTTTAGCTTCCTCTTCCCCGCCTCAATCTGAATTGCTAGGTGCACAGCCTTGCTGCTTCAGCCAGCCAATGACATGGCGACACTGCCACTCGATGGTGGTCGGGCATCTGCTTCTATCAATAACATTCAACATTCAATATTAGCGATATGAATGGTATGAAAATGTGCTAGAAGCATTAATCAAATTATATGGACGAAAGTGATCTGACATGAAGTAAAAGCATCCAAGAAATGGAAGGAGGTCCGCTATTCTAGATCTAAAGATAGGGTTATCTAGAGTCATTGCACTTAGATACCCTAACCCTATTCATCTCTAACGTTCATGTCAACACTCGAATACCCTGAGTGAGGCCATGATTTTTGGCATACTCCGCATGCAGTACCTACGTTCCTAGACAGGTTGGTCAGTTAGTTGATGGCTGTGCAATTAGGTTAGCTACTGTCCATCTCGGACGCTGAACAAAATTGTGGCTGATGCACCTGCATCTTTCCAATGTTGACGTTTCCAGGGCTATGAATAGGGGTAATCATACCTTTTTTTTTCCCCTTTGGTTCTCGCTGTCTGAATGGGACTAAATACTCAAAGTTATACCTACCAACGTTTGAAAGTTAAACACCAAACTCTCTAAGCGACCAACGAGCAAAGGTAAAGAGAGAGAAAAAAAGTAAGAAGCTCAGCTTTCGTGATTTAAGCCTTGGAAGACTTTGCCGGCTGAACACATCCGTTGAAGCTTGTTTGGTGCTTTAATGGCAAGAAAATCGGTAGTTAGGATTTTCATCAAAAACATTTTCAACCTGGAATTTCGTTATGGACAATCAAAAATCACAACGACAGATCGTATAAAAATAAATGACTTTGTCTTAGCGAGATGACTAGATCGCAGAAAAGATGAATACGCGTAATGCAATGTAACACAATCAGGGGTGATCACCATCAGCAAAAGCCATATTTGGAGTTTGGTCTCCAAAAAAAAAAAGAAAATCAAACTCATGACTTCAAAGTTCAAAACCAAGTTACGTATTCTCTTCATGGACTGATCCAGCTAATCTATTTTGATAATCACCTTCTGAGATACGAATTCCGCAGACACTAGGATCTCTCTAAGACTTTAGCACAGGGGCGATATCGGCGAGTCGGCGATTCAGTCTCCTCCGCCCATACGGAGTACGGACCACGGAGTACTTTTACCCTGGACTTTGGGGGGAGAAGCCTATTCTGGTGCATTACATGATAACGATCCACAAGTCATCAGCATTTCTGCAGTATTTCTTTTTTCCTCCCTGTGAATAGACAGCCACATGCATGCATTGCGTGAGTTGCAGACAGACGCAGGATGGTACTGGTTTGTATAGACTCGAGTATATTGGAACGACAACAGTGACTCATCTTGATCAGTAATCGATAGTAATCGATGGCAACATTGGCAAATAGTTTCGAGAAATGGCTTGTTGCATGTGGTGTTGAAAGTAGGCAGTCTAGCAGTTCGTGCTAATCTGGAGCTAAGAATCAAAGCATCTGCAATCAAGCCCGAACACAGGACGGGGAGGTATTAGCCCGCAACAGCTACCGGATTGAGGTGGTGCCAATTGATTGAAGTGCCGTACGATAGCGATTCCGGCGACGTCAGCGATTTTAGGGATATTGACAATGAAAGGGAATCCGGTGTAGACCACATTACTCCGAGTCAAGTGAGGGCCGGAAATGTTATCAGAGGCTCAGTCTTTGGCTCGTGGCCATACGACGTATGTCCTAGGTCAGTTTCTGGCTTGAAACGCTAGATCGTTAGTTCATTCATGTCGAGCTCAACCATTTCAAGCCTCAATGAGGAGCTTGTGGGGACCGTAGCGACTTGGCCCGGCCATACGGTTGGCTCGCTCTTCGGGGCGCACCCCTCCCCGCGACGCACGAGAGGACGCTGTCAGCACGCCAGAGACAACTGGTCCAGCACTAAAAAGAGCCTATCTCGCAAAATAAGACCCCAAAAGGTTAAGTCGCTGGTACGTGCTGTTTTTTGGGCCAACTGGGTCGGTTTTCAAATTCCCTCTCTCGTTCCTCTCTCGCATTTCCGCACTAGCTTGGTTGATTTATCTAGTGCCCCCATGTACTTAATCCACACACCCTTGACGCTAGACCACCGCAGCTTGTGATGACCTGGTCATAATGGCATTATTAATAGATGAGCAGCACCCTGGAATTTGCGAATCTGCCTTGCGACAATGGCAACTGGCTAACTTGTTTCAACAAACTAGTGCCAGACGGGAGAAAGATCGGAATGATTCCGGCATATTGATGTTGAGGGGCCGAGACGCCAAGAAAATCCCGCCTTGAAGCATCGACCTCGAACCATTCAGATGACAGAAAGGTGCAGTCCGGCCGGGCCTTCTTCAGTGCCATTTCTCAAAACTGTCGAATCGACTTTGTTCGCGTTAGGTTTCGTTTCGTAGAACACGCAGTCTCCGCACAATGGGACATTTTATGGAGGCTGAATTCAAGTAATCTACGAGTAGTCTGGAATCCGTACTCCGTGATCTGGAAATCAAAGTACATACGGCGTATAGCTCAAAAATTGAGACTAGAGGCGATGCCGCAGCAACTTCATAATGCATGCTGCCAAAAAGGGTCCCGGCCATTGATAGACGAAAGTCATAGAGCAGACTTGCGTTGATTGCTTAGAAAGGGAATTTTGAACTTCATCCGAACCGACAGTCACAAGGCAAAACATACCAGTCTGAGTAGGAGAAGGTGGCTCTCTCAGCTCTATTTTGATTTCAGAGCATTGGATGTGTCGGGAGAACTTGTGATGCATCGAATGACTAATAGTACCCACAGAGTTAGACAAACCCGCAGCATAGATGAGCCGGCGCATTCGTCCTGTCCCACCTTTGGGAATTGAGTTCAAATTTAGTCCGGAGTCCTCATGCAGTAATCGTCGTGGAGAACCATCAGACTTCGTATTGGGTAGGTGTTTGCAAGCCCGTTCCGTTCGTGCTGTTTGGTATTTTTAGTTGTTCAATAATCCGAATAAAAACGTATTGACGCCTCAAAATTATCCACCCTGCCAGCGATACGGCCGATGCAGCCTTTTTTCCAACAGCCACCTCGAAACGTGCTATGTCTTGTTTCCCCGTTTCGTTTTTTCCGAGGGGCTGCGCAAGACCTGTATCGAGAATCCATTGTCCACGACCCACCACAGACTCAACGTCGCAGTCAACGGTGCAGTCCGCATCCACCCCGTGCCAACCACCAACTTGAGCTTGCGTCGACCTAAATTTCATCACAAACTTCATCTAGGCAAGTTGAACGGATTCAGTGGAGGCTCTGCTTTAGCCTAGCTTTGACTCTCGGTCGTAGGGCAGATTCGCGCCTCCACCTGACGATTGCCGTCGTGGTTCGGCACAGCGGCAGGACATAACCATAATTCTGGTTGGAGGTTCGTTAAGTATAAGATGTAAGTGCTGGACCACCTGGTCAACAGATCTGATATTTCTCAACCTGTATCTAGTAATCCAACAGCCATCGGTGTTGATTCATCCCCACACTCTTTTTTTGTTGTCCGTCTTTCCGAGCATTGCAAACTTAGATGATCTTCTGAATCGGCGCTGGAGCTTTGACTTAATTTCCGCCATCGCAAGAGCCATCAGACGAACAAGAGTATCTTATCAAATGGACGAGCAAGATCGCGCCGCTAGCGGCGGGGAGCGTGAAGAGAATGCGGCACCGCAAAGACCATCTGCAGAGCAGTCCGAAGCGACAGCCAACACGAGTGCAAATAGACCGGGCCCAGCAGCACCTAAACGGCGGACGAAGACTGGATGCTTGAGTATGTCTTTCTTGTCTTGTTTACCCTTCGCATTTCCCTTCCCAAGCACTTGGACTTCTCCTCCGAGACCTCTCCTCCGAAGACCCTTTGTCCGTCACGATCAAGAAGAAAAGAAAGAAAGAAAGAAACTGACTGAACAACGTATCCAGCATGCCGCAAACGACGCATCAAATGCGGAGAGGAAAAGCCGCGATGCAACAACTGCATCAAAGCAAAGAGAGAGTGCGAAGGATACACGCCGCCGGTTGTCTTCAAGCACGCTCTCGGTCCGTTCGGCGCCGTCTACGACCCGAGCGTTCCTGCCAGTTTGCAAATGCCAATTGCCATGTCCTTGCCAGGGCAGGTCCATGGCCGAGGAACGCTGCTTCCCCAGATGCATAATATCACGGGACCGGCTCTTAATCCTCAACAACGCGTGCTGGCCCCGCGACTTCCTGTTGTGCCGCCATCCTCTATCTCTACTGCTGCTCCTCCTGGAGGGCTTCAAGATTCTTCACTTCTCGCCCATCACCAGCAATCATATCAGCAGTATCAGCATCAGCCTCAGCATCAACATCCGCATCAACATCAGCATCAGTATCAAGAACCGCCTCCGCAACAACAGCAGTCCCAGTCTCAGTCACAGCCCTTGCACTACACTCCATCGTCTTTGCCAGCTATATCGCGAGCTGAGTACGTTAATACTCCTGCTCATTCTCTTTCGCCCTCCGGCGTCACACTCACACCTACCTCAGCCACGGCTCAGACCTGGCACCTGGCCGGGGACCAGACCCAACTGGCTTCTTCTCTAGGTCCTGAAACTCCTTTTTTCTACGGTCATGGCCCGGGGTTACCAGGAGAGACCTATACTGCAGCAGATGCCAACTTCTCTGATCGCTCAACGCTCATGCTCGATCCCATGTCCATGCTCCACCACGACGCAACAGGACAGATCACGCCAGATACTCTTGGTTTCTATAACGACGACACCTTCCAGCAAGCTCAGGTCTACTACTCGTGGGATGCCGAACAGGAAGGTAAGGCCGGTTCGAATGATTTCTTTGTAGGTGACCTGAATTTATATGTGACTGATGAATGGTCGCGCTACCTGGAACCGAGCAGTCCGGATACCGACGACTCGTTTCCCTGAGGAGCTGGAAGATTACGACTATGAGCTTGAAGAAGGAGAGGAAGGAGGAAAAGATCAAGAACAACAGCATGTCGCTGAAGAGGAAGGCTACAACCAATTAAAGGTGATTTTGAAGTCAGCGCATCAGGATGAAATGCGCTCGTACAATACCTATCTCAACGAGCCTAATATGCTTGCCTTCTACTCTCCGTCAATGAGCTCATCGCCGTTAAATAATCCAAAGACGGCTCGCATTTGGGTTCATTTCATGCACGCCACTGGGCCGAGTATATCAATATGGGAACGACTCAACGCCGGTGCCACTCTACTGTCTGGTGGCCCGGTGCCTGCGTCGCAGCAGGGCCTTTGGAGCTATCTCATGCCCCTTCAATCGCTTAAACACCCGGCCCTCCTTCAGTCCATTCTGGCCATAAGTAGTCTTCATATTGCTCGCTTACAGCAGAGTCACTACACCATCACTTTCAAGCATTATGAATACGCTCTCCGAAAAGTCTCCAAGGCAGTGGGGCTGCCCTTGCCTCGGAAACAGGTGGCTACTCTTGCAGCCACCCTTCTTCTTGCCTTTTACGAAGTCAGTGCTGCAGACCATACGAAATGGGACAGGCACGTTGCTGGAGCTGCACAACTTCTGAAGGAAATTGATTTCGTGGGTACGACGCGCGATCTTCGTGCGCATCGAAGAGCCGTCAACTCTCAGAAACGCGCTTGGTCAAATCCATACCGTGCTGTCCCATCGTACAGTTACATGGAAGACGACCCGTACGCAGAAAAAGAGTCAGGGGTCGATGCAAATACTGTCTCTAGACTCATGGGAATGTCTATTGACTACGATATGGTCGGAGGCATAGACATGCATTGGAAGATGAGGAAGCGACATTTCTCCCGGAAGGATATCGAGAACTTTCGGCTGCAGTGTGATATGTTTTGGTGGTATACAAAGCAGGATCTCTTCCAGAGCCTGGTCAGTGGTAACCGATTACAGTGAGTAATTTACAAAACGCCAGGCGCCAGTACGAACACTGTGTGCTGATTCTTTTTTTAGTACACCCTACAGTCGCTGGCATGTTTGTCCTCCACGCGCCGGCCTGGGGAAATCAGATGCAATCTACGGCAGTTTTGACCATTTGGTTCTCCTGATGGCGCGTATAATGGATTTTGGGTATCGAGACCGCAAGAGGAAACTCAAAAGTCTCGAAGCTTCAGGGCGTGATTGGCAACCCCATCCAGGGTTTTTCAAGTTTATGGGACGATTTTCCCCTAAATCGACAGCTGGTGGACCGCCTCCTCGGATGGGACCGCCATCCTCCGAATCATCACGTGGTGGGATGGGAAATACAAATGTGAGAATTTTTCCAAGTCCAATAATGATCGTAGATACAAAAATATCTCATACTCTTTCTTAGCCCATGCAACAAGGAAAACCGACCAAGCCGATGTACGGCATGGCACCGACAGGAGATCCTGTGCCGCCGCCACCGGCTTTTACCACTATGGGAGAATCTCCGCCGTATTCCGGATATGTGGAAGAAGAGAACGAGGTCACATCGCTAGAAGAAGCGGAAGCCGAGTGGGAGCGCATACTGGCTGCTTACGAGTTTTATGAAACTCAACTGGGAGAAGCGTTTGCGCCGCTTCCCGCAGACAGCACACCACCCATTAGTTCGCCGTTTGGTCCAGCCATACAATTTCGGTCTCATGTAATTTCGGTGCTGTGGGCATACTACTATACTGGAAGAATAATGCTTCATCGCCTGCATCCCTGTATGCCGCCGGCGACGATGATGGCTGCTCTAACAGCGGCTGCCACCACAGCAAAATTTGCCCATCTGATTGGAAGGATCACGGCGGGTGTATATTATCCCGAATTGTACGCTCAAGAAGTCGGTAACTTGAGCCCGAACCTAGGTGGTGCGTGGACTGAGGCCACATTGCCCTTATTCGTGGCGGGCCTGCAATACACCGACGGTACGCAACGAGACTGGACAATAGCGACTCTTCGAGGAACTGCACAGGTTACTGGATGGCAATCGGCTGAAGCAATAGCCACTGGATGCGAAGCAGCATGGGTCCGAGCAGCTGCATTAGGACGCGGACCTCCATACGTTCAAAGCGAAGAATATCCCCTTGCGGTACGTCTTTCACACCCTCATAAGATTGGTCCACCGTACTAATATCTCTAGCAGGGCTTATATTCGTCTAAGCGTGGTGGACAGACTGACAAGTATATTCCGGATTCCTCGAACTATGAGCGACGCTTTGTAAAAGTTCAACGCCACATGCGAACACACTGGGCCATGGGATTGCTGGAACTGGAAGACGATCTGAACGGACTCAATATAGACGATCCGCCACAGTCGCAAGATCATAGATGAGCTCAGGGCCGAAAGCTTTCCAAATAATTAATGACTGTTATGACTGCGATACCATCTTAGAGCAATTGCAAACATTATACCCTTTTTGTTTTGATCATGAAATGTTGATAATATTGAACCAATGGAAAATGATCACTTGTGACTTCGATGACTTGATCCGATATAATATGTAGATGCGCTAAGCCAATTCAAGCCTAGGCGAAGCTCGAACCTTACTTAGCTTACTTAACCTAGCTTAGGGTTAGATTTTAATAAAGTCCCAAATTTGTCTAGACAAACATCTCTCTGTCCAGGCATCTTGCGATCGACGACAGTATCAAACTCGTCCGACCAAAAACGAAAAGAAAAAGAAAGACGAGACAATAGCGATGCCTCTTACGGCGCAATGCCTATCTGCATCGAATGCTCGTATCCGGTCTCCCATTTATATACTTCGTACAGCAAAGCCGATGATCGCGCGCTCGGCAAAGGGGTGCGTCTGACGCAATGTCCGCGCTGCAAGCGATTCGCCGATAAATACGTTGAGCACGACAATGTGGTTCTGTTTATTGATTTGGTGTTGATTAAGCCTCAGGTAGGTCTGGCCGCGTCGACACTTCGTAGAATGAAAAGGGAAATAAAGGAAAGGGGAGGGGTTAATGGGTTATGATCTCTAGGTTTATCGACATTTGTTGTTCAATCGCCTTGGACGCGACGATAGGGCGTTTGATGTGAGTGACCATGCTACTCCAGGGTCTGAACAGGGCGGCGAAAGCATATAAGTCTAATGAAGTTGGGGTTTTACAGCGCTCGATCGTTCGTCTGGGCGTGCTCTTGCTCTTGTTCGATGTGTACTTGACATGGGCACGTATTGAGAAATCGTCTACTCTCCCGTCGACTCCGCTTGCTAGAGCTCCGATTATCGTGCAATACTTGTTCTTTCTCACGCTCAATACCCTTGCTACGCTTGCACATCATGCGGTGGTTCGATTGGGAGCGGCGGCCGTGGTGAGACGACAACAGCGATTCTCAGCGTCTTCGGATCCGTTATCAACAATGCTCGATGAATTGGCATCAACGCCTACCGCAGCGAAAACTTCATTGCCGGCTTCAACGGGTGTGAGTAGATCTTCCTCTAGTCAGGACATGCTACAAGGGCTGCGATCTTCGTCGACATCGACTCTGGCTTCCGCGTCGGTTACGGCCCTTAGTACGGGGAACTCGTCGACCGCCGCGGGGGGAGGAGTCTCGTCGCACTGGGCCGGCGACGCAACGTCTTTGTTGTCGTCTCCACCACATCAATCACATCTGCGACGTGCATCGACGACGCCCGCGCAATTCCAGTCTGTGCCTCCGCCCCAGCCGCCGCCTCCTCCGAGCGGCAACGCCGTCAGTACCGCGTTATTCGTGGGGAGCTGTCCCAAGCTCTTCCCTATACTCATGGTTATCTGGGGATCTAAAGAAGCCGCTGTTCCGGATACAGGAAGCTCAACCGCGGATAGCCCGGCTGTTGCGTTGTTACAGAAGACATTGACCACGACGGCGTCAACGCATTTAGCCACGCCTACTGCATCAACGCTGGTTTCGGGAGTTGTTAGTGCTGCTACAGCAGTTGCCGGAACTGTTCTTGGCAGCGACAACAGTGGTAGTCATGGTGCAGCAGCAGCAGCAGTCAAAGACTCGCCGTCTAGCCCCGGGCTCTTCAACCTGGCCAGCTTCACATCGGCATTTGGTATGCCGTCGTCCATCACATCGTTTCTCTCTCTCGGAACAGCATCGACACATTTGGTGCTGTTGAACAATATCGAAGCACTCTATATCCTTCTGAATTGCGGGTATCTCTGGGCGACCTCCCTGGCTGTTTCGGGACAAATTTCAAGGTGGCTAGTGGAGAAATTCGTATTGAGTCTCTTTGGAATTCACTGATTTCATGTAGTGAGGAAAGAAGACTCTGTTTGGGTTGCTGATTTAGTTTATCTATAATCCAAACCCTAACCCTGGCTTTCTCCCCGCTTACTAACTTGGGCCTACGCGACGTCACTTGACTGGGCCGTCTGACTAGTGTGAGCCTCTGCCCAATCGTGCGGATTTGGGTCTTTCTCAGGCAGTGACGGACTCTGACTGACTCTGACTCTGAAACTGCAGCCAACAACAAATTCAACCTTGTCAATGAGAGAGAGAAAAGAAAAAAAACACTCCTCTGAATCTCTTCCGATCAGGCTGCTTTTTATGTGATTGTCTCATCCTTCTGCTGTCTTTGATACTTCCTCTCGTTGTTATCTTCCCAAACGAGGCTGTCTGCCTTGAACCCCTCATTCCGTCCCGCCCAAGGCTGTGTTCCTCGACCATCTCTCTCCCAGCTTAACGCGGTCAGTCAGCGGAGACGGTCATTCCCACGGTTGACGCTGTATCACACCCGTGGTTCTTCTGACGGTTCCAGCCGCATTTAAAAAAAGAAAAAAGGAAAAGAAAAACAAACAATATCTAGAGAGGGTACTAAAGAGTCTTGATATTTATCCGATCTATCTGCATGATCCTGGGCTTCCTTTCGCCTGATCTTTGCAGCAGTCATGCCGACATACGACGAAATCCGATCCGCTACAGAGAGCATGGAAAGCGGCGGCGGTCGCTGGGATTCAGATCGGTTTACACGTGAACGGGACGAACGTATTTATCGCGGTCCTGCACCGCCTCCATTTAGAGAGAGAGATCGGTCAAGGTCACGATCCCGTTCTCGTCCACCACCTCCGCCGCCAGAATTTGAAAGACTACCACCCCGTCGTGCGTTCGATGACCGTTTTGAACGTCGCGTTGTCGAGGAAGAAAGATATGGACCCCCCAGTCGCCGGCGAGAGAGATTTGTTGAAGCAGATGATTTCTACGAAGCCCGAGGTTCAGGTCCTTTAGTGCATCGTCGAGAGCCCTCGCCATTCCGTCCCCCGCGATTAGTGAGACGCCAGTCTTCGCTCGATACTTTTGACAGACTGCCTGCCCGCAGAGTTGAGCGAGCCCCTCCCCCTCCTCCTCCTTCCTCCAGCAGAGGCTTTCGCGGTTATAGACGATCGTCCCCGCCTCGCTTCGTGGATCGGGACGAACTCTACGAAGAAATCGATATCGCTGAACCGGATGTGTACGGAGACGAAGAGTTTCGTCATTTCCGCGAACGAGAGATGCGGCGTCCTGTGAGAGAAGAAATCATTGAGAAAAAGATCGTCGAGAAGGAGAAGCCTTACCCGAGAAAGGGCAAGACGAAAATGCCGAAACGTTTGGTGCATCCTCTTGCTGTTCAGCAACTCGGTTATCCATATATCGAAGAAGTACGTGACTTATCGCATCCTTCGTCTCTTTCAACTTACTGTCCTTCTTTGCATTTTATCTGAAGAGTGCCTAAGTCACTAACCGAGCAACAGGATCGAGTGATTATTATTCAAAAGGCGCTTTCAAAGGAGCTCATTGACGAGATTGTAACTCTTAGCAAGCAAATTCGACGCCGATCCGAGAGTACGTTTTATTTCCCGTTGAGTCTGACGGTTACTGACACGAGGGACTTCCAGATGTCGTTGAATACCGGAAATTTCGATCTCCCTCACCTCCAGTGGTGCGGGAACGAGAAGTTGTAGAACGCGTGGTCATTGCATCTCCGTCGCCGCGGCGTTCAGAACGACTATACGTAGAACGACCGCCGTCGCCAGTAATTGCCGAGCGATATGTGGTTGAGCAATCCCCGCCACGTGCCGAACGCTTTGTTGTCGAACATTCCCCAGCCCGCGCTGAACGTCTTATTGTTGAGCGGTCGCCATCACCACTTCGTTACCGTAGCCCATCGCGAGTTCGGGCTACTCGGTACCTAGAGCGCCCCGAAATCATCGAGACTCGACGGCCACGATCGGTATCGGTCAACCTGCCTCAACGGTCTTCAGAACCAGTCATCATTGAGCGTCGGGGCGATGATTCAGGACAAGTGGTTCTTGTTGAAAGGCCCCGACGCACAGAAGTTGACGTCACCGAGGAAATTCGGAGACTGGAAAATGAGCGACGGATGCTACAACTCGAGCGCCGGCCTGAAAATGTAGGATCGGTCGACATTATCAAAGATAAGATTGTCCGCCGAAGTGACGGTGAGGTAGACGAAACAATCCAGGTCAAGCGAGATCGACCAGGTTAGTTCCCTCTTGGTTCTGTGGTGTAACGACGCTTTAGCTCACTTTAACCCTGCAGCTCCCGATTCTCGCATTATCCGCGCTATGATGGCCACCTTGACATGAGCACTGTGGCTCGGGCCAAGGACATTTCTTTTTGCCTGTTCTCGGATCTTCTCACGTTGTGATTTCTTGTTTGTAGGAATTGAAGCCAATAGTACGATTTAATGATTGATGATGTTGAAGGTCTTAAGCTATGAGAATTGCATACTGTATTCTGTACTACGAGAAGATTTTAACTGTTAGCTCATGATAATTTGTAGATTTAGACCTGTTCATGAAGCAATTGTTTTTTTGTCTATTTTTTTGTTGATGCTGTCCTTATCTGCTCACAACCCAAACAAGCAAAGCTCGTGGTGGCAGCCTCAGGCATCAAGGCTAGGTTTGTTTCAGCTGATCGGGACAGCTTCCTCAATTTCATTCAGGAGATAATCTACAAGAACTCTCGTCGAACCCCTTCACAACCAGCTTCTGGACTTTCTATTTAACAGATACAAGAACAAAGCCCTTAATTTCCGACCGGTACAACGCGGCTGACCAATCAAAATGGATAAACTCCAAGCCTTTGGGAAGAACTTGAAGTGAGCCATTCATTTTGTTGATTGATTCAACATACCCCTCCACACATACAGACCGCAAAGAGGCCGGAGCCATGGTTTACGGTCTTCATGCGGCCTGATATCAACTTTTAGGCTGATCTATATGCTGTTACTAACATTTCCATCTTTATCTATAGCGCTCAGTTGACACCTTTCGCAGCGCGAACCCAGCAGTTCGTGAAAGAGCAGCTAGGCACCGCAGATGAAAAGACCCAGCTTCCAGACGACTATCTTGAGCTAGAGAAACGCGTCGATGCTTTGAAACAAGTTCATCAGAAACTCCTTTCCGTGACGTACGTCTTCTCGTCTTCGGTCTCTTTCCCTCCCACGCCGAGGCCGAGTTTTGAGCTGACCGGATAAATATATAGCTCGCAGTACTCTAACGAGGCTTACGATTACCCACCTAATATTCGAGAATCGTTCAACGATCTCGGCCGCACGATCAGCGAGAAAGTTAACCTTCTTTCTCACGCCTCGTCCCCCGCCGAAGCACAAGCGGCATTGACAGCGCCTCCGTCCGCAAAGCCCCAACCCAAGACTTTCAGTCATGCCATCGCACGCGCCTCCCTGTCCGGCTCACAATTAATTGCGCAGACGTCCGGCGCAGCTGAAGATCCGCTCTCCACGGCGCTAGAAAAGTACGCGCTGGCTTTGGAGAAAGTGGGTGAGGCTCGTTTGGCGCAAGACGCGCAGATCCAGTCCCGTTTCCTGGCTGGATGGAATACCACGCTCAACACAAATTTGACGTTTGCCACCAAGGCACGCCGCAACGTGGAGAATGCGCGTCTCAATTTGGACTCGATCAAGGCCAGGAAGAAGGCTGCTGCAGGTGGTGATTTGGATAATTTGAGCGAAGATGCTCGTATTGAGATTGAGCAGGCTGAAGATGAGTTTGTGGGACAGACTGAAGAGGCTGTGGCCGTGATGAAGAACGTGAGTCTTTTTTTCGGCTCTATTCTATCCATTTCAACTATTCTATTGCTCGCGTGACTGATCAATTCCAGGTTCTTGACACCCCCGAGCCACTGAGAAATCTCGCAGATCTCATTGCTGCTCAGCTCGAGTATCACAAGCGCGCTTATGAAATTCTTTCCGAGTTGGCTCCTGTCGTTGATGGCCTTCAAGTTGAGCAAGAGGTTAGTCTATGAGAACGTTCGTTTCCCATATACCGGTTTACTAATAGATCTCTCCTTTTTTTTCGATAGGCCAACTACCGTAAGAGTCGCGAGGGTGCTTGAGCGATACCATAACCTGACTTCTTACAATTTGAAACAAATCCTTGAGACTGTTTTTGTTATATCTATCTTGTGATTCCCAGACCGTATGGATGAGGGCCATGTATCTGTAGGGACATTGCGGATTTGTTACGTGTCCATCTTTTATTATCTCTGACTCTGATATTTGATGGAATTTGACAGTGGCTTCGCTCAGACACGTAGTTAGAATGGCCAGGGTGGATTCTGATTGCAGCCCTGGTTTACGTGTATTAGAGATCATTTAGTTATTTCCTCTACTTTCATTACACTTCCAGCAATAGTGGTTCCATTAGTCATGATCGTGATATCTAAAAAAACCAAAAAGGGAGAGACAACGAAAAAGAAGGAATAAAAAAAAGAAAAGAAAAAAGAGAAAAGTTGAAGAGACGATGCAATCTGGACTATCTCCTAGTCTCTCTGGTGCCTTTCGTGTGTCTCCGGTTGACCTGCTGCGGAGCCGAGGCGAGAAGATCATTTTGTTGACTATTCAAATTCATCAGACTGAAATCCGAACTCAAGTCTGATGTCAGGTCTGAACTGTTGGTATTAAGCTGCGGCACAAATGCGGATGGCTCGCTCAGTCCACCACCAACAAAGTTGTTAGACAGAAGACCATGTTGCGGAAAAGATGTAGCAGAGCTCATCATGTTGGGAAGCCCAGTATTTCCAACATAAACATTCGACCTCGGAAAATTGTCGTAGGCTGGCGTTGGTGTCGGAAGATTTCCGTATAGATCTCTGATTCTATCTTGATTTTGTGCGGGAAATTGATTGAGATTTCTTTTCCGCGATGCTCTCTCTCGTTTCGACGCAATCTGAACCATTCGTGAGATCTGCGATGCAGGAGAGCGTGTATTATTACTAGCCTCGGGCAAGAAGCTACCGCCACGCGAACGGATTCGATCTAGAGCGTTGTCCGAGCTTCGAACCCAGCCGGAGAGTTCGATGTTCCCTAGATTTCTCCCGCTTGTATTGACGAATGTGATTTTCTCCGCCGGAACGCGCGAATACGCCGCCATGCGCTCCTGTTGACCATACGGCGTACCGAGGTAGCTATTTCGATCACGATTTTCCAGGGCTTGATGAATGGAAAATTCCCGATTCTCTTCTAATATCCTGCGATCAGAGGAATTGAGAAGCGCGACGACCCCGCCACTCGATGCGTACGTGTCAATCAAATTTGAAGTCTCCCATTGCCTCGAACCGGAAGGAGCATCGATCACATCCATGAAAAACAGCGGACAGTTCATGATGACTTGACGCTGGGCCCTGTTCGCGATCGGAATAGGGACACCTGAAGTGATCAAGTCTGCTTTCGACTGTCGTTTCCGACCTGATCCAACGTCCGGTTCTTCGTCGTGAATGTTGACTCTCCATTGAGATTTTTGAGGCTTATCGTATGCCCAGCGGTAACTAATGGCGACATATTGATTGTGGTACTTCTCCATCCAACATCTAGAGCACCGTAGTCTCATGTTGAGCCTCTCGATTTCACTGTTGTAGACAGTTTGCTGCTCGGGCGGTAGTGGTCGTGATAGAAATTCCGGAAACCGGTTGCGATCTGTTGCAGTGAGCGGATTGTGGCAGCCCTTTTCTACACAGGTTTTGCGCGCTGCCATTTTGAAGGACTTCTAATACTTCTAGTAGTTTTGATACTATGGATTGTCATCCTGGTCAACGAGCATTTATAGACCAGATGTTTTTAGATGATGTTAGTGCATCCTGCCTCGCAGCTAAGCGCCGCATCTCAGCCGCGCCGTCCAAGGGTTGGGGGCGAGCAGGAATAACTTGTCGCATGGCATGGCATGGCTGTTTCATGCCTTGGACTCTTGCCGAATCAACATGTAGTCAAGTATCAGAAGTGAGGCGCTAAATGCAGCCCTCGCTTTAAAAGTTGACAATCCAAAAAATCAAAGGCAATTTGTTAGTTACCATAATAATAATAATAGTAACTTAGTAAGGCCGCACAGATTGGCTGGACACGCCAAGCCTTTGACTTATGTAATCCTTCCAACGTCACTCCGCGATATAACTACTTTCGAAACGACAGTCTCAGAACAAAAGTTGTACAACAATTACACTCCGAACAGAAATACACGGCTCGAAGAGCGCGGTATACGATACTATTGCATCTGTTTATCTATTCTATGACAATCGGATATCACTGTCGCGATCCGTCGTTCCCCTCGAGCTTTCGACATCCTATCATAGAACGAACGGTTGAGTCGGTCTGATCATACCGCGAAAAGAGCTTAATTCGACAGGATCGGTCCGCATATTGTCCTTTGTTGCTCTAGAGGCCCAGTGCAAATAGTTGGGAAGGGCTCATTCAATCCCCAATCGCTCCACAGTCGCCTAGGAGAGCTCGTTTCTAGAGGGTCACTACTTCATCTAGCCTTGACGGAAGACTACTTCACCAATTACAACCGCCAACGGGTCCATACATTTCTAAACATAATCATGGCGAACGGGTTAGAACTTCAATATCCGATAAAAGAAAACCTGCACTTCTGACACCTGCTAACCATTTCGGATTACAGAGCCAGCATCATTATCGGACTCATTTTCGTCGTTTTGGCCAGCCTTTGCGCATGGTTTTTCGCACCCAAGGGTGATAATCAGACGTACGCCTACCTCTTCCTCGATTCTTTGTTCGATGCCTCAGATAAGATTTGACCTGAAGGTCCGGAACGCTAATGCTGATGGGTTATATAGGGTATGGCGAAGTAGTTTGATACTGGCCTTTTCGGCTTGCTACATCATGTGGGGTGGGTTTTCTCTTTCTCTTCATTTCCATTTGACGGTGAAAGAGTTAAGCTAATCATCTATCTTAGCTATCACGTTTCTGGCGCAATGGCATCCCCTGATCGTGCCCACTAGATCGGATATGAGACCTGGCCGAGTCCCTGAATAAGCGCTTATGTACCTGTTTTCACTTCGTCTGCGAGCTATTCAAGACTTTCTCGACTTTCTTTCTACGAGAATCATAAAAGGACTGGCAATCGAGATTTTTGTTCTTTCCATGTACAACATTGGATATATTTTTAACAATTCAACGCATCAGAAAGTTATTGACGTGAATTTGTCCATTCGTGATCGGGCTTTTCAGTGAGCCTATTATCCGGGATAGCATATGTTGACCTCTTCTCCATGCGACTCGCAAGGCATTCCTGCCAACTGTTGTTTCATGTGGTCCTTGGAATTCTGGATACGAATGCCAGCCGATTCGCTAGAAAGACCATGCCGAGATGGCAGATACATGTCACATCGGCGGCCCCTCATGTATGGCGGATATTAGACTCATTATAATCACTGGTTTTGGTTAACAAATGGGCCTCTTCCAGATATCTTAGCATCGTCTGTAGTTAAGCTTTTAGGGTTAGGGTTGGTAAATCATCATAAAGGCCGACTGCCAAGATGTGAGGTCAGTTAAACCTGAGGTTATTTAGACTTATCAACAGAGTCTCTACATCAGAAGATTTATTAAGATTTAGACCTGAAGAAATGACAAAAATGAGAATATAAATGGTTCTGAAAGTTGGTCTTTAGAAATAAAAGAGGGCCGAGGAACCTCGGCTTGATGACAAGTTAACCAACTCCGCATTCATTGAAAATCTGTACCAGATTCATTTCTCCTGTTACGGTGCACTTACCTGGCTGTGATATTTTGCACGTACTGATGCCCGCAAATTTGTACCATACGCAGTAATGAACTTCGGTGATCTGTTTACACGGAACTAGCAACGCCTCATACATACAGCAATGTCTTCTGACACTTTCAAAGGTTGGGTGGCTCACGACTCAAGCAGTCCCCTAATCTATTCAGAATTCACTCCAAAACCTTTTACGCCGACCGATATTGAAGTCAGCATTACTCATTGCGGTATTTGTGGAACAGACTTACACACTCTGCGATCCGGATGGGCGCCTGCAGACTATCCGTGTGTGGTCGGCCATGAAATTGTCGGTACTGTCGTCCGCGTTGGCGCAGAGGTTGCAACTCTCGTATCCTCGTCTTCGTCACGCGAGATTCGTGTAGGTGATCGGGTTGGAATAGGTGCGCAGAGCGGCTCCTGTTTGCGCGCCGATTGTGAAGCCTGCGCGGCTGGACTTGAGAACTACTGTCCTCGTATAACAGGCACGTATAATTCGCGGTACCCTGACAAATCAAAGTCCTACGGGGGATATGCGAATCTATGGCGAGGTCCTGCGCATTTTGTATTCAAAATACCAGACTCTTTACCATCTGCCGAGGCGGCGCCCTTGCTGTGTGGAGGAGTCACTGTTTACCGTCCGTTGAAACGGTATCATGCCGGGCCCGGAAAAGCTGTTGGTATTGTCGGGGTAGGAGGTCTTGGACACCTCGGTATTCTATTTGCGAAAGCTCTCGGTTGTGACCGTGTCGTCGCCATTTCACGCACATCCAGCAAAGAGAAGGAAGCTCGAGAAGGCTTGGGTGCAGATCTTTTCATCGCCACGGACGAGCAAAAGAATTGGGCAAAGAATCACTCACGGTCCCTCGACCTGATGATTTGTACGGTAGACTCGCCGCAACTGCCTTTGAGTCAGTATCTGCGATTACTCAAGGTCGGCGGAACATTTGTTCAAGTTGGGGCTCCCGAAGGGCCGCTTCCAGCGCTGCCGGCTTGGTCGTTAATTCAGAAAGAAGTTCAGATAACAGGATCCAACATTGGATCGCCGAACGATATCAGGGATATGTTGCAGCTTGCAGCGGACAAGCGTGTGTATCCTTGGATTGAGAAACGTCCAATGAGTGACGTGAATACTGTTTTGGCCGACATGAACGCTGGCAAGGCCCGGTTTCGATATGTACTGGAAAATCATGTCAAGAGCCCGGAAGCTAAACTATAACATATTTTTGCTATCTCTCGGATTTCCTCAATATTGTTTTTTTCATTCTGAGCCGAAGTTCGCATATTCTAGCCATTGTTCTGTTTGAAATTCGAATATGGCCAACGTAGGTAGGGAGCAGTTAAATAACTAGTAAGTTATATCTAGGTATGTACTTAGATACCTCTACTTAGGTATTGTGCCACTTAGTTACTTCAATAATAATGGAATGCATGCAATTTACCTACCCAAGTACCTAGTTACGAAAGCATTGGTCAATATTCCGAGGTTACCTAGGTAGGTAGCGGGTAGGAATAGCGCCATGGTTCTACGTATATTGACATATCACGATGACATATATGGATATTCGGTGATGCTTTGACTCAATAATCCGTTTCTGAAGCCTGGATTATTTAACTCCCGCAAACCCCAATTGACACATACCTAACTACACATACCTACCTAGGTAATTACCATTAGTCGTCAACTATCTACAAGACCATGGCTCTTTGTCTAATTTGCCGGATCCCAGTTGGCTTTGATTTTTCACGAGATCAAGTGTTCATGGATGACATCTATAAGGAAGATAATAAGTGGATCAAGTTTAAGCGCAAACGACGAGTCGTCTTCATGGAGGCAAGAGAGCTCGAGACAAAAGACTTCACAAACAAGACTGTTGATCACTGGATTGCTCTGTACCGTATAAGTAGGTGGTAACTACCAAGCCTTTTTTTCCTTTTTATTTTTTTTTTCTTTTGAGTCAGACACACAAGCAATTCACGAATAACACACACATTTAGTATGGTATGATCCCACCGAGAAGAAGCTGGCAATTTCCGGTATAGGATACTATGATACCCGGATTAAGTCAAATGCAACCCCAAAAAGTTACAGCAAGGCTGTCATTGGATCTATTAAAAGGGCGACAAAGACAGAGAGGAAGAATTTAACTACAGCATATGACACTGATATTTTCCCTCCATCGATGTACGATTGGGCAAGAGGGAATCTCGATTGGCGACAAGTGCCTTTCCCAATACACATGGGTTGTTGGAAGTTAGTCCTGTGGGAATTGGGCCCTTCTATCAAGGACAACAATTTGGAGCTGTTTGCCGCTATTGCGTTGCATAACTTTGCTTCCACACCTTACTCTCGGTCATTCTATTACGCAGGGAGTTTCGATCCGTATAGAATCACCAGGGTTCAAAAAGCCATTGCTCGCAGTTGCGACAGTAAACAGACAAGAAGGAGAGAAGCAGCATATATGAAGCGACAGCATTTCAAGCAACCTCATTCCAAGACAATTTCAAAATTGCCCGTTGAGCTTCTGCATCTGATATTAGATCTCCTGGATTACAGGACGATCAAAAACCTGGAGTTTGCGTTGGGAACACCCAACATTGCAGACAGTAGGTATTGGCGCCGGCGTGCTTCTCGAAATCTCGTGGAAATAGACGAAGTTGCACTGCTTCCCCACGTAGATTGGCGATATTTGTGTTTGACGTTGGAGAGAATTAACGGAGGCGACGATTTTCATACTCGCAACCATGTCCTTAGGATTCTGCGTGATGAAATTGGGCCAATCTTATTTCAAAACTTGAAGGAAAGAGATTTTCCAAGCCTGAAGGAGATTGTGGAACAGGTTCGTGAGATGGGTATTTCAGATTGGAACAGGTTATTTTAACAGGACGACATCACGGCGGACTATTAGGTTATCAACCTTCCAAGTGGTCTGCTCCTAAACCCCGGCAAACAGAAGCTGATCATTTTACCAGCATATATTCCAAGATTTCATTTTGCTTCGCATGAGCTACCTCTACCTAGGTACGAAGCCAGCTAGCTAGACCGTTGATAAAGTACTTTTGAACTGAAAATTAATATATACTTAGAAGTAGGCCTATAAAACAATTTTATCAAAATAATAATTAAAAATCTGTTATTCATTCTATGAACCCTTCCAAGGTTCCATCAAGGTTCTGCCCGGTGGTTCGACTATAGGCCATTGCTCAGATACCTATGTATACTTAGGTATCCATGTCTGACTTGCTGTCAACCATATTTTCAAAGGGTAAATCGGTCAAAGTTCTTGGACTATACCTAGGTAGTTGAAAAAATAAAGCACTCACCTCTGCACTGCGTTCTGCCCTCGCTTCGCTCGGGTGTAGAATGAGCCAGATTTATACAGGGCCTCAGGCATCAAATGCGAAGAATTTATATGAACGTAGATTCATAAGGCTTACATGCAGATTTATATTTCCATATGGGATTGCTTATATGCCAGCCTGCTGCGGCTTACCCGGCATCTGGCTGCCAGCTGGCTTATATATGAGCTCGTAGGGGGCTCCGTAGCTGGCTCCCGGCTGGCTTATAGCTCTGCTTGTTATTGCACGTTGGTTAGCTTGCTCATGATTTTCCATATCGATGTTTTCATAGATGCCTATAAATGGCTACGTGAAAGAATTTGACAAAATGGAAAAAGGGGGCAGTACAATTATGAAAATTTAGTGGAGCCCTAACCATACTTCAACACTACGAGGAAATGAAGTGACCAAAATCGGACTTGGTATATATGGTAGCACTTGGGCAACGCGGACAATACACAATACAGCAATCAGACGGGAGCTAAGACAGATCAGTGTCTCACTGTATTATGTCTAAGTTTATAGCATTGCTAAGGTGGTTTTCTTTGAGAGTCTGGCTATCACTGCTACCTAATGGATGACATCTCTGCTTTTATTCTATAATTTCAAAACAATCTACACACTTCCAACCACCAGTATCACACCTTTAGCCTTGATATAAGCAGCTTCGATGTTCAGAATAGCAAAATTGTGAGCAAATCATCTTATGCAAGTACAGTACGAGCTGAATTGCAATGCGTTTCTTTTCAAAACGGAGAGTACGAACAAAGTACGAAGGTCGCGATAGAAGCTCAGCAGCAAAGAAACGTTAAACACCTTAATAAAAGGCAAAAACACCGTCAAAATGCCAAAAGCTATCTACTGTAGTCGTCGTACTCTTAAACCTTACACCGAACGTTGCCAGTAACCAACCGGATACCTAGGTAGATATCAAAACATCCAAGGTTTTCAGAATTGAGATATCATTTACCGTCAATCACAGCATGATAGTTATCCAGCCTGTACGTACCACCGGGAAGAACCTCGATGGGACCTTGGAAGGGTTCATAGAATGAATAGTGGATTTTTAATCATTATTTTGATAAAATTGTTTTATGGGCCTACTTCTAAGTATATATTAATTTTCAGTTCAAAAGTATTTGATCAACAATCTAATTAGCTGGCTCCATACCTAGGTAGCTTATACCTAGGTACAAAGCAAGATAAAATCTTGGAACTTCCATTACACTGGTAAAATGATCAGCCTCTGTTTGCACGGGTTTAGGAGCAGACCAGGCACCTAGACATATAAAAATTGAAGACCTTCCTTTCCATATAATAATATTCTTACCCTGATAACTGCGAGCCTTTCATTCGTTTACGCTCCTAGCCGACCCTCGGTTCCAAAAATATTAGCCCCCGAGTGCATGGAGGGTAAGACAGCTAGTAGTCTCCTCTATTAATACCTCTGTTGGACGATTGTACTTTTCAGCGTAACAGGTGCCTTCCAATGTTCCTATAGCGTCTTTTTAGTATTTGACGCTACCTAGGTAATGATTGGCGAAATACCTGCCCAGGTTGTCCGCTCCACCGAGTCATGAAATAATAACAAAGAATTATGTTGGTGTACTTGCTGTACACGACATGTATCAAAATGGGCTACTGCTTCTTACACCAGTAACTTACTTGCTTAATGAATTCTATAATTCTTCCGAACAGTCAAGGGACGAGGAAACTGCTACTTAGGTATTTGAAAAAAGGAAGACTCTACCAAGCAGGAGAAGCATTTTCCGGACGTCGGAAATGGACCTGAGGGGCAAAATTCACATCATTGACTAGGTACCTAGGTCACTGACTGAATTGAGCTATGACCTCTCGGAGTGAGCGAAAGAACCATGCGAGACTTGCATGCATGAGTGAATCTATCTTAGCTGATTGATTGCCACCTCATCTACTACATGACGTGCTCGATGTCATCATGGCTTCTGTTCGACATCCACTGGGTGCATAATTTATCTCGGAATTGTCTCTTTGTTATTTTTTGACATGCGCGAAGATCAGCGGAAATATCTAGATAGGTGACGTCTGCGGCCATGCTGAGTCTCAGATTATATTCGCTGATCGTTCCAGGTTGGCGCCATATTATTAAAAGCAAATATTAATTCTTTACGCAGTAGGTATATTTCATGCTTGCGGAAGATGCGGGAGACCATGGTGTTATCGACTCGACCCCTCCAGCCCCTCCATCCAAATCGACCATTCTTGCCGATAGCTCAGCCTCGTTTCAGGGTGTGGGTAGCTCGCCATCCAAGCTCTAGCACGGCCCAAATGGAGAGGCGTGGGGGGCGAACATCCAATTGACTCAATCTGGGGCAGCACTACTAGTACATAGTTTAGTACTCGGGAACCGGACTCTCCCAGATCGAGTTTCTGAAAAAGCTTGGTGGGGAGGGAGGCTTGTCCTCGGTGGGCCGCAATGCTACCATTGTCGTACATACCAGGACCTGCTATCGAGTCACAGCAGGCGACGGAGGGGTAAGGAGATGGAGAGGCAAGGTCATAGTTTGGGATCTAGGAATTAGCTTCACTCATGGCTTGGTCAAGATCCAATGAAGACACGAAGACGATGCTTTACCCCTCGTTTACGGACGTGGATTGGGTAAATTGGCCTGCGTTCTGTGTATTGTGATCATCCGATGATACCAAGGAACTCGATGGGGAGGTACTCAATGTTTTTTTAGTGAGATTGAGCAGGGCGTCAGTTATAAATACACGTAGTCACCCTCGAAATACACAGCCTTTGTTTTTCAATTCTCAACTTTTTTTCTTCAAAACACAGATATCTGACTATACTACCCTAACCCTCATATATCTACCCTCATCTTCATCTTCATCATGAGCTACAGGGACAACGACGATTCCTACGGAGGATCCTCCGGCGGTGGGAACAACTCCTACGGCTCTGGAAACAATGATTCGTATGGATCAAGCAACAACAACAACGATTCCTACGGAGGATCCTCCGGCGGTGGGAACAACTCCTACGGCTCTAGCAACAACAACGATTCATACGGATCCAGCAACAACAACAACGATTCATACGGATCCAGCAACAACAACAATGATTCCTACGGAGGATCCTCCGGCGGTGGGAACAACTCCTACGGCTCTGGAAACAATGATTCGTATGGATCAAGCAACAATAACAATGATTCCTACGGAGGATCCTCCGGACGTGGTGGTAATTCATACGGATCCAGCAACAATGATTCGTATGGATCCAGCAACAACAACAATGATTCATACGGATCCAGCAACAACAACAACAACAACGATTCCTACGGAGGATCCTCCGGCGGTGGGAACAACTCCTACGGCTCTAGCAACAATGACTCGTATGGGTCCAGCAACAACAACGATTCCTACGGATCCTCTAACTCTGGCAACAACAGTTCTGGCGGCGCCTTCGGCAAACTTGCATCGGCCGCGGAGAAGGCATACGATTCGTACCAATCTGGAAATAACTCCCGCGGGGGCTCCAACAATAACAACAACTTCTAAATGTCTAGCTCTGGCAAGGTTGAATCCTTCGTCAAGTTCTGCTCTGCTTGTCTCCGCGGTGACGGTATCATGCCTTGGATTCTGATTAGCTTGAGATTTAAAGTTCATAGTTGATAGTTGAAATGCACAAAATCTTCAGTTCAATTGTCTGACTAGAACTTGTGTCAGGAATTTGGGATGCAGTCCTGATTGTAACCATGTAGATGTGAAAGGTATATACGTAAAAACTTCCATACCACGAAATTTCGTAACGCCAAATAATGCCACGAAAACTCCTCAACAACCGTAGACGACAGACAACCCATCATGAAGACTCCTCAGCGTTATTACCATGGCTCTTCGACTTTTTTTTCTTCTTCTTCTCAGTCACATCGCTGCTGTCTTCAGCATGTTTTCGTTTCTTTTTCTTTTCCTTCTTATCTGCCGCTTCAACCGGGGGGACAAAATCTTTCTGTCGCTCTTTCATCTTCTCTTCTCTCCTTTCACGCTGTTTCTCCTGGATCTCCTCTTTACGCGCGCGCTCTTTCGCCTGCTTGGACAAGAAGTACTCGCCGGACTCAAGTTCCTTATCGATCTTGCTCTTCTCCTGCGGTGGCGGGAATGGCGTGTAGGCCTTTTGTGACTTATCTGTGACCTTATGAGGCACACGTCGTTTCGAAAGAGTGCGTTTCTTGAAATTGGGTAAAAATCGATCCCAGGATTCTGTAGCCAGCGTAGGATCCTTGGCGAGTTCCCGTTTGATCATGAGTTCTTTGATATGATAGATGGGATGGATATTGGCCATGCAATCTTCAATTACTCGACGAACTTCTTTCAATCCCTTGAACGGACCCATGGTAGATACGGTGTTTCCCTGGACGAGGATGTAGGTGCCCGTCAAAAGCTCGAGGGCCTTGAGAGTCGAGCCTGACGGTCCTAGGATTCTTTGGCGACGCTTGACGAATCGCTCTTTGTTGTTGACGAGACTGCGGATTTTGATGATATCGCACGCGACACCGTCTTCTAAAATTTTGAGCGCCTGTAGAATAGAGATACATTAGACTCCGGCTCCTGACAAATTCGGTATTATTGATGTTGAAACAAAAAGAAAGGACTGACCTGCTGTGCCGGTACACTCCGTGACAACAATTTGATCAAATCACGAGCGTTAAGAATCGCCGCAGGGTCAAAAGTCTTTCGTGTAGTCTTGACAGTCATGCTACCCTCGACCAAATCCAGAGTACAAGCAATACCCTGTTTCTCCAACGCTCGCGTGATCATCGGCCATGCTTCCTTTAGATATACTTCACGATACTTTGGGAAGAGAGTCATGAACGAAGACTCCTCAGCAAAAGTGCCGCCGGCATTATCTTCTGGCTTGAATTCCTCGATCTGCGTGATCACAAAAAATTGCGCATAATTTTTTAGCACCGAGCTTCGTCCCCTCCGCATAGTACAGGTCATTCAGGCCAAAAGTAACGTACCTTCCATTTGTCAATATCGTCCGTATCCCACGGCTTGTCTCTTTTGTATGTTGAAGGCATAGCGCATCAACTTGGGAATGGAATCTGCGATCTAGTAAAAATTTCGAGGTTTAACAACTGGAAGTTTTGATGAAAAAGCGGCGCTAGACTTTTTTACCTCCGCTGCAAAGCGGACTTGTGCCAAAGAGGTTAGACTGTGTTTAATGTTTATGCCTCAGGCATCAAGATCATTCTTACATTGGCAAATAAATGGACGAGTAGACATGGTCCTCAAATGAGTGACTATAACTCATAAGACGACAATTATTCAGAAACTAAACGGCTGTGTATTCAACCGTACTATGGTGCAATTACACTTGTAGTCGAGATCTTCTGTCGTCAACTCAGTAAATCAGCCGCTCTATGCTATCGTGAGTGTGGCTGGAAGGCCATCTCAAAGAGTCAACTTAAATTAGAGGCAGGGCTGAATGTTAAGGCTGAAGTAAATTTCACTTGTCGCGATGAACTGCACTCGAATTGGAAAATAGTTTGGGTGGAAGAAGCTGGTTGTGGATAGAGTCTGACAGGTTCGATTGTCGGACTTGGGCCAAACTCTGTAACTTGCCTAGCAAAGCCAGAAGCATTTCGGTTGTGCTTTTCACCGATTTAATATCCCCCAGAGACACCGATCATCCAATGCAACGAGAATCTAGAACCAGCTTCTGACAGTCCGGCGCGTCCATGTTGAATTTGCCATGTATCCTGTCCTTGGTTCCGGTCCCTGTATGTTCCTAAGAATGCGGCATCTCGTCGACATGACAAACATGCCTGTGCCCGTCGTTTGTTTTTGCGATCAGCGGTAGCGCGGAGAATGATTGGAGTACGCCCAGTCATTGATGATATTCCCTCTCAAGCACTTTAGCCGGTGGTGTTCCGTGTTCAGGGTTATCGAGAGTTCGATGTTCATTGTTCACGATAGTGCCCTTGGCGCATTATTCGTACTCATTGGATCCGAGTTTCCAAGTCCCTCTCTGATCGGCCATCGGCCTATCGCAGAGAAGTTGTGTCTCCTGTTGGCGGATCTCCTCTGACATGCTTGTCAACTAGTGGCTCTAGTTGACGACTGGTCCGTCCATTCATACCACGAAATTGGGTCGATTTAGCCCAAGGTCTGGAACCCGCCCCCCGTGTACGGTAGGGCGACGATCCGATTTCGTTTCCTGGCTGGTCCCTGATTCGAGATAGCATTTTTGGGGACGTCCGACTCGCGTTTGGTCATCAACTCAACGTGATGTTTTCGCAGACCATCATCATTCTCCAAGCATTCAAGTTTGTTGTTCTGCGCGGATGAACCCACACTGTAACATACAGCCATAACCTTTTGCCTGAGTCCAATCTGCCGACTTAGCAGGAACTCAGAGCAGTTTCGGTCAAACAAAGCCGCAATCGAATAAGTATGCCAGCATGGTCGCTCGAGCTAGCGAAAGCAGTAGCCCGGCAGCCTGCGAATACTCTTCTCCTCGAGCAGACTCAAAGCAAGCCGCCATGAGTGCGTTACTCTGGCAGGGCATTTGATCCCTCAAAGATAAAGAGTAAGATGCCAGATGAGTATTGACGGTGCAGCTCCGCCAGAAGTTATTCGCGATCCCCTCGTCTGCAATTCCGTTCCTTCCAATTTGCCTCGTCCAAACGACAAAGGGTCACTCCTTCCTCTCAAGTCCGTGCTAAAAGAGCGCATCAGGTGACAGTGTCCATCTCCTGCTGCCTCAACCCAGCCTTCATTCTTCCTTTCACAACACATCAACAGATCAACACATTATCTCTTTTTCTCTCTGTTCTCATCTGCACAGCGCAATCCATGACGGGGTGTAGCACAGGGATGATTAGCTATTTGCATCCTTTCTCTATCTTCTTGTGGTTGCAATTAACTATGACGGCAAGAAACGCAAAGTACCGTTTGGGAATGATGCCCGACTTGACTACGAGCCCTTTATCACGACAGTTGCTCTCGTCTTGCTCTCACCCCACATGAACGAAAAACAACCTGTCAGTACGAAAATAAATAAAAAAACTAGTGACTTTCTACTACAGAGGCTTTCGACCGATGGCAACATAACTATGGCACGTCAGAAAGGCAAGATTTCAGATGGCTTAGCTACTCACAGTGGAAAATATGCCTTCAGGGCGGGATCGTCAGCCTCAGCACGAGCTCGATGGACCAAATCATTGAAGTCGTCGATAGTCATGTGAAGTCGATTCCTCAGTGGATACAAAGCAAGCGACTCTAGTAACTGGTGCACGTTGGCCCTGTTGCTCGCACCGATATGTCGTGTCCTCGGATCTTTTCCATGTCAGATCATCAATCGGTACCATACATATTCGATTGGGTGCCGTGTGCCTACCGTTGGACCATGCAGATAATGGCAGTTGAATCATTCTGGTGTCAACCTCCTGCAATCCTGCTGCCGTCATCATGCTACCCAACCTAGGTCCTACTCTGAGGTTCTTCAAATCTTCCAAGGCTCGCATGTAGCGTCTGCTCCATTCCCGAAGCGCATGTTGATCGGTAATCGAGCCGTTGTCCGATTGCACGTTGAAATATATTTCCGTCATTTGTATCCACCCCCCACGCTTGGTTACGCTGTGCATTGAATCGTGCATTAGCTTCCGGGTTTGTGGCCATGCATAAAAGAGGTGGTAGCTGGGCTCAGCTTACCGAACCAAATCGCGCATATAAGATGACCATCGTGATCGGTCCAAACCTGAGGCAACGAGTCTTGAATGCACAAGATCGAAGTGTCGAGAAGGGAAGGTGAACGGGCGATTGAGATTGTCGACCTGTGTTCGAAGTGGTTAGATCTTAATCTCGCATGCCTTGCCGAGAAATTTTGTTTCGCTTTGCCAAATTGCAAACATGTCAAGTACATGGGAAAGAAGAAGAAGAAGAGGACCTCGATCTCAGCTCGAAAGGCTCAAGGAGAACATACCTGAAGCCACAGGTTATCCGGTATATCGAGCGGTTGCATATGGGGCGATATGTCGACTCCAATAACCTATACTCAAATCGATTGAGCAGATGCACATCCCTTACATCGAGTTTGCACAATTACCTGGCTTCGTGGGTATTGTTCTGCTACGTCGATTGCCCAATTACCTGCCCCGTAACCGCAATCTAGCACTCGTGAAGGACTTCGGATCGGTGGGAAGATGAGGCGATTGTCAAACACCAAATTCAGCACTTGGTGTTGAAGTTCGAGTCGATCGATTTCCACCTGCATTCATACCTATTAGCCTTTTTACGCGACTTGACTCGATCATTCTCTGCGAAAATAACTTACATCGTCGATGGGACAAAAGTAGATGTTATTGTCGAGCGAATACCGCTGGAACTCACGGCCATGCAAAATCACGATTTCTTGCATGGCAGTATCGAGTGAAGTCGTGCCGACATTTGGGTTGCTAATTTTTTTTTTGGATTAGTACAAATACTCGACATAGCCTTGATTAAACCTCCATACTTCATGATTTTTGACTTTGAGACGGCGGCCTTCTGATTCGGTACCGATTGCTATATTTCAATCTGACTTGTCGATAGGTAGGCTGTGATTAGAGACTCCGGGATACGACAGAGAAAGCGTTTGACTCTGATGAATGAGCAAGGAGGGTCATTATGTGCAGGAAATTGGCATGCTGTTGGGGAGTGCATACGAATTGGCAATATAATCGCGTATGAATTACCGGCAGGCAAGGCACAATTAGGAAGGAAGAGTCAGCCCGAAATGGGGTATTTTCCTGGCTGTGTGATACCACGGAAAGATGTTTTCGTTTCAAATACACGAGCCCATAGCCTGCGCGTTATAAAACGGTTTAGAGTACGTCCGCACCACCTATCTGCTAGAGTGGCAGACCGATGGCGAGTCACGCAGACCTTTGCATCGATTCAGTCAAGACTCGATGCTGCGACTTTCTCGCGACTGGGCACAGTGATGCAAGCTGTCAATGATTGCGGTCCACGTTGACGATGATCATGTCAACCGGGCTGTTGGCGGCGTAATACGGCTGTTATGACTGTAACGTTAGCCAGATGGGACGTGATCTTTGATCTTCAAAAGAAGATGGTACTATCATCAGCACCTAGGTGAGAAGTGAATGGTGATAGGTCAGCTGAGATGCCAGTGTCACTTCCACTAGCCAAGAAGTTCTTCCAATGCAATGGGAGAAATTCGCATCCACCTGTGGATCCAAGTACACACCATTTCAGCAACAAAGAATTCTCAGACTGATGTCGAGGGTTATGAGATTTGATCACAATGCTACGTCTCTTCCAAGATGCCCAACCGATGTTTTGCCTACAGGATGTGAACATGTGGAAAAGTGTTTCTTCCGCCTGATGCTTGGTGGATTGTACGTTTCCGGTGGCGAGAAAGATATCTTCATTCGAGTCTGGCTTTGAAAGCGTTTGGTTCGATTTCTCGAAGATCAAGCAGCATGTGACCATGAATGATTTATCGTTGTCACAGGAAAAGAAATTTATGACTGCAAGAGCAACGCAACGAGAGTTTATGTGCCGCTGCACAAGCAATGCAATCTGCTGCTTCTAGTCCAAAGGATCATTACATTAGCCGCTCTTTGAAGTCTGGACTACTGGTATGGGTAGCCGCGGGTCTATCACAAGGGCGCAAACCCATAGTTTCTCTGTTAAATCACCCGGTGCGTCTTGCAGCAGGCGCCCGGAAAGCCAAGGACAGGCAGAAATACCAGCACACGTATTAGTTTTACGCCAATTCGGTCTTCATACGCCACTTCTAGCGGGTTGTCAACGAAACTCACCGCCCCTATGTACCTGTGATGAAGTCAAACTCACTCTTGAGAATAGACGAAAGGCCCAAAAAAATAAACCTTACGTCTCATGAAAATGCCATACCGAACGCTGTATTTGGCACGATTCTGCTGCTGCTGCTATATGAGAGTGTGTGTGTCAAGAGATAGTTGTTTCAAACCATTCGCAGATGTACACATTCATCTCGATCGTGACGTCTTAGCATGAGGCTAGTGAAAGCGAATCGACGACCAGCAAAATAGTATTATGGGTTTTAGGCTTTCATAGTCCTGTTGGACGACTTCCCATAACCGAAATATGCTTGAGTCAGTCACGCAGCAGTTTTGTACATTCGCTAAAATATAGTGTGATACTGCGAAGCGGTAATTTTGTTCCTGTTGGCTCTCAAATTTCAATTCTCCTAGGATATTGTGGCCATTTTCCCGCCAATCTGGCACGCCTGTCGATAGTTCCCGCTTCCCGAAGATGGCGGTACGATAGGTATATGATCTGACGCAACTTACTACTGTTATGCATAAGATTGGCGGGTACGGACAGATTCCATGGTGCTATCCAGACTGTCGGGACGGCTGTTGTGTGAGGCAGAATACGCACAAAACGCAAACTTCACACGGAGCAATGGGGGGTTTCTAAGGACAAAGTTCCCCCGGCCCAGCGCCATGGTTCCTTGTCGATAAGCTACCGTCTTGCCGTCCGTCGCGCCGTTCATTAGATCCAAACGGTACCACTAAATCCTGGATCCGCAATTTTCAGGAAGTATATTCAAGGTCGAAGAACGAGAAGGCAACATTCAACTTGATTAGCAATACGTACATCCCTTTGAAATATGACATGAACCGATTCCTCGGCCAGTTTAAGCTTGTGATTAGCAGCACGCTTAATGAAGCTACACTACCTGCACATGGCATGGTGCGGACAAATAGCTGAAATGGAAGGCAACACAGACTAGCGGAATCATAATTGCGAGTCGCTCGACGCCGGTCTTTCTTGTAAATTACAGCAAAACGCCGGGGACTGCTGCAGACGACCCACGCAGACTACAAATTTTACAAAGGATGCACACGCGGAGTCTGAGGCCTGGATACGCCACGCGCAATAATCTTGTGGATCAGTCTTGAAGCATCAAGCAATCATCTGTTGAGTTCTACCCTTGGTCGCTTCAATTTCAGGTCTAGCAGCCGCCCGTATGCATGAGAAAAATCGATTTATCACGGAGTGATGTCAATCAATAGCCAGTGCGAGTGATCCAAATCCTCGCTAAGGTAAGTGGTCTTTTTTGTGGGATAGCCTATACCATAACAAGCACCAACTTGTAGGTCACACGGGTAACGTGCGCCATCACATTAGATTTTTTGTCCATCTTGGGCGAGACGCAGATCCAAGCATTCACCAAGTGCCAGATACAAGTCGACTATAGATTGTTCGAAAGAGCCCGCATTTACTGGATATTGCTTTATCGAGGCATCATGTCGTTTTCTCTCGCCCCTTTGCGAGTCCAGCGGGAACAAATTCTAGTTGCGGCCAAGGGATGCGAGATGATGATCATGCATGCATGATGCGCTGCAAAGCTCCGCTTGGTTTTCCAACATCCATGCGGCCTGCCTAATCGAGCAGTTCCTTGCTTTAGTTTTCTTGACACCAGCCACCGGCCCGTTTATTTCATGATGATTTTATCGACCACATGAAATTCATCATTGTGTGGGCGACCTTGGGCACATACCTTGAAGACGCCTTTTCTCTGGTGCCCGTTGTGGCAGGTACTTTCGATATCAATACAGATGTGAATACTCTCTTTTCGATGTGATGTGTCCCTGTCTGGTTGCTAAGGCATAATTTCTTGTTCCATGCCACCAATCAGCATTCAGGCTATGGCATTATCAAGACCATCGCCAAATTACAGCAGGACTTTTAACAAGCGATCCGAAAGTACCGTTTTCGAAATGGCGTGAAACAACTCGTACTGCAATTACCCGACTGATTCCTTCGTCTCCAAGTCAAGCATACCCACTCATCCCATGTTCATGAATCAGAGAGACTATTGCTAATGTATTCAAATTCAAATACATTACGCACTGCTCATAGCAGATACTGGGACTACTATGCACTGGTAGTATATTGTACTACTCCATGCAAGTCTGAATGATGACCTGCATGGGAAGATTCTTCGTTCATAGGCTGTGGCCACGTCTGATGAAAGCACCTCCAGAGATAGCCCCAAAACGCCATCACCTTGATGAGGTTTAGCTGCCGCGTCTATCTAGATCCGTTGTCGAAAATGTGAAAGGCTCATACAGGGGGTTTTTCGTTCTCGGCAAGTAACCATGTACCACCGAAGTAACATACCTCGGTATGCGCCATGGCAATGAGATTTTGAGCGCAAATAACTACTGCATGCTGCATTCATAAACAAAAGAAAGAAAAAAAAAGCGTACTCCAGTTGCCACGTCATAACATAGTTTTATGGGACTGTAGAGATCTCTGTCTAGATCTTCAACGGCAGCTGACAGAGATTTGTCAGTGTATCGAGTTTTAACTAACGTATTTGTGCAGAATCGGACTCAAAAGGTGCATTCCAAGTTCGGCCAGCTGCATTGAATCCACTCCTAGGTTGCCGTTGAGTGCGGGCTTGACTGGTGATTACTTGGTGATCTTGTGCCTAAGATTTTCGACTTTATCCATGGGAAGTTAGGCTCATATGCACTTCCACGGGAGGTCCCCCCTTATTGGCAAATGCGCGAGTTCATTGGGCCACATTTCCTGCATAAGCGGAAGAACCCATATAGCTAAAGTTGCTCTATTGCTCTATCGGCCTCGCTTGGCAGATTCTCAGGTAGCCTTCAGGATAAGTGAGTCTTCTACGATCATATACCGGCTGGGGTATTTTCATGTTTCTCTAGAAATCCGAGGCACTGATCAGAACGCGGAACTAGACTCGTATCTTTGTATGCAGCCAGAAATTTCAAAGACTGACTATTTAATTAAGTGGGTGTTTTATCGCCTCACCGGAAATTGCCACTTTGTTGGCCTACAGGGCTCTTTTGTTCCAGGTTGCTTTATGAAATTCCGGGATTTCTGGAGAAGCCCGTATTTCTTCTTACAATGGAACGAAAGGCTGTGCAATCTTCTGTTCCAAGTTGAGGGCAGCCATTTCCCAGGGTCGGAGTATTGGGCGACTTTCTCACCGACAGTGCCCTGAGGTTTCATATTGTACTCAACGTTGCATGACTTGGAGCATTTGGAAAGCTCATCCCAAAAAAAGGCAAGTTTCCCTTGAAGTATGTTCAATATTTAAGGGAAGCATACCGGGCTCCGAATTTTGAGTATGAGTGACCTGGAATGGTCCTTCAAACGCCCCGGAAATTCCAACCATCAACCAATATAGGGACCGCGGGCCACAGTTTCGCCAAGTTAGTGATAGCTACGGCCAGAGCAGACAGCAAGTCTTGGAAAACAATCAAAAGAAAGATTTGGCAGGTCTCATCTTCTGCTTGACACAATCCCGTTGAAGTACAACCGCGCAAGCTACCAAAGTAAACTCTTGTCTGCACTTATCTGCGCTTAATATAATTCCGGAAGTGAGGCCAGAAATCGGCTGGGCACGTCGATCGAGATAAAAATGCTTACATATCATTCCAGCCAATCACAGCGCGGTATCAGAGAACCGTGAGCAACGAGCCATGTGACCAGTCACGTGCTGTGGCTGCGATTGGACGGGGACGTTTCGTCATCAGCGGATGGCTTCACAGCCCGTTTTGCCAACCTCTCTTCTTTCCAAGCTTATCGATCACTTCAACAACATCTATTACTCTCTTTACACGACGTCTTGACATTCGAAGATCTATCAGTACCTAGTCTCATATAGATCTCTCTCGGCGCCGTCCAACCAGTTATCTTCTCGAAGCAAGAGCTTCGCAGCCATGAAGCTCTTATCGGCTCTCCTCGTCTCTCTCGCAGCTCTCGAGATCTGGGCTGCTTCTCTCCCTCTCTTCGGACAGTCTCCTCTCAGGACTCTGGAAGATGTGTTTCCTGTAGCTGGCGACAACCCGCTCGAATACTGCGCCGATCCAACTGACGATATCTTGACCATCACATCTGTGAACCTTACTCCCAACCCGCCAGTACCGTACGTATTATTCTTCCTTCTACGATTCACGAGCATATGAAAAAGAAAAGAATCTGCAAAACTTATTGACATGATCTGATTTTCCTAGTGGCGAAACACTTATCATCGAAGCTGAAGGCATTTTCAGCCAACCCGTCGAAAAGGGCTCCAAGATTCACCTTCAAGTCAAATACGGATTGATTCGTCTGGTGAACGTTGAGGCTGATCTGTGTGAGGAAATCGAGGGAAATACAGACTTAAAATGTCCTCTAGAGGGTACTTTGACTCTCACTAAGGAGGTCGATATTCCCAAGGAGGTGCCTCCGGTAAGTCTGAAGTTGGCTGCGTTCCTTCTGTCTCTAGTTTTGTGGAAACGGCTCATCTAACTCGGTCTCAATAGGGCAAATATTCTGTCCTTGCTGATGTCTATACCGCGGACAAGACTCGCGTTACCTGTCTTCAAGCTCACGATATCATTTTCCATTAATGTATTAATGTGTTCTGCTCATGTTTTGATGTGAATACTCTGTTTGAAATGATGCTGCTGCAATTACATTGACCCAATCCGTTTTTTATCCATTTGATATAGTTGAATATGTTTTCTCTGCTCACAGCGTTCTGTTGATGCCAGTTCTCACTTCTTGTCGATTGCCTATGTTTCGTTGCATCGCTAGATATTTTCTCTGGTGGTTTTCTCCTTGCCTTTATTTAGTCGCTTATTTAAGCACTGAATGCTATTTAACACGAGTTGACACTCGATGCCTGTGCTCATTTTGCTTTGTTGCAAGGACTGTTGTACATATGTGTATGCAATTCTTCTGGCTTAGCCATCGCCCTGAAGTTGCTGCCACTTAGCAGATAGCCTTTATCTTGAATAAGCAAACTTGACACAATTTCAACGGCACATTCCTAATCTTGCTCCGGCGATATCTATATGTGCAACAGCGTAGAAAATAAGGAAGAACGCCAACATGAAGTAGAACAGAGTACAAGCCATAAACGAATATATCATTCCATGCAGAATTTAATTGCCAAGAGTATGTTTCTTCATTCGCCAAACAACCTTCTCACTCGGCGCAAAACACTATCTTTTTCTGGATCGTACGGGTGATCCTTACTGGGGATCTCGAGCACGGCAGGAAATGCTTCCGTAAAGGAGTCGACGGAGGGTCTGATACGTTCGGCGATCTGCAAGCATCGGAACGTCGAACATTAGTCACCTGAGATGCGCAGTATCACTTCTAGCCAAGAAGACAGATTGCGTACATGTTGATTAATCAAAAGGACACCGATGTCTTTCCTTTCCTGGGTGAAATTCTGAAAGGCCTTCTCGATTGTCGCCGTCTCGGTTTTCGAGTCTACAACCAGAAAATTTCGCTGCGAGTCAGGCGGTTCGGTGACATGCTAAGCGTCGAGTATGCGATGAAAGATATTAGTCAATGCTTAATTTGGCCATCCTCTGCCGAGATCAGAACGGAGGATCAAGTTTGTGATGAGGGCGCTGTCGGGGAGTTGCGTACGCCGATACCCGCGAGGAGCAAACCAGTGACGGAGCTGTATGAAATAAATCAGACCATGGGTCACCAAGTAATTTTCCTCTCAAGACAGAAGATATAACGTACTCTTCATCACCAATTACTGCCAGAAATTGCCGGTCCTAGTAAATTCAGTCAGACGCTGCGGGGAGTGACTCCCAGTAGACATGGGAATACCTTGAATGCGGCTGCGGCAGCCATCGCGGAGTCTCTGCTCGATGTCGGCAATCTTTGGAAGTAACGGAAACTTTGCAGAGGAAAAGATAGCAGAGAGATTCACAAGCTAGAGAGGGAGTGACTGAGTAATGGCATTCAGAATATCTTGAAGTTATCTCCGGCTTTGGAGCAGCTCGAAGGACGGTCCCCGCAAGAATAACACGCTAAACTGTTTTGGGAACAATGTTAGTAAAAGCTCTCTTGTTTACTGCAAGGCGCACCTTCTTCCATCGCTCACTCTTTTTCCACCTCTCTTTTACAACCTTTCGCATCTTCGGATTCCTTCCATCTTACTCGCATCAACTATCGAGCTTGCAGACGACAGACGCGAATCAGGGGCCAACAAGCTCTTGCGTCTATTGCTTCTCTCGATGCAGAACTCCAACTGAGACTCGCTATCCGTCGAAAGACCCTTGCCCAGCATGCCCAGAGTCGTGCGCCGTGAGTCGCTGTCAGAGCGGATTGCCAGTTTCTTCAATCCTTGGGACCTCTTGTTATGGATATCAGAAGAAATAGAGTCTAGCGATTGGACTCAGCTCGAGAAAGACTGGGCACAGCCTCTGGGATTTGGTCTCAATCTGGTGTTCTTGATTGCCCGCGCAAACACCGCAACAGGTGCAAGCAGGGCGGGTTATGACATTTTTGAAGATGAACGTGGAGCATTTTCCGTCCTGAGCTGGACTGTACGTCGATTGATACTCTTTATAAATTGTGCAAGTGAGATAGTGGCTGACGGTACATTTTACATGTTCTTCCTAGGCAAGCTTTTTTGTTCACCTCCTCACACTGTTTTCTTTCTCCAACGCCTTCTATACCTTCTGGCGCAAACGTCGATATCGTCTTTTTGAAGCCTCGATCGACAGAACTCCGGCCACACCCTCTGCGCACCGTGTGAATGTGTCATCGAGTCCGACGTCTGTGTCCCCAGTCAACTACATTCGAAACTTATTATCCGGAGAGTCCGCCGAGTCACGACGACATCCAGATCCCAAGCGTGATGTTTGGGAAATTGCTGTCTGGGATCCGTTTCCCCTTTCATTGCGCTTGTTCTGTTCCTTCAGTCCTGGCCATGTCTTAGTTTACTGGCTCTTTTTGCCGACCTTACCCACCGACCCGCGACCGAGCGTTACCATTTTCACAACAATTATCTTGATTGTCCTTCTCTCGGTCCAGATGTCATTCCTATCATCCTCCTTCTCTCAGCAGTCCAAGGACTCAGCTCTGGTGCAGAAGGAAGTCATGCACGAATACGACACCAAATTTGTCCATCCGCGAACCCAACCGCTTATGCGGGATGTGGGCATTCAGTTTTCAGAAGAGCACCTTTCACATGGTGGTTCAGACGAAAAGTACAATCAAATTGAGCTTTGGACACCTACTCATATTATCAATAAAGGCTTCAAAACAAGCCCTAATCCTAATTACCTTTCCCACGTCGACCCTGACTCGGCAGGCAGACAGGCGTCTCCATCTCGACGGAAATCCTTTATGCCGACTAATAACTCCCAGACCGGTGTTCAGTTACAGACACCCACTCACTTACGGGAAAGTTCGCCGATGATTCAAAATCAATTGTCTAATATACGTCAACCGCAGTTCAGACCGCCGCAAACGACATCCACAAGCACAGGAGACGGTGGTAGTCTCGGTGTCTACTCCCATGCTAATTCACCACTACGCAAATCAATGTCGACCAATTTTGTGACAGACAAACAATCAAGGACCCCTAGTTTAAATGATAGATTCTCTGCCTTGACGCCTACAAGAAACGCGACAAGCCCGGTGAAACGGACTAGTACACCAGGAGGACTTGGGACGTCATTGTCAGCTGCACGACCGCGTTGGGAACATTTGAATGAAACTCCTCGTCGAGAAAGTGGGCATTTTTAGGCATGTCTTGAAATTAACAAAAATCGAGAATTTGGACGTCTACGGGACAAAATCCTCATTGTGACGATACAAAAAATGTCAAGTCCTTGATAGCTCTTACGAGTGGCCATAATGACCATTGTGCTCTAGGCATAGCAAAATGGATTTCCTGCTGACTCTCATCTTCCTACGCTGTAGATGACATTTAGATTGCACCGAAGGACCTCAGTCTGGCTGGCATCAAGCGTGCGTATATATGGCGATATCCAGCCTCAATTCCAGATACCTCTTTCGCTCTGCCACCATTCTTTCTTTCCAAAATTGTAATCTCTTATATTTCTTTTGCGAAAAGACGCGTCTTTCCATACTTCGCTTACACGGACAAGAAGCTCACATCGTTCTTCGCTTAGTCATTCATTCTTGTATGAGGCAGGAAAGACCGCGCAGAGACTCACGGGTAAATTCCGCGTCATTCGTTATACCTGAACAACCCCGACTATTTAAGACCGAAGACAAGGAGTGAAGGTAGTCAATTTCAAATGGTCGATCCTTCACGTGTCTGACGTTAGATGCCGTGGAGGAGGCTGGCATTCCTGAAGCTATCTCGCCCGCGAGAAGCTACATTCCACGCGAGTTTGGACCAACCACAATCTACCGGAGATCCATCCGGCAACGTCTAATTACTCTCGGTTGAAGGCCTGGCATTCTTTATGGCGTCGCAGTGCCTTTCGTGACGGATACCTGCCCCCTCCTTTCAATCTCTTGGTGGAAGGTAGATCTGTATCCAACCCGGCTCTACTGCACGCCGTCCGTCAGGCAGACGGAGAGTCCCTGCCAGAAAAATACGAAGCCAGAGATATTTCGATACTTTCAGCTATTCATCTGTTAATCATCTCATCACTCAACTTCGCAGAAACACCTTCCCCCAGGGTCAGGGGCTTACTGCTGCGAATTCACGCTACACACTGATTTAACCAGGGCACTACGTTTACGACCATATGCCTTATGCAGGAGCAGACTTTTCTCATTGATACGCTCGAACCCAACAAAACTTCATCAATATATATGTCCGGTGGCCTTAGTGGTCACTGCCATGTAGCAGGAATCAATACATCAGACGACGTCATGGAATCCATACAAACAGGGCGAATTGAGTCTAAAAAGTCCTTCGACCGCGATTGGAAAGAAATCAGACAACGACTCGAGCGCAAACTTGCCGCGGCCGCTGCACAAGCGATCTCTGGCCGTCCCGGTGGAGGCGAAAGTCGCAGCAAGCCTCGATGGGCGACGCCACCGAAACAAAAAGAAACTCGATTCTATCAAGTCAAAAACGACGACAAACTCACAACAAGAGGCGCAAATCCGAGAACTGGGGTGGTCAGCCCCAGTAGTCGCACAGATAGCTCTTCCGAAGGACCTGCATCTCGTCCCAAACTCAATCAAAAATGGAAAGTAAAGGGGGATCAATGGGTTACTGTGGATTCAAATCAAACACCATCGCCGCGGGGATCGCCGTTGAGTTATGAATTGACCAAGACTGTATCGTCTGCTGAGTCTGGATCAACGGGAGATTTATTTTCTGGAGACTGGGAAGATAGGTTTGTGGTGAACATGCCATCTGCCCACGATCCAAATCCGCCGTCCATGACAGCGGAACAGATCAGGCTTTATCAGGAAAAGATGGGGAAAATACACGGAACTTCTTATTCGAGACACGAAATGGATGCGTCCAAAACGTCATCTGGCTCTCCAGAGCCCAAACTCACAAAGCATTCACTCAAAATGAGTTCGATCCCCGTTTTGCAAAAGGGGGCGACTATTCATTCTTTGTGCTCGAGCAGTAGTGAGCCTATATCCCCACCACTGGAAGGGCCACGTCAATATTTTAGCCCGGATGAAGTCGGAAAATCCCGAGTGAGTCCTGTGAACGATTGTCCCAAGCTGAAACAAAAGGAACTTCTCAAAAAGCTCAAGGAGGAGTGCTTCCTTGGCTGCTTGGGAGTGGACGAGGCAGGCGCTAAGAATCCGGATGAAATTTTGCTATTCCCTAATTCTGATGATGAAAATGACCTTCAAAATCCATATGCCACGCGGCCGGAACAAAGAAGTGATGAGAACCCGGTTTCCGGGGTTTCTGCCACATTGGAAACTTCAAATAGTACACGACTGCTTAATAACAACCGTACACTGTTTAGATCTAAACAAAAAACCACCAAAGCGACTCTGCGAGCAACAACACTGGCGATTCCACCTTCACTGACTCCTGCATCCAAGATACCTCTGCATTCAACTGCCAAAGGCTTTCAAACGAGCGGAAAAATGCCAGGAAAACCCGGTGACACCTCTCCAAATCCCGCAACTGGTTTCACATCCGCCTATATCAAGCCCAGTTCAGAAGAATTGCCGACCCATCAAGCTCAGAATGAATCCTCGCAAAAATATTCAAAGGTGAAGTCTGCCAGAAGTACTCCGGAAAACAATCTCTTCTTCGACAATTACTCGCCAGATTTGACAGATGGAAATCATCATAGCCCAGCCGAATCCCTACAAACTGCTTCACCTGACTCGTCCTGGAATGTCACTGGAATTAAAATGCCACTTCGACGTCAAGACACTAGCACGGGACAGTTGAACGGTAACCAGACTGGGATCCGGGATGAGGTTCCAACAGCCATTCATTTTGCGGCGTCAAAGGCAGGACATGTAGTTGAGTTGGATGGCCTGCAAGTACCCCATCAACTACCAAGCCCGCCGCTCAGCTGTTCACCGTCACCTCCGCCTTCAAAACCCGAAGTCAAACCCACTTCTCATGGCGTCAATTCCCGCGTCAAAGAGACTAGAGATAGCCACACAATTCGAATGGAAATTCGACTCAAAGCGGAAAAGGCGAGACAAGGCGCCGCCGCTGCTAAAACGGCATCTGAAAGACTGGCTGCTGCTCGGCAACATGCAGAACGATTGGCTGAAGCTCGAGCAGCTTACGACAAAGCAAAAAGCCAAAAGGTTGCAAGTAAGGTTAAAGAAACTCCGGGTGATCTTGAGCAACGCAGGCTCAATACTGAGAAGATCAATGAAGCCCGAAGAGCTTACAAGGCAGCGAAGGCCAAAGAAGAAGCTGAGAAATTAGCAGCTGCACATGCTGCACAGGCTACTCAAGCTGCACAAGCTGCACGGCAAGCCGAGAAGTATGCGGCAAAAGTCACGGAAGAGAAAGATGAAATCGCGGCACTACATGCGGCGAGGCAAGCCAAGAAGCATGCAGAACCTCGCCGTAGGGAGAGCAAAGCTAAACCCAGCACGTCTTCTTCTACCAAAGCAAAGTCTACGAACCCGTCAATTGGCACCAAAGAACCAAAGAGGACAGCGCGAAATCGCGAAACAGCACACCCTGCCGCAAGGCCCAAAAATGAACCCGAATTCGACACTGCTCCTAGCGGATCTCGCCACCCTGAAAATCACGTTGGTAGTCCAGATGAAATTTTGGTCACAGACGACTTTTTGAATTTCGGCGTTTTATGCCTATTCCTCAACAGAGTCTATGACTCCCTTCAAGATCACAAAATCTACGCTCAAATTCTCTCACAAGGCGAGAAATTATTACACATGGGTGGTCATTGCTTCAAAGTGTGTCGAAGTCTTTCAGAAGTATGGCTTCAATACAAACGAACTGGAAGCGTGTCACAATCCTGTGGCGATGATACAGGCCAAATTGTGGGAGATATAGGACAGGCAACTATCAACCTTGTAGTTTTCTTTTGCGTGTTTGTGCTTGTCATGAAGTTGATTGGACTTATCCTGCTTGCAATCAGTTGGATTTCATGGCTGTGCCGGCCTCTCGGCTGGGTTCTTGGTAACTTGTTGAGTTGTTTTATGTAGTGAAATGGGTCAAATCATCAGCAGGCGTTTTACATTAGGTATTGCTGGTGGAGTTGGACGTCTCTCGTTTAGAGACTCATAGCAAAGCATTAGGGCCGGAGCAGTTGTTTTTGAGCAAGTTGCTTATTTTGAATCCCCTGTTGTTACCTAGGTATCTTTCCTCCGTCTGTCTTGTTACTATTCTTAAACAATTCTTACCTATACGAACTGGAAATGAAAAACGATACTTTCAGATTTCATCTCTGATATTACCAAAAAATACCAGCTCTGGGTACTTCTCTAGGTAGTCTCTTCAATGGCGTTGACCTATTTACGTGTATCTACGAGATCAATAATTCCATCCATGGATGTAGTTAGTAAACTTTGAAAGCGGTTTCAAAAATCTCAATTGACTAATTTAGGTATCATATCACAATCAAAGCCTCGAAAAGCCATAAAAAAAACTGGTTCACCACCCGAGTGTGGTTGCTCTCTCTTTACTTTTAAACAGTCAAGTTGTCCTTCTGCTTCTTTCTTCCGCTCTTTTTGGCTGACGCAAATCAGTAAATCTCAGAAAAAATATGAGCGACAAAGTCTAGAGAAAGAGAAAAATGTCGGTCGATGCATGTTGAATGGTATTAAATGTTGAATTTCATCACGTCGTTGAAAATAGAATTTTTCGGTTCACGAGTCGTCGATAGTCATAAGCTCGTCTGTTTCCCCTCTCTGCCCCTCGTCTTCTCCCCAGTTGATCCACGTCTGAACGTTCAAAGGAGAATTTGAGGTGGGTACAATATAGTATGCAGAATGTCGATGAATAATGAAAAGCAAAAATTGCCGAAAGTGGTTGATCACTTGTGCTCTCTGCAGTGCTTTTTTGAACTTGAAAAATGTTGAATATTAGGTGTTTGTCGGATTTGCCTATCTTGGAAGGCAGTTATAGCAGGTTAAGGCTTTTGGTCAAAAAAAGTTGAATCCGGTATTACGCTGTTGAACCGTTGGTGGCTCGCACCGGAACATTGCCGGATATTTCAGCATCAAAGTCTTTAATGACTAGACCGTCAAAGAGACGGAAGATATCGTCGTTCTTATGGAAATCATTGTTGACTAATTAAGCGAGCAGACGATATCAGCGATGAGCTCTCAGACGATAACCCAAAAAATATAAAAAAGAATAGAAATGGAGAGACACATACCGATATTAAGAATATACCATTCATCCATTACGCGCTGAATAAGTTTCCGACTGGGACTATCTGCAGCATGACACTTTGCCCAATCGTCGCCCAGTTGGTAGGCCTCATCCTTCCAGGCCATGAAGCTCACGCTTTCCACGATAGTGGGCTGGATAATTTCCTTGGAAGCGAAGATACCCCAAGTGACTGCATTAGGACCTTCGTCGCTTCGTGCCTTCAGTTCACCAGTCTTGTTGACGCAGTAGTAGGTAAGATCTGGATTCTTCTCAATCCGCCTTATGAGTTCGTCTACATGCTCCGGCGGAACTAATAGCTCGAGATATGCTTTTTGGTAGACATAACCATTGCGAGGACCCCAACCGTGAACTGGATCTGTTGATTTGACGCCGTTAACGGCGGGTTGAGAATTGATAGTTAGGAAACCTCTCTTGTTCAGATCGAGCAGCTCCTTTTGAATATCACCCGTTTCGGGTGTGACGGCGGAATCACTCCATGGAAGTCGTTCTAATTTCCCGCTCAGGTACCGGACAAAGATATCTGAAAGGTCTTTGATGGATTTCGGCGCGCCCCATAATTTGACATTCTGTTCATTCGTGCCCTTTAGTCGAACGCCGTAGGCATTCAATTCACCAAAGGCAGGAGAACGAGCATCGGTCCAGCGTCCGTTGGGATATTCGTCCCAATCAGCCGTTCGGGCAATATATGAAGCATTTCGGTTCCGCCAGAAAATCGGACGAACATCCTCGCTGCGACGCCGCAAACCAAGAGATTTTCGCCACGGCAGAGGCTTGTGAAGAGGAGCTTCTTCTGATGGTGTGAGGTTTAATTCCTCCAGTAAGAGACGAGTGGCTTGTGCAAGGTTCATGGTGTAGCTAGAAAATGATATTAGTAATCCTAATCTTTTAAGAAGTGTCAGCAAGGTTGTAGGAGACGACTTACAAGTGAAGATGATGAATGTAGCCTGATGCCAATAATTTTCGGCATAGCTCTGCAACTAATTTCGTCCCAATTTCACGCACTTTAGCATCATTTGCTTTGACAGGCTCTAGTTTCTCGAGCCAGTCTGGAGGAATGCGGATTTTAGTCCAGTTGGACCGTCGCAAGAAGGCATCGTAAGTCGAGATTGGCATTATACCGGGAATAATAGCCGCCTTGATTCCCTTTGCACGACACTTCTTGACCCAATGAAGAAAATTGTCCGCATCATAAAACATCTGAGTGACGATGAATGTGCTCCCTGCATCAACTTTTTCTTTCAAATGATCGATCAACTGGTCGACGTCCGAATTATCGTCCGCACCTTCTGGATATCCACCAACTCCAATATCGAAGTGATTGCCGTATTTCTCTCGAATATATTTGACCAGGTCTTTGGCATAGCGAAACCCTCCTTCCGCAGCCTCCCAGTTCTCTTTGTCACGGGGTGGATCCCCTCGCAAAGCCAAGATGTTCGTGCAGCCGGCATTATAGGCGGCTTCAAGCGCTTCGTCAACTCGTTCGCGAGGCATATCGGTGCAAGTCAGATGCATGCAGGTCTCCAGGCCGAAAACTGTTTGAGCAATTCGGACCATTTCACAGGTCAAATCCGATCGACTGCCTCCAGCACCCCAAGTGACATCAATGAATGCGGGTCCCAAGTCATGCATGCGGTCCATACGGTCGTACAGATTCTGTACACCTTGTGCGGTCTTGGGTGGGAAATATTCAAAGGAAATTCCAGGTCGGCCAGAGGCCTCCTGTTCCAGGAGCTTTTGTCCGATGTGCATCGCAACGAGATTGCTCTGATAGAATGTCGACTGAGTAGAAGTTGGAGTTTATTTCCGGTCGATAATGCCAAAACAAGATTTCATCAGTATCTCAAGTCGATTGGGGTTCCACGATTCTGCAATTCACCCAAATACTGACGAGAACTCCAGTCGATGAGCGTGGATGAGGGGAGACGGGATTTAAAAAAAAGCTTCGAATGAATTTCTCCAGAAAAAGACAGCTTCTAATGAAAGTCAAAACAAGAATAAATAGCTGCCACACAGTACACAACGAGCAGAGAAAGAAAAAGCGAAAGGAGAGAGAATCTCGGGATATTGAGTAAAAAGAAGGAAGTAGAAAATGAAGCCCTCAGCTTTGATCACCGAAGCATGTCATTATTGAGAAGCTGCCCACTAATCCCGTTATCGGAGACCGGAGATAGAGCGCTAGACCTTTTGGGGAAGCCCCCCCCGCCAACATGGTAGAGAAATTGATTCTGAAGAGGATTTTTCACTGCGATTGATTTACGATTCAACAATCTTTGATATTGTAAAATCTATAAGAAGCTGTATGGCAAGAATATTTGAGATTTGACTTGCTCATTATTGCCAATTACCCGCAATTCATGTTGGTTGTGGGAGATCAGACAAAAAACCCCAAGCTCTACACTCGGTCAGCGACGGGGAAGACGGGTCTTGAGCCAATCAGAGCGAGTGTTTTATAGGGTTAGGGTTGACAGGACCGATGTAGAGAAGCTGGCGGGGAAATAGTTAATCCATAAGGATTAGATTAGCTGCCATATTAATTTCAAGATGCTGTCTCAAGCTGTTTATCATGTTGATTCTGGATGATTATGCATTACTTATTGAACATAAGCTGTGATACTTGTACTTAGGTCCACTACACTGTTTGGCAACTGACTGCATGGTAAATAATTGACCTTGATATTTTTTGTTAGTCGTATCCCCACTTAGTAAGTTTGGATGCTTATCTCCGTCAGCTATCCAAAAATTTTGCCCCTCCGCTTTACAAATTTTATTCACTTTTGTCCCGTGCTCTTTCCGCCCTCAAAACAAATTCGATATAGATGGTACATCTTGGAAAACACTCAATTCCAGATCAAAGTCATTATTAAGACCAGACCCATTGCGAAACGTTCATTGCCAGTTCCATCTCAACATGGCAGGAGCTCAATCCGCTGCTCAAGACTACAAGGCCAGCCTACTTTCGCTGCTTGTTTCCAACGATGCGCTTTCCTTTGGCACTTTTACACTGAAATCAGGCCGTCAGTCACCGTACTTTCTCACCTCGAGTCGGCTCTATACTGCGCCGCTACTGCGACAGGTTTCCGCCGCCTTTGCAAACGTCATTTCCTCCCCGCCTTTCGTTGATATATCTTCTGAAGGAGCAATTACACCGAAATTCGATATTGTCTTTGGGTAGGTCGGCAATCAGCAGCCTTGCAATGCCAGGGCCGCGAAGACTGACTGACTGATTAATTGTCAATAGTCCGGCATATAAGGGCATCCCCGAATGCGTTGGCGTCGTGAACGAACTCGCCACTCGAGATGCGCTCGCGGGCACAAACACTTGGGATACGATCAGCTACTCGTTCAATCGCAAAGAAGCAAAAGATCACGGCGAAGGTGGTAATATTGTCGGAGCACCGCTGAAGGGTAAACGGGTCCTGATCGTCGACGACGTGATCACGGCCGGTACCGCGCTTCGTGAGGCAGTTGGCATTATTCAGAAAGAAGGCGGTACCGTCGCTGGTGTCGTGCTACTATTCGACCGCCAGGAAAGAGTCAGCGATACAGAGCACAAAAGCGCAATTGGGGCTGCCGAGCGGGACCTGGGAGGTAATATCCCCATCCGCGCTGTGCTAGTCTTCCAAGACCTGATAGACAAGCTGGGCGACAAAATTGGTCAAGAGGAAGTGCGAAGGTTAGAAGAGTACCGCAACCAATACCAAGCTAAGTAATTGGGATAGCACCAAACTCGCGCATGTCAAAAGTCACCAAGCCGCGATCTCGTTGACTGTCTATTGTGATGCTATAGTGAATATGATACTATGAGGGAGACGCTATATCATGGTGAAGAGCCAACCCTTCCCATAAAAACCGGTATCCATCTCGCGGCTGATTCTCGGTCATGTCAACAAAGCTCTCGAAGTATGAAGAGAGCCAGTATATCTTTTAGCAGCCTTGACTACGTAAATCCAAACCGCTGCTAACCGCTACACAACACATGCAGCGCTCCAAACACATAAACGAAGAAACCCACTAAATCATATTTCGATGCCTCAGGAAACGGGATGCGAAAGCAAATCCGACCTCATCTCCCTAGGGTGGGCACCTTGCTGTGAAATTCGACTCAGGGGCAAAAGACCTGCGTGCTTGACGCAAGGCCAGTTCAGTAAGATGCACAGAGACTTAACAAGGATGAACAGACTAGAGTGGAGACCAAGGATGGACGGATTTAAAAGATATCCAATGACATCGAATGAATTATGCCTTATTCCTGATATGGCTAGCTCCATCTGATCTGGGCCAGAAAAGTGGGTCCTAGATCTTATCTTGACCTCTTCAAGGTCCAACCTGAACATCACTCTCTACTCGAATACCAGGCCATTTCTGAAATTGGGAGGACAAATCTTAAAGATGGGTGCACAGCTCTAGCTGTACAAGTACTCGGATTATTTAATTTGCTCGCGAGTCAGCTAAGCTGTCAAGTAGGTGTCTGAAACAGCAGCTCTAATGGGATGACATCCTCTTTCACGTCATGCAAGGGACCGATATGAAATTTGCAGCCCAGGGGCTCGCTGATGCCATCCATCTGAGCAATACGTGATTTTGAATTTTATTTTTTCGGTTGGCTAGCTTTCACCAACCGACAAGGACTGAATATTGACAAATTGAATTCAGGCAAAGCAGCATGCTTACGGAAACACGATCTAGATCAACTTGGAACAAAATGTTCTACTTGTCCAAGCTTATCAGTCTCGTCTATGAGGTCTCGCCATTTATTATCATTTACCTACATGACTTTAGGTTTTAAAGCTATGGCAGGAAGCTCGGATCCTCGGATCCAGAAATGTCACAGATCACAAGGCGTTACATCTATATCACATCCACACTTCTACAAAGATAAGAATAATGCATCTCGGACTGGAGGATATTTCCTATCTCTGTTTGGATGTCCTCAAATAGGCAGACAAGGCTTATTGGGAATTTAATCGTAGAATATCGACCGTAAAACCGACGATTCGTCATTCTCCGAAGGGCGGAAACCTCCCCTGATAGGGCTCTCGCAGGCAGGACCCAGTAATCCATTCAAGGCACCATAATCTTCTCCTGTGATAGTTAGCCACAGCTCCGCCATAAAATTCTCCTTGTCTTGGAACTACAAACTCATCATGTCGGTTCCATGACCTGTCAATATCTGCTAATTGACTGCAAACGACGACCTTAGTGATGCCCTGTCTCAGGGGTAGAGTAGGAAAAATCATCGGGTTGTGAGCCAATTGGTGTTTTAATTTCTATACAGACAGGGAGACATTCTTTTTCCTCTCCCTGACGTTTTCACCTCACCATAGACAGCTCTTCTCTCTTCGACCCTTGAAAGGTTCTTCTCGTGTCCTAATTTCTTACCTGAAGCGATCAATCCTTTGTTCATTGCCAACCTATCAATCGCAGGGAACAACATCCCAAATTTCAGGTTATGACTTATGATTTCCTTCTAGACGGATATATTCCACCCTTTGTGGATGAGAACGCCCTTGTCTTCGTGTCTGGATTCCTCCTCGTGTAGATCTACCAGACTCGAGCCAGATATCTTTGCATATCTCTCGTCCTTTTGCCACATTTTGTAAATATACTTTGAAAGTTGCCTTCAATTTTTATTACTAAATTGAACCGGTATACTGCAGCTGTTTGGAGATAAAGTCTGGTTGTACATATGTGAGTTTGAGTCCGACGATATCACTACAACTCGCTAGGCAGTCGTTCTGTTACTCACTGACCACTCATCATAATAGATTGACCTCCGGCAGAGTACCGTCCTTTTATTTCCTTCTACGGAATTAGTCGTCTACGAATGAACTACATCTCGACACAATTTCGACAGACCAATCCCTCGTCATGAAATGGGTATTGGCAGGTACACTAACTGCTCTTTTGAGCAGGGTGGCAATCGCTTGGCCATACGATGAGAGTCTCACACACTACAATTTGAATGAAAACCAGACTGCCAGAACGCCTGCCGATTATTGGGGGACTTGGCCCAACCATGAATATTTCCCGTCTCCGAGCAACTGGCGCGTGCCAATCTATTCACTTTTTCTGGATCGTTTCGTCAACGGTGATCCGACGAATGATAATATAAACGGCACAAATTACGAACATGATTTGGACTCAACGCAAATGAGACACGGGGGTGACCTTGTTGGTTTAGTGGACACTTTGGATTACTTGCAAGGAATGGGGATCAAGGTGTGTTTCCTCTTTGTCCTAGCATTTAGATTCTCGGATTCCATCTCATCACAATCTAGGTTATATATCTGGCTGGAACGTCTCTTATGAATCAGCCTTGGGGGTTTGATGGGTACTCTGCGCTTGATACAACGCTTTTAGACCAACATTATGGAGACATTGCAACCTGGAGATCGGCCATCACTGAAATTCACAACAGAGGGATGTATGTCATTTTCGATAATACTCTGGCAACGTAAGTCGAACACGTCCACAAATTCGTTAACCAAATTCGAGGCTCATTCTCTGACAGGATGGGTGATTTACTTGGTTTTGAGGGCTATCTCAACACTACTACCCCCTTCGAATACCATGAACATAAGGTCCAATATAAAAGCTCTCGTCGATATGTCGACTTTTCCCCCGGAGACGAATACAACAACACCTGCGATTACCCGCAATTCTACAACGAGACTGGTTACCCGGTGGATAGCTATGTGTACAATGAATTAAAGGGCTGTTACAACAGCGACTTTGACCAGTACGGTGATATAGAAGCTTTTGGTGTTTTCCCTGACTACCAACGTGAACTCGCCAAGTTTGCCTCGGTGCAAGATCGTCTGAGGGAATGGGTTCCGTCTGTTCGGCAGAGACTGATTCGCCACGCTTGCATTATTATATCGTCTCTGGATATTGATGGTTTTCGATATGATAAAGCAACTCAAGCAACCGTCGATGCACTTGGAGATATGTCCGAAGGATGGCGTCAATGTGCAAGAGCTGTGGGGAAAGAGAATTTCTTCTTGTCTGGTGAAATTACTGGCGGGAATAATTTTGGATCTGTCTATCTCGGCCGAGGTCGTCAACCGGACATGTGGCCTGACAATATTCACGACGCTGCATTGATGACGAATACATCAGCGGACAAATACTTCATCCGGAGTGATGGACAGCAAGCTATTGACGCAGCGGCTTTTCATTATTCGGTATATCGAACACTAACTCGCTTCCTGGGTCTAGACGGAAACCTCGAAGCTGGATACGATTTGCCTCCTGACTGGGTGACCATGTGGAATCTCATGATGTTATCGAACGATATGGTGAACGCAAACACGGGAAAATTCGACCCACGTCACATGTATGGTGTCACAAATCAGGACGTTTTCCGATGGCCGGCGATCGAAAATGGAACGCAGAGGTGGTTACTAGGCATGTTCATCACGACTCTACATATGCCCGGCGCACCTCTTGTCCTGTGGGGGGAGGAACAGGGCTTTTACATATTGGATGCCACAGCAGACAATTACGTCTACGGTCGTCAGTCGATGTCTCCAGCGACGGCGTGGTGGTCTCACGGCTGCTACCGAGTGAATGTCACTCAGTATTATCAATTTCCGCTAGATTCAGCGTTGAGAGGTTGTGAAGATATCTCTGTGACCTACGACCATCGCGATCCTGCCCATCCGCTTCGCAACATTCTTAAGCACATGTTCCAGATGAGACAGCGATTTCCAGTTTTGAACGACGGCTACCTGCTACAGTCACTTTCGAAGCAAACGCACAATGTGTACCTTCCTGGTTCCAATGGGACGGCCACCGAGACTGGAATGTGGTCTGTTCTCCGAGGTCGAATCGAAGGCGTACAGAACCTCGGCAACAATCAGTCCGTCTGGCTGCTGTATCAGAATGACAACACTACTGTCAACTACGAGTTCAATTGTAGTAGTCAAAACACAAGCCTTTCTCTGATTGCTCCGTTTGACGCTGGGACAACTGTCAAAAACTTGTTCTATCCCTATGACGAGCAAAGGCTAGAGGCGAGTGCAATAAAACTTGGGCTGGAGGAGTCTAAGAACTTCAATGGGTGTCTCAATAACCTCACAATGGTTTCGTGGGACTTCAGGGCCTACGTCCCCAAAGAAAAATGGGTTGGACCATATCCTATGATAACCGAATTCCGTCCTGGACATGATGCTCGTATTTTGTCCCGTGTCCACCCTGATGAGTCTGAGGATATAACAGTTGAGATATACTTCTCAGAAGCGATGGACTGCGACTCTGTCACGCGGAGTCTTGTGTTGAATTCCACAACAGAGTTCAAGCAGACTGCGGCCATTAACTCCTCTAGTGTCTCTTGTGCCAACCTCAATACAGGAACTACGGCCTATATTGGCGAGATCGCAAATGCCTGGGTCTGGAAGGGAACTCTGAATAACGTCTACAACGGAATCCATCGAATTACTGTCGCTAACGCAAGTAGTATTGACGGCACGACGACAAACGCCATTGATCACTTCTTATTCAGAGTTGGTCAGCACGATAACCCCATGATTTTTAATACTGCAAATTACTCCACCAGTCTGCTGCACAAAGATCAAAATGGCACCCTTTATATACAGCATCATGCTGCTGGGGCTGACATGTGGCGTTACTCGACAAACTGGGGCTCGTCATTTTCGAATTGGCTACCATACACAGGTGGTAATGACACCATCACAGAGCTTTCTTGGTCAGGTACAACGCTTCAAGCCTGGACAGGGAACCATGTTCGAGTTGAATACTTCAGCAAGATGACCGGTAGTAGTGACTACGTCCAGGAGGGTGATACTGATTGGGAATCTTCCTTCCCCCGCCGATTTCCTCATATATTTTGGAACGGCCCGTATAATCAATACGGCTTTGACGCGGGACTCAAAAACGAAATTGTCCAGGATCCAAAAGACGGGTTTTGGAAAGTCAAATTCCTTACAGAGTGGCCAGCTCAAGGCCAAGTTAACATCTGGGGCATCAATCCGGACGGGCAACCTGATCAAGGATGGGTTTTTGGGGATGCGGATGGGGATTCGGTTCTCGATCGCCTGCCGCCATCTTCTCTCTCTGCAGTGATAATCAACATAACGCACCCACCACCTCCGTCCTATCTTGGCTGGGAGATTCAAATCAACGATGGTACACAGCGTTTTGAATTGCTTCCTGTTGGCTCAGCAAACGTGCAGATCATACTATTTTCGCTCTTTTTAGTAATTCCTTTACTTTCCGCATCTCTCGGCATATGGGTATTCATGAAATCATTTTATCGAGTCAAGCTTAATCAAAAAGGGGTTTCTGAAAAGAGCAGCATTATACCTCTGGTGTTGCGAAGGAGACTGAAAAATGCTAGACTGCCTGGATTGGAGCTGAAAAATCCGTTAATGCGTCTAGCAAATAGAACTGGATTTCTCCAGCCGACTTCTGCTTTTCTTGATGCAACAAGAGGTGACCGTCGACGAATGGTTATGATTGCAACCATGGAATACGACATCGAAGATTGGGCGATCAAAATCAAGATTGGCGGTTTGGGTGTCATGGCACAGCTCATGGGCAAAAATTTAAGCCACCAAGACCTGATTTGGGTTGTTCCCTGTGTTGGTGACGTTGAGTACCCTGAAGACCAGATCGCAGAGCCCATGTTTGTGACTGTACTTGGGAATGCCTACGAGGTCAAAGTTCAATACCACGTATTGCGAAATATCACCTATGTTCTTCTTGATGCGCCTGTCTTCCGCCAGCAAACCAAAACCGAGCCCTACCCGGCACGAATGGATGATTTGGATAGTGCTATTTACTATTCTGCTTGGAATCAGTGCATTGCCGAAGCCATGAAACGATTTCCCATTGATCTGTATCATATCAATGATTATCATGGGTCTTTGGCTCCTTTGTATCTGTTACCTCAGACAATACCTGCCTGCTTATCGCTTCATAACGCCGAATTTCAGGGTCTATGGCCAATGAGGACACAGAGTGAAAAGGACGAAGTCTGCTCCGTCTTCAACCTGGACGTGGAAGTCGCTACACGTTATGTTCAATTTGGCGAAGTCTTTAATCTTTTGCATGCAGGTGCTAGTTATTTGCGAGTTCATCAACAAGGATTTGGTGCCGTAGGAGTGTCCAAAAAGTACGGGAAACGATCTTACGCACGGTATCCGATCTTCTGGGGTCTCAAGAAAGTCGGTAATCTGCCAAATCCGGATCCATCTGATACAGCTGAATGGGACAAGTCTATATCAACCAATATGGACGTCACGGTCGATCAGACCTTTGAAGATGGAAGAGCTGAGCTGAAACGACAAGCACAAGAGTGGGCAGGCTTGGAACAAAATCCGGACGCTGATCTATTGGTCTTTGTTGGACGTTGGTCAGTGCAAAAAGGCGTTGATCTTATTGCAGATGTCATGCCCTCTGTGCTAGAAGCACGATCAAATGTGCAACTCATTTGCGTTGGACCTGTCATTGATCTCTATGGAAAATTTGCGGCTTTGAAATTAGATCGATTGATGAAAATGTATCCCGGAAGAGTATACTCCCGACCTCAGTTCACAGCACTTCCACCATGCATTTTTTCAGGGGCGGAGTTTGCTTTGATTCCTTCCAGAGACGAGCCGTTTGGGCTCGTTGCTGTGGAATTCGGTCGCAAGGGAGCCTTAGGGATTGGTGCTCGAGTGGGAGGTCTTGGTCAGATGCCTGGTTGGTGGTATACAGTGGAGTCTACCACAACATCTCACCTACTTCACCAGTTCCGGCTCGCTATCAATGGGGCATTGAATTCGAAGCTTCAAACTCGCGTGGAGATGCGAGCTAGGTCAGCCAAACAACGATTTCCAGTCGCGCAGTGGATCGAAGATCTCGAAATTCTCCAAAGCACGTCAATTAGGATTCACACAAGAGAGACCATCCGATCCAATGGGCAAATTTCTACGCCTACGGGGTATAGCACACCAACCGAAGCCGTCAGAACTCCATTATATATCTCATCAAACCAGTCTCTTGGTTTCCAAACTCCTCCGCTCTTGGAGATTGGAAATGGAAGCTATGCCAACTTGCGCCAAAGCAGTTTTGGTCCGCAACAACGGAACACCATTGTTTACAGTAGGGATCCAAGTCTGGATGGCGACGAAAGACGGTCTTCCGCTTTTTTTCGCCAGATGTCATTCGGTTTTAGAGCAGGACCCGGCCATACTGCTGTGGTCGAGAGACGAAATAGGCTTCGAAGAAAAAGCCATGTTGCCATGTCCGAGGACATAACAGATAGTGAGCGCGAAAACGACTACGAGACAGAGGATGAAAATTTCCAGTCCTATTTTACAGAAGACGAATCCAACTTGGCTGATGAGCAGGGACTAACTCCTCCGCACCACTTGTCCAACTCATTTCACGCCGGAAACAATTACTATTCATATCTTCCTCCCTCACCTGGATTCTCGGAGGGAGCTGAGACACTGGTGGCCCCTGACCGACCCTTTGCAGATTCTCCTAATCGACTCAGCAACTCCTCGGTTTTGTCGTTCGACTCCGTTGTTGGTGATAAGAAGAATTTCGAGCTTCAAAAAGTGGATCCTTTCTTCACCGACGCAACTGGTGAATTCTTTCGCGTTTTTGAAAAGAAGCTCGAGAACTTAAATGCATCCAACTCGGAGTCCCAACTATGCATTGAAGAGTTTCTGGTAAAATGTGAGAAAAAATGGTACGAAAGATTCCGAGCAGCTCGTCTTGGCCGGGACTGGACAACCAATTCATCCGCGAAAGGTAAAAAGAGCCTCATTTCAGCAACAAATTCGGTTGCGAGCGGTGATGGAAATAGTGACGTTCAAAAACGCGGTGATGAATTTTTCTTGGGAGCAGATTACCAACCGCCGACTGGTCTTAAAAAATGGATGCAACTTCGCATAAGGGATTGGCCCGTGTATTCAATCTTCCTTGGTCTCGGCCAGATCATTGCTGCTAATTCCTACCAAGTCACGCTGCTCACCGGTCAGGTTGGTCAGAGCCCAGAAAAATTATACGCCATTGCCACCACATACCTACTGGCTTCCATAGCTTGGTGGATCGTTTTCAGGAGCTTCAAATCAGTGGTTGCCTTGTCCACTCCGTGGTTCTTTTATGGTTTGGCTTTCCTCTTGATCGGCGTGGCACATTTCGAACACAATGCCATCAATCGGAACTGGATCCAGAATTTTGCATGCGGCTTTTACGCAGTCGCCTCATCCAGCGGTTCGATTTTCTTTTCACTTAATTTTGGAGACGAGAGTGCTGCGCCAGTCAAAGATTGGGTGTTCAGAGCCTGTGTCATACAGGGAACACAGCAATTGTATGTTGTTGCATTATGGTATTGGGGCTCTTCATTATCAAAGCAAACGCAGGCCGGCATTACTAATATCCAACCTATCATCAATAGCTGGAAAATCAGTGCCATACTCATACCAATCGCCTGCTTGCTGTGGGCTATAGGCATCCTGCTGGCATTTGGACTACCAGATTATTACCGTCAGAGCCCAGGAAAAGTTGCTTCCTTTTACAAAACAATCTTTCGCCGCAAAATTATCATGTGGTTTTTCGTCACTGTCGTGATACAGAATTTCTTTCTCTCTGCTCCATATGGGAGGAATTGGTCATTCTTGTGGAGTTCTCAGCACGCTTCTACCTGGCAGATTGTTTTGTTGGTTGCTCTTTTCTTCGTACTCGTCTGGAGTCTCATGCTAGGGGTTATGTTTTACCTCTCAAGGTCGCACAGCTGGATCTTGCCAGTATTCGCTATTGGACTAGGAGCACCACGATGGGCTCAGATATGGTGGGGAACATCGAACCTGGGTCAATATGTCCCTTGGGCTGGCAGTTTGGTATCTGGAGCCTTGATTTCTCGCAGTCTGTGGCTCTGGCTGGGTGTGCTTGATTCTCTACAAGGCGTTGGATTTGGCATGATTTTGCTGCAAACTCTCACTCGTTTGCATATATGCTTTGTTCTCTTAGGAGCCCAGGTTTTGGGTTCCATTGCAACGATTGTGGCTCGAGCTGTTGCGCCTAATAAAATCGGGCCTGGGGACATCTCTCCTGATGTTGGGACTGGAATTGACTGTATATTTGTCCCATGGTTTTGGATTGGATTAGTATCTCAGCTACTTATTTGGTCAGTCACTACCTACTTCCGGACGATGACCCTTTCCCTGGAGCTAAAGCGCTAACATTGACATTCAATAGTGCTGGATTTTTCATGTTCTTCCGCAAGGAACAACTACACAAACCCTAATATGGGTAGACATCGGGAAGTCTACTACCATGGTTTCTCATCTTGCTCTTGCTATCACACCGATGGCTTTATTCGCGTATTTCAATTTTAATCATGCAGCATATGTGCTGCCCTTCCTTGTAAGGGAATTTGACGACAATAATGAACATATAGATTTCTGGGGGGAGCTTTTAATAGCACATACATATACAAAACTCTAGATTAGCGAATAATTCAGTTACATTCTGCTAACCTTGATTCTTTGTTTTTCAATTTGTACCTAGGTAATTCTGAGGCGTCCATCCTGATGAAAATTTGAAGATGACCTAGTAATAAGTGGGCCGAGCATTGATTGTTTGATAAGCAGTAGTTCATTCACATTTTTTCCCAAAAAAGTACGGACCTTAATCAAGGGGCTACAAGTATTTTACTTGAGTACAAGCTCCGAAAAACAGATCTTTATGATAGAATTTAGTCCCGAGAAAATTAGAGCGTTATTATCAAAAGTCCTTGAATACCAGCGCTTTGTGGCCATTCTTGATTCATGAATAGAGGGCGTGAGCAGAAAGTGAAAGAGTTTTGCAATTTCATAGATGCAAAGGCATGATCCGAGATGAATAATGATTGATTAAAAAAGCGACATGACAATATCGTAATATTTTACCACTCGAGCGGCTCCGTTTTGACGTCGCCGCGATTCGTCTTGGGAACAGGGGCAGCCTCTACCTTTGTGGGACCACGGCGGTCGCGTTTGAGATAGCCACTTCCATCCAACCACGGGGTATCGATAGAACGCTTGAGTTCGAAACTGCGGATCTTGTCTTCCATTTGAAGAGTAAGACCGATGTCGTCAAGTCCGTTGACTAAGCAATGTTTGCGGAAAGAGTCAACCTCGAAATGGGCCAACTCGACACCATTGGCATCGCGAATGACTTGATTGGGAAGGTCAACTTCGATTTCTTTTCCACTGCGAGCCTCGGCGGCGATTTTCTCCAAAGCAACTTCATCAGTGATGGGAATGGGAAGCATGCCATTCTTGAACGTATTGTTGAAGAAAATGTCTGCAAACGAGGGAGCAATAATACACTTGATTCCAAAGTCCAACAAGGCCCAGGGTGCGTGCTCACGAGAACTACCGCATCCGAAGTTTGGACCCGTAACGACAAGGATTTTAGCTTGGCGATAAGGCTCCTTATTAAGAACAAAGTCTGGTAGCTCCGCGCCAGTCTCCGTGTTAAAACGAGATTCATAGAACAAGGCACTCCCAAGACCTGTCCTCTTGATCGTTTTCAGGAATTGTTTGGGAATGATAGCATCTGTGTCGATGTTTGCCCGGTCCATGGGTGCAGCGATACCCTTCAGGACAGTGAATTTGGGCAAGCCGGCACTAGAACCTGAGCCTGCCGAAGTGTTGGCATGCGGTTCGCTATCTTCAGGAATGTCCAGAATGCGTTCGAGATCGCTTTCAGTGTCTGCCTCCTCAACTTCAGGTTGAATGGTGACTGGAGCCGCAGCCTTCTGATTAGAGGCACTTGGCTGAACCAGATCCCGTACGTCAGCCAATTTGCCGACTATTGCAGCGGCGGCTGCCATGGTGGGAGACATCAAATGAGTTCGTCCGTGAGCACCTTGACGGCCCTCGAAGTTCCGGTTTGAGGTACTAGCACATCGTTCACGAGGAGACAAGATATCAGGGTTCATTCCCAAACACATTGAGCAACCGGCCTCACGCCACTCAAAACCCGCATCAATAAAGATTTTGTCAAGACCCTCAGATTCTGCCTGTTTTTTGACGAGACCCGAGCCGGGCACAATCATCGCACTTTTGATATTAGAGGCGACTTTACGTCCTTCAACAACCTTCGCAGCAGAGCGCAGATCTTCGATGCGAGCATTGGTGCAAGATCCAATGAAAACCTTATCAACTGGAATCTCTTTTAGAGGAGTTCCAGGAACTAATCCCATGTATTCCAGAGCACGCTTGCAGCTTAGCTTGCGTACTTCATCTTTGAAATCGTCGGGTGAAGGAACGGATCCTGTTATGGGCAGCACGTCTTGTGGAGATGTACCCCAAGATACCGTAGGAATGATATCTTTGGCATCGATAAAGACTTCCGAATCGTACTTAGCTCCATCATCAGAGCGAAGACTAGACCAGTAGTTGACGGCCTTCTTCCATTCAGCCGATCCATATTTTGGCGCTAGAGGGCGACCTTTGAGGTATTCAAAAGTGATCTCGTCCGGTGCTACCATTCCAGCACGAGCTCCGGCCTCAATTGACATATTACAAATGGACATGCGAGCCTCCATGCTTAAGCCACGAATGACTGAGCCGCAGAATTCGATAACGCTTCCAGTACCACCAGCTGTGCCAATGACTCCAATAATGTGAAGAACGACATCTTTGCTGCTTACTCCTGGGTAAAGCTCTCCATCAACCTGGACCTTCATGTTCTTGCTTCGCTTAGTCAATAGCGTCTGCGTAGCCAGCACGTGCTCCACTTCGCTGGTACCGATGCCAAAAGCCAGTGCACCAAAAGCGCCATGTGTCGACGTATGGCTGTCACCGCAGACTACGGTTGTACCGGGAAGAGTGAATCCTTGTTCGGGCCCGATAATGTGTACAATGCCCTGCCGGTCGTCATCCATACCAAAATATGTCAGGCCGAATTTCTTTACATTTTCCTCCAGAGTCATAACTTGTAAGCGTGAGTCGGTCTCTTTGACGAAAGTCTCCGCATTTTTGAAAGTTTTCCGAGAGGTAGTAGGAATGTTCTAGTCACGAATTAGTTGCCAAAATCTTGATAAAATGATGCTGCCACTACTTACGTGATCAACTGTGGACAGCGTACAGTCCGGTCGGCGGACTTTCCTTCCAGCATTTGTCAATCCTTCAAAGGCTTGCTGGCATATTTGTCAATGAAGCGTATAAACTGACGGAATGCAAGAATCTTACTGGAGATGTGACTTCGTGGACCAAATGGCGATCTATGTTTTCAGGTCAGATAAATTGCATGTATTGCAACTCCATTGAAACTCTTCTTCGTACTTACCGATGTAAATGAGAATCGTGCCATCGTCTTGCTCATTGACAATATGGTCTTCAAATACCTTATCATACAAGGTCTTCGGTCTCTTGTCTGCACCCGGCATGGTTGACAGCGGATTTGCGATGTAAGGGAAATATTAAAAAGAAACGGAAATCAGGTTGAAGAGCATCAAATTGATGTTCAGTCTAGAAAATGAAATTGCAGAAAAATGCGATGTCTCCAGCTGGGTTTTAATGTCGAACAGCTCAAGATGGAGCGGCGAAGTAATTGCCTTTTCTAACCGCGGGCGGAGGGGCTCGGGACCGGTGTCGGCCAGTAATCAGAAAGGGCGATGTTTCAATTGGCCGAGTAATCCGCTGAGCTCAGCGAGAATGAATGACTCAGCCCGACATCGGGTGATGAGCCACATTAGTCACGTGATATGGCTAGTGAGTCACATGCCCTAGCAAGCCCTAACTTATATGAGGCTGTGTTCCTGCCAAGACTGTCCCCACGTATTTCTTTCCTCTGAGGGCCCAGACTCACTTAAGCAGATATGGCTTAAGTCAAGTATAATATTGGAATAGAAATTGCAGAGCTGTTCGATCATAACAACCTAGGGTGTTCAGCAATTGATCCTCGCCGATAAAATTGGCCGTCAACAAGCAAGAAACAAAAATAAAAATGCAACTGGAAGATTTGGCAGTCATCGAGCTGCCTCCCACGGTACATGCATCCGGATTGTTTTCAAAGGGTTACAATGAATTGATAGACGAATACTAACTCCTGAATTCTAGGCAGATATGCATGTTCATCTTCGGCAAGATGCCATGATGGAACTCTGCACGCCTCTGGTCGAAAAGGGTGGATGTGACACCGTCTTTGTAATGCCGAACCTTACACCCAAGATCGGAAATGTATCGCAAGCATTGCAATATCATGAAAAACTACAAAAGCTGGCGCCCGGTGTCAAGTTTCTTATGTCACTTTACTTGCATACAGGTCTTACTGAAGAGGAGATTGAGAAGGCAGCCAAGTCAGGCGTAATTTATGGGGTAAGTGTCATACTTCCCATGTGGAATTGCTCCCATGTCTTGCCCGGGGATTGGGTTTTGCTAACTAAAAAATCTTACTAGGTCAAATTCTACCCAGCTGGTGTAAGCTATGGCATATGATGATGCATTGACTGAACATGACTCATGCGCATCACATCAGGTGACAACAAACTCTCAAGAAGGTGTCCTCGACATTGAACAACTTTACCCTGTATTTGCTGCCATGGAGAAACATGACCTGGTTCTCAACCTACATGGAGAAATGATCAGCTCTCCGGCCAGCGCCGTGGGAAAGGGTGAACCAGTTGTAACGGTACTCAACGCGGAACCTCTTTTCATCCCTCAACTTACTAAACTCCACGCCGCCTTTCCTAATTTGCGAATCATTCTGGAGCACGTCAGCACAAAACAAGGCTTGGATGCTGTTCGCGCATGTGGTCCAAATGTGCGTTTATATTTTCACCTTGACGAGAATACATGCACTGACAATCAGGCAGGTAGCCGGGACAATCACTGGTAATTGACACCATGCCGTGAAGTAGGGTATTATCTAATTTGTTTCAAGCCCATCACTTGCACATCACGATCGACGACGCTGTCGGAGATGTTTTTAACTTTTGCAAGCCAGTTGCCAAGGTACGCTCTGAAACATCATAATTTACATCTGGCTGCTAATTCTACAAAGACACCTGAAGATCGTTTGGCTTTAATCAGAGCTGTTGTTGAAGGCTCGGGTAAATTCTTCTTCGGTTCGTGGCCAACTTTCCCCCTCCACCTGTCTCATACTAACAAGGAAATAAGGGAGTGACTCCGCACCTCATCCGTTACAGTCCAAAAAAGGTCCAGGCGCAACTGCGGCTGGGTGTTTCACTCAACCCTTTGTCTCTCAGATCGTGATAGCGGCTCTTGAAGACGCTATCAGACACGGATGGGTTAGTGCAAATGATGTGACTACAGAGGCCATTGAGGGCTTTCTTTCAGGCTTCGGTCGAAAGTTCTACAAGCTTCCTGCTGCAGATCCTGCGAAAAAGATTCGTTTAGAGAAGAAGGGCGAAAAGATTCCGGATCTTGTGAAATCTACTGATGGCACGGTCGAGGTAGTCCCTTGGGGAAGAGGGCGTGAGATCAGATCGTTGTCTTGGGTCTAAGATATAGTCTTCTCTTGTCCCTCTGTTTTATGAATGAAAAAACAGCGAACGGCTGTAGTCTGCTATTCGATACAAAATACGATTAACATTTGTGAGAATAAAAGACAATGTCTTGACATGATATCTGTGAGATGCGCCTAGGTGTTAATGAAGAATTGATTCCTTATTTCCACCGAGACACAATATTCAGCATGTGTCTCCTATTATTTGCAACGAATTATCGGAAACGATGGCATCTTATATGTCTATTCATAATGATCTAATCTAAATTTAAGTAGTCTAGCTAGTTATCTCGTCTCACCAAGTTGTGTATAAATACGCGTCTTTATCTCTTTTTTCCATACCCTGGCTCATTGCTTCTGCGAAGCTGTCCTTGACAGCCGCTTGCCTTAATACCAAAGTACCTTTTGCACCGCTCCCGGATGACAATGCGATAGCTTGGTCCCTTATTTCGTCGACGACAAACAGGCCCTTATTCTCTTCCTTCTTGGACAGTAACAATTCAGCAGTGCCTTTCAAAGCCTGCGCAGCTAGGAACAGGGCATCAGGCTCGCTGAGTCCTCTTGTAATAGCTTCTTTGGCAATGCCCTCCAGTGCAACAGAATAGAAAGCAGGAGCCAGCCCGCTGATCATTGATGCACTGTTCATCAGAGCCTCCGGCATGAATGTCACTGTACCGATACTCGAGAAAATCCACGTTGTGATACTCTTCAAATCGGACGGAAGCGATACACCCGCTCCCGCAGCAGTCTCGCTAATCAAAGTCGCCGACTGACGCACATTTGCTGCCATGTCCGGCACAGCTTGTACAATGAAGCATCGCTTAGTTTCAGCACTCTCACTCGTCTCACCGATAGTGTCGTGATACAAGAGATTCTCAATTTGTTGCGCTGACAAGTCCGCGCACGTGCTGAGTAGTAATTTTCCTGCGAGACATTCTCGCAGTAGCGGATCGCTGAGTATAGCCGTCGCTTCACTGGATTTACAGGCAAGAAGGATGATATCGGCCTGTTGAATGACTTCCGTGACCCGGCCTTGAGATATTTGCACATTTGGGTATGTGCTCCGGGCAAGGTGACCAAATTTGAGTCGCAGTCGCGATACAGAGTCTTGAGTTCTCACACATGCGACAAACCGAGACGGTTTCAGCTTCATTGGCAATGCGGGCAGGGCATGATGTTGCTGGTTAGGGCCTGGTGGAGACAGAGTCGATAACAGGACTTCTAGCATCAATGTGCCTATTTTCCCACAGCCAACTATGGCAAGAGTGGTGCCGCCTCGCATTATAATTGTTTCTTTTCTTGAGTAATCTCTTTCCCCTTCTTTTTTCCCTTCTTCCTATGGTGCTTTTTTGTTTTTGATAAGCGTTTCCGATATCCGGTAAATAAATGCCGAGCGGGAAAGGAGTAAAAAATCTGCAGATAGGTATTCTTATCGAGCTCTTTGTCTGGACTTCAATGTGTAATTCTCAGCAAGAACGCATCCCCTCACGCGACGGAAATGCTAATATGGAAGGACAACAAAATGACTTGACCGCTATTCATGCTCAACTCGAAACAAAAAGAGTGTGGCTTGTCTATCGCAAGAGATACTTGGCCGATACGAATTTGGCGGCGTCGCCCATGTGATGGGGCAGGCCCACACTAACTAAAAAACACGCCATACACATTTTGAACATAGAATGGATTTTTTTGGCGCACTGAAAGTGGGAAGAAAAAGCGAGTAGCTCAACTCTGATTCGCATGTATTGATTTCGACGTGGGGAGTCACCTCGCATGTTACATTTGAGCGATGCCAGGCATGTGGGAGAGATTCCCCTGCGCCATTGTGATTCTGGAGCTTATTACAGTACAGTGTAACATGGTGCAACAAATTCCTGCCCAGGAACGGGCTTGCTATGACCCTAACCCTTATGTCTGCCAGATGGACTCGATGTACAGCTTTGAACAGCAAGAATAATAGTATTATTGTAATGTCTGGAATATAAAGTGGCACGAGAATACCGAGTCAAGTTTCATTTCTTTTTCTCTCCCGCCATAAACTGGAAAATCACCTCATTTGGGTTGCGCTGATATATCATTTAGGGTTAGGGCTAACTTAATTAACTATCACCACCAGCAATGCTTGATTGATTAACCTGGAATAAAGCTAAGCAGCGGATGGAAGCTGATACTTAGCCATGCAAGAACGTCTACAGTATTCAGTGATAAATGATGAAGGTATTATCAAGTCCGTGCTTTTCGTTCCATCCGACCTCCTAAGAAATAAACGTGGAATTACCCCGAAATAGGCCGACATCAGTCATGATTTCTGACTCTTTATCAGCTGTCACATTCAGGAGACTCCCATGGTCACGGCGAGTGTTCTTTTATTGATCTATCTCAAGTAATAGTACCAAAAAGGGTCAAATTACAGTGCCCTTGACCTGTTTCCTATCGACATTATAGTTCTTCCAAAGGGCAATAGCTGGAAAAGCCAAGACAACCAAAACCGCGGCGGTGATACACTCGAACTTTTGGCTGTATGCCCATGCATAATTGATTGCATTTCTCACATCAGAGCCCGGAGGATACGTCAATTGCACAGCTGAACCTCCGGTATAGATGGTCTCGAAGTCAGGAATCGCTGATTCAGGGAGACTTCGTAGAAGCGCCTGGGGGAAGGTATTGGAATAAATTGCGGATGCGACGGCATACCCAATAGCACCTCCAGAGCTGGAAGAGAGACCAAGAATAGCAAGCAACAACGGCACACCATCACGATCAGCTGCAGCCATGGCAGCCATCTCGTCACCGATGACAAGAGTCCCTCCTCCAACACCGATGAAGATTTGACACATCACCAGATATCCAATTGCGCTTTGAGAGCCTCGGAAGTGAACCATGAGTCCAGCCCCCAGCATCAATATGGGAGCACCAAAGAACAGACAGATCTTCTTAAAGTGTTTAGTTTGACGGATCCATACACCAAATATCACTGCCCAAAGAGTCGACGTGACCGGATATATTTGTGTCATATATCCTGTCTTTGAAGTATCCAGGTTGTACACTACCTGTACGTAGTAGTAAAAGTACTGATCCCAGGTATAATAGTTGAAGAAAATAATCGCAGCAAGTATGCAAGCTCCGAGCACGGTGCGTTTCTTAAGCAGTTCCCATTTGATGAATCCTTGTTTTGCGAAGAAACATTCCCAGGCGGCGAAAACTGGAAATAAAAGAATTCCGATGACGACCATAGCAATGAATGTTGCTGAAGAATATTGACTGAAGCCGTAGGTCTCAAGACTGAACGGTAGTAGGAACAGAATAAAGGCTGCCATAAGTAGAAGACCGCCGACGATGTCAAATTCGTGAATGTAATAGATCAACGATTGTGCCAACGTTCTTCCGCTGCGAACACGGACGAAAAGCCCTAGTCTTTCGGCCTTACGCTGGAAGAATTTGAAAATCAGGGCAAGCGGTACCAAGAAAGCCAGCGAGATGATGCTGAAACTGCCGTACGCCCAACGCCAATTTGAATGGTCTATAAATGCTTGGGCAACAAGTGGACCAGCAAAGGCTGTACAAATCGTTGGCATTCCGATAAATGTGTAGACAAAGGCTCGATTTCTAAGCCCTGACGCATCGGCAACAAAAACGCTCAGGATGAACGTTAAAGTGCTATTGCCAATTTGATAAAGGGTATAGCCAGCTGCAAAACTCTTGGGCCCATTACACGACGCAAGAACAATCAAGCCAAGTATAAAAACCGCGAGCATCGTGAGGAGACCCTCGGCACGCCCCCAAATATTCAAGATTTTTGCAATGGGGAGCTGAATTACCCCTCCGACGATGGTAGAAACCACATAGGCTTGGGATATTTGAGGCGCAGAGGAAAAGTCCGCATATGCGTAGTAAATTATGTTGCCACTGATAGCTGACAGCATGGATAGGATAAAAAAGCACATCCAGATCCTATATGGAAAGACCAGAAACGTCCATCAGCGTCACATTCTGCTAGATTGTAGTTGTCTGTACTTGCAGGACCCAAAGCTTGATTGACTACTTACCAAGCATAAGTAGCATATAATGCTCTAGTGCTCCATACCAAAGCTGTTGCTTCCGCTTTTTGAATTCCTGGTTGCGCATCCTGGGTCACTGCCTTTGGGTGCTCCAAGATTTCTCTTTCGTTTCTTTGTTCGAGGCTGTCGGTTTCGCTGCTTCTAGTAGGGGTTTCTTGAATCTCGTCCCTGATATAATGTTTCACTCCTGTTGAGTCACCACCCATAATGTTGTTTGCCATGGCTACGGAAATGAGTCTTGTGTTGAACTCATGTAATGCAAAAAATTCAGTTGCAGAGTGAGTTATAAGTAAATATATTCAGACAAACCTGGAACCTGCCCAGTTGTAAAGTAAATGCGAGCTACACAACCTTGGAACTGGACCGAAGCGATCTCAGTGTTGTATAGTGGCTGTATATAGGGAGATATTGACAAAGACCAGACTCCAGGCCCGTTATTTCTGTCCCTTTATCTTGAGCAAATAGTGTTTCATATCTGGCATCAAGGGCAAATGTGAGACTAAATCAATGACGACGCTGTCTGTGAATTAATTCAATAAGTAGTATAACTTCTATTCAGTTTCCTCTTACTGTGCCTATTGAGCTCCATTTGGGGATGTAGGTAGGATCTCAAGTTAGTATGAGGCCATTTGAAGAAGAAAAAAATGCTCATTTCTTCTCAAATATGCTACACTCTACGTAGTATATCAGGTAACTAGTAACATTCTAGTTGGTTACAGTTAACCTACTAAGTCTGCTAAGATTTACGATAAGTTGTTATGATTTTCTGGATCCGAACGGCTCAGCAATAATATAAACATAAATTAGTTGGCTCGCTCTGTTATAACCAACTACGTTAGCCGATTTCCACAACGGGGGCTAACTTAGAGTAGTCTCCAATTAAGAGACGCTCAAAGCCCTTAGACCCAGGCCGCTAAATCCTGCTTAAGCATGGTTCTTATATTGACCCTTGTTTAAAAGGAAAATATGCTCAATCCTTCTCATTCCTATTCCCGTTGTTGGTACGGATTAAGTAATGTTGATATTGCTTTTCTCATCCCGTACTCCGTACCCGGCATTCTTTTCGGTTTTGGTCTGTCAAGGCGTGAGTAAAATTTTATCAGCATTTTTTTTATTCAAGTTTCAATGGCACAATCAAGCCATACTCGTGGATCTCGGAGTCCGTGAGATTGATGATTAATTCATTAAATTTTCAACTAACTAAGTAGCCAGCTATCTCTATTTGTTGAATGTGATCTGCTCATTTCATCAAGTAAGAAGGCTTTTGCGTAGGCACTCAATATAATAATGAAAATTCACCTGTCCTCCAGTCACGGAACAAAGCCTCCGATACGCTGTAACAAATTGCAATATCTTTGTTTAGTCTCATAGTGACTCCTAATATAGTCTCAAAAGCCACGCTCTGGCCTTTCTACGAGCTTTGAACGAGTCAGTGGAGCCCCATACCGTCACTTCCGCTCCGAGATCGTTGAGCTGCTGTTGACCTCGGAACTGCTTGCAGGTTCTGAATCTTCGTCCTTGGATTGATTTCCCTTTTTCACGCTCTTCCACTCAATACAGCACGCGGCCAAGAATGCCCCAAGGAGAAGTGCTAAGCTCGTTCGGTAAGTATCTCTCAAACCCTCCATGTATGCATCAATAACGTTACTCATTTGGTCGAGCTCGTCTAAATCGGCTAAAACCTGTCGCATGGCGGTGGCTCCAGCACTGACGATTTTACTGGGATCAATGCCCGGCGCCTTCGCGCGAATGCCCGCTATGAGACCGTTTTGAAAGACTGACTGACCCACTGAAATGAATATCGCCCCTCCCAAAGTCTGAAAAAACATGACCGCGGCGGTCCCGACAGGTATGTCCGTTGGTTTGAGCACAGTCTGCACGGCCGTCATGGGGATTTGGAGACCAGCTCCAGTTCCCAGGCCTAGTATTATTTGATATCCGATCCATTTGCCGGAGGAGGTATTGACATCATATAAGGTGATGAGACCCGCCCCGATAGCAGCAATTGCTGTGCTCGCTATCAGAAAAGGCGTGTAGTAGCCCGCCGCAGTGACTAAAATTCCAACGACGATTGATGAGAGAACAGTAGCAAGCATAAAGGGCAAGATTTGAAGTCCAGACGTCATGGCAGACGACCCTTTCACACTCTGGAAATATATCGGAAGGTAATACACAAGCAAGAAGAATCCACCACTGAAACAGAACGAGAACAGAGCAGCGGACCAAATGGTACGCTGTTTCAAGATCGCAGGTGATAATGTCGCCCGTCCACTGCTGTCAAGGGACGAAACTTTATTATCTTGCCGGCCCAGATATATCTGCCAAGCGGCAAATAGACTTGCTAGAAGACCAAAGCCTACGAACAGGCCGATGATCCTCGAGTTGTTCCACGAATATGCATTGCCACCCCACTGCAAAGCCAGCAGTAAGCATATTATGGAAGGTATTAGCAGGCTTGCACCGAACAAGTCAAGCTCACGAATGCGTTTCATAGGACGCAGTCCTGGATTTTGCACATCATAGGGAAGTCGAAGAATCCAGGTCACGACCACAATGGAAACACCACCAACCGGGAGGTTGATATAGAAACACCATCTCCATGAAGCGCCGTCAGTGAAAGCTCCGCCAAGCAGGGGGCCAACAATCGATGCAATCCCCCATACCATACCGTAGACACCAAAAACAATGGGTCTCTTTTCAAGGGGTACCGTCTTTGAAATGATCACGAGCGCACCAGAAAATATTCCGGCAACTCCAATACCAGCAATGGCTCGGCCAACGATCAATACAGTACTGGACGGGGCCACACCGCAAATAAGCGAACCTATCTCGAAAAAGGTGACCGCAGCCAAAAAGGACCATTTGACCTGAGAATACGTCAGATTGTAATCAAAAAGGTATGTACATTGCATTGAAAATCGTACGCTGAAAATTTTGTAGATTCGGCCATATGAAGGTTGCAGTGCCGTTGATGTCAAAAAGTAGGCACTCCCATACCAGCCAATGTCGGGAACACTATGAAACTGGTCGGTGATCTTTGGGATGGCCACACTGATGATAGTCTGGTCAAGGGCCACTAAGAAAGCAGCCAAATATATTGCCAGGACAATCAATATTATCCTCGAGATATGAGGATACTGAGTATTTGGGATAGCATGCGTTTCTCCTGTCTCAGCATGCTGTGAAGATTCTTCGAGAGACGCTAGACCAGAAGATTCGCCCATGGTGAGAGTAACTAGGAGTGTAATGTTTGCAGTTTGAAAATCTCAGCAAAACCTCAGTCCGAGAAGAAGACTAATATGGCTGAAAAGTAGACAGCCTCCAGTCTTGACAAATATTCTTCAACGATAGGAGCAAGTTCTCCGTAAAACTGCTCTTTTCCGTCTACTAAACTGGAACTAAAATTCGGACTCCATTCTGCAAGCCAACTTTAAAGCTTGGAGCATCATAAAATGCCATGAAAAGAGTCGGAATAATTCTCTCAAAATTGCTCAACCTCGCCGTTCAAGCCCTTTTCCTCGGCCGAGCTTAACAGCTTTACTTCAGACGGTATGCAATGCGTCAGCTGCATGTACTGATTTGGACAGTCCTGCAGTTCCGCGCCTTGAACATCGGAGGATTTATTTGCTTTTTATTTCGATTAGGTTTACTTACGTGGTGGAGTGCCTCAATGTTGCATCCATGCATTGCAATTGCGTGAATACCCAAGTTCGACATCCAAGAACTGTCTCGGCGTTTCGACATGCACATGGCTTGATAGAGCTTCCAATGTTCCCGCGAATCACATCAGAACCTGTTTTTATTCATTTCCTAACATTTTGACGAACATCTACCATTTGAAAGTTCGGTTAGTGAAAGTGTACCTAAAATATCCAAAACTCCACGTCCTCGAACTCAGCGTGGCTTGCTACATACTCAATTTGGATTGTAAATGGCGTGCCAAACTTGAGATATATCTCATCGGTTTATAACCTTGGAATCAGGGGGATTTTCGGGCCAATTAGTTGAGTCAGCGATGATTTTGACGAAAATTTACCACATAGCTCCAGTCAGTCAGGTAAAATCTAGAACATTTAAATCTCCGCGTTCTCAAATACAACGCGGTTCACAACATACTCAATTAGGAATCCACGTGTTATAATCAGGAGGTTTTCGGGCTAATTTGTTGAGTTAGCGCGACTCTCTCTAGGACCTCGGAATGGACAATTTGCCTCTCCACTAAAAAATGATGCTGATGGACAAGAAAATGCCTCAATCAATCAGTCACGAATATGAGAAGTTTAGAGGCGTTTTCTTGCTTGCCTTCCAGTTGGTTGGGCCATCATCTCAAGTTGCCTATTTGAATAACCAATACGCACGAAACCGGCTGCCTGTTGGCTATCACTCTCAGCCTTGCTTTTTAAAGGGCTGTAATTGATAATTATATCGAGTATTTTAAGGCCCTTTACAGATTAATTGTTGGAAGCAATATCCCCGAGGTTCTCTGTGAGAAAAAGACTCTCGGGGTATTTTCATTGACGATAAATATTGTCTAGCAAGTCGCTAAATCATCCAGTTTGCCCTCTTCATTATACATCAGAGGAATCAGTCTACATCAACGCCCATCTCTCTTGCTTGAGTATCAATATGGCGTCCAACGATTCTGTTCTTTATCATCCAGTTTTGCAACCAATAACAACTATCGCTTTGAATGACTTTTCATCGAAGCATGCATGGTCGTTAACGGATAGCTATAACTCGATCTCACGAACAATCTGTGACATTTTCCTAGAGTATTCTCTGAATAAATTTGAATGTTCAGAGACCAGCTTTGAAGTTGGGAAAGATTATTTTGTCTCTGTCATTTGTCGATATGTGTCGAAAGGTGAACGTGTGAAGGCTTGCCTTCCTGCTTTCCCATTCAAATCGGCAAATAAGGTATACAAGGTGCTCGGCAGCTTGCCGGACAAGGCTGAAGAGCTGGCCCTTGAGCGATTGGATGGCATTTGCAAGCGTATCCAAAGTGTCTATGCTCCGGGTGCGGAGGTCGTCATAGTCTCGGACGGAATTACTTATAACGGTGTGTTTATTACCCTCGCCAGATTCTGACTGGTAAAAAAACTAAATTACTAATTCAAAAACAGATTTGTTGTGTATTTCTGACTCAGAAACATGGACTTATGGCGAGGCTTTGCGTAAGATGGTTGTGGAGAAGGGCTTTCACAACATTTCTTTCGCGAGAATCAGAGACCTTCTCCAATATCCTCTACCGGATAAAATGACGGAGATTGTCTATGTGGCCAACTGCACCACTTTTCGACGCTTGCTGCTGAACAAGTTCGGAAGAGACGACATAGACATCGACCATGAAATAGCTACAAATCCGGATACAAAGTTGACATATCTGGGTTATAAACGGTTTCTGGAATCAGATCTCCAATATATTTACCCGCGAGGAGAAAATCGTTCAGCACATTCTTACAAGCGAGATTGCAAATATTTGGCTAAACAGATGTTGATACGAGGATATGTGAGTATCATATTTATTTCCTAAAACACATACGCATTGCATCAGTAGGTATGAACACTGACAACGTTACCAGGCATTTGCGGGTGCTATACGCAATGCTTTCCCTGACTATCTCCGATTGTCAATCCATGAATCCACTTCTGGCACAAAATTACCAATCAGTCTTCTGAACACCAGGACTGGGTTCACAACTCCATGGCACTGCAGTGTCGCTCAGATGGCAAATGGCGAATGGGTCAGCGCTCCTATGGGTGAATTCGCTAAAGATGACCGCCTGGAGCTGGTTCATGTGAATGGCAAACCTAGTCATTATCAAGAAAAGTCGGATCATGGAAAAAGCAAGATCGACAAAAATAATGCGAACTATCTGAGAGCGAGCCGGCCAATAGATAAGGACAAATATATGAAAACGGTCTTCAAACCAGCAACGCAGCAAATCCTTCCATTAGCAGTAATGTCCGGCGATAAAATGCTGTACAATGCACTGGTCAATACTCCAGATACTCCTTCAAATGGACAGCTTACACCGCCAGACTCTGACGATGGCTTGAAAGCTCTCTATCTGCCTAAAACGACCACGCCAGATCCTTCGCTGCCATATGGTAACAGACTCATTCCGCAGATTATGGATCAACTTGCTGCTACCGATCCGCAAAGGATCGTTTTTTCCATCGCGAAGCTAAACAACGAATTGATCGAGCTTCAGCATATCTCTGCTCAATCTTTCACTCGAGCGGTTGATAAGACTGCCTGGTGGCTTCGAGGTCAAATCGGCACAAAAAGCACAATTCAACCGGTGGCCTACATTGGACCGCGTAAGTTATTGCTAACAAGCCTCACAACCCAGAGTTTTTATTCTGACTAATCCTTTACATTTAGATGATCTCAGGCATATTTTATTGACATATGCGTGCGTCAAGGCAGGATACGCGGTATGTTTCTTTTCCAAAGACTATCTATGCTTGCCATGTAATCTAACCTTTTGAAGGCTTTGTTTCTTTCGCCCAAGAATAGTGTAGACGGAGCTCTAGCCGTGCTAGCCGCAACTGAATGCAATATTTGGGTCACTGCAATTGATGCTGCACCTCTGCCTCTTGTGAAGGAGGTTCTTGACAGACGAGAAATGACTTTGTTACAGCTTCCGTTACTGGAGGAGCTTTTATGCGACGACTCCGCAGACCCCTTCCCATACGACAAATCATTCGAGGAGGCAGAAAAGGAACCTTTTTGTTTCTTGCATACTTCAGGGAGCACGGGTCTTCCCAAGCCGATTCCGTGGTCCAACGGACTGATTGGTACAATGGACGCAGTACGCCTACTTCCACCAGTTGGTGAGAACCCCGATCTAGTTCCATGGACTAGCGACTGGAATGAAGGAGATAAGATTTATTCATCATTTCCAATGAGTCACGTAAGTTGGTCTTTTTGAAATTCCTTCTATTATCAAATCAGATCATACTTGCGCTTTCAGAGACTGACTTCTGGACTATTAGGGTGCCGGTATTATCATGGATATTTTGATGCCTGCACTCTTCAATCTTCACTGTATTTTGGGGCCCGTAGGAGTCTTGCCAAACCTCAATCTTATCGAAAGATTGGCAGTAGACGTGAAGATTGACATTTGGAGTATGGTGCCGTCCCTAGTGGACGAGCTGGGAGAAACACCAGAGATACTGGCAAAGCTGACTTCAAGCAAATTTATTTGTGCGTCTGGTGGCCCTGTTAGTCCTATCAGCGCGGGAAAAGTAAACGAAGTTGTCAGGGTCCTCAACTTGACTGGGACCACGGAGGGACTCTTCATCGGCAATCTCAAACCACAACGAGAGGATTGGTACTGGTTCTGCTTTCATCCATACTCGGGCTTCCAATTCAAAAAATTGGAAGAAGATACTTACGAGCACTGGGTACATCGCAACGAGCACTGGCGTCTCTTCCAGGGGATTTTTCATACGTTTCCAGACAAGGACTCAATCAACCTCAAAGATCTTTACGCGAAGCACCCTACAAAGCCGAATTTGTGGGCTTTCAAAGGAAGAAGCGATGATTTAGTCGTTTTATCAAATGGATACAAAATATCGCCTTTGGAAACGGAAGCCTTGATTTCGACTCATCCAGCCATCAATGGATGCCTCATTTTCGGAACAGGAAAGCCCCAAGCAGGTTTACTTATCGAATTGAAGGACCCGACTTCTAAGACGGCCGAGCTGCTTGATAGCATATGGCTGACGGTACAAAAAGCAAATTCTATTTCGCGGCACAAAAATCAAATATTGAGAGACTTTGTCACGTTTGCGCTCCCAGAGACCCCATTTTTACGTACGGACAAAGGAACAGTGAAAAGAGCTGCTACATTGGCTTTGTATTCTGACTACATCGAGCGTTTTTATAATTCGCGAAGTGATGATCTCAGTGAGGCTTTGAGCATCGACATGACTTCTATTGAAGCTACGGAACATTGTGTCCGTGAAATCCTCGCAAGATCATTTCCTCAAGCTCAGGATGCTTCCCGAGATGAAGACCTATTTTCAATGGGCCTTGACTCTCTTGGTGTTTATGCCGCTACGAAAACAATCAAAGTGGCTTCAGGACTAGGTGATAAATTTGCACCTCGCCATATTTACGCCCATCCCACTATTGAGGGTCTTGCTGCTGCAATACTCAAGCTTAAAGATGAAGCAGTCAGGTCCCAGGCTTGGAAAGAGTCCAATCAGCAACGTGGTGATCCACTGGAAAAGATCGAGGGAAAAATTGCTGAGTATAAATTACGACAATCCTTTCGATTGAATGCGTTCGACTATGTGAATCCCAATCATGGTATGGGCATAGTTCTTTATTTTTCGCTTCATGATGGAGTCAATTTCCAACACGTTTTCCAAAAGCTCCAAGAAGGACTAAATCGTACATTCGACATGATACCAGCTTTAAGCGGTAAAATCATGAAGTGCTCCGAACAAGAGTTTGGCTATGTTGATGGCGATCTTTGTGTGTCTGTTCCCCCACTGTCTATGGCAGAGACTGTTAAGAATCGTTTGATTTATAAAGACCTATCGGGCGTGCTTCCGTCTTTCGACACTTTGCGTGAAAATGGCTTCCCGCCTTCTGCTTTTAAAGACAGTTTGGTGTTGAGAGACGATCCTTTCCCCAAATTTCCAGCAGACATATTCTCGGGCCAAGTGAACTTCGTCACCGGTGGCTGCATCATTGCTGTCGACCTCAATCATTGCTGTCTAGACGGAATTGGAGCATTGATTGCTCTGAAGGCATGGGCAGAAAATTGCAGATATTTACAGGGCGAGAATGCCGCAACTTGTGACTGGTATCATCCTGAAAGTTTTAATCACAGTTTGCCGGAAATCATACATGAGCAAGAGGGTTGGGCCCGACCAATTGAAGAAATTGACCCTGGCACATGGGGTTTCTTACCTTTCGTCCCATCTGAAAGTGACTTGAAAAGCACAAATCACTCGGTCAAGGACAATGGCAAGATCATTTATCCAAATCAGAGACTCCCTCCTCCACCAAAATTTACTTTACATAACGTCTGGCCTCTGCCCCGTGCGGAGAGATGCCTGAGAACGACACTTTTTCTCATCAAACCTGACAGACTCGAAAAGATGAAAGACGAGGTCTTGGCCGATCCGGAAGCAAAAGGCGAGATCACGTCAATCAGTGACATCGTTCAAGGCTTCCTGTGGCGGGCTGCCATACGAGTGCGATACCGTGTTGCAAAAGAAATCCGAAAGCAGACATTCGAACCCGAGGAATTGTCGATTCTGGAACTACCAACCGATACTCGAGCACATTTCTCTTCTCTCCTACCCTCCACATACATGGGCAGTACCTTGATTCTTAATCGATCTTCCATGCCCGTCGAAATGCTCTGTTCTGACAACACCAGCATTGGCCGCGTTGCCTACTTGCTTCGCCAGTCCGCTGCTCGCATTACACCTGCCGTCGTGCATGATGCTTTCTCGATTTTACAATCACTTCCCGACCACACTCGATTCTCAACGGCTAACATGGGACTTGAGCATATGCATGCAATGATATCAAATATGATGCTATTCCCCGCAGACGAATTGAACTTCGGAGAGGCTATATTTGGTAATTCTGGTCTTCCCGAGTCATTACGGCCACAACTTGAGCGCGGCAACGGCCGATTCCGATTTTTGGTTATTTTCCCCGTAAGGCCTGATGGGGGAATTGAATTTTGCTTCGGCATGCATCCAGAAGAGTTAGAAATCTTCCTGGCTGACGAAGAATTGACAAAATATGCAGAGCTGATAGACGCTTGCTAAATCTAGGTCTCATACGAGGGACCTTCCAAAAAAGATGTCTCTTCAAAATTTCTCATCAAAACTTGGATTGAGTGTATGATGCGAATCAAATAGGCCTTGGATGATTTTGCTTCACGTCAAGGCGTGCCCTGCAACTTAATTTGACTGATTAACCTTTCAAGGTTTCCAAGAAACGATTGAAAATGTCGATACCCTCACTGTAGCCGAAACATTAATTATAGTCATATTGAAATAGCATTCTTCTTCCGACTTTTCTAGGAAAAGCAAATATATCGCTCAATTTGTGATACACATTCTCGCTGTGTCTGCACACTTCCAAGGTTAAAGACCAGAAGTCAATAAACAATTAGGTAATTCGAATATATATCCACTTAAGTATCTTTACCGCCATCTTAATGAGCATAAAGCCTAAAATATCCATCATTTAACAGACTCATTCGTGAACACCAAGCCAGATGGCTAAACTGCCTCGATCTATACGGTATCGAACTCTATTAATTACACAAAAGACCATAGATTTCTGTTATCCGCCGGGAAGACAAGAAGCGCCATCTGGTGGCGAGCAAACAGCGCCAACAGTCCGCAGACTGTTTGCAACAAGACAATGCTCATTGCAAGTCGATCTTCGCGCATCGGCCCGAACCATAAAATCCATAGATTTAATAATGTCAGATTGGTCGACTCAGTGATTTCGCCTTTCTCGTTGGTCTTGATGCCGACAAGTCGCAAGCGCTGAAGAATTCGTAGAGCAAGAGTAATCAGCGGTGATGGGGGCCTGGACCACTCAGTCACTGAGTTTTCCAATAGACCAGTCGTGGCATTGAATCTTGGTAGTCGGTGTCGGGGACAAGGGATAAAGTGGAATAGTTGTGGGCATGAATAAAGGAAGTTGAATAGCTGCGGGATGAACAGCAGAAGTAATGTCTTGCTGAAATGGCCCAGAATTCCGACGACAGCAAAGACCATCCCAGCAAAGTAGCAATACGTGTCGCCAACGAAGACCCTGGATGGAAACCAGTTGTGACACAGGAGTGCCAGCGATACGCCGATAAAGGGGAGAAGAAAATAGATGGAAAACAAATGTGAATCCATCGCAGGATGAGGATAAGGCGTGAACGGAGCCAGATATAAGAAGTCATTCAGGAGAAGCAGTACAGCAATCACCAGTGACTGTGCCACTTCAACACCATTGACACCCGCAAGCATATTGATACTGTTTGGACAGAAGATGGCAACAGCGGCCATGTAAGCGTAGTAAAGAAATCCGAGGTCGAATATTTGGCCGAAATAATGTTGTAAGGGAACCGGGACAACAACATGAGTGACACCGAAGTCTACGAAATAAACGATCAACATTGGAAAGGCACCCAACGCAGGAATCAGGACTTTGTGGCGCCATCGTATATCGAAAAGATCGTCTCCAATCCCCAGCAGAGTAATGGCCTGCAAAGACAAAAGACCAGATAGATAAGACGCAAGCTATGCTTGTAAGTGAGTGATCTCAATTTTATATCATTGACTGGAAAACAAACCTTGTTGTGAGGAAATCGATGGAGAAAGCGGCCTGTTTCCACATGCTGGACGTGCAAGACCACATCACGATTGCCGCCACCGGAAGTAGCTGCCACGATATCCTTATAGAAGGGAAAGGGTATGAAAGCAATCATGAGTAGTAAATACACTACAGCGCACACCGCGCCCATTGTCTCAGGACTACAATTTTCTATATTAGCATTATATACTTTTGAGGGATGTCTGTTGTCCATAACATACATTTCGGGTTTGTTGACTTTTGCCATGTCCTTGCCCTTCAATCCGGCTTTCATGAAGCTCGGTCCTAACCATCTGATCAAACTAAAAGTTGCGGCAAATGCAAGCAAGCTGAAAGCAAAGGACACCATGAGTGGTTCCCCATCACCGTGAAAGGAGTTTGAGACGATGGCAATGGAAGCTCCGATCAGTATCCATAAGATACCGATTTCGGCCATCGACAACGCCGTAGACGGCACCATTGCACTCTGTAATTGCTCAAAATGAGCCGAGTATAGCCTTTTGACCTTCCAGAAGCGAGGCTGATACCATCCACGGCTAAGACGAATTCATTGAATGATCAAGCTACTGGCAAAGAACGCAATCTGGCTTCATTGAATATGATTCAATCTGCCCGATAAATCCTCCACACCGCCTTGAGACTGGGCGGTGGGAGACTGCAGCCAATCAGGAAAAGTGGCTTACATTGCACTTCTCCAGCCTCCGTCAGCCCCACTGAACCTAACCGATTCTGTGAGCTTGATCCTATGGTGTTGTTGCTGACTGACCAAGAGCAACAATCGAACGACATCTATCTAATTCCAAAGTCGCAATATGTCGTGGGGTACTCTTGTGATGTTCCTGCTCTGAGAATACTGCCATTATATATCGAAGAGTCTGAATGGATCTGGAATTGACCTGCACGCCCAACAATCCTGATCCAGCTGCTGGCGCGTCCTAAGATGGGCACGACCTTCACGGATTTCGAGTCCGGTCATCGCGACCTAGTCACGGTTACCAAGTTCAATTTCTATGGTAACCGTATAGTTACAGGCTCGTCGGACCATAGACTCAAGGTGTGGGATCATAAGGATGGGCAGTGGCAATTAACCGATACTTGGCGAGCGCATGATGCCGAGATTCGCGACGTGAGTCTTCTGGTCTCTATTATGGTCCCTACGTGTGGATTCGCAAATTTTTAAAAAGTGGTGATTACTAACTGCATCCCGATCACTGCGTGGCAATGTGCAGGCGGCATGGAATGGCCCATTCACTGGACAACACATTGGCAGTGTAGGCGAGGACATGCGTTTAAAGATATGGCAAGAAGATGTAACACAGCCACCTAATTCTGGTCGTCGCTTCAAGTCGATCTATCGACTCCCGGCACCATACAAAATCCCCTTTGTTTCATTAGATTTCCGGAATGTGGACTTGGAAACGTGGCTCGCACTAATTACTCGAGATGGATATCTCATGGTGATGGAGCCCGTGATGCCTGATACGCTGGGGGAGTGGCAGGCCCTCGACCAGTTTCGAGTCTGTCAGGCACCAGCACGCGGAGAGGAGACGAGCTTTCGCGTACAGTTTCACCACGACTCATTCGATGCCACTCACTCTCTCAAACCAGACGGTGACCGCAAAAGCTTATCCTTGGTTGTTGCGGCCATGGACACTGTAAAAATCTACAGAACGGACTCGAGCCGTCGCTTTTATCATGCTGTGGAATTGCTTGGCCACGGCGGTCTGGTCCGTGACGTTTCATGGGCAAACGGTTCGATTCGAGGGTACGACCTCATTGCCAGCGGCTGCAAGGATGGCTTCATTCGTATATTTGAGGTCGTGACGACTTTGTCAGAAAGCGGAAGTCACAGCAGCCACGGCCGTAATGGGCAAGTCGCGACTCAATCGCCGTCGCAGCGCGCTACCGCACAGTCGGGAATTGGCTCTGCGCTTGCCAATCGTGCTCCAGTGACTGCTTCTCCGCGCCCAACAAACGTAGATACCCCTTTCCGTCATGAGTATCGGGAAGTTGCGTGCATTGATAGCCATCATTTGGATGTGTGGCAGGTTCAGTGGTCTTTTGCAGGTATATCATGAAGTCGGGAACAATCTGCCTGGACAGTTGACTGATTACTGGGTTCTATTCTAGGTGATTGCCTGATTTCATCGGGGGATGATGGTAGTGTACGGTTTTGGAAGAAGGCTCTAACTGGAGAGTGGTTGGAGTTTGCAGAAACGGATATGGCAGATGAGTAAGTATCCCTATAAGGTTAGCGGACTTTTCGCTCACGATCTAGCAGAGAAACTCCATCAATCTGAAAACCCCTCGGAGAATCGGGACATATTCGAATTACTTTGTCGATGCCATAGCGACGTTCAGACAATTTCTGTCCATTTTAGGCAGTGCAGAGTACGTCCAATGCTCGATGTCAGCGAAATGTGAAGTAAAATCAAGCCTAAGCTTTGTATGTCTATGTTATATGGAATGGTCTGGCCGGAGCCTAGAAAACTGGAAGCAATCAATTACCCCCCGGAACGCCTATTCACAACTGAATCTCTTTAAGCCCGGAGAACGTTGCACTGAAAGGGCCGTCTTGTCTGATTGAATGGCAAACATGAAATTGCATCAAATTTAGAATGGAAGGGTCTTCAAACCTTGTTGGATGGTATCTTTGAAATGATCCTTTACCCTCTCGCACGTGGCACGCAGGTAGGAAAGTTATCTTCATGGCACCGGGAGCAGCCGTCGCGGATGTCCTCAGCTCTCACGAAGGACATAGCTTGTCCCCAATCAGCACTCAAACGTCAATGATCTACATCTACTCTCCGGTCAATGCAACGTGCCGATTTGGGATCCTTATCTGAGAGACAAACCAACGATCAGAGTGACAAAGCCTGAGTCAAGAGATTGCAACTTTAAATCAAAGAATCGGACCCCCGTCAAGTACTAAGTATCGAAAACGTGTCAGTCCTGGCCTATCGCGGAGACCAAGGGACATGATGTGGATACGTCCTGATAAATGCCGTTGATGGACGCAGATCAAGTCCATACAGGGATGGCTTGAGTAACAGTCAAGAAATGGTTCGGAGATAAGTCTTCATTTTCAATTGGACGAATTAAATTACACCGATGCCTTGAGTTGGGAAGAACAGGACGGACATAAATAATCGAGAGAATGGCCCGCCTTTGTTGACTACACGAATCATGACGGAGAGACATTCTTTGTTCCGAATCCATTGTTTCTTTTGCTCAGTTGCCCTATTCAAAGCACCTGCAGTATTGATTCTTGGCTTCTATTTCTTAGTCGAGAAAGTCATTGGCAGCATGTCAGGATTCGTCATAAGTGGAAGTAGAACAGCTTCGTACGTAGCGTGCACGGTTGGTAGTGCATTAGCCCACCCGTTTCCACTGATCTGAAACCTGTGGATGTTCGCTATGCCTGATCTTTCAAGGGTACTTATATCAGGTTGGCGGATCCTTGGTCGTGTGTCACTCGGGAGACACTCGAAGCGAATGATCAAGATCTCGGTCTCCGGTACGACCAGACAGCCTTGCTGAACCATGAGTGCATACTTTGATTCCAATCAGGCACTGGCCTTGTCAGCAATTGCCATGGGATTTATCATACTCAGGCTACTCGCAAGATGGAAGAAAGTCGGGCTGAAGAATTTCAAGGCTGATGATTATCTGATGATATTGGCTTATGTGAGGAATCATACCTATAATTCAACCATGTCTGGAACGCCACGCAATAACATGCCTTTTACTAATCCTTCGCAGATGGTCTATGGTAGCACAACTGGACTGGCCTTCGTTACTGGATCATGGTACCAAGGCCTCGCCAATAATTCCATGACGGAGGAGGAAAGGGCAACACTCGTGCCTGGTTCCGAGGAATGGGAGATGCGCACCAAAGGCTCAATGATACAGATCACCACCTGGATACTCTATGTTATATTGCTGTGGCTGCTCAAAACATGTATGGCTATATTCTATTCTCGACTGACGTTAGTTCCCGATTTTCTTCAACGCTTCTGCAATTCAGATGGTGGCGGTGGTGGTGAATTGCCATGAAGATCTATGTGACCTGACTACCATACCATAGGGTGGATTTGTTCGACATGAGGAGGCGTATCTACGCTAGCTACTTCTTGATTGGCTGTACGTATGTTATCACGACAAGCACGATATTGCTGGCTTGCCGACCATTTCACAAATATTGGCAAATCAACCCTGATCCTGGAAGTGAGCACATCTTTTGAATTTTCAGTTGGACTTCCGTTTATTGATGTCAAATCTCACGGGACTGTTCTTTAGATACCTGTCAACCAGCCATTTCCAAAGTCAACGTATGGGTGACCTTCATCATGGACATTATCACGGACGTTTATTTAATGACTATTCCAACCCCGGTGAGCCCTTGACTTCCGAAACACTGGGAGACTGAAGCGCGTTCTGACATGGCCCTTATGCAGATGCTGTTCAAATCGCGAATGATCTGGCATAAAAAAGCCGAACTGGCGGTACTATTCAGCGGTGGTTTTCTCGTCATTGCGTGTGCCACTTACCGCTTTGCTGTTCTCCAGACGGTATGTGCAGGCTTTTTCCTTCGTATATATTCACCGGATTTTTTTTTTCCCTCTATTTTGAACGCAAAGCTAATTCTTCCAGGCGACCTTAAGCGGCGCCGAGATTGCTGGCAGCTGGGGAGTTCGCGAAACATGGTTAGCCACAGTCGTGGGTAATCTGCCCATGATATACCCTTACATACGCCACCTCGTACAACGCGTTTACGGGACCATCACTCAGACATCGACCGAGAGCAACGAGAACGGGTGTCAGCTCTCGAATCGGATTTACGGCAAGCGCAGACGATTTCCTCACCCCTTGTCTCTTCCCACGGACATTTGGTGTAACACGGTTGATGACGAGAATGCTGTTCGACCTACCTCTCGTTCCTTGCCTGCGGCAGGTGCTGCAGAAGACCGAGGCAGCGAAACGAGCACGAGCAACATTCATAGTGCGAGTAACGGTATTCAAGTTTTCCATGAGTTTGACGTGCATTCCTCTTTGGAGGGATTATGAGTGGGATATCTTTAACTTTTATATTATCACCAGTTTTTCTGAAACTATAATAAACTACAATAATATTCTTCCTATAACTGCTCTACCGTGAAGTTTAGCAATTTATTAATTACCCAGGCAAGGCCCTTCCCATTGGAGGTTATTTCTAACTAGATAGCAAAACACATGGAAAACGATATTTTCTAGGCACTCAGAAACTTCTAAACATCGATCTGTTAGAAGGATATGTCAGACGAATTTGACGAATCAGACCAACCCAGGAGTCGTGAATTAACTAATTGGGCAGGACAAGCTAGGACGGAAGGCCTCGATCATTTCGGCAACGGGCCGCTTACCGTACCGGTCCTTACCCGCAGAAGCGAACCAAATTGTGGCAAAAAGTGGTCATTAGGTTGACCGCGATTTTCGGATTTCTTAATTTCGGATTCTTAATTCTGCAAATCATTTTTATTTCTTAATCTTTTCCCTTTTTCCTTCTTTTGGCTACTTCTCAAGCGGGCTTTGATCTCCTGTGTGCATGGGTCAGGATTGCCCTTGTGTGTGGGGGAGCCATTTTGCTTCCTTCCCCCTTGACTACTTCAGTGTGCCTCCCCCCCGAACATCCGTCATTGTCTACCTGCCTAGGTAGGACATATATCGCAATACCTAGGTTTTCCTGCTTTCTTGTGAAGCAGTCAACATTCAGCTAGGGAGTCTCATGTCTCATAGCTTTTCTCACAGCCGACTTCCCTCAGTCTAGTGATATCGGTAATCTGCACACACATATGCAGATTCGCTTCTGGCTGAGGGCTGGCGTTCGTTACCTGGGTTCCGTCGGGTGCTGATACTAAGTTGGTCGTCTGCTGCGGCCGTCGGCTCTTTCTGATATTTCATCCTTCTCCCCCATTTTGTCGGATCATCTTTTCTTTCGTCCGCATAATGGAGCTGGTCGACGCTACATCTTCTCCTTTTTTGGGGAGGGGGTCGCGAGCGACGAACAGAAAGCGGCAGACTCAAGCTTACGCTGAGAATATCGCCAGTCTCTGCTTTCATACGACGCCAGATTGACATCACGGAACAGCCGCCCGTATGTCAACAACGCCAATGGGAATCTCAACTTGATCGTGCATTAAATACGCCGTACTACATTTGGAATTTCTTTCCAACTGGGCCTAAAAACTATGGATTCTCGACCATTAAGTACAGCCAAAAGTGCTGGTATTAGGCCGCATCACAACTACAATCCGCATTCCATTCTCCGTCAACTATTTTGACACTGTTGGGATATTTCTTCTCCCTTTTTCGAATCACTCTGATCACTCACTCACTACTGATACTGGGAGTCGCACACAGCCTCTCTCGTCATCTGATATGTTAGCTGGAGACGGGAATAGACTGACATCTTCTGGTCGCTGTGATTGGCTCACAGCCTGGCTCAGGTTCTGTGGGTGTTTTCTGCTTCGGCTAGTCCCAACATGGCTAGCTCGTTGTCGTTTTCTCACGCCGGGCGTCGCACTTTCTCAAAAGGCCGAAAAAGTCAAAGGGCCTGCACGAAGCTGACTCAGCCAAGCCTTGCACAAGTCTTACGCAACCCTCTCTCCATCGGCCGATTCCAGGTTCGCGTACTCGGACTATACCAGAAACGGAAAAGCTGAGGGCTGATCACAGTGGAGACCGGAAACTATTCTCTGGCTGCTGATTGGTGCCAATCTTTTTTCTCGGTGCATCGGGGTCTCGGAAAAAGTGCTACCCCGCTTTAGGGCGGCAGGACATTGGTCAGATGCCATTTACAGCCATTTACAGTCTAGCCCTTTTTCGCTCTTGACTCACTTACTCATACGATTAGTCTCATCATAGCTCCCCTCGCAAAGCCTCTTTGGTGAGCCTCCAGGCTCCAAGGCTCCAAAGAAGGAGGGGACGGGTGGACGTATCCAAATCGCTTTTGACGCGTGCTCGAGTACAACCGTACTCCAGCACCAACACGCCGAGAAAGAAAATTGACATGGATTGTTTCATGGCAATTCTAATCGCATGCCAATTTGACATGCATAAAATATTTTCATCCATGGAGAGTGGCCGCGATGATAGTGTGTGATGCAGACAAAAATGTGTTAGTATATTTATTATCATTGTCATCATCGATCGCGCTTTCCCTTTTCCTTTCCGCCCTCGTTCGTTCCTTCCTGCTTTTTCTGCTGCTTTTTCTGCTGCTGAGTCTGCTGCTGAGTCTGCTCTTTCTCTCTCTTGCTCGCTCTCACACTAAAAAGACTTTACGGGCCCGGCCATGGTCGCGCTTTCCCCCTTTCGGCTTATTTCGCTTGGGGCGTACTGGCTGGCCCAGCTCCCTCTTTCCCTCTTTCCTTCTTTCCCTCTCTCAGAGATTGACTGCCTGCCTGCCTGATTTGACTTCCTTCCTGACTAACCAAACTGATTGTCTGGCAACTCTCTTTCCCTTCTTCCCCTTCCTCGACATTTTCTCCTTCACCCTCTCTCTCCCTCTCTTTTCTCCCTCTCCATCTTCAACTCTGTCCACCCATCTCACTCCACGACTCTTCTTCTCTTCTCTTCTTTTCTTCGACTATTCTTTTAATCCTTTTTTTCCGACGACCATTATCCCTGCTCCAATTCTCTCTCTTTTCCGAACCTCATCCCTTCGACTTGCAGATCCGTCGCCGAAACCTGTCCGCCCGCTTCTTTCGCTGCGCCATCGTCAAACTCGACCACTCGACCACAAAGATCCTGCTGTAGCCTGTATGGATCATTTGGGTGTCGGCAGCTACAAGACGGTGTAAAAAAAAATTCAGAAAAAGAGACCCCGATCGCAGCCTCATGCGCGTCGACTCCTGTCTCCTCGGTCGCCACCACCTCGAACTCGCAATTCCTCCCTTGGCTCGTCCCCGTCAACCATCAAAGTCGCCAGCGATAAACCCCTCTTCGACGCTACTGTACTCCTCCGACCTTCCTGTCGTCTTCTCTCACCACCCTTCACGTCTGATCCTCGAGTGGAGCCGTTGAGATAGCCACAGGGTTGCCGTGGGAAAAAACTTTTCGCTCTTTTGTTACATTCCCATCGCTTCAGCAACCTTGTGCGTTCTTCGCGTGATTGCCGATTAGAATCGCCCCCCTCAATACTCCTCCCAGTTGTTGATTTTGCGACAGATCTATTCTCTTCGCGGATCTTGCCGTAAGTCAACCGACCTCGTCGCAACGACACCACGTCTCAGCGGCTGTTGACATGCGCGCTGAGGGAGTACGCCATCAAGCTGGGTGCTGAGCAACTTTTACCACTTCACGCTGAGGCAAAGGGGGTCATCTGTCGGATTATGACAGATACCTCCTTGCTCGCAACAACGCATTCGACCGGAGATTCCTTTCCGGTCACTGCTGTCAAATACTCCCCACCCCCTAACGGGGTCGTCTCGGATTCCGTCCCTCTGGAAGATGAAGAACCGTACACCATCAAATGCATCTGTGCCTTTCAGGACGACGATGGAAATACCGTCTTCTGTGAGAAATGTGAAACGTGGCAACACATTGAGTGCTACTACCATGGTCAGGAAGTACCGGACGAACACTTCTGTACTGACTGCTCTCCCAAGCCACTGGATCTGGACAGAAAACGCGCCACTGAACGACAACGTCGATTGCGGGAACAAAATGACAGCGGTGACCGGAAGGCCAAACGGTCGGGCTCGAAGGGTCACAAGAAGAAGCATCACAAAGAACAGGATGCACCCAATGGACATCATCGGAGTGAATCTACTTCCAGAGATCAGCTGGGCACTGTCAAAAAGCCCAAATCGTCCCATCGCCCGTCAGCTTCGGTGAACTCTGTCAATGCCCCTCCCAAGCTGTTGCCTGATTCGCGCAAGCGGTCGGGATCTGTGACTACTTCATCGAGTTCCACGAAACAATCTCCAACCTCTCCCCATATTCCTCTTTACTCTCATCAATTTATGCATCTGTACGATAATGATCAAGGCTACGTGAATCAAGGTAATCTACTCGACAACCTCAACCTCGCAGGCGACATGGGAACTTGGGTCAAGGACCCATCGGCACTTTTACGAGCTGGCACGGATCGTCATCCACAGGAGATCTTCACGTATACAGACGTTTTAGACTCCTCTAATTGGCCAGAGTTGAAAGTTGACGTTCATGTTGATAAAGACATCGAAGTCGAAGGGCTTCATCCTACTTGGAAACTGCTAAAAACGAACAACGCCGTCTCGAAGGATCAGATCGTTGGCGAAGTTAAAGGTAAAATCGGTCGACTTCGAGATTACTGTCTCGAGCCATCCAATCGTTGGTCAGATCTACACCATCCTCAGCCATTCGTGTTCTTCCATCCTCAACTTCCCATCTACATTGATTCTCGTACCGAGGGCTCGATTATGCGTTACGTTCGTCGTTCTTGTCGACCAAACGTCACATTGAAAACCTTTATCACGAACGGAGTTGAGTATCATTTTTGCTATGTGGCCAACCAAGATATCAGCGCTGGCTCTGAAATCACCGCGATGTGGTACTACGATCGTCTAACCCTGAACGACAATATGCAGGAGGAGATTCGCGCCATTGCAATGAGCAATCTTTTGGCTAACTTTGGAGGATGCGCCTGCTCTAGACCTCAGGAGTGTCTTTTGGCCAGAGTTGATCGCCGTCATCATCCAGAATTGAAGCTTGTTAACGGCAAGCGAAGGAAAGCCAAAAGCAAATCTGCCGTCTCTCCAACCAGCGTTGGGCCTTCAAACGCGAGTCGCGCAAGTAGTGAGGCTGCTATCGACGATGACAATGCAGACGCTCGATCAACGTCCGGGTCTACGCGTGGGCAAACTCGTAGCCGCGATTTAACTCCCACACACCCCCATCCTGAATGGGCTCTGCAGGACACGGAACTGTCGGCCCGAGACCGGCGCAAAATAGCTGCTGCGGAGAAGAAATTCGAGCAATTGGAGCACGATCAGCATGGCGGGCAACGGAAAAAGAAACGAAGTAGTGCGACAAGTTCCGCTCAACCGAGTCTGCCTACTACTTTACCTGTACGTGACTCTCCTATATGAGAATTCGCAGTTCTGGAAACTAATCTTGATCATGCAGAAACAGTCGAGTTTGCCACCAAAATCCATCAAGGTCGACACGAACTTGGCACGTCTATCTGACGATGCTGCGCTGTCATCCTACAATCGTGGACACAATCTTTCTCCTCGAAAAGTATCTGATCCCATCAATAACATCGCACGATCCCCCCTCTCGCGTGCCTCATACGTTGACGAATCGTTACAAACGCTTTCGCCTCGGGTTGGATTCTCTCCTCTGAGTCGGCGACTGTTGAAACGCTGTCATGAAGATAGCTCAAAGGCTCACTGGCCCGTCAAACGGCAGGAGGTTTCTGCAGTTACGACAGTCGCGTCTCCGACATCTACCATCTGGAGCAATGGAGTGCGACCGTTATCTTCGCATAGTGAAGATGTGGACATGAAGGATTCTCCAAGTGACACTAATTCTGTCAAATCTGCCGTTCAGGAGCTTATGCCGAAGCCTCCTTTGCCTTCAACAGCTGCCCACAGAACTTTTGTCCCCGGCATGTCTCCAATCGTCGATCGGATGACCGGGCTTCATGTTCAGTTACCTTCCCCGCAATTTGCAGTTCCGTCGATACCTACTCCAGGTGTGGGTACCCCTGGTTCCTTACAATCCCCTTCCGATACGTTGCCACCGCCTGTCCAGACACCCGGCGGCAGCGTGACCGCACCTAGTCCTGTCAAAAAGAAGATGAGTCTTGGCGATTATATGGCAAGTAGGGGAACTATGGCCACACCAACCACGGAGAAGACTCAAGTTCAAGCGACGTCATGGAATGCCGCGCCGTCGAGCAAACCATCCTCTAACGCTCAGTCTAATTCACCTGCATTACCTACCGATAGTGAATTTCAGTCGCAGACGCAGGCAAATTCTCAATCCCAACCTCAATCTCAACCTCAGTCCACAGTCGCAATGGATGTCACCAAGAACGAACCAACCCCAACTGATGGGGTCATTTCGATGAAGGACGTCTCCAGCAAACCTCCTATATCTCCTCCTTATGTTTCTTCTCTTGAAGTGCAGGATGCCAACAAGTTCCCGCCAACAGCATGATACCCTAGATTTGTCTGCTATTCAATGTTCGTTTTGATTTCACTTCGTTAAGATGATGTTTAAACTTCTCTCTATTCGTCTTCACTTTTACTTTTCAACTTATTGAAATGCCGACGAATGTGAGTGTGGGGTTCTGAAGCATGGCGTTTTGTCTTTGTGCTTTTTTCTCTTTCTCTCGTCTGTTGTACCAATCTATGATAACGAGTTTCGAAAAGGGTTTTTATTGTTGCGACGGCGGGTCTTTGGGCAGGCGGACGAGGCGCTAGGCGTATGTAATGTGTGGCAGGCGCATCTGATTTTCTGATGTTTCTCTTTTTTTTCTTCCTTTTCTAATTGATTTATTCTTATCTGAGTGATTTGGATCTGCTCGGGCTTTTATATTTTTATTTCTTCTACGAGCTATCTAGGTATTTGTTCGATATATGATTGAGTCATACTGGAATGAGACGGATCAACGGGATGAATTAGCAAATTACTTCTCGGCTGCGCTACTTACCTAATCTGTAGATTCTTAGTCTCGCTTGAAGATACCTGGGTATAGATTCATCTATCAACCTACGGAAACTTTTTAAACCCAACCTCATGGAAGTTCTTCCCTGTGTTCTCTGCTCAAGGTCATCATAGAAAATTATGTGCCCAGTGAGTTATTTTGACTAAGGAAGATTAGGTAGGTACATTGTGGAGATATGGTACCTAGGTAAGGTCTTAACGAAATCAGACATCCAAACCCTGCAACAAACTCAATACGATGAAACAATCAAACACGAGCATATGCAAAATATCAAGTCAAGAAAAGAACTTCTTGTCTACCATATCATACCTACTTAGGAATCAGCTGAAGTGCGCCGACTTCCAGGGTAAGGTTGGATCGGCACATAAGACTCCTGCTATTGACCAATACAGTTGCTCCATTGATCTGTGTCTTCTGTACGCAGGATGGAGTCTAGCAGCAAGGAAGCTCCGGAGGCTCTCTATTGTTAAGAGTGTTTCGTTTGTAGGAGGGAATTGAATATAAATAGGTAACAATGGACAAAATCGATGTTCTTCGACTGATTACCACTTGCGTATGAAGGATTCGATACTTAGCATGAGGTCCACGGGCTGAAATGACCTTTTTAATGAGAGAGAGTCTGGGATCCTACCTAGGTAGATACCAATTGGGGATGCATGAATAGACCTCCGTACCTCAGATGCCCGAGATTTTAAGAATATCTAGCCATGGATGCAGAGCATATAAATTCTAGATGTACGTAGGTATATAAATACCCATGCATGACGCCGGGCCCAGGCTTCAAGGTTGTCCACGACCGAAACAATATCCTTTCTCTGGTTACAATGGATTGCATGTTGTATATAACATCCAAAGATACCTGAACAACTATTGGTCAAGCATCTAAGTATCATCCAAGGTTGGTTTCCGGTGTCCTTCCAGCGTGGTAGCTTATTGCAATGTTAGAACCAGTTTTATAACTCAATCGGCAACAGAATCAGTTCTACCTAGATAATACCTACTGATATGCATTTCTACTGAGGTATCCATATGTCTTCTCACAGCATTATTTTCCGCCGGACGAAGTATAATTAAGGTTCCAACGTTGGTCGAGAGATATGTGCCCAGGTGATCCATGGATTTCTCCAAGGATAATTAATCAATTGTACCTAATTTGCTTACTGCGGTCTAAGTTTTGTATTGATTTTCGAATCTTGGACAATTCCAAGGCTCGTGAAAGCCTTGCTCATGCCGCATGTCTGTAGAAGCAATAGCAGCAAACTTGTGATAAACTCCTTGTTCAACCATGAATGTATGCCTTTCCTATCCACAAATTCGACTGGACCAGTCTGGTCTACACGAGTTGCTCGTCAGGCTAATAAAAGCAATCAGGCACGACTCGTGCAAAAAACAAAATCCAATATCATCCATGGATACATATATTAGCATTTAGCATATCGTATCCCACACAAGACCTCGGCAGCCTTTGAGAAAAGTCTACCTAAGTGCTACATGTGCTCGATTGCTAAAATGAAGTACAAATGCCATCATCCCGCTAATATTTGATATTTGATTGGAGACTTTCACGTCTGGGAGACGCCAGTGGCCCTACCAACCTTGGTATATAGTAAATAAAGCTACGCCAGCTTGTATAGGGGTGTTGCCAAAGTCTCCTTTGATAGATGCCGGAAGAAATCTTTCTTATAACAACTGGCTTGAGCCTCCTGATACGTGGTGTTATCCACGGCAGGTAATTCTCCAGGTCATTTCAGGGGTAAGGAAGGACCTTCTTTAGATGCGGTGTCGGAGTCTAAACTCTGAAGCCAGCCACTTCTCTGACCTGAAACAGTTGTGTTCGCTAGCGGCTGTCACTGACAGCCAACCTAACAGCTTGACGGCGAGGTGTTGGAATTAGGGCTGAAACAGAATCCTGACGGAAGAGAGAAGGATCAAAAAAAGAAAAAAACAAAGCCTTGGAAGGATTCATTCTAGAAAAAAAAAGCCACGACATGGAATTTTCCAGAAGCGTTGATTGTCTCCGCTTTACGGGTGATGATGGATCACTTTTTGAAATTTATTTCCCTCGGAGGTATGGAGTACGGAGTACTTACTATATTGGAAACAGAAGCCTTCTGCAGCGGAGTCCACGAGACTAGATCGTTCGACTTCGAATAAAGTATGCTTTGACAGGTGTACTATATGTATTAATGAAATTGAGGCCGTTAGTTATATAGGTAATCTGACACGTATATTATTAACATCATCCACTTTTTGGGCGTCGCGAGTCAATCCACGAGGGGCTGAGGCCACATTTCTCATGTGACCTGACTGACCTAACGGTTATTCTTTACTTCTAATAGACATCCTCCTCTACTCCGTACCTGTATAAAAGTATTAGAGTATAAGTGCAAGCAGCTAATCCAGGACTCAGCAAAGGCAAAAACCATTACTTCCAAAATGCTCAATCCTCAATGTATCCAGGGCAGTACGTAACTTAGGGGGCAGGGCTGAATCACTTGGGCGAGCACCACGTGGCTAGCGGTAAGTCATGCCGGACTGCAGAAATGCTTAGAGTTTGAGGTTCTGGACCCCAGCCACTTGGCCCCCAGTACCATGTTACAAAAATGACAAAGTTACAAGATTACAATACAGGAATCGAAATTACGGTGTATTGAAGTAATCTGTAAAAAAAAAGAAAAATACCGGCAGCTCAGTATTGTACTAGCGGAGACTAGAAACCGACGTTCCCGTGACTCGTGTCGACAAGGTTCTTGGCACAACTTTCCAAAAAGTGGAGGCTATCCCGTTCCAGGCAATTGATCGAGAACGACGCTAGACCACATCCGACACTGGCTTTCAGCGCAAAAAGTTGATGTATGACTCAAGCCGTCTCTAACTGACTGAGATGAGTGGCTAACCGTGACTAATTTAGTCATTGAATTTCGCTAACACAACTCGTCCAAACTCAATTAATGTTAGTTCAATAAATAGTCAATTCAACTGCCGTTAGGTTATTATTTAATATTGTGTGATGCTATTGTTTGGGGCTCCGTTACGGAATAGATTCCCTTGGAGCTCAACGCTAGACAGATAAGAGGCCTGAATGGTGTGCCAATTGAATTGAAGGAGGAAAAAAAGCTCAAAATTCAATATTGAATTGACTCCAGCCAACCGAGGCATGAAAATTATGGACTTCGCGGACGCGTCAAATGGCGACATTTCAAAGCCGAGCCGGACCAATTTAGCACCTTTTATTCAAATTTCTGGGTTGCTCGTGGCTGAGTTGCGGAGCCGGAGCTTGTACCATTTCAACTGTGAAGAATCAATTCCTCTTACTATAGTACAAGTACATCTTGGCTGATAAAGAACCATTTCAAAGCCACAACGCCACGTCGATTGAGCAGACCTAATATCGATTGCCTAGATTCTTGTCGTTGCGTGGCACCAAGATGTTCCAAGGTTTGATGCCCAATTTCGTACTCGTCAGATCGGCCCTTAGAATGAAAATTCGAGAAGAAGGGGGGTCGTCTCAACGGTTTTGAATAGTTAGGCCAAGAATCATATCATCTTTTAGAGCTCATCACTTCACCGCCACTCTTTTCCCGCAAAGAAGAGTCAGACAACTTCTCCGCTAAACCCGGATCAAGGATGCAAGTATCCTGAAACTGAAGCAAATCACCCCTCCGCAGACGAGAGATCGTCGCCCACATGGTATGACAAATGCATTCATTTCATGATGTATCTCTTTTTTTTTCATGCCGAATCGTTCCGCTGGCTTATCTACCGTATTATCCACAATGCGTAAGCTAGATACTTCGCACGCAACATGTTAGATAGGTCATTGACTTTTTATTCCCCACACCTTGCCACGTGGAACAGGGATAGGATCACCAACTGTTGGACGAGAAATGCATTGGCTGATTCAGCTGAGAATTTAACTGTCTGAACTCTGTTGTCTAGGCCGGTTGTTTCACCTCTTCTGACAAATCTCTAGCTACACAATTCTTAGGCCGTTCGTCTGAAAACAATAACCTTGCGCTTTACAGGAGGTAAAAGCTGAGCTATACGGGAAGCTTGCGCGGCCCGTGCGATAACGTTAGTTACAGAATCGATGAATCAGAACGCATAGATGCCTGCATCCTTGTACCAAAGGTACCTAAGTAGCTAGTAACATGTATTACTTTTTCCCTCCGACGCGTCTGTGCTCATTGTGCTGAGTCGTGTCGTATGTACCTGCCTCTAAATATTTTCTTGGCCTTTTGCTAGGGTGACGCAGACCGAGTCATACGTTTGCTCCAGTGCCTAGGCTCTCTCACACTCGACCATGCAAAAATCAGCGGCAAGGAGGTAGTGGAGGAGCCGCATTACTTGAATTGTAATCATCACGACCTCTGAATAATCATTCGCGACGAGATCTCATAATCGACTCGCATTCACTAGCCTCGATTGCCAGGATTAAGGCACTCAATTTGTGATTCCGAGCAGGCCGGCAGTCGTGGAACCACGCGACTTGGCCCGATTGTTTTTGTTACCGCGACGTATTGCATCTCCTACATACCAGTACTCCGTATTTACTTTTTATATTACGGTCGTAATTATAAGATTCATATTCTTTGTTCTCCTTGTGATCATCAAACTTCGGTCTGAATTAGGTGTTAGCTATGACCGAGACACTAATATCTCATTTCTCACTACTCAGTAATACTAGTTGATGCTATGTAGTGCAGGCCCAGTTAGAGCCGATTCCACGTGGCTGTGGGTATTTTGATAGTTTTATTGGCGGAATGAGGCCTCTCGCTTCCAATTCAGGCGAGCTATATTATAATTGTGTGGTCGGCGTTTGGGTCTTTGATCATGTTCCTTTCTTAATGGAAGGTGCCCGATGGGATTGTTTGGATAGAATTCAATTGGCTGATACCAAAGAGAAGAAAAGTAAAAGGTAGAGAAAAAGAAAGCCATTGGCTGATAGTCACGACCATTCATAGGCTCGTGGCGGTGACACTGTTTCAGGCTTCAACCAAAAAGCTCAAAGACTCGAATGGAGAAGAAAAAAAAAAAGTCAAATCTTAGTTACTTGGTTAGTCAGCTTTGTCTTGAGTCATCATCCCCCCTATCTCCCCTCCCATCTTCGCGTGCCGAGAAGAACACGTGCTGTAGAGTTCAGGCAGCCAATTTTAGAGTTACGGTAACTTTACGTGTTTGTTACACAAAAAGTCGAATTTTGATTTCATCTTCTAAGTACGGAGTAGTAGGGACAAGATATTTACCAAGGAGGCTATCCAGTAACCAGTAGCAGGCTAATCACAAATTGAAAATTTCAACTATCGTACCAAAATGGCATGAGTCTTGCAGTGCTCAAATTCACATTTCCCTGGGTACGAAGCGGCAGGAGAATCTGTGGCTGGTTGCTGCTCTTTCGATCCAGAAAACCTTCAAAAGTTTATCACCCGTCTGCAAGGAGCATGGGTCACATACCCACAGCAGCAGCAGTAGCTGTAGCACAGACAAGCGGTTTCCTAACAAGCACGAAATTAGAAACGCCGCGTGGAGCAGAACCTTGAAAAGAAAAAGCTCGAACCGCTGTCAACGAACCCATCTTTCGTCCGTAATTGTTGACATGACTTGTTGAGGATGAACGGTGAACCCTCTCGTCAGGCTTCAGCGCATGATTCTGGTGCACAAAAGGAGCCAGTGCCAGTCAGGTCAGTACCCGATTAGTGAGGGCTATGTAATCCGCGTCTTGGGCTCACGGACAGTCGGACAGTCTTGTCGATCAAACATTCCTCAGGTATCAAGGTACGGAGTACTCTTGGTCTACTACTACATCTTGTTTGTTTGATCACTGTTATGTATGTATAGGTAAGAAGAGTATTTTAAGGAGATCTCGATTGCTTGCTCTTTAAGCTAGCTCAGGTACATTGTTTAGCAGCTATTCTCATTCTGTGTGCCATAAGTTAGTCAGTATAGAAAGCTTGGTCCTGGGTGAGTGCATTCTATGGCTGGGGTATAGTATCGCGAACCTCGTACTTACGAGGGAGTAACTCGGTTGTCAGAGCGAATTGAGTAATTCAATACCGGCCGTAATGTATATATCCGTGTATGCTATTGTGTATTGTAATTGTACGTGGTTTTTCCTGTTGCGGCATTACGGGCTACAGCTAAGTTTTTCGGATCACAGATCACTTCTGATTCGGCGACTCCGCTTGGCTTGCATATGCACCTTAGGGATCTTCATCCAGGCGGCTGCATCTTGGGCCCGCAGCGATCCAACCAGGACCAACCACACAGACCGTAGACTGCCTGTTCGAGACTAGAATCAGACTGTCTTCAGTCCCACGTTGTTCATGAAACAGCATGTGGCCGGTTACATACAGCACAGTCTATCTAGAAGAACGGTCGTGGAGACAAACTTTCCGTACGGAGTACCTCCGTACTAGGTAAAATAATACCAGCCCGTATTTCGGCAGAACAATACAATACCTTCTATCCCAAAACGGAATGTCCTCTCGAACTTTGCTCTTCTCTTAGTAAATAGGTACTACTTAGTTCTGACTAGTCAACAAACTGAACTTAACCTAGTTAATTATTGTGTTGTACATTTTCGGCCAAAGCCTCAAATTAGCTTGCTTGGATGTCTACCATGGGACTCCGCTCCGCCCTTTCCGGCTGGTCTCTTTCGTAACTCAGCAGACAAAAGTCGTTGATCTCTCACATTGCATCTATCGTGCATACGACATCGCACATGGGCAGAAGTCCCCATGTGGATCTGCGAAGACCATCTTTCGATATAGATTATTTTCTGCAGAAATAATCATGACAGCTAACTAGCAGCTACTAGCTACAATTGAAGAATCTCTTGATGATTCAGGCGACATCCGACCGTCACGTAAAATTACCGTATTCGAGACTCGGCTCTCCAGAGCCGCGGTAATCACATCGTAATAACACGGTCGTACTCATCGTTCTGGTATGGTTTGTTGAATTTCTCTTCTGTTTTCTGGCAGTACTCTGTATGAAATATGGGGGCACCCGCTGGTATCGTTCAGTTACAATTCAGACAATACAGACAGTACATACAATACATTACCATTACAGACCAACCTTGGCTGTCTTTTAACTTTCGGTCACCTTAATTCGCCCGTAATGGATAACCTTCCTTGTCCGCTTGTCCTTCCCGATTACCTTTCCGATTGCCTCATCACCATATCTTTTTTTTTTTTCTCACTTTCTCTTCTCTCTTCATATCTTTTCTTGCCTCCCTCCTTATATTCTTCCGCATACTATAACCCACTCTCACGCCCCTGTTGCAAGGCACTTAATTATCTCATCTCTTTTCTACCTGGTCTGGTCTAAAGTCCGCTTTTCGTCGATCATCCTGATCAACCGCCTTTCACCCGCGATATATCTCCTGGCGGCCTCCCACCCCCTCCTTTCCCACCATTCCCCCCGGCCCTCCTTTGATCTGGGTTCAATGACCGAGATATCTACTAGTAATCCGCTCCCTTCAGATCTTCTCACTCTCACATACAACCCTGTCGCCTCCGTGCACCCATCTCACAACACAAGAGCAGACATACACGCCGCCCGTCATCCTTCCTCTGTCCCGCCTACCACCGGCTCAATCTCCAAAGGCAATCGCAGGTCCATTGCCGATTTTGCTATAGAAAAGACTTCCAACGTCATCGCAAATCTGACAACCTCTCTGGCCACTATTTCTAGTCCGTCGCTTCGGAATAGTACTTCCCACGGTAGTCTTTCACGCCAGTCGCTCAAATACTCGGGTGCTCCTCTCTCAGCTGATCGAGAGTCCAACAAGGAGAATACTTCTGCTCTGTCGCAGAACAGTTCGCAATCGTCTGGTCTCAGCCGTCGGGGCACAGTACGACTGATTGCGCAGGAGATTCCTAACCTGAATAACTCTACAGAGCCGCGGCCCAACAACAATATGCATCAGACTTCCTCCAGGCTCCTCCGCATGACGGAAGATGATCGACCGTTCACAAAGGTGAGAAAGAATGAAAAGAGTAGGCATAATAGACTTCGAGCCGGGCACTGACTTTACTGCATAATAGGATTTCAATGATCTCTTTGCGACGTTGATGGTAAGCTTGAAGCTGGACACTCATCGTGTACGATTCACCAAATTCGAGCACACTTTCACATCCGATGAGGCTATCAACAATCTTGGCTCATTAAAATTCTCTCAATCAAATCGCATGCCAGACCCCAAAGATCCGTCCCGGATTGTCACAACCACAACAACCACTACTTTCTCGATGGCTAAGGAAATGGCTCGGTCTGTATGTCAGAGATTTGCCGATGCACGCTTCATTGAATCCGTCGACGGCCGCGGTAATGCATTTTTCCCAATGAAAGGAGGCTTGTATCAATTGACCCCCAAGGGAATCAATATTTTGCAACGGTTCTGCCAACGGAACGGTATCACTGCTCGCCACGTCATGGAAGTTCTGGAATCTCCACGTAACACCATGCAACTCGTCAACCTGGAACGTGATTCAGAAACGGACAAACTTTCCACAGATCGAGCCACAATTGAAGTCATTTTCCGCCGTTTTGCCGGACAGGATGGTCCCAACATCAAGTCTTCTACCTCGAGTTCTGACTCCGACTCTCTCAGTGATTATTCCAATGGTCTGGTTGGCGTTAAAATGGCAAAGGAGAGAAAGATTGCCGATAAATTCTTCGCCAACACATTCACCGGAAAAGCTGCAGTTGATTGGCTAATGGACTGTTCAACAACCAACGACCGCCGAGAGACGTGTCTAATTGCTGCTCTGTTTATCAAACACGGCCTCATCACTTCGGTTCAAGAGGACCGACCCTACGCAGCCCAAGAACCTACTGCTGTCGATTTCCAACCCACAAAACACGCGATCTATACAGTGACCGAACACGGACAGCGTGTTTGCGGATGGATAGCTCGTGAAAAGACCAACGTAACACAATACGACGGTCGAGGTGCTCGTGATTCCAACAACGCTCGCCTGAACCATATCCTGCACGATCCTGCTTTACGTCTCCTGTTCCGTGAATTCCTGCGCTACTCTCTATGTGAAGAGAATTTAGCTTTCTACATCGATGTTTCCGAATTCACGTCGCATTACCACCGTCTGGAGAAAAGCGGGGCTTTGAACAAGATTGAAACCGTTCGAGAGACACTGGCTGCGGCTTATGGCCTGTACAATGCGTTTTTGGCTCCTGGGTCGCCCTGCGAGCTGAATATTGAGCACGGATTGAGAAACAGTCTTGCGAGTCGTATGACGAAGGCTGTTGGGGACGACGATTCCATGCTCAAAAGTCTTCAGGAAGTAGTCGATCTGTTTGAGCTTGCCCAGACTTCAGTCTTCAAACTCATGTCAAGTGTGCGTCTTTTTTTCCTCTATCGTCTCGAAAAATTTACTGACTTGTGAATAGGATTCTGTGCCCAAATTTGTCCGCGATCCCAAATACTCTGTTGTCTTGCAGGAGCACGAATTCGATCTTGGAACAAGCGGTCGTTCTTACTCACCTACACCCGCACCGGTACCAGAGCGATCTATGAGCCGATCCGTGCGAACATGAACCATGTCTCAATATTCGAAATGAGACAAACCAACCACTTCTCATCTGCGGTGAAATCAATCGGCGCCGAGCCTTGATTTGATTGATTCAATCCGACTTTTAGAACAGACGGCCCGGGCCACAGACCATTTATTATGCATCGTACATAATTTACTTATGCTGCTGTGCCTGCGACAGAGTTACGATTTTTCTTTTCTAGTATACGGATCAAACGATAGACGTGATCGGGGATACAGGGTACTTTCTATTTCTTCTTCTACTCTCTCCCATGAAGCATCAAGTGGGCGTTGTCATTTCACATAACTGGGCTGCGGAGTCTCCTATCTTTTTTGCTCACTATTTTCTTTTTGTTTTTAATTTGATATCAAAATCTGCACATTATGCATGTGGTTGTTTCTTCTGTTGCATGACAAGGACGAGCTCCGATTTTTTACACTTTCTCGACTCAAGCGTATTATCTGGAGGCAGCTTTTCTTCGCGGTTCTTCGTTTTCGCGTCCACTATGGATGTGATCTTCTATATATTTGTGTGGGTGTTAAGCCCACGCTCGTGTAAAATGAAGTCGCGATTATGAACCTGAATATGGATTCTTTCATTAGTTTCGAATTATCTGTAGAAATATATGAATAGTTCGCTTTATCTCGTTGGTTAAAGGACTTGGCTAAATAGGCCAATTGTTAATCACGTGATATCAGATTTCGTTGTTGCCCTTCCCAGAAGAAATTGTGGATCGACCAACCTCCAGCTTCAACGATCGGTATCCCCCCAGCTTGTCAATCCGAGTCATCCACGACTGTGCTAAAGTTGGGTTGCAGCGCAGTTGGAGATTTACAAAGTGATCAGAAGTGGTTGCAAGAGTCGGTTCGTCATCTGTCAAGAAGATAACAGATTATTCAACAAGTACATACAGACACCATGGCGACCGATCCTCTACTTTCCGATCCTCTGTTGTCTCTACGACGCGCAATCGCAGCCCAGGCTCTGCCGACGCCGACCACGTCGTCCGACGTCTCTGATGCAGCAGATCATCTCACCGACGACCTAGCAACTGCAACGCATCTGTACTTCACGCATCCGGTTCCGCACACTTTACCGCTAAACACCTTGACGCGATTCGTCTCTGCGGCCAACAACGAAACACAAGTCGACTTGCGCAGCATCTTCTTTGCGTGGCAGAAAAAGGATGTCGCTATTCCGGAATACATCACGTCAGCGCAGGAGGTCAATGAGGCGTTGAAAGCCAAGAATTCGACGACGACAGAAGCAGCAGCAGCAACTCAGGAAGAGCAGGTTTTGAATCTTGTTTTCGTCGAGCGTCTGGATTTGATTACCTGGCTTGAAGGCGCCTCAGATGATAGTGAATACATCAAGCCCTTGGAAGGCGCAGCTGCAGCTGCTGTAGCGACCAGCGGCATTGCTACTACCGCGGAAGCTGATGCTGCAGCTGCAGCTGCAGCGAAAACTGCCACTTCCGCCGCAGCAGCACTCACGGGAGCGAGACCAACAAAAGTCATTGATCCTCGGCTTCAAGAAATTTACAATGGGGAGAGGAAAATGGGGGATCGCAATACGGTGTTGCGCGGAATAAAGCCGACGGTACGGATCAAATCCTACCCTTATTAACTTAGAAGCAGTTTGACCTAAAAGGAAATTGATTTAAAGGATGAAATGGACTAATTATATTGTTCAACAGGATTATTCACACGTTCGAAAGACAGCAGAAATGTTCCTTGGCCGCAATCGCAGCTCGCGCGGTCAATATCCGTCAGATAGTAGTAGGGCAATGCCAGGAAAGGGAGGAATTATTGTTCCTGCTCCGTCGGCAGGTCTTGCGTTACCCAAAAAACCAGGCTCTTCAGGCTCTGTTTCGTCGTCTGGAAACTCACGTCGACCGGATCCTATCATTCTTCTTTCACCTTCTGCCTCCTCACCCATTCGACTATCCAATATCAAGACTTTTCTTCAAGACGGCGTGTTTGTACCCCCCGATCATCCAACGCTAGCATCGCATACAACATCAAACATGCAAATCATCACACGACAGGTACGCCTTACGGGATCATCAGGTAGCCAAGGGGCTGGTGGTGGATCAGGGGCCGCAGCATCCGGTAGTCGAAGACCGACTCGATTTATTCTAGCAGATAGCACAGCCAACTTCAAACCGGATTATTGGCAACGGCTGGTCGCCGTCTTCACGACAGGACAGGCGTGGCAGTTCAAGACGTACAAATGGTCTAACCCTCCGGAACTCTTCAGACACGCCGCCGGTATTTACGTTGGCATGTCTGGCGAGCACGTTCCGAATCAAATCAAGGATTGGGGTCGTGGTGTTAGCACTTTTACATTAGCACGCTGGGACGACAAGAAAGGTGTAGACGGAGCTGGGCGATGGTTAGACCGAGAGATTGTGGAGCATATCTGGGACGTGATTGAAAACAATATGAAGGCAAAGGGGTGGACGAAATGAGTGGTTCGTTGTTTTTCTCTCCTTCTAACCTCGCACAGCATGTATAATACTTTTTTCTTCTTATTGGATGGGCTCGGGATTGGGTCAAAAAGGAGCTTTTGGTAACGATTGTTTCATCATTTGCTTATTGGCAATCTATTCAAAGGCTAAATGAAATTTATTCATACATTTGATCATCATCACTTGCTATCCTTATTATCATTCATGCCTCAGGCGACGGGTGTTGAGAGTAAGAGAAACTCCCACCCAATCGAACGCCAGTAATTACTCATCCGGCTCTGAAGCGCAAGACTGGGGGGGGCGAAAGAGAGAAAAAAAAGTGGAAAAACGGACAGAGACAGACTAGCAGAGACAAGCTCGCATTAGACAAAACACGTGGAAGGCCTACTTGCGGCAAAGCATGCAGAAAACGACGTAAAAAAAAAGAGGGAAAAAACATCCTAAATGGTAAGTGACAACTCAAAAAAGCCATAGAAAGGGGGGAAAGGGTGGGGGTGCTTTCTGCTTGAAAAATAAAAACATGTATTCGAATTACATGTATGTATGTATGTATGTTTGTTCGTATTGGAGGGTGAAATACAGTTACAGGTCATTAGGTATTTTCGGACTGAAATAATATCATTAATTTTTACATAGATGATCGCTGTTTCACTGAAGAATGGTATTGTGGACAGTCTGGCTGGACCAGGATTTTACCATGTATTTATTATTGTCTTGAATAGTGGTATAGTTTGATATTCATCTAGTCCGCACGGTCAAACTTGAAGGTTTTAATGAATAGTCTTTCTCATACACGACCCATTTCTCGAGACGTTTCTACAGCTGATGCACGGAGTAGGCCTCCCGCACTTCTCCACGACCGTTCTCCACAACCGGCTTGATTGTTGAAGACTTCAACAAGTCAAGCTCATCTTCTCTGCAATGCATCATCCTGATACTTGACCACGTAAGCTCGGACCACACGGCATATGACACATGAAGTATCAGGCTTCGGTCACTTGGTCTTCTTCAAGGTGGTTTCCATTTCGGGAAATATCTCTTCAATCGCAGATCTCCTCCCCGGCGCAATTGAAAAGATGGACAGACTTAAAAACAGCACCTATTTCCCCTCTGTTTCAGTATAAGATTACGTACGATATACTACGACTTCTAATTAGTAGATACACCGACTCTGTTGTTTGTCTTGTTGAGTGTAGTGACTAAAGGTAGAAATCATCTCCGACGTTGCACCCGTCCACGGGTACGTACCACGATTGCCATAGACTATATAATAGTACACACTCTGTATTATGGCTTCATCAAGTGACCGCTCCTTTCTCCCCGGCCGATACGGTAGCCCTTACCATTACCATAATTATAACGTACAGATATCTGATCGTTACCTGTATCTTCATCAATACGGTATGAAATGGATGTATGTATAGTATCGCAATCAATACCGTATACTCCGTACTTAACTAATCGATGACGACAACGAGTGAAAAATTCGGCCAGGATTAGTCAGGTAAGCTCTTCCCCAAACGGGAAGGTCAATATCAATTTGTAAGAACTGCCCTGTCAACTTTGTCAATACCACGGAGCACTAGTTAACTAACTAACTAACTACTGTATGATATAGATTAATAACTGTTTCCGCGACCTCAGCCTAAAAGCCCAGCCTGAATCAAAAAGGGATAGTTTCGGATTTATCCCATTACTATGAGTGTTAGTAGAACTAGTATGACTAGTTACTCCCCGATACTACCACTGCTCTACCACTACGGAATCCGGAATCTTGAGGGACTTCCTCTTTCATAGGTACGTTTAACGAACTGTACTCTACGTCTAGGTGGTTACTCAAACCCCGGTAGTCGTCGATCAGTTTCCCGCCGGAATACTAATTTAGGAGCAGTTCAGCGGAACAAGCCGATCGCTTCTAGTCCGATATGATGTCTCCGGGTTTCATAGAATTAAACAGGTTAGTAGACTGCGAATGCTCGTCAGTTTACCTGGGTACGTACAGAATGGTGAAGTTGTAGATACTCCTGGATCATATGTCTAGGTACTGCACACTCAATTCCGTAACAATATCCACTGCGGATCCGATGCTTCAAGAAGAGACAACAGCGATAACGAGCACTTTTCTCTGTAATCACAACAGAATTAAATTCATATTAACAACAATAAAGAAGGTAACAAATGTACAGTATGGAAATTTACATCCACTAGCCTACGTACTCCGTAGTAGCAGGATCAATGCCCCTGCCTATTTCTCGCTTGACGGAGCAGAAGGATTCACAGCGCGATGCGACTGTTACAGATACCTCCATGGATGGCTACCTAACCCGCACCAAAACGACCGGATAAAATGCGGAAACCTCCTCAAATTGGAATGCATTCATTCCGTCGGTTGCAAACTGCGGCAATTTTTCTTTTCCGTTGATTTACTAACAGTTACTAACAAGACCCAGCACGGGCAAAGGAGATCATTCGGTGTTTCGTCTTTCGTTTTGAATATTCAAGGACAAGACAAGTTAGGGTTGTTCGGTATACCCTGGCCGTAACTCAATTTACAGTTGAAAAACACCTGGTCTGGACGTTGGGTTGCATGATCCGCGGATGCTGACGGCTGCACGCCAAGATGAGCCTTCTTCCGCGATGCAACAACAATCACGGGAAGTGAGTGACCTTACAGGGATGTTCCAAGGTTGTCTGTATAGCTAAGGGAGTCAGCCAGCCGAGCTTGAATTTCTTTCAATCGAGTCTCTTTTGGAATTATCAGTAATATACCTATCCATCCAACTAATCGAGGGCGGAGGAGTATCTGCGGCTAGCCTATTAAAAAGATCCCAGTGACGGAATACAGTAGGGACTCTCATGAGACATTATTTTTATTGATAGTGGAAAAAGAAAAGGTTTCCAAAAACAACAAGAAAAATTGAGAGATAAGAGTATTTTAAGTTATAGGCTCTTCATATTTCTCCTGATATCCATGAGTAAATTTGGTGGTCTATTAAGCAATATTAAAAGAGGACACTGAATTGTAGCTTGCTGAAAAGAGAATTTCAGTGATTTCGTGTTGAAATCTTGTCTTTCAGGTTACTAACGAGTCCATTCACACCATTGGTTAGATCTGATTGACCTGTTGTGTTACAAAGCTGATGCACGGGCTCATCGCCAATCTCCAGCATTTTTTCCTCCAGTTTCTTTGTCATAATTTTAACAACGTCCTGGTATTTTGGATCATGGTAGCAGTTAAACAGCTCCAAGGGATCTTCTTGATAATCAAAAAGTTCCCACTCTTTCTCCTCACCACCAGGACGGGTACCCTCAAGTCCGAAGTCTTCATTGTACCAGAATATTAGCTTATAGCGCTGGTCTCGGATTCCATAATGCGCGTATGCATCATGGATGACATCTCTGTGCATCCAATAGCGATGATACGCGATTTGTTGCCAGTCACTGGGAGTCTGACCCTGCAGGAGTGGCCGGAACGAAACGCCTTGCATATACGTGGGTATACGAATAGAGGCAAGATCGAGAAAAGTGGGAGCAAAATCAACGTTTGAAATAATGTCATTGCAGACCGTGGAAGGTTTTATTTCGCGTGGGTATCGAACGAGAAAAGGCATCTGGAACGACTCCTCATACATGAAGCGTTTGTCGAACCAACCATGCTCACCAAGGAAAAATCCTTGATCGGATGTGTAGATAACGAGTGTGTTCTGGGCGAGACCAGGTTCAGAATCAAGATAGTCAAGAAGCCGACCGATATTTTCGTCAATAGATGCAATCGTGCGAAGATAGCGCTTCATGTACCGTTGAAACTTGAACTCGGCTAGCTCCGTCCGAGAAGTAAAGGTATATGCAGCTCCAGTGTCACGATCAATGAGTCTCAAAGAAGTGACGTCTTCCGGATTTGGTATTTTCCTTTCGTGCCAGCCCTTCACAAGATGCTCTCCAATCTCATCACCACCCTCTGGCTGCACCAGACCAAGGTCTCCATAGGTCAGATCATCTGCTACCCTCATTTTTGCAACCGCAGCGGCTCGCGCCCGATTCTTGTAATCATCCGTAAAGGTATCTGGCAGCTTCACATCTTCTTGATATAGACCTTTATGCTTTGGATGGCATTCCCAAGATCGATGTGGCGCTTTATGATGACACATCAAGAAAAAAGGTCTCGATTTGTCACGATTCTGCATCCACGATATACTTTTATCTGTTATAATGTCCGTTGCGTAACCCTTCTCGACAACTCGTTGCCCCATTTCTATCATCGCTGGATCATGATAATCGCCTTGCCCAGGCAGGACAGACCAGTAGTCGAAACCTGTTGGCTCATGACTTGAGCCTTCTCCCAGATGCCATTTACCAATCATGGCGGTCTGGTATCCGGATCCAGCGCGGAGTTGTTTTGCGACATGCGGAAGCCGATTATCAATGGTGCTGACCAGGGTTCGGACGCCATTGACATGGTTATGAGTCCCTGTGAGAATCGTGGCTCGGCTTGGCGTACAAATTGAGTTTGTAACATAGCAGTGATTGAATTTCATGCCCTCATTTGCTATCCGATCGAGGTTTGGTGTATGATTTATGCCTGCGCCATAGCAGCTAATTGCTTTAGCTGCATGATCATCGGCCATGATGAAGACTATATTTGGAGACATTGCGATTGCGATGGCAACTTTCGAATAAATGAATGATTGCTTCCGATTGAGGTCCGACTCTCGGTCTGGACTTTATTCTCTTCTTCTTTGATCTTAAAATTGGTTTTGAGATATTCCAGACAGAATATTTTACTATAAATCAGAAGAAAGGCAAAATTCCAGATTTTTGGCCTATTTTCCACGAGGGGCAGTGCGGGAAGAGATATCTAAGCTCCCCGAAGTTGGGGGATCTGAGACTTCATAATTCCCCGAAGTTGGGTTTGGAGACGATAATAATTCCCGAACTATTTTGTACTGTGCATCAGTTAAGTTAGTACTACGGTAAGTGTCTCCCGCAAGCAACTTTATGAGAATCTGTCAGTGAACTTTGGTTCCAGATGACCCCACAAACCTGGGGAGAGGTGGAGATTGGCAATCTTACACTACTGTACACTTCTGCCGGATACTTAAAGGACTTATTCCCCCGACAACTCTTCCCCGACCCGTCTTGTTAGTACAGTATGGCTGATATTGTCCCCCGTAATAGAGGCAGAAACCACCCCGGACCCGTGGAGGCGACGGACAGTAGTAATACTAGCGCTCCAGTCAAACGCCGTCGGCGCATCAAGCTTGCATGCCAGGCTTGTCGGGACCGGAAGATCCGATGCGATGGCGGAATGCCGGTTTGTGATACATGCCAGCGCAAGAACCTCAATAGCGAAGATTGTGTGTATCCCGCTGTCGAAGGCAACTTGAGCCTCTCGTGAGTATTCTAGTGGAGCCTCAAATGGCCACCAGCGCCTTGCAGTGCCAAAGACATGGCTGATACTCGAGCACTTATTCTGTACATAGCAATGCACGAAACAGGACACGTCCGATGCATCAAACGCCATGTCGAGCTAAGACTAGCTTTGAGGACTCAAATGATGCAGCTAGAGCGGCCAGCATGACGAAGGATTCCAATGAAGCACCAGTCGAAAATTCAGCATCTCGCACACCGCAAAGTATCTCTACTCAGGAACATCAAAATCGCAATCAAGCAAGAGATGAAGCAAGCCGAGCACTCAATGCCACTTCTTTGTGGGCTCAAGAGCAATGTGACATTAGCCCTGGTATCGAAGGTAGTGCTAGCAGTGTGAACCTGGCGGAGAATGTGTATGACCCCCTGCAGCATCCCCCAAATCATGGTGTAGCTGTCACACGACCTCCGTCACTTCTTTATGAAACAAGAGCTCCTGTCAACCCAGTGCGTGACGTGGGAATATATGACGCCGGTATTGGCCATTTTTTGGCCGATCTCTCTCTGCCGCCAAAACCTCTCGTTGATCGGTTTCTTGAAGTTTTTTGGAACGACATCCATCCACAGAGCCCACTATTCCACCAGCACACTTTCATGAAACGGTAAGTATTTTGCAACAAACATGTCTTGCATGTAAATCTTTTACTACTTGCATTGGTCTGAGACGGTGGCAGATATGATCGCTTCTGGCTGGAAGGCACGACTTCGCACCATTCCTACGTCGGGACATCCATGGAAAATAGACTATCTTCGAGTGATAAAGTCTTTTTTGCAACAATTAATTTGATCCTCGCTCTTGTTCAACATCGGACCCCCACGGAAAGCCGAAGAAGCGCTCCGTCTTCGGAAGAGATATTTTATAGTAGGGCTGACAGACTGCTCACGCCTGATCTTCTGGAATTAGAGTCAATTGATGTCGTCCAGGCGTTGATGCTAAAAGCCGCGTATTTGAGAGAATCAGACATGACTTATCGGTCTTGGATTGCCGCTGGAACCGCGATTCGATCTGCTCAAGCATTGGCCTTGTATATAGATAACAGCGGTGCAAGCCAAGTGGACAAAGAAGAGAGACGAAGATTATGGTATAGCTGTGTGCTAATGGATAGGTCTGTCTCCTATCTTTCACTCTGGGTGATTTCTGATCTTTTACAGGATCCAGAGCATGACATACGCAAGACCGACTATGATATCGAATCCTGCTGGTCTTCCATACCCAGCAGCGATAGATGACGAATACATGAGTCTTCGTGCCAGCGAGCCCGATGTCACCCAGCCAGTCGGTGTTCCTTCGCGAATGGCCTATTTCCTTGCGACACTTAAACTTTCCGAAATTAGAGAGCGGTTCCGAGGGTGAGTCTGGTCGGTGAATGTAAATTTGCGAAAGCTTGAAGCTGCTAAAACCCTTCCTTATTCTTAGTTCTCTTACCCAGACAGCTACAGGAAAAGCCTCCAATATCAAGAATTATAGTTCAATAATTGAATTCGACGACGACGTAGCTCAATGGTATGAGGAAGTTCCGTCTTATTTACGGAATCCTATTTTGGAACCTGAACGCCGGAGTGGTGCTTGCTTTGCCCGTCAGAGCAATTACTTGAAATGCCAGTACGTGCCGTTACCCGTGATTCTCATATCATCCTATTTCTCACTGCTGAAATTTATAGATATCTTCACATGCGCATCGCTCTGTGTCGGCCTCTAATTGTTAATTTTGCCCGAAATGAATCTTCGAGGCCACATTCATCTCTTCAACAAGTCTTGTGTCAGGGTTGTGTTGAAACTTGTATTCGTGCAGTGCAAGATCTCGTAGACATGATTGAACCTAATATCGGCACTAATTTGCTACCTCCAGGCTGGTTTATGACTTCCTACTGTGAGTAAGACCAACACCGCCTGGACTACCAGTGAGCATCGAACTGAGTTCCTGAATAATCTAGTTTTATACAGCGCTGGAACAATTATGGCTATTGTCCTTCTCACTCCAGCCCTTCAGGAATTGTGCAAAAATGTGACATTAGAAGAGCTGCAACATGCATGGACGCAGTGTTTGAATTGTTTCGCCAAGTATGACCGTCTTGGTGTGCGCTTTGCTAGGAATTGTATCATTGGACTCAGAAGGATGTTTGCGGAAGAAAATTGTGAGATATGCCAACTCTAAACTCGCTCAACCTTTCCCCCTTTTTTTTCTGTTGGGAGCAGTCGGAACTTACACGTTGTACTATTTACACAGGTGCAGCTCCAGCTACAAGAGGCAGACAGTATCCAAACACGTCGTCTAAAGAAGCGGAACCACTTGGGTCTCATGTCGCTGCTCCTCCGATACTTAACACAAACTACTCGACAATGGAACACCGAATCGGACTCGATGAAGCCATGCAAGACGAGATGGAGCCTTGGTGGATGAATGAGGATTTTCATTTGCTGAATACCTTTGAAGCACTTGCCGATCAGGGTTCTGTTGCTGAATTCAACGAAATTTTGAGATTCGCGGAATAAAATATTTAGTGCACGGGATCATGAGAACATGCGGACTGGAAATGAATCCGGGCGGTCGTTTTAGAGAGGTCTTTACCAAAAATTAATGTTTTGTTGAACTAAGCGGGTAATACAGGAACAATTTGCTCTGACTTGAATCGGATTGTCCTCAATTATCGAACTACAAGTTCACCAAATCCTCGTAATTCCAGCCTGTTTCAAAGCGCTTTGATACTGCTCGTATGCATCGAACATTCCTGACTCCTGATAGTATGCTTCATAGTGAACAATCATTTCGTTCATCTTCTCCGGATGGCTTTCGGCTAGATCGTGTATCTCGCCCTTGTCTTTGGACAGGTCGTATAATTCCCATTTTCCTTCACCTCGAGGTGGAGGTAGAAACACAGCTTTCCAGTTCCCGACTCGTACAGCAGCTATTCCCAGCTGTTCCCATCCCACTACATCTTTCTCTGGGTCGTATACATCCACGTCTGCGTTTCGGTCAGCCATTAATGGGAGCCATGACTTGCCGCGAATAGGCGCGATCTCTCTCCCTCGAAATGTTTCACCGGGAGGCGATACACCGGCCAGGTCAAGTATTGTGGGCAGTATGTCCATGACAGTCGTGAATCTATGACTTATTGCTCCAGGGGGGCATTGAAGACCAGGAGGATATCGTACAATACACGGACACCTAATGCCGCCTTCAGTCGTGTATGATTTGACGCATCTAGACGGAGCAGTTGCTGCTGAAGCCCACTGAGGTCCGTACCAGACAAATGAGTTGTGGTTTCCAAGGTTCTCTAGAGAGTTATCGTAGAACTTTTCGATGACATCCCCCATTGTTGCTCCTGCGAGAATAGGAACAGCTTCTAGCAGGTTACCCTCTGCTCCATTATCAGATATCATTATAATGAATGTGTTGTCAAGTTCTCCAGTCGACTCCAAGTATTCATATACTCTTCCAACGTTTACATCGATCAAGTCGACCATGGCAGCATAAATTTCCATAGCCCGAGATGACTTCTTTCTCTCCTCTTCGGGCATTTCTGCCCAAGGTCCTGTACCTAATGTATGAATGGGCGCAGGCTCCACATCAGCTGGAACAAGGCCATGCTTGATCAAGCTCTTTAGCCTTCGGTCACGGAGTGCTAAAGGGCCGTCGTCATACCAGCCACGGTATTTCTTGACGACCTCCGGCGGTGCCTGCAAGGGCCAATGTGGCGCAGTAAATGCAAGATAGGAGAAGAATGGTTGTGATTTCTCAGCTTCGGTCCGATTTTCCAAGTAGGAAAGCATTTCGTCCGTGAAGCTATTAGTGGAATAAAAGTTTTCTGGCAAATCTGTCTCGCCATCAATGAATTTGTCGTCGCGCATCCACAATCCTTTATTTCCCTTGAGAAAAGCTCGAGGCTTTTCTGTGATTCCGTACAATTGCGGTTCATGGTTGTAGTGGTTTCCAGCACCGGGCAGTGTCGTGAAAACTTTGGTGAACCCTCTTGAACACGGAGCTAGCTCTTTGGTCAAACCGAGATGCCTTCATTGTGTTAGTAATGGATTCGCACTTCCGTTTGAAAATGAATACCGTACCATTTTCCGGACATCAAGGTGAGGTACCCATTATCTTGTAGAATTTCTGGCAGTGCCGCCACCTTGAAATTGAGATACCCCTCATATCCAGGTTTGTCTTTGAAGATTTCAGGGAACCTCTTCATCCTTTCAGCCATGGCCCCGAGTCCTGCAATATGTGCATCTGTTCCGGAAAGGAGCATTGCTCTTGTCGGCGAACAGGAAGCTGCAGTGTGGAAATCGGTCATCCTAAGGCCTTCCATGGCGAGCTTCAAGATATTCGGAGTATCTATCTCTCCTCCGAATGGAGACAGATCACTGAATCCGAGATCATCGGCGACGATGACCAAAAAGTTAGGTTTTTTCTCGTTAGCCATTTAGTATTCGTTACTTGTCATTCTTGGTCCTCTAATGGAAATAATGCTCGACATCATTAAGAATCAAAATTGGAATTTTTTTATCGATTTAAAATGAATTCGTTGTCTGAATTAGGGTCAGTGGTGCGGGGAACATGAGGTGAAGCTACCATTATTTCCCCGAGCCCGGTATTCTCATACAAACAGACCTTACCGAGGCACGCCGAAGCTCTCCGATCGTGAGACATCGTTGCAAGGTAATTTAGACTCAATATTATGGCGGAATAAATACTCGAGAAGTTGATCAGAGCTGGAATCTATGATTATATGACTTGGTACAGTAAGACACGAAATATTTTTAACCGAGTAAAAGCTGAGCACAAACAGCCATTGATCGAACAACACATCGCTTAATCAAAATGCCCCATCCCTTCACGAACTTCACAAGAGAGACTCCCACAAGTGGGCTTCCTATTGAAAGACCAAATCTTGTGATATTTATGCCTGATCAATTACGATGGGACGCTCTCGGATGCAACGGAAATCCCATCGCGAAGACCCCAAACATTGACCACTTCAGTGAGCGAGGTACGCGTTTCACAAACTGCTATGTTCAAAATAGTATGTGTACGCAAAGTCGCTGTTCCATGTTTCTGGGTCTATATCCTCATGTCTCTGGTCATCGGAGCTTGAATAATCTGATCAAATCCTGGGAGCCGAACATGTTCCGCTCACTCAAGGAAGCGGGTTACCATGTTGCTTGTTTAGCACCAAGGGGCGATACCTATGCACCAACTGTGACTGAACTTAGCATGAACGAGTACGGATTCATAGTAGCTCCTGAAATTCTACCTGGCTTTATGGCAGGCCCAAAGGAGAAGCAAGAGCCTTCCTCTAAATCAGGACCTAACAAGGATGAGCCACGGCTGTTCTATAAGGGTCTCCGTGACAAGATTCTTGACTATGATGAGGCTGCTGTTCGATCTGCCGAAAAGTTCTTGGAGAATCCCCCTGAAGGCCCCTGGGTATTATACCTGCCTTTGATCTTCCCACATGTTCCATTTCAGGTCGAAGAACCGTATTTCTCATTATATGATCGAAAGTCAATGCCGCCCCCTGCTCAGGCATCTGAGAGAGTAAGTCTTTCATGTTTCAAACTCATTCGCACCTTGAACTTTCAATGCTATTCATTCTTATTGTGGCTTAGACCGGGTACGAACCGAAATACATGGATGCGATGCGCTCTCATTACGGATTAGATAAAGTGGCCGCAGAAAAATGGGCAGAAATCCAAGCTACCTATTTCGGCATGATATCGAGATTGGATGATCAATTCGGACGTATACTTGAAAAAATCGACAATCTAGGGATTTGGGGCTCTACTGTGACAATGTTCTTCACTGATCATGGTGAATATTTGGGAGACTACGGCCTGGTTGAGAAGTGGCCCACGGGCATGTCAGATTCGCTCACGCGCGAGCCACTGATTATAGCTGGAGCAGGTCTGCCTGAAGGGAAAACTTTTGACGAAATGGCCGAAATGGTTGATCTTGTCCCATCTGTCTTCCAGTTATGCTCGATTCCGGGAAGTTTCCCTACCAATGGAAAATCATGGATACCGAACATCCTGTACGGCAAGCCGCATAAAGAATTTGCCTTTGTGGAAGCCGGATACCTAGCCAGCGAAGAGCCGCTGATTGAAACGTCACCCTTCCCTTACGATATTAAGGCTGATCTTCAACATCAGGATCATGTGCTGGCTGGGAAAGCTGTTGCTGTAAGAAATAAACTGTGGACGTATATTTACCGGTTGTACGAGCCATCTGAGTTATATTCACGGGAACACGATCCTCAAGAACTCCATAATCTTGCAGCTTTGCCGAAATATCAGCCAACTGTCCGGTTTTTCGAGTCTGTAGTCTTTAGTTGGATGCTAGAGACCAGTGACTTTTTGCCTTACAAAGTTGATCCTCGCGTTTCAGATGTGAATTTAGAAGACCCCAAGAGCCAGTGGGAAAAGAGGGTGAAATCTCAAAGGGCAACAACGTCAGATATCTAGCTACCTGCAAAAATATCTCTACTAGCATAGAAAGCTAGAAATCGCCTATGTAGACAAAAATCTCAAGCAAACTCATAAGCCTTTCCCTTCCCTTCAAAATTCGATTGACGCAAATCAAAAATTTTCAATAACAGAAAAGATACAGCTAGCTCATCCGTAGCCTATATTTAATGTTACTAGATGTTAGTTGGGCTACCCACAAATCTAAAGTGGAGTTTGACTTTTGAAGACTGGAATGGAGTATATTGATGGATGACTATGAATTCCCTATTACACGCAACTGAACTTCTAAGATGATGATTTGACAGTTTCCAGGTGCAAGGCACCATTTTTAACATCTCCTTCAATATCAAGTACACTATCCCCTACATGGGCCGCGTTTTCTTCCATTACCGTAATTTTATGACCGGCACTGTCAACCGAGGCCTTGTAGTCTATTTCCCGCTGATCAGTGTGGTGTTTTGGATAGAGCAGCAGAGCTGTTGCAAGGAGAGAATCGTTTGAGGACAAAAAAAAAGGACAAAAAAAGTGGATGATGAAACTCACTTCGGAATTTTCTTGCTGGCAATTTGCCCACAAACATCTCATTAATCTCTTCTAATGAGCGCCCTTGAAGTTCGGGAAAACAGAAGTAGGCCCACGTAAGTCCCAGAAGCCCGATAGCACCGTACACAAAACCAAGTTTGGATTGAAGATTGCCGTAGCCAGGATCGATCAAGTATGGAACCGTAAAGGTAACCACAAAGGCCGATATATTCTGGAATGTCCAACCAACTACAGCCGACTTGTCACGAAGTCGAAGAGCTGGTGTTTCAGCGCCTGTCAGGGGAGCCCTGTTGCAAATAAAAGGCACGTAAGAATCGCAACCGACAATATATCACGTCCAAATGGCTAGAAGAACCGTACTTACATTCCACCGAAAGAAAAGCAGTAAAGGAATGGATAAAGAATTGTCATTGCGACAATTCCGGCCTTTTGTTGAAAATTAACTTGCCCTAAGCCTAAGCCACCCATAGTAACCAATGCTGCAGTGCAGAGGCCACCGAAAATCAGGTACATGCGACGACGACCGAGTCGATCGACCAAGAGAATTGTCCCGAGCGGGCCCAAAACACCAATGCCATTGGCAATCAGTGTGAACTTGTAAGGATTAATGGTTCCAAGGGTTTTGATGAAAACAGTTCCGTATTGAGTGGCAAAGGCTTGACCCGTAAGCTGGTTGAGCGATTGGACAATGATAATAATTGCCGTTCGACGCTACCGTCTGTCAGTGACTAGCCCTTTGGCATTTGGCATCTTTGAAGACGGGATTTCGTCTTCAATAGATATTTGCGTCGAGAAAATCACCACTTACCAAATTTGTTCCTCGAACCAGATCGACCCACCGCCCTTTCTCAACATTGACAGCCAATGATTCCTTCATCAGTGCCAATTCTAACTCCGGCGCATAGTTTGGATTGGAGCCGTAAAGGTAGCGCAGCTGCTTCAATGCCTGCTCGTCTTTACCTTTCCGTAAAAGCCATCGGGGAGATTCAGGCAATAGCCAGCCACATAGGATGACGAAAGATGGAATCACGAACATCACCGCAATGGGGATTTTCCAGCTGTAGTCGTTATCAAGTTGGGACGTGCGGTAGGTGATACAAGACATGATGAAAGAGCCGAACACATGATTGAAAAGATAACTAATCACCACTACTCCACGAACTGCAGCAGGTGCAAGTTCGGCCTGGAACATAGGAACGACATAACCTTCCATGCCAATATAGCCTTGCACGATCATGCGGCCTACCAGGACCTGGGCATAATTTTGAGCGCAGTAGGATATGATCACCCCGATCAAGCAGATGGTTAGCATGAGAAATACTATGGGACGACGCCCGAACCGCTCCCCCAAAACTCCTCCGGCAATGATTCCAATTGCAAATGTAATTCGCGGCATGCTGTTCAGAATGCTGAGCTGTGTTGCGGTAAAGAAGTGTTTGTGTGTTTTTGGGTTATACGACCCGAAGCGTTTCTGGAAAGCTGTACAGTCAAGTATCAGCTATGGTGTGGTTCTGCGGTCATGATGGGTTGTTTTGGAACTTGGATACGTACGGTCCATTGCTTGTATAGTACTGTATGCCGTCTGGTCCATGCCGAAGTTGAACACGCTCAGGCTCAGCAAGAGCGAGCACACGGCCAGTCTCCATGTGAAATGGCGGATGAATGGCAGGTTTGCAATCTGCATGATGGCTATTTATGGTGCAGATAAGAATTTTCTTTGATGATGGTCGAGTTAACGCACGAAGACAATCCCCAAGGCCGGATCAAGTGGCCTTCTTGTAGGCAATGGCGTGATGGTGAAAGGGGTCCTTCTTCAGGTCTGGGGAAACCTGCGGGGAAGCGGAGTGCATGGGGAGCTGACTCCAGTAAAAGCTGATCGATTCAGCGTCTAGAAGCTGGACACTCCATTCTCGCCAGGAATCACGAAATTGAGTCGTCTTTCCGTTGCCACAAAGGTTCGGGGAATTAAGATTGCTCCGGCCAGGATGAAATACCAAGACCACGCGGAAATAGGCTAATTTTGATATTCGGCAGTTGTGCACAGCACTGCGCTTTTCACTTTAGTTATTTCATTTGACCCAACAAATTGTCAATTGTCGAGCAGGTAATCCGAGTCGCAAGCTGCACCGAGTCAAGATTGTCATCCGTGTGTTGGGTTGACGCGGTCACTTGAAAATAGACCCTTGCCATCTATGTCCTAGTAAACGAATGAAAGTAGTGGTAGTTCGGTCGTGCAGGTATTTTAACTTAAGTCTGCTGAGAATCTCTGTATAAAGGAGGTTTGCGCCAAAGCCTCCCAAGGGATCAGCACCACGTATTCGCAAACGAAACAGATCACATCCGGGTACACGCTTTGACGTCCTCAGATATTGTCTGAACAGGATTACCAAGAATAAAGGACTAGATTGCTCAGTGCAATCAGAGAAGATTTTTTTTTTTTTTTTTTGACAAAGTCAAGCAGAAAATTAGGCATTTGGCGAAAGCCATTAATTTGCCATATCCCATACCTCATATGCAGTTGACCAAGGACCGAGATCAGGGTTAAGAAACACTATTTCCACGTATCGTTCCTGTAGCCTAAAGCCTTCTACGTCTCAGATATGAATAATTCTAATAATTCTGGGCTGCTATGCACTGGAAACGGCTTTGGCGGCGGCGTATTGGAAGATGCAGCTTCGAAACTCCCCAATTTTATCCATGGCATCTTTGGAACAGCATCGGACTCTGGCTCCATCGTGACGGCTGGACTATTTTTTCGAGCCTCTATTTCTTAATTCGAACATCAACTCAGTCAAAAAATCTAACTTTCTCTCAACCCAAGATATCAAAATCTCTATATGCAAGAATGCCTCGTAACCTACCTAGGTATCATCAAGAGAGTGAGGATGGACGCGGGGAACACCCCGCATTATATAGCATACCTACTGCAGGTCTACCTAGGTAGGTACTCCAATTAAGCTACATATCTGTCGTGCCGTAGAAAGATTTTCGGCATTTATGGTATATCCGTAGTCTCGTCCTCCTCAATCTTTTCAGTTCAGATAACACTGTTCCGTCTTCGTTGAACCCTCATTCCGTCTTCGTTGAACCCTCATTCCGCAAATGCCACTAGGGCTAGGTCTTGCAACCTCACACGAGATGTTTAACAATCTTGGAAGCAACTCGATACGATATGCCATTCAAAATATGTAGAGAACCATCATTCCGCTGATGGCATTCCCTGCCCAGGTGGCGTCGATAAGGTACCTATATAAATCCGTCGTTGATAGGTAATAGACATGTTTCCCAAGAAAGACCCTCAAACTCCAGATTATCCACGGATGCCGCCCAAAAATACGGAACAGCCCTGGAGATCCTCAAACACAATATCAAATAGAAAACAAACCCCGTCTATGCCAATCCCAGTAATCCCGAGAGCCCCGATATAAATCCACCAACACTGCCCAACACATCAAGGTTGGAAACCAATGACGTCGGCGTCGGGGTTGAACTGGCAGTCGTAGATGAAGATGATGACGACGACGACGAGGATGAAGATGATGATTTGGTCGAGTCTCCAGTCGTCGTCTCATCTTCGAATGCCGGACTAGGTGCATTGATGACAGCGTGTGTCGGCGCAAGAGTCGTTGCCGCACTACTGACACTATCTTGCATACTGGAAGATGCCAAATATCTTGTCGGCGTCGGCATCGGCATCGGCATCGGCACTGGTGTCTCATTTGTATAAACCTGGTTTGAGTGATTAGAAAATCGACTAATCGTTATGATGACTTTGCGGTGAGACTAAAAGTAAAAGAACGTACCCTTGGCAATGCACTGACGGACACAAGAATTAAAGCGATAATTGCAAGCAAGCCCAAAGGGGAAAAGATCGATTTAGGCATTTTGAATGGGTTCTCGGAAGTGATGATTTCACGGATCCTGTTTTGTCAGTTCAATAGACCTTGGAAGTGACTCGCCTGTACGCTTTTTAGATAGTGGATCTCGAGCTGTTTTTACAGTGCGTATTGTCTCGAGGTCAGCGATGGCGAAACCTTGGAACGTACCCGGGGTATCTCGGGTGGAATATAATGAACAGAGGTGTGTCGATTAATTGCAATGAATCTTTGAATTTCTGGTTATAAGTTACTGGTAGGCCCGTTGATACCGACCTAGGCAGTGGGAAAGACACGATTTATACCTATCATACAGTCTACCTACCTACCTGAGTCAATAATAGTCAAAATTTGTGCTTGCAGATAAATTAGAGTTGGCTTGAATTGGAATGTAGGTACATGGCCCAACTATTTAAAAGCCTAAATGTCCAAAAGACATATAGCATTCCTGAGCGTGTTGCATGGGCAACAATAATACCCGACACCTCTATCTCGGTAGAGATACCAATTGGCTACCTAGGTACGCAAGGGTTGGGGTGGGATGGCAATGGTACAGGCCTGACGCTCAAATCTCATACTGTAATAACCTGTCAACCGTTTACCTTTCTATGTACGGTAACCGTGCTAAAGTCGTTCGTAAGGTACTGTGAAGTGTATACGCTTGTATCAACGCATATAGGTATAGGTGTATGTATGTGTGTATGCAGGCCCGCGAGTCATACACCGCATGTGGGCTGTCTAGTCAACGCCGCAAGGATTGCTTAGCTCGTGTTTTGGGTCTTGCAGGGATAGGTATTGACATTTGGCTCAATGTCAGTCTGCTGCTCAGATTTTAGAAGGGAAAAAAAACGACTTTTCAGTCTGAAAATATTACTCTGGTGGTTTATACTGTCTTGACAGGCACAAGACATATCAACTTTGCTTCCAGAGCTGTCCATGTCCAAGACTACCTGGATCACTTAGTCGTTAGTTGTTATTGTTAGAACCTCCAGAACTCGCGTGAAATATATGTATACATAATCTAGATCGTTATCCACCCGTGCGTAAAGGTAACCTTTTATCAAGTAACGTCCATATCAATCACGCCACCACTTCCCTAACGACCCTCCCCCTCCAACCATATCAGCAACTTCTTCATAGCTGACCTCAATCTTAAACATCGTCCCGTCTGTCGTCCCGTTACCGGACCCTAGCGGTAGCACTAGGCCCCAGTGTACAAGCTTTTCCCAAGCTTCTCGCGAGACATCCCGCCCCCAAACTCTTCCACCTGTAGCAGAAGCTCCCTGCGCGGCAGCAGTGGCCTTGGCAGCGGTCAAAAGACGGACGTATTCAGCATAGGCAGCAGGAAACGACAGAGCCAGTGACTGAGGCCCTGTAGCGTCCGAGCTCCGATCGTACAATGCAGTGAGTCGGGTTGCCGCCAGCAGCAGGGATAGAGGTAACGACGTCGCACTTGTAGAACCCGTCATGGTCAGTGGGAACGGAAGTGGCGCGGGATCCGGACAGGTTAAAGACTGGACGGTAAAGTCGCGTGGGGTTGGAACAATCAGATCAGTCGCATCATCACTTTCTATATCTAGGACGCTGCGATGGAGATCTGACAACGGGAGCAATGCACTGGACAGGAAATCCTTGACAGACTTGGTTTGGTAGTAAAGCCGTTGCAAATGGGTCTCGAAATCTTTGTCTTGCCAGAGGTCCTATTTTCAATAAGCATGGTACTTATATTCGGGTTTTGAACAGAAATGTTTATACCTTCAAATATTCCTGCCAAGCTAGCAGTAGTCGCTGCGCTTTCTTTGGGTTTTCGCGCGCGAAACTGTGGCTTGCAGCTTCAGGAATTTCCACCGTCAAGCAAGATTGACAGGCATCCGAAAATGCCTCGAACGACTTTGCCAGCGGTAGATACACGTAGCGATGGCTAAATCGACTCTTGACTCGCTTCTCCAGAGTTTCAGTGACGTCCACCTTAGTGGTCAGCCCAAGCACAGCCAATGGTGCCTTGCGAGCCTGGGCAATATCAAATAAATTATATAGTAAAGTTTGTCGCGGATGAGTCGCAAAGAGGTCGAATTCGTCGAGAATTATGACCACTGATTTCGCCGTCATCAATCCATTTGAGTTTCCTGTCCCCTGCGAAAGCTCTTCTGGGTGAGAGAGAAGCGCCAATAACGTTGCCATGGTATCTGCATAGCTGTTTATTTTAGAAGCATCATCCTCGGTATCCATCTCACGACCTAATTGTCTCCAGATCTCCCGTAGAGAAAGACGGTCGTCGGTGTGGAAGAATCCATTCAGCCGCACGACATGAAAGTCATCTCCATGCTGTTTCAACAACGACGCAATGATTGACTCTATCATTGTGGTCTTGCCACTTCCACGTGAGCCCATGAGAAGCATTGAATTGCCTTCTCCGGCTGTAACTGTTTGCTCGACAAGTTGATACACCTTTTGATACTCTGCATCGAGACCTTTCAATGGTGACAACCTTTTGCCTGTGACTTTCTCCAAGACGAGTTTGCTTAGACCGCCGATTTCGTGCTGGAACTCGGATTCGCAGAGATTCTTGAATTTCTCCACGTATTCTGGTAGCACGATGGGTTGATTGGCCTCTTCGTGGAGTTCATCCGGAGCTTGTAGCATTTCCTGCAATTGCGCTGCAACTGGGTCGTACTTGTCGTCCAGTTCGTCGTCTAGCATTGTTGATTCTGGGTCAAAGGGTTGTGTCTTTGGGTCCGGCAGTGCATCAGAATGAGTTTGAGTTATCTTCTTCGAAGGGGTACGCCCTTTCTTTCCCGAGGACACAGATTTCACGACAACGGCAGGACTGTTCTCCGACTCGTCAGCACTTGCTTGAGTCTTTTTCCTGCCCTTTCTCGCGCCACTATCTGATACTGTTGCCTTTGAAGGGGTTGTTGTAGACAATCTCGACGGACGTGGTGTTTCAATCTTTTGTAATTCATCCTCGTATCTAGTAGGGGCCTTACGGCGTCTGCCGCTCGCTCGCACGCTCTGAGACTGGGCATCCTCGTCCTTTACGTGATTGTCTCCCGCGGCCAGTGCGATTCCGGTAGATCGCCGTCGAGACGATTTCGAGGGTGTAACAGGCTGGACAACGTCGGGCTCAGAATCGTCAACATCCATTGCGGCGGGATATTCTCCGTCGATGCCCGCACTCGGAGGCGTTTCGGGTATTTCGACATCTCTGTCTTGGTCTTTGTGGTCGTTGGAGTATCGTCTCCGCTTTGCTGAGCGATATTCAGCCATGCTTTGTAGGAAGTTGTAAGGGAATAAAACAAGCTCGTCGGAATCGAGTAGTAGCTCGAAAGAGCTCTAATTGGTCAATCCACCCAAGCGTTCAAATGCTTAGACTCGTTCCTCAACCTGCATGATATAATTGCGACAAACCCCGATATCGAAATTCATTCACGGTCACAGGCGTCGTGTAAACTGCTGTCTCCATTCGTTGAGAATCAACAAGCTAATTAAAACAGGTCTTTTAGGTATGTGGATTGATCATCATCTGGACCGGGGTGAAAGCTGTTTAATGCTGGCCAGACAGAATCTATCAAGGTTGTTGTAGAAGGAAGATTGAAGCTAAACAAACACGCGAAAAGCCGCAAATGCCAACACGTGATTGGCCGAAGAGGAAGGAGGTCGCCGCGCTCCTTTCTGCCTCCGGAATTCATGATTTCTAGCAAGAAGAAGATTACTTTCTGTATATCTTCATTTCTTACTGGTCTGAATTCTTTCAATTATTTTCTCGAGGTGAATTTCCCGGTATTTAGCCTCTAAAGCGATGCCAATAGACTGAACAAGCGTACCTCGGCGACCAACTACAAGGATCCCGAGGATCCCAGGCCGAGGTACCAGTCCAAATAGCTACAAGTAGTCGATGGGAGAGTATCTCTATTTATTATTGCCATCCTCCATATCCACCTTCGAGCTTCGTATGATTCTGTGAAAGCATACAATATTCAACTCAGCGAGCACGGTTTTTAAAGACTACAGTACCGTCCGATCAAGAATGGGTATCGAAGACAGCACATCGTCTCGGAAAGAAGTGGATGAGCTTGAGAGCAATGTGAAAGAATTCACTCAACAACTTTTTGACAGCCACATAAACGAAGAGGTGAGTCGAGAAGAATGCTTGGCTTGAAAAGCACTTTGAAGACAAAGAAAACACAACTTCGGTATTAATACTCTCCGCAAAGAGATGGGGTGTAGACCCGGCCACCGCCCAAATCCGCGTTGAATCTGTGACTCCCGGCCCTCCCTTACGAGCTACCTTCAGAATGCTGGTTACAACAGCAATGAGCAATGCAATGGGCAATTTACACGGCGGGTGTGCAGCTACCATTATCGATATATTGACATCAGTCGCCGTAATGGCCGTCGCAAAACCAGGTGTCTTCCAGTACGGAGGCGTCAGTCGCAATCTGAACGTTACCTATTTGCGACCTTTGCCGGTAAACACGGATATCCGAGTGATATGCGAAGTATCGCAGGTTGGGAGGAGATTGGCTCTCCTGAGAGCGGAAATTAGACGAGCTGACGACGATGTGCTTTGCGTGCTCTCTGATCATCAGAAAGCGAATACAGATCCGGAGGTAAATACCAAGTTATAGTAGGAAGTGTCTCAATAGAGGTTTCCTTGGTTGTGTAGATGCTGGGCTTTTTCACGGAATTCGAAATAGATTAATGCGAATTAGCAATAATTGAACGCTGAAATTTACCCTTGTCAATAAAGGGAAAAGAAATAGATGGGAAAAGACCAAGACTAGACACTTAATAATCCTAATCTACCATCACTAGGCTAGCATGTTAACAGCACAAAAAACTAGACAGTCATTCTTGTAGTATTTTCAAACAAAATGTAAAAGGCTACTCCTCAGAGACCAGGTTTTGACCCTCGCGGAGCCCCTCGACAACAAGTTCATGGCCTTCGGCTCGTGCATAGATATCGCGAACGTCATCTAAATCGAGATTAATATTCTATCCAATACGCTATCTGATTTCCACAACCCAGGAACTTACCAGTTGTAGTTTCAAAATGAGAAGTAGCGTCGTAGCTCTTAGAAATAAAGACATTGTCCTTCCTGCCGTCGTCGATAGGCTCGTACAGCGGAATAGGGGGGCCCATGAATCTCTCTTCAATTTGACCTAGTCTCTGGAAACCCGGCTCAAGCTCGACGTGATGGTTCGCCTCACTTTCAGCGATGGTCGAGACAATCGCCACGTAGTATCCCTTGGGACAGACGTTGTGTGCCGAGGAAACCATGGCAATGTATATATCTAGTAATATAAGTTAATAATCATACCCACAATATATCTCGAGGCAGCTCAAACATACCGTGCTTGCGCCCAACTTGCGACTGAGGGATAATCAGCTGCAGCGAGTCGCTGCCGTCGGTCTTGTCAATGGGGTGCTTCAGAATGCAAATGGCTCTGATGACGTATCCGGTGATTTTGACCTTGTTGGGGAAGTAAGACGGATCGGCAATGATTTTCGTCGTTTTGGTCGTGAATTTCATTCCCTCGCCAGAGTCGTCTCGCTCCTTCATTGTCGCTCGAATGCCAGACACCTTCCCGTTCTCGTCGTAGAGCACTTCATCGACACTTGTGTTCAGCATGTAGGTTCCGCCGTAGATGGCTGAGAGACGTGCAAAGCCCTGAGGCAGCTCGCCGAGACCGTAAAGAGGGTAGATGTAGGGAGACTTTCCATAGCGTGCCATTGAGTTGACGTACAAGCGGATACGGTTGATGCTCTCAATGACCCGGCCTCGTGCATTGATGTATTCGTCTGACGGGTACAGGGCCATGGAATGGCCGACAAAGTCACGGGTAGTGGCCTCCAATCCGAACTTGTCGTATACTTCTTTCATGTTGGAATTCGCCAGGTTCAGGCCTGATATGCTGGTGGTTAGTGTACGAACCATTCATCACAAAAACGAGCTATTAAAAACGAGCTGCTTGAATGTGGTACGAACCCTGGTGAGTACTGGGGTCATCCTCCTTGAATTCGCCAACCCATTCCAGGAATTTCTTTGCTCGGCGCTTCTCAAAAAGGCCCATGAGAGACGAACGCAGCGCTTCACCGGCGTCCGACGGCACCTTGGCAACAGTGGCTTTGGGGCCTTCACCCTGCTGTACATAGCTTCCTGCAATTTGTCTAAACTCAAGATATCTTGTGACGTCGGTAGAAACGAGGATATTGGTCAATTCGCCGTTGGACATGAGCAGCTTTGGGATCAAATCGACGTTCCAATCGTTCACTCGACCGTACTTCTTCCATGGTTCTTCTCCCGGACGCACGTTGCCGTATGTTTTGAACAGCTGCCACGAGTCAGACTGCTTCAGGATTATTTAGTGCAGATGATAATTACCGTCTCGATATTCACAGAGGCAGCTTCACTAGTAACTTTTTAGACACCTTCTCGAGTATTGGGGGCGATGAGCCGTAGAGCCCAAAGTGCCGTTTCAGCTTACCCTCCATAATGGTCGTTGCGATCAATGTGAAGGACTTTCTTGCCCTTGACACTTAAAACACTGCGATATTGTCAATCACTGCTAGCAGATCCCAGATCCGACAAAACGAACGACTAACCCAGAAAGAACACATTCGGTCAGACCTGGGATGAAGAAGTTAGTCTCCATTGTTGGGCTGCGGGGTACAATTTCATCATCAACATACCAGTGCCGAGCACGACGACATCGTATTCGGGGGCGATCTCATCCATGGCGGTAACGGAGATCAATTCAGAAAGTAAATGTAAGGAGGACAATGATACGAGGGGATGCAAATGTTGTTAAAAGTTAGGATGGAGAGAAAAGAGTAAGGTAATGTGGTGAAGCTCTCTGTTGTTGGCAGAGTTAGACTAATTTACTCCGCCTGTTGTTAGGGGCAGGTCCGTCCCGGCCCACCTCGCCCAAGCTATGCCGCATACTAACAATCTACACTGGAGACTTTCGGCCCAAATTGTTTTGCGAAAGAAAGAACTCGCAGAAAACTAGAAAAAGGCGAGAGAAGTAATCCAAATACCCAAGTTGAAGCTAATGTACAATATATAGTGGTAGGCTTAATCCATGTAGTAATACAGAAAGAGAAATCTCACCGCATGTTCGGATGCTTGATGTGAAGTGGCTGCCTTTGACCAGAACAGAAAGTAATATCAGAGCATCTCCTCTATACTTGTGGCCGAGCTGGGGTCTCACTCTGTTCTGAGCTTTCTTCTTGCGTGGCCTCTGTTGTTGACTCCCCTGTGCTCTTCTTTTCCTCTGACTCCTTCTGCCATTTCTCTTCGGCTTCCTTCAACCATATCTGGCGCGCATCTTCCCACGCATACCATCGCTCTCGAAGGACGTGCTTGATTGCTGTCTGAGTCGATCGTACCTGCGACAGACAAAAAAAACATTAAGCTTCAGCGAATACAAGAGCATATATTAACCCTTTCGGAAAGTCCTTTCGGAAGTGCTTACCGCTTTATCACGATCAAGAAGCTCTGCTTCTCCGTAACCGGCCTTTTGACGTTCTCTTTCCATGTTCGATGTAGCTATGCGATTGCGCTCCTTCACGCAAACCCACCACAGACAATGTAAATCTTCCCACGATTTCGTACGTAGCTCCTGTAGGGACCAGGGCCGACCTATCGTGAGACACACACAATTAGTTAATGAATACAATATACACGGCGTATCCAATTAAATATCATACCAAATGCCACATCGTACTCCGGCGTACTCATCGGCTCCCGGTTGGGAGGGAAGAAATCCCATAGTCCATGGTCCGGATTCGGCTTGCGAGGTGGTAGATCCTCTTGCGCAACAGGTGTAGGCAGCGGATATTTGGCGACCGTCAAGGGGTATCGGGGCCCAGTTCGGTGTATAGCAGAGACACCGCGTTGTTTGCTTTTATCGGGAAAGTGACGGGCAGCATTGGATGCCGAGGATGAAAAGTTCGCAGTCTGCACGTTGTTGGCAATGATTGCAGGAGCGAGGAACGGCAGTGGTATCGTCGTGGACAGACATGGCGAGCATTGGCGCGTGGCCCGAACCAATGCTTGATGTTTCGTAGACATCATGAACAGACTATCCTTTTATTAATCAACAATCAACAGTCACATCTGTGACCATGCGACAATATAGGATGGTCTCGAGCAAAGCTGATGATCAAGACAAAATGAGTTGACAATTTACAGTCTACGGACGAACTAGTCCCAAAGAGGTTAGACCAGAGTACATTTGTCGGACAGCCAGATTGCCATAGAATCACTGCGCAATATAGGCAATTTACTTCAAGAAATCAAGAAAGAAGAAAAAAAAGAAGAAAAAGAGAAAAAGAAAGAAAGAAAAGAATTTTGTATATACAGTGTCTGGCCATAAGACTGAAAAAGGTGAGAGAATGGTGTGCAGTGAACAATAAGAGGTCCGTGCTGACTTAGCAGATAATTAGGCGCGCGCTAGGGACACTAGCCGGCGTCTAATCAGCCCAATAAGTTCCGGGAATTCACTGCAGGTGTTCGTTCGAGGCTTCAAGTTGATCATATCAAAGTTCGAGCACATAACCACTCAGATCACAGTCTGCCAAACCACCCTGGTTTCAGTCTAGTATTGGATCTTTATTTGATATTAGACTGCTATTCTCCTCGCGCATTACCTCACTCTCTCATCAACATGAATAGGCAAGGTCAGTTTCGCCGTTCCCTGCTCCCCCACCACCTGGCATGCGACAGCACCTCGAGTTCATGTTCTCGCAAACTTGCCCTTAAGCTGCGCTACGCTTTCAAATGTGCGCCAAAATTTGTATCGCGACAACGGTTTCGAGGCCTTGTTGATCCAGCGTGTCGTGGGCCTTTTCGAAAGCTGCCATTGTCTGCCGCACAACCTTTCCCATCTCGCCGTTTTCAATCTCCGTGACCCTGCCTCTGACAGGTCTATATGCTGTGAATATTGTTGACGCCTCTGATTGAAATAGGACCTGGTCCGCAGCCACTTCGGGGTATGCCCGGATTCCCCTCACAACCACAGACACAAACACGCAATTCGACCATGGCAACGAGTCGAATGCCCAACGGGAAAATAGGTTCGTTCTATCGGTTGTCGAGTATTATACTATGCCAGCATGATAACTGAGTCGTGGAATTTCGGTGTCACTAGGATCGAATGCGAACTGGAATTTCGGTCTTCCCATGGGCACAGCTCCTGGTCTGCAAAACCCCCAACAAAGACTAGGATCAATGGGAAGCTTTGCGCAGAGCCTAGGGGGCTCACAACCCGCCACGCCGTTAGATCTTTCGTCCGTCCCTGATTGCCCTTAATCCCGAAAATTGTTAAATTCACAATTGACTGATCTTGATCCAGCGAATTCCCGTCGTTATCAGGCGCGCCAGAACAAAACCAGTCTCAATCTTCTGCCCAGGCCGTTTGGGCAACAGGAGGGCAGCGATCATCGCAGCAGACACCGGTCCAGCGACAACAAGCTCCGTCCAGTCAAGCTCCGTCACGAAATTCGCAGACTCAATCACAATACACCACTCAACAACTTTCGCAAGACGACATATTCCCGTCCGGTGCGCAATTTGCGAATCGACTGGATGATTTTCGAAACGGCGGTCATGGTATAAGTGGCCAACTTGGAGCGGGAGTCCAACCGCAGACTGGGAATATTGAAGAATTCCCGCCGTTGGGGAGAAATGCGGCAGGAACTCCCCCAGGCGGAATTTCGCGTCTAAATGATATCGGGCAGGAGCGGAGGAGTTCTGTTTTACAAAATACAGGATTTGGAAGCTACGGACCGGGCTTGGCCTTTTCAAATCAACAATCTTCTGCTCAGGCACGCAACCTCATGCCATCAACGCTGGCTGCGCAAGAGAATAATCGCATCATATCCCCGGGTCTTTCAAGTTCAGCTGGTATGTTGGTCTGATGTAGCGATACTTTGTTTGATACTGACCCGACATCGCCACAGTCATGTCGACGTCGAGATCTCCATCGGGTATGAATGGTATTTCCGCGCAGGACAAGGAGGTAAGACTTATTTCTGCCCAGTGATTACCCACGAGACACGCTGATTTTGAACTAGGATGGCGACAACCGCTTCAACCGAAATCTACACAACGAAAACTTCTCCGACACCGATAGTAGCCAGTTACTCAAGATGCAAGGCGACGGACAGGGAACGACAAACTCTGGACAGAGCACCGCCCAGCCGCCCTTTTCCCAGATGAGTGAATTAGACAAGTTTGGGCTGGCAGGGCTACTCAGGATGATACATAGCGAGAGTCCAGATGTGGCAAGTCTTGCAGTGGGACAGGATCTTATGACGTTGGGCTTGGATCTGAATCAACCTGAGTAGGTTCTCTCTCTCTCTCTCTCTCTCTCTCTCTCTCATATCGTGAGCAACTTTTCCGAACTGACGCTCTTAATAGACCCCTTCACCATTCCTTTGCATCGCCGTTCGTTGCTTCCATGTCAGCTGTCCCACTCGAGCAAGATTTTGCGATCCCCAGCTGTTATAACGTCGCAAACGTGCAACCTTTACAATCCCGTATCCCCAGTTTCAGTGACGAAACACTGTTCTATATCTTCTACAGCATGCCGCGCGATGTTTTACAGGAGCTGGTTGCAGAGGAACTCATGGGTCGGAAATGGCGATACCATAAAGTCGAGCGCTGCTGGCTGACCAGAGACGAGAATTATCCCGGCCCTGTCGACGTCGAGCGCGGCGTAAGCGAACGTGGCGTCTATTTATGGTGGGACCCAGCGTCCTGGAAAAAGATTCGCGTAAGTTCAACCCAGACACTTTTTCTTCCCAACTCCTGATTATACTGTCTTTAACATCAAGCTGATCCGTGTCTTTCCAGCGCGAGTTCATCCTTCGTTACGAGGACCTGGACAATAGACTAGATCCAAGTCGAGGCATGCAGTCGGCCGCATTTCCTCCTCACGCTGCATAAGTGGTTGGTTTTCTCTGCTGCTTCGTGTATTCATCATGTTGGTCTATTGGGTAGCATCGGAACAAGCATTTAAAAACAATTGGCAGTCGGCGTTTTCCATGGGGCTGAGATCTGCCTTTGGGCAAGGGAGCTGTAGTATGCTATCATTACTATGATTAATGGTGAATATGCCTGGTGCATGGAAATTCAATGGGTCATATTGAAATTGTTATAGACGTAGGGATTCCAAGGTTGATCCTGATTGTAGAATCCATCCATGGATGCCATTCACCACATAACTTAGTACCTGCGTATTATTATTCTACACATGGACACCTTGAAGTAACATTGAATAGTGTGGATAGTTACGAGCATCTCTCTCTCTCTCTCGCTCTTTTTTTTTTTTTTTGTGGAATGTAAGGCTTTTCTGGTAAAGGAATGTATGATAATCCTTCAAATATATTTGAATATTGTCAATATATTTGGTTTACCTTATTTTCGAGGGCATCAGCCTGTATTTCGTTTTTCTGAGATAGCCATGGAGATTGGTGCTAGCCTTTAACTAACTTAGTTGCCGTCCTTAAGTTAAAAGTAACATATGTTTAGTGTGCGCTGAGTGGTCAGCATAATCCGAGACACTGAGTCAGTCCTGCAGTCACTGAATAATTGATATATGCACCCCTCCCCTCAATATCTAACTAATTTACCTACTTAAATCCCTGTTCTTCAGTCTCTTCACTGCATAAGTGACTGTAGCATGGATACATCGATGTGTATCTCCATGCCAACATGCATTAGATCCCCAGAATAGAGGATCGTCTGGTCGTGGCCGGCTTGTCGAAGTCCTCAGATCGGCAGAATGCATCTGAAGAAGTGAAACGGCTTATGCTTATGCAACTTGATGCCGTCATGCTACAATTCTTGTCGTCCTTGATGTCCCTACCAATTGGCTCCCGTGGAGAGGATCATAATGTACTCACCGGAAGTGAGACGAGACCGCACCCCATGCTACGGTGGTGGGTGTCGAGGTGGTCACTCCGATCGTTAGCCCCTCCATATGCCAGCCAGTAAATGCCACGAGATTCGGGAATTTTTCCACGGAAATGTCGATCGCGGATGGTAGAAAGGAATGGATGCATACACCGACTCTCTCGACTACCTAATGACGGGTGCTGTTGTTGAGCCGATTTAACCGGCCACCTCTACTTCCAAAGAGATATATATTCTCCTCCGGAGCCCTCGATCAGGTTTTTTCGAGAATACAGTTACTATCGATTCGATCAAAGAATCGCCTTCGAAATTGTCCTTTATTTGTTCCATATAGTTACATTCTACAAATCAACAATCATATCATGCAGTCGCAAAGCGCTCCTGGTGATGTCTCCTGGATCGAGGCAATGGGCGCATATGATGCGACTCGCATGCCTCTGACGTACCTTGCGGCCGTGCTGCTGGCTGTTCTTGTTCTGTCAACCTATAGACACTCTCACAGAAAAGACGTGATTCTCAATCCGAATTCGCCCTGGGAGTTGACCAGCAGGAGAGCCAAAAAGGAGTTTATCAGTGGAGCGCAGCGAATGATTGAGGTTTGGTTTAAGCAAAACCCGCGCAAAGCAGTGAACGTGATGGCGGATGTGGGAGAAATGAAAGTGCTTCCACCAAATATGGCAGACGAAATTCGAAATGACGATCGACTGAGTTTAACCCGGTGGTCCTACGTGGTAGGTTTCATTAATACGCCTGTATCTTGGGTGAGTGTTACTGATGAGAGTGTAGGCATTTCATGGAAATATCCCCGGATTCGAGGCGTTCCGCGAGGGCTCTCGAGACTCCAACCTTGTGCAAACGGTAATCATGAAGGACTTAACCAAACAACTAAGTATATATATATCCCCTTTTAATACGTTTTTACTCTGTTTTCATACTTCTAACTCTATTCAAACAACAGACAAAGTCACGGAGCCTCTTGCGGCTGAAACGGCTTTTGCTGTATCTCAACTGTTTTCTGAAGACAAAGGTATGTTTACATATTCCATGCTCGGAGACGATGAGGTTAACATTCATTATTCTAGAGTGGCATTCGGTCAACTTGAAGAATACAGCATTGCAACTCATTGCCCGCGTTTCCTCGCGCGTCTTTCTCGGTGAGCCATTATGCCGGGATGAAGATTGGCTTAGGATCACTCGAGATTATACAACTACCAGTTTTATGGCTGCTGAAGAACTCCGACTATGGCCCCGACCTCTTCGCCCGCTGGTTCACTGGTTTCTTCCGAAGTGCAGTGAGCTTAGGGGACTCGTCCGAAGCGCTCGTAAAGTTATTTTGCCGGTAGTGGAGGAAAGACGACGGCAGAAAATGAACACTTCATCAACTGCGAGTGAGAAGTCACCAAAATATGAGGACGCTATTGAATGGTTCGAGACTAGCGCCAAGGGAACCCCTTATGATCCCGTATGCGTGCAATTGATGATGTCTACGGTAGCCATACATACTACCAGCTACTTGACATGTCAAACAATTATACAACTAGCGCAGCACCCTGAGATCCTTGCCCCGTTGCGCAAAGAGATTGTGGATGTTCTCCGGGAGCAAGGGTGGAAGAAGACAGCCCTCTTCGAGATGAAGCTGTTAGACAGTGTCATTAAAGAGAGCCTACGTCTGACCCCTTCCGGTGTCGGTAAGCATCACCCTTAAAATGCCTTGCCATACTTTTTCATCATGGCTAATACTTGTCGTTTTTAAGTCTCGATGCGACGCATGGCCGTTGAAGATATCACGCTCTCCGATGGCACGTTTATTCCCAAGGGTCTCCAGGTTTCTGTCTCGTCTCGTAGCATGTGGGACGAAAAATTCTACGAAGAACCACACAAATTTAATCCTTATCGTTTCTACAACATGCGTCAAGAGTCTGACAATAATCCCAAAGCCCAACTTGTCATGACGACACCCGATCATTTGGCCTTTGGCCATGGCAAGCACGCCTGTCCGGGACGCTTCTTTGCTTCAAATGAAATCAAGATTGTCCTCATCTATCTCCTTTTGCGATATGATTTTGAAATAGCAGACGGACGAACACCGCAAATTCATCGAGCTGGTATTTTCCAGATGACTGATCCGCTTGTGAATATCAGGATTCGGAGACGCCAGGAAGAGATGGCCATTTAGGTGATAGTATGAAACTGCGGGCGGTTCCCGCACTTTGAAAGATTCTGCAAAATTTCATACAAGATATTCTACCAGAGACGTGAAATTAGCGCTCGCAATCTGTACTGCCCACAATATGTATGGTGCCTATGTCGATTACTTTCTTCAGATTGGATACACAGAAAGCAATACATTACGTCTTACTCGAATTTTCAAATCAGCTTTGGAACTTTTCTGAGACGTCTTTCCTGCCATGAAAGACCTGGCCTTAAAGTCTTTTTACCTCGAGCAAACTAGAAGAAGGTTGATTGAGGTTATCATGATTGTTTCATGTTTGACCCAGGTAGAGCCAATATGTCACCTCAATCGGCCTGTGAGAATTGATATTCATAACTTGGAACATACTGCCCAGTGATGCAGTGATAAGCTGAGGCCTTTAGATATAAGAAGACCAAGTTCATGTGCGATTTTTATTCACAATGTAGATAATTCTTGCATAGAGCGGAGTGATTATTATAATCATATCGTCATCTGTCAATGATATAGTCGATTCTCATATCAGACAAAAATAAGACCTACATCAACACCATTGTCAAGTCTTTATCACAGCAAATGAAGTGAATGAATATAAAGGAAGGACATCAAATCTGACTAAGCTTAAGTTTACATAAGCATGCAGTGCGGGGCCCAAAATAGCTGGCTTCATCTGCACGTGATGGCTAAGCTAGATTAGGCAAACCATAAACAATTTCCGTGGGCGGATCATCACACCAACTCCGCTAAACCACATCTCTCTCTCTCTCTTTCTCTCTTTACACTCTTGTGAGCAGCAGGAGTCAAAGCATCCACACTCAGATAGAGTAGCCTCGACAGCTAACTCCATCTAGAGGCAAGCCTCTCTTGCCTATTTTTCTTCCTCTAAATCGCCTCCTCTCGGGGCATCCACTTAGCAACGATGCGCATTGTGGAAATTATCATCGACGTGAGTGTTGTCTGTCGTGAAAACAATGCCGGTTTGACTGTATTAACCTCGAGATACAGGGCTTCAAGTCGTATGCCGTGCGAACGGTGATTTCAGGATGGTATGTCTTGATTGAATCTATTGATGCGCGTCGACGAAATCGAGGATCATTTTCTAAATGCGCGTTATGTCGCGGGGGTATGCTTGCTGATATCTTCTGTATCGCGCAGGGACGAGTCATTCAACTCCATCACCGGTCTCAACGGTAGCGGTAAATCGAATATTCTCGACGCCATCTGCTTCGTTCTCGGAATCACAAACATGAGCACTGTGCGGGCGCAAAACCTGCAGGATCTCATCTACAAGCGCGGCCAGGCTGGAGTCACAAAAGCCAGCGTGACGATCGTTTTTGACAATCGCGACAAGTCCAAATCGCCCATTGGGTTTGAGGAGTATGGCAGTATTTCCGTCACGCGACAAATCGTTCTTGGTGGCACGAGCAAATATCTCATCAACGGCCATCGCGCGCAACAACAGACTGTTCAGAATTTATTTCAGAGTGTTCAGCTCAATATCAACAATCCGAATTTCCTGATTATGCAAGGTCGAATCACAAAAGTGTTGAATATGAAGCCTGTGGAGATCCTGTCGATGATCGAAGAAGCAGCCGGTACGCGCATGTTCGAGGATAGGAAGGAAAAGGCAGCAAAGACCATGGCAAAGAAGGAAATGAAAGTCCGGGAAATTGAAGGATTACTGAATGAAGAAATCGAACCAAAACTGGAAAAGCTTCGCGGTGAAAAGCGTGCTTTCCTTGACTTCCAACAAACACAAAACGACGTCGAGCGTCTGACTCGGCTCGTTGTGGCTCACGACTACTTGAAGAGCAAAGACCGTCTCAAAGTCGCTGGAGAAGAATACGAATCCAAGAAGGAGAAAATCCAAGCACTTGAAGACAACGCGGTAAAGCTCAAGAGCGAAATTACACATCTCGAGGAAGACATTAAGCGCGTCAAGGCGGTTCGAGAAAAGGAGCTCCGCAAGGGAGGCAAGTTCCAGGCTTTGGAAAATGAAGTCAAAGAGCATTCCCACGAATTGGTTCGTCTATCTACGGTTTTTGAACTCAAGAATTCTAGCATCGCAGAAGAGAAAGAAAAGCGGAAAGCCAACCAGAAGAATGTTGCCGAACTCGAGAAGTTGCTCAAAGACAAGAGAAAGATTTACGAGAAGCTTCAATCCCAATATGATGCGGTGAAAGCTGAGTTCGATGCTCAGACGACAGAAGTCGAGACCAAGGAGGAATTACTGCAAACACTCCAGACTGGTATTGCTTCCAAGGACGGCCAAGAAAATGGATATCAGGGCCAATTACAAGATGCTCGAAATCGCGCCAGCGCCGCTGTAACAGAGCAGGAACAAGCCAAGTTGAAAACTACGCATCTCGAGAAGAGAATCAAGGAAGAAGAACCCCGTGCCAAGAAGGCAAAAGAGCAAAACGCGGGTCTTTTAAAAGATTTAGAGACTTTGCGAGGTCGCGCAAGCAAATTGGAAGCGGAAATGGCGAAAATGGGATTCGAGCCAGGCAAAGAAGAAGAGATGTATCAGGAGCAAACAAATTTACAGCGCGCCATCCGAGAGCTCCGCGAGAGCGCTGATGCAATGAATCGCAGGGTGGCCAATCTCGACTTTTCGTATTCCGACCCCCACCAAGGGTTTGATCGATCGAAAGTCAAGGGTCTTGTCGCTCAACTCTTTACTTTGGACAAGGACAAGACGAACGCGGGTACTGCTCTGGAAATCTGCGCTGGTGGGCGACTGTACAATGTCGTTGTCGACACAGCAGAAACTGGTTCACAGTTACTTCAAAACGGCAAGCTTCGTAAGCGCGTCACGATCATTCCCTTGAATAAGATTTCCGGGTTCAGAGCGTCAGCCGAGAGGATTGGCGCTGCACAGCAGCTGGCTCCCGGGAAAGTCGATCTCGCTTTATCACTCATTGGCTTCGAAGAGGAAGTGTCTGCTGCGATGAACTACGTCTTTGGTTCGACGCTTATCTGCGAAGACGCACAAACAGCAAAAACAGTTACGTTTGATCCCAATGTCCGTCTGAAGAGTGTGACGTTAGAAGGCGATGTGTACGATCCTTCCGGAACACTGTCTGGAGGAAGTTCACCGAATTCCAGTGGCGTGCTTGTTGTTCTTCAAAAGCTTCACGAAATCACAAAGGAACTGCGACGCAAGGAACGCCAGTTAGCTACTTTGCAGGAAACGATGGCAAGGGAGAAGAAGAAATTGGACGCAGTGCGATCCTTGAAACAAGAACTTGATTTGAAAAATCACGAGATCAAATTGACGGAGGATCAAATCAACAGTAACAGCTCGTCGTCGGTAAGTTGAGAACGTATCACAAATACAATTTATGGCGACTGACTTGGTATTCAGATTATTCACGCAGTTGAAGAAATGAAGAATCAGATTGAACAACTGAAGAAGGACATCGTGGACGCAAAAGCTCGTCATGCAGATGCTCAAAAGGATATCAAGCGGATAGAGAAGGATATGAAGGAGTTTGACAACAATAAAGATGACAAGCTCGCTGAACTTCAGACATCCTTGGATAAGTTGAAAAAGAGTCTAACCAAAAACTCTATTGCCGTGAAGACCTTGCACAAGGAGCTTCAGGCTGCCCGCTTAGAGTCTGAGCAGGCTGGAAGTGACCTTACTGCAGCCGAGGAACAGTTGGCAGAAGCTGAGGGTGCCATGAAAGCCCAGGTGGAGGAGCTGGAGACTCTGAAGAAGGAGCAGGCTAGAATTAAGGTATTAAGATCGCATGCTCATGTTGGAACCCAGGTGCTGATAAATCTAGGATGCCCACGATATTGCTCAGGCGCAACTCGAAGAAGAGCAAGCGAAACTCACTAGCTTTGACGACGAGCTGAGTGACCTAGAACAAGCCATACGTTCCAAGAACGCTCGAATCACCGAGGAAGGTCTAGAAATGCAGAAGTTGGGACATCAGCTCGAGAAGCTGCACAAGGATCAACAAGCAGCGGCTCAGCTGGTTGCGAACATGGAGAGCGAACACGAATGGATTGAAGAAGAAAAAGATAGCTTCGGACGTCCCAACACCCCTTATGACTTCCGGGGCCAGAATATCGCCGAGTGTCGATCGACTTTACGCAATCTGACGGAGCGCTTCCAAGGCATGAAGAAAAAGATCAACCCCAAAGTTATGAACATGATTGACAGCGTCGAGAAGAAAGAAGTTGCGCTCAAGAACATGATGAAGACGGTCATTCGCGACAAGAAGAAAATTGAAGAGACAATTATCAACTTGAACGAATACAAGAAGGAAGCGCTACACAAGACTTGGACCAAGGTCAATGGAGATTTTGGTCAAATCTTCGCCGAGTTGCTTCCTGGCAGTTTTGCTAAGCTTGATCCACCCGAGGGCAAGGAGATTACGGACGGATTGGAAGTCAAGGTCTCTCTAGGAAAGGTTTGGAAACAGAGTCTCACTGAACTGAGTGGTGGTCAACGGTATGATTCCTCTGCCTACAAAGCAAAAGTAATTGTGACAAGAGTTGTTTGGACTAACGCTATCTACCTATCTAGCTCACTGATTGCCATCTCGCTCATTATGGCACTTCTTCAATTCAAGCCGGCTCCAATGTACATTCTGGACGAAGTTGACGCTGCTCTCGATCTGTCTCATACCCAGAACATCGGCCGATTGATTAAGACGCGCTTCAAGGGCTCTCAATTTATCGTTGTCTCGCTCAAGGACGGCATGTTCCAGAATGCCAATCGTATCTTCCGAACGAGGTTCAGTGAGGGTACCAGTGTTGTCCAAGCACTCACGCCGGCTGATATGAAATAGTCGAGTGGCGTAAATGAGTGCTATTTCTTCTGGTTGTTTCTCATTTGAATGGTATGCGGGATGTTCTGGGAGTAGATGGGTTTACCTGGTGTTAATGAATGTTACCTGTCATATATGATTCATGCTGTCTGTATTGTTATCAGAATATTTGGCTTGATGCACAACAGGAAAGAATCCATGGATTTCCGAGAGACTGCAAAAGTAGTCACGATCCTGGAGGCCTTTTAAATATATTGCCGTTGTAAAAGAAAATACAGTAGTTGAATGTTCTGTTCCGATATATCGGTGCAAAGAATCCGGCACGTGAGCTTTCCAGCCGCAATTGCCTCTCGGTGCATTCGTTGCCGCATTCCAACACAAACAATCAACTGGCTTTAGACCTCGGGATCTTCATATCAACAACAAAACCACCTGCAACTGGCACTAGAACTCGGTCTCCTTCTCCTTCGCTGTGATATCGAGGATTCTAACGATTAGAGAGAAATCGGGGTATTGCTACCCGCCGGCATCACCTTACCGGGGTTATCTCACCGATATTTCCACTCCAGATCAATCAAGGCATCGATCGGGCCGCGGATACGAACAGCATCTTAGATACCTGGATAGAATAATAGTTGATCGAACGCAACGAAATACGACCATTCTCACGACGTCGATATGAATGACGAAGAGCCTTCACTCAATATTCCCTCCCTGCTCACGCTAGCCGTGGTCTCGTTCTTCGTTATACGATGGTTTCTGAATCGTGGCAATAGCGACGCCAACGCGGCCGGACGGGCTCGCGGAGGTCGCATGATCGACCCGGCTCATGTCGAACAGATATCGCAAATGTTTCCTCAATTAAATAGGCGAGATATCATGTGGGATTTACAGAGGAATGGAGGCAGTATGGCCGCCACGACGGAACGGATTCTTACTGGGAGAGGCTTGGATACTGTAAGTCTTGAGACCTGTCTGCTCGGCTTTGATTGGGGTGGTATTGCAAATTGCTACAAATGAAATGTTCAACTGACAGCACTTTTACGCAGCCTCCACCTTCGTATCAGCCGCAGATTCCGCAACCTGCTACTCCTGTTCCCAGCGCGACACCGGCGCCCGCCACAAAATCCGGATCCCAGGATCTCATCTCGCGGTATAATTTGAGCCAGCGTATCGCTGAAGAGCAACAGGAAACTGCCTCAAAACAGGAAGTCGGATGGTCACAGAACAAAACCGAGCGCCAGCGATTGCTGCAGAAACGAAGAGATGATATGATTTTGGCCGCGCGAAGGAAGCTTCAACAGAAAGACAGAGAGACATCTCATGCAACTGGGCCTGCTTTTTGAAACGACCTTGTTTGATTGGGTTTCTTCCGTCTTCGCAGATTACTTGTTTTTAGCAACGAATTAAGCTCTCTAGCTCTCGATGTCTTCTATTGAAGTATCACGATAGATGCTGAATTGAGCAGCATTGTTTATGGCATTCTGTACGGAGTCTTGATATTTATGGAATAGTTCGGTTATTCCGTAGAGGAACATCGTATCACTCCTAGGGTATAATGGTAAAGACGAAAGAGAACAAAATTGTAGACCTCGCTAAAATGAGTAAAAGTCAATCACAGCTGAACACTGTTCACTCCATAGAACGCCGGTGAAAATGCGATGAGATACCGTCCCTATTCAAAAGAATGAGAGATCTTATATGCAAGGACAACACCCTAAAATTCCATGTCATCGTCATCTTGAGTGTCCCCCGGGAGAGATCCCTCCTCTGCAAGCTGTTCTCTCCGTGCCTGCTCGCGCGAGGCGCCGATTTTCCGTAGCCCTTCGACGACACCAGCGATGAAACCACGCATTTCACCAATCTCCATAGCACCCACGCCAGTCAACGGCACGCCCCCTCCACCTACTGCTGCAGCGTCAAGAGCATCAACACATTTGCGCATTTTAGACATTCGAACTTCGCGGAGATCTTTAAGTAAGCGCCGAATTTGATCGGGTTCTATTAGATCATCGCTCGCAGCATCTAATAGCATATTACCGACTTCCAGCCAGTGATAAGGCAGTGCCACTTCTCTCTCAAGATCGGAGGTTTCCGCATTTGATGCAGCGGTATTCTGTGGTAGGAAAGGAGGTGTAGGATAATAGCGTTGGCCGTCGAGGGTGTATTTCGCCTTCGGCGCACTACCAGGGGCGTATCTCCGATTATCGTCGCCCGCTCTGCGCTGACCTGGCAGTAACGGGGGCGGCGAGAATGTACTTGTATATTCTTCGGTCTCGGTCTCAAACTGGAGAATTATCTGTAGACACTCGGGGTGTAGCCAGTGCGGGGGCACAATATTTACGCGTCGTTGCCTTTTCAGAAGGATTGCGAGCCATAATGGAATTGTCGCGCGTTGTGGTGGGAGAAGTTTAGCTGTTGGACCCTAGAACCACAGAATATGAGTCTCGTAAGCATTGAGGTAAACAAAGCCTTCCAGCCACGACACAATTGCTTTGCGACCAAGTGCCTGTGCGCAGCAGAATGTAGATCACCAACTTCCTAGCATGCGGGGGCATGAGACAGACTGCGGGGGTTTCGATCTTACTTACCGATAGCAATTCGAGTCCTTCTAGACGCTGTCGAGGCACAATCGTCACCGATTCCATCTCCGATAGAAATTCAATCTCTGGAGGCGTGAGGCCTCTTTGCAAGGGAAAAGCCATTGATGCCGTGAAAACAATGCTGTTTTTGCGAAATTGCGGGCAACGGGAACGCGTCGGCGATGATTTAAGTCGACCGTGAAAGTTGATGGTATGAAGTGTGGGCACTCCCTTTTTGAAGGTAAGAAACAAATGTTAAGCACAAGGTTGAGACGGCCATGCTCGCTGTTTATAGCTCTATGAATGCACACCCTCCATGGTCATCCCAAGCTAAATAATTTCCAAGATTTTTGGAGTTGAAAGTTATGCCTCGATGTTTTTCCGGCGGGGCGGGAATGTTGTCGTTGTGTTTGTTCCGTTTGCACTCTCCCAGAGCCAACGGGAGCTTCGGAAATTTTGTCCTTTGCTGTTATTATTGTTTTGATCCGGACAACAAACATCTTACATTTCTCGGGGCCTTTTCAGCGATGCTGTGAGGCTAAATGAATGCTCAAGGGCGTCGATAAGCTCTGTGCATTTCCGATTGCCATGTCCCAGTGCTAAAGTTAGACCCGGATTCAACATAACGCCATGAGCTCTCCTGAATCTGCAACTGGCCTGACCCTGGCTGGCCGCTATGTGGTCCCTTTCTTGCTTCTTGCTTTCTTGGTCTGGAGAAAATTAGTCAATGACGCTGTCCAAGAGCCATATCTGGACGAAGTCTTCCACGTTGGACAGGTCCAAGCTTACTGGAGAGATGATTGGTTTCATTGGGATCCAAAGATAACTACTCCTCCGGGACTTTACCTCTGGTCCTATCTTGATTGTCTCGGTCGATCGTGGCTCCGAGGTCCTTCGCAAGAAATTGATGTGTTTGATTTACGTGCTACAAATTCCATTGCTGCTGCATTCTTCCTACCGTGGCGTCTACAAACCCTACTCGATCTGTTACGAAAGGAGCAAAACACACGACCACCCAGTGCGTGGCTCAGCCTAACCGCGCTGAATATTTGTTTATTCCCACCGTTGTTCTTCTTCTCTGGATTGTACTACACGGATGTCCTTGCTTTGGCAATTGTCATTCAAGCTTATATTGTGGAATTGGAAAGATGTGATTCTGTCGGCCAGAAGAAGACGGCGGTCGATACATTATACGGCCATGCGTCACGCGAAACAGCTATTTTTGTGACCGTGGGATGCGTGGCTCTCGTCTTCAGACAGACAAATATTTTCTGGGTATCCGTGTTTATGGGTGGCTTACAAGTCGTTCGTACTATTCGTCAAAACACTAAACCATGTGGTCCCGTCTCTCCATTGGATATCATAACGAAGGGGTTTCAAGCCGAATTGTATGATCCTCTTGTTGAGGAAGCAACTTTTGCAGGTCAGTACTATTATACAAATAAAATACTCGTCTAACAACTTCCTTAGACTACTTCAAAACTGGCTTGTCATTGGCTTGTACTGCATTGAGCCAACTGTCGCTCGTTGTGGCATCCATCATCCCCCATCTTTTTATACTAGCCGCCTTTGGAGCCTTTGTTCTATGGAATGGCAGCGTCGTATTGGGGCATAAAGAATTTCATACTGCCAGTATTCATATCCCCCAGATGCTCTATATCTGGCCGTATTTCGTCTTCTTCTCCTTTCCTCTGATAGCCATAGGCATCTTGAATGCCGTATTACCCTCTCGCCTGATTCCGAAATACATCGACTACCGCTTAAGCAGTGCAGGCAGACTTCCTTCTTTGCTCACTGCCATCGTGGTCATTCCACTGATGCTAGCAAGTGTCCATTTCAACACAATCGTTCATCCCTTTACTCTGGCTGATAATCGACACTATGTCTTTTATATATTTCGACTCCTCACTCGGTATCACCCTGCCGTCAAGTACGCGGTTGTGCCGATATATTTTATATGTGCCTGGGCTGTGATCGGTTCATTTGGACTATTTACGCCGTCGTCGCCGAAGACAGTTCCGTTGCAAATAGCAACTCCGCAGGAAACATCTCCATCTAATCTCTCGTCTATCTCGCCGCAAGAATCGGCGGGTAAAATCCAAGAAAAGGGACAGAAGAAAAAGGAGAAAAAAGCAGCGAAAACTCCATCTTCAGCGGGAAAATCTCAAAGAAAACCAGAACCTCAAACGCAAGTACTCACACCAGAGATCATCGCCAAGATTCAAGAACACGTAACCCTCCGCAAGCAACAGCTTGGAAGCCAACAAGTTCGCGTCAGCTTTGTGCTTATCTGGCTTGTTGCTACTGCTCTTTCGCTTATCACTGCACCTCTCGTCGAACCTAGATATTTCATTATACCATGGGTCATGTGGAGATTGCATCTCCCCCGTCAACCGACTCCCGAGGTATTTCGCAAGACGCCCCAATTATCCAGTTTGAAAGCTCAGTTTTTTACAATGTTGCCTGAAATCATGGAAACGGTATGGTTTTTGACTGTTAATGTTGTGACTGGGTATGTTTTCTTGTATAAGGGTTTTGAGTGGCCTCAGGAACCTGGAAAAGTTCAGAGATTCTTGTGGTAAGGAAAGGGACATTGCAACTCTTATATTTGTATTTAGACTATTTGTACGCTATAGAACCTGGAAATATGCGCGACCATGTCTTGAATTTTTATGCCAAAATGAAAATGAGCTCAAAACTTTCACTTTTTCCACCATTATCTCTTCGATACTTCTGAAACATCATATCCTCCCGTTAAATCACAAACGCTGCGATATGAAAATGCTGAGAAATGTTGCCGATTGCAAGATTTGTATATATATAACATCAAAATTTAATCACACTGCAGTAACTTCACCGAGGATCTGAAGCTTTTCAGTAGATCCATTGACGCCCGTTTGTATTCTACCAGATATTTCAGCCTCGTTTGCGGGTCTTGAAGGACAAGTTTCCCCCAACTGGTCTTCCAAACTATCTTCAACGTCCCATTCCAAAGTCTTTTTCTGCTTGGAGGCTTTGAATTTATCAATGATTCGCACGAGCTCTGTTCTCTTGTAGTATTGAGCCTGCTGATACGGGGTATCGTCAAAGCCAGAAGAAGGCCTGTCAGGATCTGCACCCGCTTCGAGTAAAATATTGACAACTCTTTCCGATAAAGTTTTGGGGGCTTCGCAAACGGCCCGCAAGGGTGTACAATGCCAGATATCCTCTAAATCTGGGTCGACATTCCGTTGGAGAAGCTCGGTCACGATATCCTCCAGGCCTGCCATCGCTGCTACATGCAAGTACCCATCTGGATAGTTCTCGATGCGCTTCAGATGTGCATACCGTTTTCGAATTATAGGTATTTGATCCAGCTTCAAACATCGTAAAAAGAACAACGGATCGATTGACGGAGGACTACCGATGCACGTAAATTCTGGCTCCTTGTCATCGGAAGTTGGAATCGGCCATCGATAGGTCAGTATTTTCAGAAGTAACTCATTCTGATTCTCTAGTATGCGGTCAAGCATCTGCAGAATATGTTCCGGAATTTCATCAATTTCTTTGATGTATCCGTCAAAATTTTGAGAACAATATGGCATAATGGTGCAAAAGAGGTTATTTGTGAAATTTTCTAACAGGAATTGATTCAGACATTCGACCGCCATGCGTTCATTTGCTGTTTGTCGATTTGGTATAAAGTCCTGTAGTTCTGGCGGCAGTGATGATTGCTCCTCTACCGCGAATTCACTTAGAGAGAAATGCACGGGTCTTACGCGGAGCAGAGAGAAGTTGGATACTCGGATCAAATTCTTCGTGACAGTCGCCAATTCAGATGCTTCGTAGCTGATTTTCTTTTGATCGCTCACAGCTGAAATCGCGTCCAAGAATTCGCCTGAATCTAGCAATTTCGTAGTATGAAAGGCCCACAAAAAGCAGCGCTGAGCAAGGGCTCGGCTTGGGACTGGCTGTGCGTTGATTTTCCGAAAATACTGAATATATGTTTCTCTGATATCAGATGGAAGAAGATCCAATTGGGTCTTCACATCTCTCTCCAACACGTTTGAGAGCTCTTTCAACTGAAAATCGACCCAGAGAAATCTGCAAACATAGTGAGTATAGAGTGTAATTGCAATCAATCGAGTTTTTGCTTACATTCCACCCGCTTTCTTGACGAGCTGTTCGATAACGAATTCCTGAGTAGATTCTTTGAGATGCGCCAGCTCCTTCTTGACACGATATTTGACAACCTTTTCAATATCTTTTGGATTTGACGTTATTTTTGGTATTAGCAAACAATCAGTGCGATAAATCGCACGCTGTATATCTAGCTCCCATCGGCTTGTAATGAGAACCTTGACGTTCTTTTGTTGACTGGTCGAAAGGATGACATCTAAGAGTTGTGCTCGGCACGCTTTTTCACATTCGTCGAGGCCATCAATTACCAAAATCACGCGGTCAAGAGAGGCCACACATTCCTGTAACATTGTTGCCAGTTGATTGAGGACTGGGACGCGCGCGTCTTTCTGGCATTGACGATAGTATTCCAGAATATAACTCGGAAGCACTTCTAATCTCCAACAGAGCTGTTTGATAAGCATCGTCAGGATGAGACTAGGCGACTTGCGCAACTGCGACTCTTCACCTTTGATGTAACAATATGCCACTGAGGTGTCTCGCTTGAATCTTTCTTGGTTGAAGTGGTCTATGATCATCGAGCTGAGTGATGATTAGCTATGGCGACGTAGGGATTATCGAGATGGAACTCACGCAATCACACTTTTACCAGTCCCAGCTTTAAACATAAGTTGTTAGCAAATCTGAGCATGGAGAGCCCCATGGGTTGCTGTTACCTTCCCCGTAGATCCAAAGTGGTCTCAAATCCTCCGAAAGCCATTTCTGGTAGCTTGTCTGATCAAATAAGAAGGTTCCTGTATCCTCCAGCCGCTGTTTCCGGACAGTATTGTGCACCTCTTCAATATTCTCCGAGCATATCCAGTTCAAAAAGTTTCTCCTTTCATTTTCTAATCAAGTTAGAATTATTGCCATTCCGTTCGGATACGCGAACTTGCCAGCATCCTTTGCAGATTTTTGCTCAAGATCTTTTCCAATGGATATTGTCGTATTCATTGTGATTGCAGCAGTAATTCTGTCTAGCTTTGCTTTAGACCGCTCCAAATTTGATCGTATCTCTCCAAACTGCTCCTCAAATGGGGACCACTGTACTTTAAGCAACACCGCAAGAGTTTGCGTGTCTGTATGAATGAGCAGACAATCTTGATAAAAGATGATCAAAGTAGGAGTCACATTTACCTTTCGATCGACCTTGGACAAGGAATGCGCGACGGGCATATCGGCAAAAGGAAAGTATGTTTGTGTATAGAGTGACCAAAGTCTGTGGGAAATCAGTCCATTGACGAGCGTGCTAGAAACGGAACATCATTATATTGAATCCTTACCTCATGTAGCTCTGGTGATTCTACCTTATTTCGTGTGAATATATTCAGGACTTGTATATCGTCAACAAGCTCTTCCAACATTTTGCTCAACTTGTCATAATACTCGAAGTATTTAAATGCAACCTGAATAGATCAGTATAAACGCTACTATGGTAGCAAATGTGCCAACTAACATTGATGATAACCCGGGCAGCGCCCACGACAAGAGAAGTGATGTTTGGGTATGCTTGAAGGCCGATAGTCACGCCAGCCATGACTGTCTCGATTGCCTTCAAGAACTTGAGAGCAGGGCCTGCGATGTTTCTGCTGGCATGCTCTTTCTGATGCAATAAATCTGCATCGGTGGCCATCTGTTGCACCTGAAAAGGGGAAGTGGCATAACTCCAGTCCTCTTGCTCGCTGGCGTCGAGATCCTGCCAGTGTTTGTTCCAAGCTTCCTGAAATGCTGGATTTGTAGACTTTGCAATTACGTACGGCATTTCCTTCGGGCCAATATCCTCGGAAGATGTAGGTCGTTCCGTGGCTGCATTTTGCTTAGCTGTAGAGCTCCGAGATGTTTTCTTCCTTTTGAAAAATTTTAAGATAGGCATTTCGAATAATGCAAATATGAGCGTGATGCAAGCAAAAACAACAAAACATATCATTAAATCTGAATAGTGAGCACCCTATTAAAACAAATATCCATGATGGTGGATTTTTCCCTAGCAAGAAGAGCGCCAAAGGGTGCTGGCATGCGGCCGGAGAAAGCATCGCCGCACGCGAGGCAGAACTCGACGGACGGCAGTGTTTCACGCTGCAGGAGGAGGCCATCTTGTCGTTCTGATTCAGGGTAGACAACGAATTGCTTTTGTTGGAGATGCGAGTTGGCGCATAAATTGAGGATGCGATTGGATTAAAAGATGCAAGTCTTGGTGGCACAGTCAAATATCCCGGCAAGGATGAACCAATCCTTTCAACGCGGGAAGGAGGGAGTGGGCAATGCTTCTACCCAGTTGGGCAGTTGGGGCAACTACAGCTGCAGGCTTCCGGCGGCTGCTGGAACACAACAAATGAATTTCATCCTCTCAGACTGGCGATCTTCCATCTCTTTCATCCAACATGTCCAATCCCAGGAAGAGACAGAAGCTGGCGCAAGCTCATGCGGATGCCGACAAACTTGGTCCAAATGAAACTAAAACTCTCGCCTCTCTGAGTCGATCCATTACGCCGCCGCTTACAGCGCGCGCCCTACGCTCGTTTCCCAGGGGGCATCTAGATCAGCACAATCACTTGCAATCACAAGATAACGAGCCTCAAATCCAGGGATCAGACTGTGAGAAAGTCTCCAATCAGTCTCAAGAGACTTCGCATGTCGTGCGATCTCCCATACAGTTGACACGAATCAAGGATCTCCCCGATGAGAAAAATGTCGACACTATACAGCTAAGCGACATATTAGGAAATCCCCTCATCCGAGAATGCTGGCAATTCAACTACTGCTTCGACGTAGACTTTCTTATGAGTCAGTTTGACCCTGATGTGCGGAATCTTGTGCAAGTGAAAGTCGTCCATGGCTCGTGGAAACAAGACTCCCCGAACCGGATTCGAATCGATGTAAGCGATCCCTGCTCGTCTAAGCCTCCATTATCAGTCACTAATCCGTTTTCAGGAAGCATGTAAGCGGTATCCAAACGTGGAGCCCATTGTGGCTTATATGCCAGAACCTTTTGGCACACATCATTCGAAGATGATGATCCTTCTGCGTCATGACGATTTGGCACAGTATGACAATTGTTTCCATCATTTGAACCAGCGGCTGATTAGTTCAGAATTGTGATACACACCGCCAATATACTTGCTGGTGATTGGGAAAATATGTCGCAAGCAGTTTGGCAATCGCCGCTGCTCCCTTTGCTTCAAAGTCCCTCAAATCACGAGACGGAAATGTCTAATCAATTCGGCAGTGGAGCGAGATTCAGAAGAGACCTTTTAGCATATCTCGCAATTTATGGCCAGAAAAAGACTGGGCCACTCATTAAGCAACTTCAAGCCTTCGACTTCACGGCAATCCGTGCTGCTCTAGTGGCCAGTGTACCTTCTAAAGACAAATTACATGCGGGCGGCTCAAGTAAAACAACGCTATGGGGTTGGCCAGCTTTGAAGGAGATTCTCAGCCAAATCCGACTGGAAAACAACGATGCGGGCCAGAGGCCACATATTGTAATTCAAGTTTGTCCAGAAAACTCTTCAAAGTAACATACAGAAGGCTGATCTGTGAAGGTTTCATCAATCGCGACTCTCGGCCAAACAGACAAGTGGCTCAAAACTGTTTTGTTCGACAGCCTTTGTCCTTCGGAGATATCACGTCAGGCGAAAACAACTCAGGTACCGAAGTATTCAATCATATTTCCCACAGCCGATGAAATCCGGCGATCTTTGAATGGGTATGGATCCGGAGGATCAATACATATGAAGTTGCAGAGTGCCGCTCAACAAAGACAATTGGAATATATGCGGCCATATCTTTGTCAATGGGCAGGTGATGCAGAAGACGCTGATACAGATAATTTACAAGTGAATTCTGGCGACTCTGTACGCACCCAGCGAATGAATGCTGGTCGACGAAGAGCTGCCCCCCATATTAAAACCTACATCCGGTTTTCAGATTCGACTGAAATGAAAACCATCGATTGGGCGATGATATCTTCCGCTAACTTATCTACGCAAGCCTGGGGTGCCGCACCGAACTCTGAGGGGAAAGTCCGGATCTGCAGCTGGGAGATCGGTGTACTGGTCTGGCCAGAGTTACTTGTAAGTGATACAGGTCATTTTAGAGGTAGCAGACCGAAGATGGTTCCATGCTTTGGCATTGATACGCCAGATCTTGCACAGAGGCAAGAAAACTCGGCCGTTGTGGGTTTCCGAATGCCTTACGACTTACCACTGTCTCCATACGCACTAAATGATACGCCTTGGTGTGCTACAATAAATCACCAGGAACCAGATTGGTTGGGACACAAATGGATCATCTAACAAATGAATCGAATCAACCGCCAGCCAGACACGACTTCGGCCCAGTGGACCAGTGCTGTCTCAAATCCAAAACAAGTGTAACAGAATAACTTCAGAGCAAACTTCACATGTCGTGGTTCGCCATTCTTTCAAAGACCAGTCCATTCTCCCCTGGTCAAAAGACAGCTAGCAGGTGTTGCGTAGTTCTACTGCACATGATTTATTCATTCATCGTCCTCCTTTAGGCCATACTTCTCCTTCAATTTCTCGAAATGTTCAATATACTTCTCCTGCGCCTCTTCGGGAGTGAGATTGCTGACGTTTTCCCAGGCTGCCTGTTTGGCCTTGGCCTAAGACACGGAAATCAGAAATCAGCATCCATACAATTCAGCGATGTTTTATCTTTGAAGAGAAGGGAGCCTCGCTGATTTCATACCTCGAATTCCCAGGCGTTGTGACTCTTCTTCGTAAAAGTTTCACCTTTGCCTTGCTTGTATAGACCGTAAAACTATTGGAGTTAGATTGAGGTTTGTCACTCACAAGGGAAAATCTCCATGAAGCCAATTCTTCCTCGCGAATTCAACGTACCTCCAGCTTGTCTTCCTTTGAGGCTTGCTTGAGTTTGGGGGCTAACTTAGCAGCCTCCTCAAATCTGACTTGTAGAGAAGCCATGCTGACGAGACTATCAAATATATATAACCACGCGGGAGGGGCAAACGGGACGAAGAGATCAGATGAAGGTCGACAGGACGGAGTCTGTACAGTCTCGAGCTTCTCGTTAGCTCAATCTTCCCATATTAGATTTCGCAAAAAGATCGGATGAAGAAGGTTGGAAGCAATCAAGCTTATTTCGTCTCATGAAACACTGCTCGCATTGCGCAGCATCATCTCCGGCTCGTTACCATAGTTTGCGACAGACTCCGCAGCAATGTACAAAACTTATTCATAGGATTTAGCGCTTACCTTTCTTGATGCTGAAATATATTTGTGTATATAGAATTGGATACTGATCAGAGGACAACTGAGTCAGTGTTCAGGAGAGATCTGAATCGTCTGAAGTATTTAAAGCGAGCGGGGATGGCGGGGAGCAACAACAGACGACGTAATATATTACAATGTTGAAGGCTGATTACGGGAAACCAATACACAGCTAGTCTCCAGATGGCTAGTTTCTTACAGATGACCAGTAAAATTATGTACAATTCTGTATTGTTGGGAAATATCGTTGTAAATTACATAATCCCCTTGAACTTCACGTGGGGTGACAAAGCAATTGTCCATGCACTGCGGGCAGTCACATGTTGTACAACCCTTTTTATTTTCATCTTTATTTATCTTCTCTTCTATTAGTCTTATATCGTGTGTTGATATTGTATTCCCGGCAGAACAGACCATGCCGATATTGACTAGTACGACGACTATACCGACTCGGAAAAGGTTCACGCCCACGTTCTTGAGACAGCGCTGATAAGACAACGACTTATACACGAAATACTATGTAGTCTTCCGAGAAGGATTCTACTAACGTCGTGCAGCGGATAGCTCGGACAATTCCTTGATTGAGCAGTGAGCAGTGAACACTAGTCCAGTAAGCTTGAACCGCATAATCTTGCCCATGATCTACCGACCGGTGCTCGGTGGATCGGCTGCCGGTAGTAAGTTAAAATGCGGGGTGAAAGGTGAAAAGCGACAAAGTCGCAAGAAGTGCAGCGGTAGACGGAAGTATCTGGGTGTCAGAAGGCACGTTTCCCGAGGTCGGCATCTATTTTTAAGTAATTACCGATGGCAGACGAGTTCTTATATTGCTATTGCTATTGCTTAGATCTGCCTAGGTTTAGATTATCTAAACTATTTAAATAGGTCGACGCCGCTTTCCCTTGTCGTATAGGTACGGATTTTATTAACGACTTTCGATCAAGTATAGAAAATGAGCAGAACAACTCTAGCGTACGTTGTCGAGGCCAAGAATGCGCCGTTTGTACTGGAAAAAGTCGTTCTGGATGCATTGCAGCCTTCGGAAGTACTTGTGGAGATGAAATATACGGGAATATGTCATACTGTGCGTACCACCAAATTCGATCTCTGCCACGGCAGCGATGGTGACAACAAGATGCAGTCTAATTCGATGATTAGGATCTCGTTGTTCAAGAAGGCGGCATACGTATTCTTCAATATCCAGCTGTTCTGGGTCACGAAGGTCTCGGAATAGTCAAAGAAATAGGATCTGACGTTAAGGATAAATCTCTCCAACTGGGGGACATTGTGATATTGTCGTTCCGTGCATGCAATCAGTGCAAGGCATGTCTCAACGACCGTCACGGGAATTGTCCTGGCGGCACCGACGCAAACTTCCGGGAAACCGCACGAAAGGATAAAAGCTCCCCTATTTCTCGACCCGACGGCACCCCCGTATACGGTCAATTCTTCGGGCAGTCGTCATTCAGCAAATTGGCTGTTGTCGCGGAGGACTCGATCGTCAGGATCCCTCCTGAAAGTCTTCCCTCGGCCGCCGATCTCCCCCATCTAGCGGCGACGTCGTGTGGATATCTCACCGGTGCCGGAACTGTATGGAATGAACTCCGTCCAGAAAAAGATTCCCGTATTGCTGTACTCGGCATGGGCCCCGTCGGATTCTCAGCGTTACTCGCCGCAAAGGCTGTAGGAGTGCAAAACCTGATTGCAATCGATATTGTGCAGTCGAAGCTGGATTTAGCCGCCTCGATTGCCGGAGCACGCACGATCAACACAAGCGGCGGCACTAGTCTATCAGAACAGATTCGGCAGCACTATCCTGACGGCGTTGACTACGTCCTAGATACCACCGGAAGAACAGCGCTGATCGAAGACTCGGTGAAAGCACTGGCTCACGGCGGCACAGTGGCACTAGTCGGCGTCCCGCCACCAACAAGCTCTATTGAAGTGAATGCGTTGAATCTTTTGGTAACGTGTAAAAAGATCATGGGAGTGATATTGGGCTCTGCCAATCCTCGAAAGGTATTTGTCATTCCTTTCTTCCTTATTCCAAGGTTCCGTAATGAGCCGAAGTTCCACCAAGCTGATGTCAAAATTTCAAATGAAGACCATCCCGCACATTATAGACCTGTTCAATCAGGGCAAATTCCCTGTCCAGCAGCTCACTCGGGTATATCCTGCCAAGGAGCTGGATAAGGCTTTGGAGGACTTGAAGAAGGGAACTGTAAGTATGATCAGGTTGACAAGACCATCATCAGTAATGCTAATGTCACATTTTTAGACTGTCAAAGTAGTTCTGTCCTGGGACGATGTATCAGAGTCTGATTGAATACTTTCCGCTCAATGGAGAGAGACTGTCATAGATCAATAATTTGCATTCATTAGGGAATAGTCGAAACATTCGCATACTCAGTACAGATTTCCCAGTCAAGTCAATTTTGCGTAACGTGGGCTGGAAAATAATATCAGCAGTCAAACTCCAAGTGCCATGCCTCAAAATCATTAAAATCATAACAAAAATATACAAGAATGGTATCGTGAAAACTCAAAAATGATTAATAGTCAACAGCCCAGCCGTTCTTGTTCAGGAATTCCTCACAAGCGGCTTTCAAAGAGTAGTTGGGACGCAAATCCTTAACAGTCATTGGTGCACGAGTGACAGGGTCGACTTTGCATTGTTCAAGATACTTCGTAATGCCCAGACGGTCGTAGCTGTGGCCGGAGACGGTCATGACGGGATCGTGCATGACCTCAAACGTGATATTATCGATCAAGTAGTCAGGCACAACTCGTTCTTCAATCTGGCCACCAGAGGCAGCCTTGAAAGCGTCCCGAACATGTTGGATCTTCTTTTCCGCTTCTTGGCGCAAAGTCTTTTGATCTTCGTTGTACCCAATCTCGCCAATTTCCCCTTTATCCAATCGAGATTTCAACTCGTTCAGTTCGCGCTCCAGCTCAGACTCGATCAGTCGTTCGACACTAGCCAAGGTCGCATCCATTTCCCGCAGGCGCGCAGTCTCTCGTGAAGCCCAGAGCTGTTGCTTCGCTCGTAGAACGATCTTGGATAAATTCTCGGTCTGCACGTTCATCGCGCTGAGACTAGCTCGATAAGCGTCAATCGCCACGTCGTAAGCTTCCTGCGGCCTCTGCAACTCAAGTAGCGCCTGCGCTAGATATAACGAGCTTTTCAGACTTGCAGTCGCCTTGGATCCGCCGTGTAATTCGATCGCGAGACGCGCATCGTGCTCTGCGCCCGCCCATTTTTCCAGTCGGAGACGAGTGACTGCGCGATTCGTGAAGAAGCTGGGTTCCTTTGGATTCATCTGAATACTAGAACGAACCGTTAGCTTTTGACCTTGAAAGTGGTACTGAATATCTGTCAAGGCAGCTTACGCTTGAGAGTACATCTCCTCCGCACCGGCATAGTCGCCATCCTTGAAGAGATTGTTGCCTTTTTCCTTGAATGCGAAAGACATTATGGGTATGCGATGCTCGTTCAATCGAGGTCAAAACAACCAAAGTAAATAATCATGCAAGAGATCGACAATATCGAGATCTTTCAGACCAAGCGTCTGATTAGAGGGTAACGTTACAATAAAGTTACTGATGCGATGATGGTTTAGTGAATTGATCTTGGAAGACAAGCCAGAAACAGACGGTCTGAACAGTACAGACTAGATGAGAAGAAAAAAGACATTGCTTCGAAAAAAAGATAGAGAAAATAAAGAAAATAAATTGACAACTAGGAGCACGGATCGAATTTCTTCAAAGAATCATAGAATCTCGTTCATCGAAAGACGTGGATCCCCGCAGAAACACCCTGGATGACTAATCGGACTTCTAACTTGGTTGCCTCTCCGCAAAACTACTGGGTCGTTCGGTATACAAAAGATTACTGGAATAATGATATTGATATTATCAACAGCAGTGAACAGATTAGAAAATCAGAATAGAGGAAGAATGACAAAATCATGTATGAAGAACACAATTCATACCAAGCTGTTCAAGGAAGCATCATATTGTATGTCCCGAGGTCAGGGACAGGACCACCGGGATATCCCTATCGGGAAAGCCGCTGCCCTATCGATATGCCTCTGGAACCGGAGAAGTACAAGCGGCGCTCCACGATAGATTCTCTGTTCTGGCTGAATTGTGGAATAATTTTGCGTAAAAATAGTGCTATTTCCGCATTCTCAAGTACCCGGACATGTCTGAAAGGATTTCTTCCATTGAAAGCAACATGTGCTCTGAGATGAACCTGGCCAGAGATGAGTATTGAAACTATGGCCAGCTTGCTGTCGGAGTTTCTCCGATCACGTTCCTAGTAACTAGATCTAGAAGTGGCACTAAAAGAATCGCGCGAGTCAATGCCCAGCTAGCTAATGTAGAAACATGGCATTCCGAGGCTGTGTGGCGTCAAGCAATCATTATATGCGACTCTTTGGAGAACGTACCTGTTTTCCCCCACGTTCCGACCTGCTTGTGCGGAGGTCATTGGTTCCACCACAACGGGGACACTTGTTGACTTGTACGTTGTTAAAGACAACTGTACGCTATCGTGATGGGTATATAAGTCCCTGGATACCCGGATGTTGAGTTGTATAAGTAGATCTATTCTCAGTCAACACACAAATCCGTTGTCTGCAGTTGCGTCGTGAACTATCTTCACCACCTGTGGAATTGTACATATTATATAGGCATCGTTGGATTTCTTTTGGCGCATACTTCCAGGTTTATTGCACACTCCTCACAATGTCCTCCGACCTCAGACCTCTCCGCATCGTCATGGCCGGTGACGATGCCGGGTACGACTACAAAATCACCCTCAAACAGCTCCTCGAGAAAAGTCCTCTAGTCGAGTCAGTTACCGACGTCGGCGTCTCCTCCACCTCCGACAAGACCGCATATCCTCATCCGGCCGTCGAAGCAGCCCAGATGATTGCAGAGGGCAAGGCTGATCGGGGCCTGTTTATTTGCGGCACAGGTCTCGGCGTGGCCATCGCCGCCAACAAAGTCCCTGGCATCAGAGCGGTGACAGCACACGATCCATTCTCGGTGGAACGGTCGATACTTAGCAACGATGCCCAAGTTCTCTGTTTTGGACAGCGTGTGATTGGAATTGAATTGGCGAAGAAATTGGCATCGGACTGGCTCACATATCGATTTGATCCCCAAAGTGCCTCTGCGGCTAAGGTGCAGGCGATATCCGACTACGAGAAGAGGCTTCATGCGGAGAAATAATGAATTGAGTGTATATATTGACTTCCACTTGCTTTTCAATTGAATATGGCATGGATATAATTGGATATTCAAAGCGTCCACGGGGGATTATTTTTTTGTCCTCAAGCTGGGTAGATGGGTAGCACCTTCCTATTGCATCCCGCTCCTTCCTCGAACATGCTGCGAGTATAAATGCGCCATCTCTCCCACTTTTTCTCCTTTTCTTTTCTACTTCAAATCCACTCATGTTAGTATCTATCTGTCTACTCATACACGCCTTGGACTTCTATCAAAGACATTCTCCTTTCCGTATCATGGATTTCGCTCCGTCTGGCTGCTTGCTCGTCGTGTTGATGCCTCACGGGACATCGTCTCGGCGCATTTCCGACTCCTCGGTAACAGCGCCGATGCAGATGTCATTCTCGGAGTACGCGCAAGTTGGTGACTTTGCATGTTCGCAAATTGCACGTCGTTCATCCTCAGCAGCCATTAACAGATTTCAATTTATGTTGATCTCCCCATCTTAGCGATTCTTACTCTGCAGTGTCATCGTCTACGTTTGCCATCCCCACAGCTCAACGGAAGTGGGCCGCTTGAGCACACCCCGCGTTTACTCATCTCGCTGGTTGATTCGCCGGGATACTTTTTAACAGGACGTCATATGTCCCTGGAAGCCGAAGGTTACAGGGTTCATTTTAAGGAAACATTTTATACTACCTAGATACTCGTCGCGATACTCATATAATTGAAGTCGACCGCACCTCCCAAGGTCCATCTCGTGCAATCTGTTTTCCAACCCAATCAGCACGCAACCAGACCCGTCAACAAGTCCTTTGATCGAATAGGATCTAAAGTGTGAATAAGATCAAGATGGCTCCATCAATAACATACCCGGCTTTGCCAGAAAAGCTTCTCATTATATCGCTGAAAATGTACTTTACGCCATCACGGACCCTGCAGTATCTGCAGGACCTGCTCGATCCTCGAAATGAAATCGTTCTCCCCAAGAACCGGTCGAAGTTGCTTTTAGCTCTTATACCAGACTTTCTGACTATTTACCCTTGTGCCGAGATTGTCAGAGATTGGGAGACAAAATTGTCGGCTGCATTAAATAGTAAAACAGAAGAAAAGGTTTCACGACCCCCTTTATTTTTACTCGGAGGCCAAGACTCGTTCTGGGAAGATACCGGAGCATATACCGGTGAAGTGTCGCCATTGGCGCTGCGTGAGGTCGGTGCTTCACTCGTCGAACTAGGACACGCTGAGCGACGTGATATATTTGGAGAGACGAACGAGATCACCGCAAAAAAAGCCGCAGCCGTCAGTAAACAAGGCTTAATCCCGCTCGTATGTATTGGTGAATTGAGCACGCCAGGTCAGATTGCATCCGAGGCAGTCGGTCTGGCGGTACGAGAATGCGAGGTTCAAATCCGCGCGGTTCTCAAAGCCATACCGGAGCATGCTCCCGTCATTTTTGCTTACGAGCCCGTCTGGGCTATTGGCAAGCCGCAACCCGCTGGTGTAGATCATGTCGCTGCTGTTGTGGCCGGTATTCGCGCCGTGATTGGCAAAAGAACTGGTGATGTGCGCGTGTTATACGGCGGCAGTGCTGGTCCAGGACTCTGGGGCCAAGGAGGTTTGGGAAAGGCCGTTGATGGAATGTTTCTGGGGAGGTTTGCACACCAGATTGAGGGAGTCAAAAAAGTAGTGAGAGAAGTAGAGGAGTCTTTACAATAGTCATTCCACATCGCATTGGAAGATAGTGAACGGAATTGGAATTTCCAGGTGCAAAAATTGAAAAGGGGGACTGAATGTCGAAATAAGGCTTCTTCAATTCGGCCTACCTAGGTAATAAGATCTATATATTCCTTTCCTGTCGGAGTTCATTTTTCACTCGTGTCACCGTACCCAGACCACCGTACGTGATTGCCGTATACATCATGGCTACTGATGCACCAGCATTCAGAACTTCTTGCGCCTGTTTGCCATTGGTAATACCGCCGGATGCAAATATCGTCTTTGGTGAGTCTGCGTCACTCAGTTTCTGTTTGTAGCGCGAGACCAATGCTACTGTACGTTCAAAGAGCTGCGGGCCAGAATAACCCCCCGTCTCGGTCAGAGTCTCCTTCTCTCTTTTAGATAATTGGTATCCCCTGGGGAGCGGTGCAGGTCGTCTATTCGTTGTATTACCGACAATAACCCCGTCGACGCCTGACTCACGGACAGCATGGCATATCCCGTCGACTTGTTCTTCCGAGTCTTCGTCAGGACTGACTTTGACCATGACGAAGGGCTTTGTCCTGCGATCAATGCTTTTGGCAGCCCCTACGACACCCTTGAGAATTTCAGTCAGTGGACCCGCTGCCTGTAGCCCGCGTAAACCCGGGGTATTGGGACTCGAGACGTTCACGACCACGATATCCGCGTATTTGGCCAAGTGATTAACGCAATAAACATAATCGCGCGTGACCGCCGCAATATCAGTTTCGGGTGTAGTTTTGTTCTTTGCTACTTGCACAGCGAGCATTTTGCCTTCGTTCAAACTCCCCGGCGGCACACCAGCTTCACCATTGAGCACGCGCTCTTCACCATCGTCACTATATCCGAATCCATACGCATAGGCGAATTCGCGAACTCGTTGTTTCAAAACTTTGGCCATGTGTTCTGCTCCCTTTGAATTCAGTCCATACCGATTGATCATGCCCGATTGAGAGACGATCCTGAAAACTCTTGGTTTAGGATTTCCATCTTGAGGTAACGGCGTTGTACCGCCGACTTCCACTACGGCTGCTCCAAGCGCAAATAAAGGATCGGGGATTTCTGCATGCTTGTCTAGTCCTCCAGATATGCCAATTGGGTTTGAAAGAGTTTGCCCAAAGACCTGGTTGCGATAAGTGAGACGGTTAGCATCAGATTGACGGAGGAGAAAAAAGGAGGATTTGGGGCAATTGGGTACCTCTGTGGCCAACTTGCCATCTAGATCCGGTGAACTGCGCTCGCGTGGATATAGTCCGTATTTGTAAAGCTGATGAAGAGCAGCTACACCGGCATGGTGAGCGTCTTCGGCGTCAGGATACAGCCAGCGAACAAGCGGTACAACCACATATTTATGAGCGCTTGCTCGAGTATCGGTGAAATATAGATAACCACCAAATATTACCAGCGCAAGTGAGCTTCGAAACAAGAATTTTCTTAGCGGCGATCGTATCTTCTTTTTTGTAATGGTTGGGATGGGTTCCGACGCGGTAGATGCGTATCTTTTTAGGAAATACGGCGTAGTGTTTGAGCCATTGCGCGATATGAGATAGGTTATCCGCGACGTGGACAGTCTAGATCCGATGGATTGATGCAGACGTGGAACAAGGCGCGCTGCCATCTTGCAGATTTTAGTTATCAAATTCTCTATCAAACTCATTTCGTGGTCAGCAATATCCGCGCAACTCAATTGAGTAATTCACTCACGATTTTGCCAGGTCCGAGAACTTCGAAGCTCTTATTTCGGATTCTCTAATGATTTTCCGGTTTATATTTTTGGGCATCCATTCTTGTCCCAATTGCCCTGGAGAATATAGCCCGCAACATGCCCGAGGAAGATTATGATGCGGTGCTGGTAACGGTACTGGCAGGCACATTTCAAGGCGGTCGCCATTCTGCCGCCGACAGTCTCCATCAGCGTTCCTGCTAATTAATTGAATCTTCCTTTGACAATGACAAGTATGCCGACTTCTGCTCATTCAAGGAAGCCTTCTAACTACGGTATACTCCTTACAAAGCTATCCCAGGCACATAAGTCAGTCGTATCTTCACGTCATGTGCATGAATACTCGATATGGCGCAGGGATACGAATACTGTTGGAAGCTCTGGACTTTGATTTGACATAACGAGAAGCCTCAGATCCTAAGAAAAGACAATTGATAAGTACTCGATCAATCTATGTGTCTCAGGTAAAAGCGAATATTCCGTCAAATCCAGACCAAGATTATGTGCAAGTTGCAGATTTACCGATCGCAACGCAAACTAGATTGATGGAGAAGTCTTTGTCGATGTCGTTTCAATGCTACGATAAGTGACGCCTTGCGCCATGAATGGGACAGAATATGCTTTCTCAGGTCATGGTTGTGTATCCCGGACAATTCCTTACGGTATGTCGTGGCGTTTAGTCGTTGGAACGCTGGGGTACTGCAGCGCCCAAGCTCCTAGGAGGTAGAGATAGCAACGCGACCACGTCACACAAATTTCAAAGATTTCAAATTATGGAAATGATAACCTCATAGATCATATGAATACTCTCCGAGACAGTGGTGCTTGCCACGCCAATTGAGTTATGTATGCCCAATGGAAGACAGCTACACGACCCGAGGACCGGATCTGAGTTTGGACGACCCCTGGCCATCTTTACCGGCATCCGCTGTGACTGTGCCCTGCTCGATCCGTTTGTGATTATATTCAATTTGATTGTTTGGTACAATGGAATTCTGCAGCTGTGCCAAGTCCCCGGTTTCGAGAGAAAGATATTTCTGCCTCATGAGTTCGTGATACTCATAGGCAGAACTGAATAGTGTAACCCAACTGTGAATCTTTGTGGACCTTGAAAGTGGTCCATGCTTTTGACTCGTATTTGAACTACCTTTCAATTGGTTCGTAAAGAGCCTATCCCGGGAGTTCGAATACGAGCGTGTTTGTCGAACAACCTGTCACTGCGCGGAAGACCCTCCGCTGCTTCGGATGTTGCTCACCGACTCGAAGAACCATATTTCTCGTGTTGCAGGAATCTTACTATTTGTTTCTCTCTTAAGCTCACGTCCGTATTCCAGCAAGGTATATAGCACGTCCTAAGTCTTACTGCCACAAAAGGTATGAAAGCAGAACCATGCGGCTAGATCACACCCTCGCCATGCAGCTTGGTGATAATTTTGTCCAAGACTGGGAGGTCTCAAATTCCCGAATTTTTGCCACTTATGGAAAGGATATAGCAGCTCTTGCTGTACCAGAACGAGCAATTCAAGCCGAGTTTCAATTATGTCGCCGTGCCAACTTTGAAATCCAACTATGCTCTATTTGACCTTGGAAGTTGATGAAAATAAATGATTAGCGCTCATTTGGAAATCACCAGTTCGTGATTTGTCATTGAAGTTGAAAGCTGTTACCATCAACTCACCCCGTGGACACTTTTGTTGAATACTTGGCTACCTAATTGCGAGTAGTAACCACTTGGGCAATCAAGAAAAGATCGCCGAGGGTGACCTCCGGATAGCTTGGATGCTATATATGAAGCTATTGTCTGGGTCAAGCTTTTTTACTCGTTCGCATTTAGATGACTGTGAGGGTTTTGTATTTTTATTTCAAATACAATGTGACAATGCATTCTTTACAACCCAAGTCTGGCGGTGTCTCAGTGGGAGAAAACCTTGGAACTGTGGGTAGTACTGGCTATGGCCGTATGCTGCACCTCACTCCATTCCTAGGGCGAACGAACTTGAACCTGCATAAATTCAAATCATAATAACTTGAATTAATGCTATAATACCTGCAACTTTAAAATGTGCACCATTGTATGCAACAAGACATGCAGAGATCAGGGGCTCGCTTAGTCGTAGCTTCTGTGGTAATTCGAACAAAATGGTCATCCCTATCCACCTAGGCAGTTGATTCTACAATTTCCGCTCAAGAACCGGGCTGGAGTGGATTTCAGGATTGATGCCAGTAATTCAATGGCAACGAGACCAAATAGACATGTCTTATTTGTGAATGTACCTCGCCAAAGGACTTGAAAAGCCAACACTAAGATATGTCAAATTGTACCATGATGTGACTACATAGACCTGCTGTCAAATTCCGCATCGTTTTTACCTCCCAATAGTGTGACAGATGTATGCATATGTGCGTATATCGACTTGCGTAACTGGGACCATAATGCTTTTTATGCCTGATCGTGCACTTTAAGCTTAGCTCTACTGAATTAATTCACCGCACTTTGTAAAGGGCGTAACCAGCGCATGAAGCCATATTGATTTGCCAAGATCAGCCGGTCGATATCAAGCCGAAACAGTTGGGATTGTTGTAAACGATCATATCTACAGGACAGAATCGTACTGACATATCTCCCTCGTAATCATTGACAATTTTTGTACAAGCATAAAGTAGCGGACTAGGAATCCGCAAATCGAAATCTCGCATAGGTGGCGTAGCCAGTCATCGGTGAAAGAGAGGATGTAAAATATATGGATTATCCGCTATTCAAATTGTGCATAAGTGTGCTCCCCAATGGTTCGAGTGTTACTGGGAGCATTGAATTGTTCTTTTTAGGCCTTTTTCTTCAATTCGGCCTAGAGTTTTGCCAGTGAGATCGGCTTGAGAAGAGATTCTGGATCTTGAAATTTCAGGTTTAATATCATGTGAAACGAAATCCCGGGGGGGAAAGCTGTTTTTTGGGAAGAATTGCACCAATTAAAGAGCCCGAGTTCAATATGCTCAAGATCCAATCTCCGGTAATTTCTCGCATTTTCCATGACTCTGAAGTCAAGGCGTGCAGGTTCTTGGAGTTTTCCCCGCGATTCGGCCATTTCTATATCTGGTGTTATAAACAGAGGCTGATCTATCATATTGGCAGAATTAACGCTTGATCATGTGGCGTGAATTGAACGAGAGATGGAGAGTCTCGGGCCTTTATATGGAAAATAGCTCTTACATCGAAGTTCTGGCGAGTCAGTTTTATGCATTTAAATATTGCCCCCTCGAGCCACCATTGCTGCCCAGGTGGGCTGCAGTTTCCTATTTTAGCTCGACAGGCCATTACAATAGTCAATAATTTCAATAAAACAAGATCTCACACGACCATCTTGCATAGAAGGCGGTTTATCCCAAGCATGCAATGTCAGTAGATCTAGTTGCATTAGTTGCATAACGAAGCTAATCACACTTATAGGCTATTTTACTTCTTGATTGAATTGACTCAATGCATAACACTCAGGCATCGAAATCAGCTTTTCCGGAAGAAGAAGCTGCATGAAGGTGCCAAGGTGGCCAATGATTACCTGTTTTCTCTTGGTCTTTGGTCTAGTCAATTTCCGTCAGCGACGAGATCTTCCGCCCGATCTCCGGGTATCAAAGGAGGATCAGAAGCGCCGAAATGATGTATTCACAGTATCCCGTCATGGGATTCTCCTCTTAGCAATTCATCCTCAATGGACGGGTGCCGGGTGAGAAGTAACTGAATAGCACAAAGATAGGCTCGTATACTATTCATTTTTTTATGATTCCTACAATAATAATTCATAGAGCTGACCTCGGGAGGCTACAAGAATTGAAAAGAATGAAGAAGCAGCGCTTATTTGACATGAATATACAGTATAAAAGCCAATCACACGATTCTTCAATTCTGCAATTTGTCTGTACAATGCCTTTTGTGTCTTTGGCCTTCTTAATCCGGCTTTAATAATCCAAAAGTAAAGGAACCATCTGGCAGAGAAAAAGACTTCTCCAAATTGACTAAGCCAGCCAACGAATCGTCGTATGTTACTCTTCCTGGTATTGGAGTGGGCCTCGACCTTATTGTCGTCCGCTGGAAACTCCATAATAGATACGCTGAACCAATCAGCTACTTGGTTTGGAGTTCGATCTGGGAGACCCACATGGCGCTCCCGCTAGCGCGCGGCTTTCCCGAGATTTGTCAAGGCTTAATGAGAACCTTGTTTCGAACAATAATTAAAATCTATCCTGAGACGTGACACGTCCATCAATTTCCATGGGCTAGGACTCTAGTGTAATAGTTTTCTTCACTCCAGGTTGGTTTGCTTTTTTTGTCAAATTGCAAAAAGTTAGACTTCTATTTCCCCGTCCTCTGTTGGCTTCTTACATCCTGACCCGGGCTTTCAATTACCCCTCACACGACTTCCTTGACGAACGAGGACCTCGACTCATTCTGGCCTAGTTCGCGGGAATTGAAGACTTCTTTTTTCTGACAGGAGGCCCGTCCTACATATCCCATTGGTCCACGAACTTTACTCAAGATTGGTGTATCTTGAGTTTGCTCGAACAATTAGCTCGGTCAGCGTATGCTTTTTATTTACCCATTGAGGAAACGCGTTGTCGTCACTCACCAGCCTTTGTAGTCTTCAGAATCTTCACTCGTTCGTTTCGATCGCAGTGGAGATGTTACTTGATATTTGGCCGAACCCTGAACCCGCTTGAGGTTATGGGAGACATGATTTGCCAGGTTCATTTCTCCTCGATTTCTCTGTAGGGAATAGCTCGTAAGTGGCGCTTCTAGCACCAAACATAGCCATACGCTGGTACGAGTACGATGCTCTTGGGCACGGTGGCTGCCAGCCACTACTTCCGAGCACGTAGAGAGCTTGCTTTTTCTCATTACCAACAGCTTTGACCAATTACAGACAACGCTCTACAACTCCCGACACCATTGAGAACTAGCTGCAGATCAGCCAGTAAAAAGAGATAGCGTTCGTATTGATGATGTATGCGGCAATTTTATTTGACGGGGTCGACACCGCTGCTTCGTCGCCTCTGTTCATGGCGCACAAGCCAAGTTCACGATTTGTTGCTGAGATGCTACTACTGAAGAACGTGGTTCATCTGAGCGAGCAAAGTTGCACGATAATTCAACACCTAGATATCATTTGTCTCACCAATTCTCGTTCTTTCTACAATTATTTGTCGAGAATAGCAAATGATTCTCGGAGTTGGTGGGTAGGTCCATGAACAGGGATTCAAATGTTCTACCTTACAGGCAGATGCAAGCTTCTCATCATTTAGTATTGAGACTAATTGTGAAAAACTCTATTTGCCTCTGGCGTAGATCAGAGGTCGAGTGCCCAGCATGACTCGAGCTCTCATCATTGTCAAGTAAAAATTGACCATGAGCAGACAGACTTATATCACCTACAATTATACAGAGTGAAAACTTATGCTATTGTATGCACTGACGTATCTCAGTCCCGCCGGATCTTCGCGTGGATCAATCAATGAGCAGTGCATGCTGCATATTTCTGCGGATGTCAACAGCTAAGTATGCAAAGTCCAAAAAGAGGGTCTTCTGGCCCATGGTCACATAAAGTTTGACAAGTCAAAAAGGGAATGGCGGTGGACTAGGACTTAAAAATGTCCAGTAGAGACTTTTCCCTCCTCATCACTCCGTACATCGTAGAAACGGGTATGAATGTGGCTGGCGTAAAGATTTCTTGGGAGCGCGACTTGCTTCAAGCAATACTCAAATGGAGTTTTCCTCACACTGCTTGGAAAATGGATCAACAGAGCTACAAACATCTGATTGGATAAAATGATGGCCGATCTAGGATCTAGTGTCATTGCAAAGCCAAAATGAGTAAGTAAATAATTAGGAAAGTACAAGACAGACTAGCTAGTTTGCCCAATGTCACTCAGAAATTGTGCATGAGCGTGTCACCAAAACTGACCAGTTAGGACGTGTCCGTGATAAGAGTCTCTTTTCCAGCCTGCAGGAATTTCACTATCTGCATCGGAGAGAATTCTATAGACTGAAAATTGAAGATAGGGAAGTATTTCACGGTAAGTAGGTACTTAGGGGTTAACAAAGTAATTTTATGCTTGCTCTCAAGGTTGGTAAGACGGTTGTCTCCACAGCACTTGACAGTTCACTAGAGACCTTTAAATATAACCCGGGCCAGAATCCCTTTCCAACTCGAAACAAATCAGGTCGAGCTACGTGTGTTCAACCGGTCGAGCTATAACAAAAAGTAAAAGTGCATTTCCAAGGCTGCATTATTTCAACTTGTCAAACTACTTAAATCCCTATTATCAAGGAGTTTTGGTCCTTTTGGTTCTCTTCCTCTTCACAGGTCCAACCTGATCTTTACCAGAACATCTATACAAAATGATATCCCACCGTCACTTGACGCCATTGGATGGACGTCATCAACATCATACCACTCTCAGTCACCCTGAAATAGTGCAACAGCCTCGTCGGTTTGCATGCGACCGTTGTCGTATGCAAAAGTTACGATGCGAAAGGGACGTATGGAAGCCCACTCTTAGGCCATGCAGGCGTTGTCGCAAAGCCCGCCTGCCATGCACGATCAGCTCTTTGGACGCTCATAGCAGAAACAAAGTCAAGGAAGACGCCGGTACAGCCAAGAGGCAGAAGAAATCCAGCACTGTTAAAACCACTGCTCCTCCCCATACGCCTGAGAAGTCAAGTCCGACGAATGGTTACATTCAGTCGTCAACTATGGACGGCTTTGGTTTCTATCCCGAGGCAGTCCCCGAGACATTCACAATGACGAACCCTATGCTGCAGCCTGTGGAATACAGCCTCAACAACAATGGCCTTGTACATCACCCAGTATCTTCCTTCTCGGGCTTAATAACTCCACCGTCTATGGAAAACGAGCAGGAGCACCCGATATCAGTACGGACACTTCCATCCGCAAACCTCTTACAGCATGGTTGGGGTCCGGCAAACAACGAACATAAAAGCAACGATAGTCCTGAGCTGAATGAAGGTAAGTCGAGAAATCTTTGGTATCAAAATGCCGCCACTCTTTACCATAATACATGGTAACTAAGTCTTTCAATTGTTCAGACATCCCGTGTCTCGATAATAAAGAACAATTATGGGACCAAGAAAACCTACGCCGGCTACTTGATATGAATTTACACCTACTAAATTGCCAAAGCTGGGTGGCACAGGAGCTTGCTATGCTAGGAACCAGGAACGCCACTGTGGCTCTAAACAATCTTGACTCAGCAGCCTCCAATGTCTTGCGATATTCTCAACAGTTTCTCCAGGTAGTTGACTTCTTCATCAATGGAAGGCTGCCTCCAACAATCGAGTCGACCAATGTAAATGGGTTGATTCCAGATCCTTTCATCTCTCAGAATCCCACCCCTTTTAACTCTCGACGACCTTCCTATGTACAACAGACTGCGGCCTCGGTTGTTGATACGAATGTCATTCAAGTGGGATGCATGACTATGCCATCTGAGAATATGTTCGGTTCTTCATATCTCTCACCCCCATCTTATCAATCAATGTGTTCCGCAACTCCATTTGAGGATGTCCGAGTATCGCTGATCCTGGCTGCCATCAACTGTTATAGCTGCTTGGCTGGCAGTTATCACATCATTTTCTCGTACTTGCTTCACGAATTACTGGTCCTTCGCTCTTCAGAGGGACTATCTCAGCACTCGCCAACGTTTTCAAGCTTTGACACCACTGTCGAGACTTCACCTCAACTACTACACCAGGAACAAGAATCGAAACTTTGTCTGATATTCCATAACTGTATCGGCATGCTAGCACATCTCGAACTGAGCCTCGGAATGCCTGAGGAGCATTGTGTTGCTTCAGCAGCCTTTTCTCTCTTGGGGATCGGACGAAGTCCTCGTGTCGATGGTATTCTCTCTGGTCCTGTTGCCGAAAGTCTTTTTGGCACACTTGTCAATCAAAGTTTTGGAATGTGCGTGAACGGATTGGCTACGGGTAAAAATGCCATGAGGGAAGTGATCTCAGCTATCAACGGCGTGCTTGATGCTTCTCGTGCTTCTGTTAAGACAAGTGCTATGGTTGAGAAACAATTAACTCAATGACCAATAAAAAAGATTACTATGGCCTGATCTTTTCATTTTCCTCCAGGTTCACGATTTTTTCGCTACGACCCTCGTGTCTGCATGTCTCTCTATTTCCATTTCTTGATATAGTAGTCTCAGGGCTGATTCTAGGTAATATAAATAATGAATGATTTCGGGCTGGACGGTAATAGAAATATAAATCTACTTGGTATAGACAATACTCAAAGGGAGAGTAATTATGGCGGAGAGCTACCTAGGATTTCCTTTGGCAAATGAGCCCTGGAGGCTGGCCACATCCCTGCCCTAAGCAGACGCCCTTAAAAAGTTAATCAAGGCATTAAAAGAATCTAAAAAAAAATTACAAAAAATATACAACAATCAGGGTTCGTTAATTATTATCCACTCAACTACTAACTAATCAGCGTGTGGGTTATACAGTATTTCCGGAAATCAGTGTCACCCCTTACGCTCTTTTATTGTTCCCGGAACCCTGAGTACTAAAAAGTACTAAATTATTTTTTAAAAATCATGTCCGCGCCTTGGTTTAGATAATGTATTATAAATAATCGGATCATTGTATAGTGGAATATGCTTTTCAGCTAGATAAGCCGCCGATCAGTTGGGCCAAAAGCAGTTGCGCGAAGTTGCGCTCTTTTGGTCGGATGTCGGGGGCCTCGAGAAATTCCACCGGTCAGCTGGAAAATAGAAGCCAGGAGGACTATATAAGTTGATCAGATCTCAATTTCATCTGCTCTTTGAAGATGTAGTGATCAAGACTCCTACTACTCTTCTCAAAGTTCTGTGTACAATGTTTCTGATCAGTCTTTTCCTTCTTGCGGTGACAGCGCCGTCTGTGTCAGCAGCCAATTGCAAGACCGTAAGTCCTTACCAATATTGTTCTTCAATTCAAAAGGCAAACGCTGACGAATTATAGGCTCCATCCGACGACGCCTGGTCCTCAGAGAGCAGTTGGAATGATCTGAATAATACTGTTCATGGACAGCTCATTCACAACGACCCCATCGGCAAACCATGCTACTCGGGAGAAGGACAAAATTCGACGCTCTGCAAGCACATACAGGAAAATTACACCTCGAGTTTCTTCGAGAGGAATTTCCGCTTGGATATCAGTATCCCCTCATTGACGGATGTCCGCCGGTCAACGACACCCTAGCTGGGTTGCCCTTGTGCGATCTGGGTAACTTCCCAGTGTACCCTATCAATGCGACACAAATTGACAATAGCCGAACTCAATGGTAACACGACCGCGCTACTTGATGCCGTTGGGTTCTTGGCTTCGAAATACACCATTTTCTCAGATGAGGGACTCTCCGGTAACGCGCAGCTGACTCAATTTCCTGGGATACCAACCGCGTACAGTCATAATTTCGGGAGGATGATTGAAACCAATTTTTCGACCGAAGCTCAAGTTGAACAAGCCAAGAGAGTCATGAACGAAGAGATCCTTGAATATCTTCAGCCTCTTAATGGGACCGGCATCAGCGTGATGTCGACATTCCAATTGTTCGACTCATTTCAAGAGTATATCATGGATGGTGGACATGAGTCTCCAACCTCAAACAACGACATCATGATATCGCGATTTTTCGACAAAAGGTCGATTCTTAATCAGAAGGAAGGTCTCACCAACATGCTCCAAACAATTCTTTCTACGCAAGGGTCTGAAGGACAACTCTATGGAACTTCACTTGCCATGTGTCTCGTCGGTGGTGGCCAGGTCCTAAATCCTGTGCCGCATACTTCCATGAATCCGACATGGCGGAAGACCTACATGCTCGCAGAAACCGTTTACATTACATCCCCTAACAGTGGACTTGAAGGAACGAAAAAGGTAAGGGACCTAGCCACCAACATCAAGCTCAAAGCGATGAAGGATATTGCCCCTGGAGTGGGAACATACCTGAATGAAGCCGATCCATATGACCCAGACTGGAAGCAGGACTGGTATGGAGACTGATATGACTGGCTGAGATCGATTAAGCAGAAGTACGACCCGGACGAAGTGTTTTAGTGTTGGCGCTGTGTCGGATCAGAGGGGTGGGACGAGATCAAGGGTGGTACCCTCTACGGACCGCTGTGTAGGAACAATTAGGATGATTGTCACCTAGATAGTCCTGGCCCAGCTAAGAATCGAATGTAATTAAGATTAGAAGGACATCGGCTCATGACTGTCCCCCTATTGGCGACCACAACCATGCCCATTCTTGAGAAAGAAAACCCAACTCCATGTTCTGCAACCCGTCGAGATCCAACGGCAAGTCCGGAACAACCCTGCTCAAAAGCCGAGACTTTACTACAAAAAATGAATGCGATGAATAAATATGAAAGAAAAAAAGAAGAAAAAAAACATACAACAGTCGGGATTCGCTGGTGGTCACCCACCCAACTACTAACCGACCGGCGTGTGGCTTAAGTACGGCTGAGCGGACGGGAAGCCCTGTTTTCCACACCCTATGGTCGTATGTACCAGACTGAGCAAAGCAATGAAATATATCCATTTGGTCATATTCATGTTGATTTGTTATTACTATAAGAGACTTGATTTTGTAGATCTTGCTGAGCCCAAAATTGTGTGTAAAGCTCGGATTCGAAGAGAGAAGTATCTTCAGATATTAGAACTAGAGTGAATCGACTGGAATCCCCTGAGGTCGATTCAGATTCGCACTGAAAGCCTTAAATCGTCGAATGAACAAGTATAGATTAGGTATATCTTGGAATTAATTGAGAGCCTCAAGCAAGGAAGAACGTCGTCGGTTGCCGAGGTATGATATAGGCATATGTAGGGGCCCAGGACCTCGGGACTACATAATATTGAGATACAGCTAGAGGCGGAAGCTCAATTGATATACCTAGGTGCTATTGATACGAAGGGAATTTGCGAGGGAATTGGTATCTACAAACGATCCATACTAATCACTATCCGTACTCAAGGCTCCATACCTCATCTCATATTCCTAGACTATCTTCATGAACAAATCTCTATTTTTAACGGAGATAAAGAGTCCCCAACAGGAAAAAGAAAAGCAAAACCTGAACCGATAAAACGCCTTCGTGACTTGATTGAAAGGATATCCATCAATTAATTCTTGACACACAATCGTGAAGATCAAGCAGAAAGAAGAACAAACAAGCAATTAACGACGTTGCGTCTTGCCCATGCCACGCTTTCCGGAAAACAGATGCTTCGCCAACGAAACTGTCTGGTGACGATCGGCCTCACCTTGACGCGCCATCCGGTTCATCTTCTTCTGACCTAGTTTCGCGAGACGTTCTGCCTTGCTGCGTGCCGTGCTGTCAACAACACCGTCTGTAAGTCGGTTGGTGGCAGCCTGGCTGCGAGCACGGCTTTTAGCGCGCGCAATGGCGTCACGCGGGTTGCTGGACGCATCGACATCCATTGCGTCGTTGTCGCCGTCGGCACCGTCACGAGTTAAGGTCCGTCCTCGAGAAGATTGTGACTGCGACTGGTTCTGGGCGCGCACAACGGCGTCATAAGTATCGTAACCGGCATTATCCAAGGCTTTCTCCATCTCAGAAAGTCTCTTGGCCTTGGCACTGCGAGGTATAGCAGCGCGATTCTTGAGTGACTTTCTCAATCGCGCTTCGTTCTTCATTAATGTTCGCTTCTCTCGGATCAAATCAGCCTTCATCCGGATCTCCGCATCTTCAGCATCCTCAACACTCTCGTCGGAATCGTAGAATCCTTCTGCCTCGAGTTTCTCTTCCTCTGCCTCGAGAGCAGCCAATTTAGCCTCAATGTCGGGATCGACGTAATCATACACATTCTTGCCGTTCCAGATCTCCGGAATCTTGTCGTACTTCCACTCGTCGTTGGCAAGAGTGTAATTCTTTTGCAAATCGACACTGTATACACCGGCGCCACCATTCTCTTCTTCGATGTCGCGCTCCAGCTTGCGGCGGTTGGGGTCTTCCTTGTCGTATTTTTGGAGATTCTTGACCGCATCTGGAATAAAAGTCTCCCGAACACCGCCAATGGGCTGTGCAACGTGAATACGTGACAGAACTTCACCGAGACGGCCAGTGGGATTACCACTGCTAGCTGTGCCTGCTTTGAGTTTCTGAGCAACTCGTTCGGCGATAAGTTTATCGCAAGCAGCATTCTTCACGTTAGTTACGCCTTCCGTAGTAGTACACGAAAGCTGGAGCATTTCCACATTGCTCTGCTTCAATACACTTTCCAGCAATTCCTTGGTCTCGGGATCAAGCTCTTCAGGACGCTTGATGTCGATTTTGTTGATAACGACAAACACGAGCTTATTCGCAAACAGAGGCTTGATGCTGTTGAAAAGTTTCACCTGATCAACTACCGAGTAGCCGCACTGTTCAGAAAGATCCATGAAGTACAAAATAGCAGACCGCAAATGGGCGATCGCTGTGATAGACTGCATTTCAATGGTGTTCATCTCCTCCAAAGGATGATCGAGAATTCCAGGAGTGTCAATTGCCTGGAATCGGAGATATTTATAATCGAAATGGCCCACGAACAAACTTTTCGTCGTGAATGCGTACGGCTGGACATCGACGTCCGCACGGGTGATGCTGCGCAAGAAGCTGGACTTGCCGACGTTGGGGTACCCGCAGATCAAGAGAGTGCGAGTATTGGGGTCGATGGATGGCAAACGACCCAAGTGCTGGCGCACTTGCTCAAGATACAGCAACGGATCCTTGAGACGTCGGCAGATAGTGGCCATACGACCGAGAGCGGCTCGCTTCAGCTGTTTGCACTGGAAGAGCGACTGGGCATATTTGATGAGGCGCACATAATCCCGGGAAACTGATTCGATGAGATGTTTGGCGGTCGAGATTTGGCCCAAGGCGATTCTAAAGTGGTCGGCATCGTAGAGTGTGTTCATCAGATCCTTGTCTATAGCACGGGCATTAGTTCTGGACCCAATCGACCTCAATCAATAATAAATGTCCGGGTGATGACTGCGTACGAAAAGGATGAATATCCACCAAACGAGGAAAGCCATCGAGGATAGCCTGGAATTTTTCGCAGAATGTTTCCGAGGTAAATTTGACCTTTCGAGTATAGAATGCTAATCCAAGTCAGTCGCGACGAAACTTATAAATAATTGAGAACGACGGATGAATATATGTTACCTCGAATACGACTGATTTGGAAACCAGCGCGAATAACGGTGGGAAGTCGTCTCTGGGTTCGACTGAGGACGATATCGAGGAATTCCTGGCTGGTGGGCACAGGAGCAATCTAAGACTGGTCAGCCATTGTCCAGCGCTGCAGATTTTTCGTGACAAGGATAAATAATACACACCTCCTTCCAAGTCGTCTTCATGGTGAATCAATACACGATAATATATCTATCGTATATAATCCTGATCCGACCGACTTGTTGATGGTTGAGTAGTGAAGAAGCGGGATAATGTTGAGGCGAGGAAAAAAAAATATTCGTATCAAAAATCTAATCGATTGGGTCGGAAAGCGGGACCACACAGATTGTGAGGCGGTGAGGGTTTTTGGTTTTTCTTTTAGTGCGGGTTAAATGTTTCTGCCAATGAGATTAGCCCTCTCCACAAGTATTTTTATCTCTTTTTTATTCTGATTCTTATTTCTCAGGAGATTTACATCTAGTTTCAGGGATATATTCAGAGGTCTGTGTTGGGACGATAGAAAGAATGCAGATGTCTCGACTTTACACTAAGTCGGTCATTGTTTAGTGGGCGCTATAAGAAGACGATATCACACAGCATACAGCATACAGATACTTCGTAGAGAAAAGCAAATCCCACGGAGAGACGCTATAACAGTTTGAATTGACCATACATACCATATCCCCTACTCTCGCAGCTAATTCAGGTATCTTTTGTAATGTACAATGGTGTCCACGACCATGCTTCGAGCGCCATTCTCTAGTTCACCACCCACGCCCATCCCGCACAGTTTTGCATTGAAACCGAGCCCTCCGGGGCAAAAGAAGAAATTTCAATTCCGATTCAAACCACAAAGCAACGCCACATCATAAACCTCCATTTTTTGCAGTTTGCGTGATTTTGAAATGAGTGTAATTGAAAGAATAGAGTAGTCAATCAGTCAGTCATCAGTGCCAAAATAATTCTGGCATCGGAAGCTCGAGTTTAATCGGAATCATCCTTGGGAAACTCCAGTACCTAGATAAAACAGCATGAGCTTACGAGAACATATCCAATTATCGAGTCGGTGGAAACCTACCATATCGAACCAGCCACCACCACCAAAGGTGCATTCACTTAGACCGCAATTACGGAAGCCCAGCCTCTCGTAGAACGGCACCATATGTTGGTGCGCCAAAAGCGCAATCCGATCCGCCACAGCTGCGTCCTTCATGCGTTGAATATACGACTTGATCAGTGTCGTCCCGACTCGTTTCCCCTGGTGTTCCGCCTTGACGGCCAGGGAGTGTAATGCTATGGTGTTACCGCGATCGTCATGTCCAATGGATTCCTGCTCCTTGTTCCCGGACTTGTTGCCTTTCTGCTTAGACCAGTTCTGGGGAATCATCATTGACTCTTCGGTGACTCGCGGAGCTGTGGTACGAGTCGCAACGATATGCGCGATCAATTCGGGTCGAGGCTTTGATTCCCCTTCATCGAGCAGGGGTAATGAGAATAATCCTAGAGACAGTTCGGGGCATTTCGTAAGACGGTACACAAACTGCTCGCGCAAACGTGACACGGTCAGAACAACAAGAAAACAGAGCCGCAGATCAATCACTCAGAGACGCACTTTTTCCTTTGACGCCCGTTCTCCTTCTGGGAATACCTCCTCAACCGACACGCAGTCGTCCACATTCCCAACAGTCAAGACACTCGTGAAGGGATACAAGTTGTCCAAAGCCGAGCGCTGCTTGACATGCGAAGACCGTCGGAACAGATATGAATAGTCGGGAGCATCGTCATGATCTACCGCCACGAAATCATCAGCGCCTTCCTCCAGGCCGTCCTCGCGCCCCTCCTCTCGATCGCCGTCTCTATCGTCCTCGTTGGAGCTGAACGAGAGCCACCCGCCAGACCCAGGAATGACGCCCGCACTGTTAAAGATACGCGTCAATTCACTGGCAGTTGAATTGCTCGTGATATTTTCATCGGAGTCGACAAGGCCGCTCTCGGACGGTGGCGAAGCCATTTTTTCCGCCATCCTGTATTATTCTATCAGTCGAGTCAAATGACCATTCGCAGGATCGGCCCAGGCCACTTCCGCGAAAGATAGTTTATCCTGGTTTATCTGGCGCCGAATATTCTTCTCCTTCGCGAGCGCGATATGCAACGGCAAAGGCTATTCTCTGAAGATGGAGAACGACACGAGAGACAAATCAATAGTTTTCCTCTCGAGCGTTGGTCACTGATTTGCGCCAGTGTAGAGTTCTTGGGGCGAGTGAAAAATGCACAAATCGGGCGCAATAAAGCTTGGGCCCGCCGAGCGTAATTTACCGATAAGTCCTGGTACCGGTACGCTTAACGGCGCCGAAGGATGAGGAAGAAGCAACTCGATCCGATTTCGATTAAGTCAAAAATAGAAAAGAAGAGCTGAGATCTTGAAAGATTGTGTCGGAAATAAAGGCCAGGATGAAACGGAGAGATAAAGCAGAAGGAAAGAAAGAATGAAGAAGAGAGAAAAGATCCTGCTGAATGATTACGTACTTCGATTAGATTGCGGTAAAAATTACCCGTACGCAACTCGGAAATGATTGCTCTCTATCGCCTAATTGCAGCGGATCTGCGTGTATGATTCGTAACTGCTTACAGTACCCCGCGATAAGGCTGAGCAGTCAAGCACTGTGTGTAAATTACCAATACAGGCGCAAATACGCAAATACGTATATGCGAAACGCAAATACGGAAATACGGAAATACAGAAATATCCCTTGTGTCTCTCATTCACATTCCTTACCTTCAAAGGAGAAGTATTTAATAGAGCTAGAAAATGATATTCGGACTTGAATTCTTCAACTCAGTTCGAAGCTTCCGTGTTTTGAAAGACGAATTCCGAGATGCTTCCCAACATTGTCTCAAACCTTTTTGAAATCTTACCTTCGTGTCTATCCTCCAAGGTACGGCTGGTTCACTCAAGATAAGCATCTTTATACAACTCCATGGTTGACACTGGTTCGAGTGCCGTGCGACAGCAAAGTGGGTGTATGCACGAAAGACCTTGCCTTGCATGAGTGACGTACAGGTCACTGTTTCTCTCAGCCAATGGTTTCCGAACTACATGTCTGGCTGTCTGATTGAAAATTGAAATACAAACAGTGATCGTTTGCATGTGCTGGGATAGGTGTGTCTTAGTGTCCATCCAAGGCGGCACTGAGTAATAACGGCACTGCTAATAACTAATAACGCAAGGTAGTGAGCGATCTAGCGCTTGACTACTTGGTCTATATGCGGCATACTGTGTCTAGACGGGTCTGTTGTAGAGCAATCCCAGGGTTCCAGTATGCAAAGAGCCATTAATAGAAAATATTCTAGCAAAAGAGAAGTGTCATGTCGAGCTGTCTGCTGCAATTGACTGGATGCGGAACTGTAAATAGTACCTCTTTGGGTACAGCCAGTGTACTGTATACTGCTGCTAATTGACTTGTCTAGAGAAACCTGGACATTTGGATTAGCAAGACAAGATCAGAAAAAGAGATACCACTTGTTACTGAAGGGTTGTAATACTTGTTATGCTTTTTATTAGGTAGCAAACAAGTTTGTATCAAATATCATATTGAGTGGAGGCTCTTAGACCCTTTTTAAATTATCTTTTAGATAGGGTTGAATCTTTTGAAAAAGAGAATCCGAAAAGCGCAGGTATCAAGTTTGTACTCAGAAAGTATCAGGGAAGTACCCGGCGACGTACCGGTACTTGGTCCTCCGTCTCGGCCGCTTTTTTTGTGACTGCCCCCCACCAACCTTGCTTACTCTTTACCTTCTCAGTAACTTAGTCAGAACTGAGCTTCAACAACAACAACCAACAACATTCCCTCCCATCTCCGCCCAATCCTATCTCTTTCTACCTACAGCCGCTCCAAGCTTTTCAGACCAGGGACGTGCATCGACACACCTTACTAAAGTCTTAGTAAATCCCACTAAATCTCCCTTTCGGACCTTCTGCTTCTAGCGGCTGCGCTAACTTAGTGGCCGCCAGTCAACCAGCTTGACTTGGAGACGTTGGAGGACGAGGACGAGGACGAGGGTTGGGTCTCCGTCGACTTCGAGCTGTTTCTTCGCTGACTAAAGATGCCACCTTCGCTGGCTTGGGTTGCTCTTTAAATAGCTCAACGCAGCCCGTGCTCGATTTCCAGACTCGCTCTCTTGTCTTTTCTATCTGCAAATCGGCCTGTTGTGGAGCGAAAAGAAACACAAAGCTGTCAAACCCCACGTTGTCGCATTCGTCATCCGCTGATTCAAAGCTGAGCTTGGCCTGATACTGAATTCAGAACAGATCGACTTCAAGTGAGCAGGCTCCCTGCCGCGCAGAGTATCCAAGATGTGAGTTTTGCTTGTCTGATATTGTGGTCTGAATTATCATTCGTGTCTAACAGTAAATCTGGATAGGCGCATTGCCGTGAGCGTTATCAAGCCCGACCAGTCGGATGCAGATATCATATCCCTTGATGTCTCTGGGGATATGACACTAGAAATCCTCAAAGCCGTCATCGAAAGCGACTCGAACATACCCCCCTCCGCTCAACGCTTAGTCTACAACAACCAACTTTTAAACAATGACGCCCAGACACTCGAACAAGTAGGCCTAGTGGAAGGAGACATGTTGTTAGTCCACGTGGCCATGAGTCGACCCCAAAACACATCACGGAGCCTAGGCGGTCCATCCTCATCTTCAGCAAATTCGCAGGCATTACAACGACAGCAGCAGCAGCAGCCCCTGTTCGACACCGAAACCCTTCGTTTAAACCTGCTCGGTGATCCGCGTGTGATGGAGACCGTGCGGCGCCAGAATCCCGAACTGGCGGCTGCTTCGGAGGATCCTCGTCGTTTTCAAGAGGTGTTCCTGGCTCAGAAGCGCAGGGAGCAAGACCTGGAACGAGAGAAGGAAGCGAAAATCGCAGCACTCAATGCCGATCCCTTCAACGTGGATGCTCAGCGTGAGATAGAAGAGATTATCCGACAGCAGGCTGTCACGGAGAACTTGCATAATGCTATGGAACATCATCCTGAATGTAAGTGTTATTGCTTTTTGGTCCCCTTGCCAGCTAACCATTAATACTAATCATCAAACGTTACCAGCTTTTGGCCGTGTGACCATGCTTTACATCCCGGTCGAAGTTAACGGAAAACCAATCAAAGCTTTTGTCGACTCCGGTGCACAAGTCACGATCATGTCGCCCGAGTGCGCAGCAGCTTGCAACATCATGCGGCTAGTAGATCAACGATACGGTGGTATCGCAAAGGGAGTTGGCACCGCCAAAATTATCGGTCGTGTGCACTCGGCGCAGCTGAAAATTGGCTCCATGTTCCTACCCTGCTCTTTTACGGTCATGGAAGGGAAACACATTGATTTGCTTTTGGGACTGGACATGCTGAAACGCCATCAAGCCTGTATCGATTTGAAGCGAGGCGCACTGGTGATTCAAGACCAAGCAGTTCCTTTCTTAGGGGAGGCCGAAATTCCCAAAGAGTTCCAGGACGAATTTGAAGATGAGCCATTGATTCGCGGACCGGGTGGAGCCGAAATCGGCGCGCGCTCTGGAGCTGTCACTCAACAAGCTGAGAATCCGTCTGTTTCCCAACAGCAGCATCCCGCATCACAACCGCAAACACAGAACCAGTCGTCCTTGAATACGCCAGCACAGCAGCCTAGCCAGTCATCCCGCTGGTCCCAAAGTTCGATCAATAAAATCATCGAATTAGGATTCAGTCGTGAACAGGCCGTGTCTGGCTTAGACGCTAGTAACGGCAATGTCGACCAAGCCATTGAATTCCTGTTGGGCGGCTGATTACTGGTGACAGATTCACTGTATTTCTTTTTTTTAACTGAGAACCCTCCATCTTCATAGAGCTCACAACATAGAATAACATCGAGTCTCTGGCACGACTTTTTAGACGGGTAGATCAGTTCCTATCCTAATCGAAGTGATGTTGCGATTATAATTGCGCAGATCGTATTTAGGTAAGGCAGTTTTTGAACGGAGAACTGGTAATCTACCATAACCTCACTGGCTGCGCATATTCAATTATTTTGCCGGGTGTCTTGGCTTTCGATAAAGAGAAAGAGGACGGGGATGAAAAAAGACAGGAAACGTGGATTTATATCCTCAACTTCATCATACATTGTGAAGATGAAATTTTTGAGGCACTTCGTGATAAAGACAAATATCTACCTACCTATGTTATCAATAGATACCTAATTGGTAAATAAAACACAGCATTCCCTATATAGGAGAAAGTACTTCTTGACCACCACAGGTAGGGCAAAGAATATCATGTGATGTCATTGCGATGTACAACACAGAAGCTTTCTACTCGAATGGTTGTATATAGGAAGATAAAGCTTGCTGAAATTGCTAAATGAGTTGTAGATATGTGTTTTCATATGGAGGCGTCCTGGGCTCTTTTGTAGGGAGGCAAAGAATCCGAATCAAGGGCTTATATGGATGAAATTAGCCCACATCAATGGCTCCGCAACAAGGTCAAATTCTTGAATGATATCCATCACACTCCTAGTAACCGCGAATGCAATTATATCACTACTCAAAATTGCGTCTGATGTGTATTTTGCAAGTGATTGATAGAAACTTTGTGCGAAACGGAGACTTATTTGATCGTAAGAAGGCCACAAGGACGCAATAACATGAGGGAATCCTGCCAGCTGGAACGAATAGGCTATGGACAGATTTTCGTCAAATAGACTTCCGACGCGTGATTCAGCAGTAGAACAAGCCGAAAGAAATGCCACTGCTCCTCGGCGGTTGGTCACGTCTGAAATCTGCTTGACGGTGAGGATATCCTCTGTTATTTTGGTAGGATTTTCCGCGTCGGGATTCTTTCTTTCTAGTCTAAGAAAACTTTTGGAGGGATCTCGAAAGTCAGACATTCCATGACAAGCAATATGCAGCCATGAACAGTCTGGAATTCGACGAAGTACATCGACAGCTGAAGGTCGCAAGACCGCATCCCACTGGACTTTTGTTGAAAATTGGGAGACGATGCTTTCTCGTTCCTTTCTGGCAGTAGGGAGATATAAGGATGATCGTTTACCACCTTCAGGCCTCTCCATGCTCACGATCAATCCACGCATCGGTTGTCGCGTGACGTTTACTCCCAGATTTTGAGCATACTTCAACGATCGAAAAGTTGACACGTACGTGGAATGACATCTTGCCATAACTTTATCAGTCCCTTTTGTCCAGATTCCAGCGGCATGAATAGGTAAACGTGAATAAGATCCTGTCGGCATCCAGCGCACATGATGAATCAGTACTTCTGAGTCGGATTTGTCGAGTGCAGGATCGAGGCCCAGAGATTCAGTCACTGGTTTGCCTATATGCCACCAAAGGGCTTGAAGCAGCCCACTCAGGAGACCATTGCCGTGAGAGGTATCCACTTGCCCACGCTGGGGTACTATCTTGTTCATGAAAGTGGTTAGAATAAAACCTAGAGCTTGCGTAAATTGTGGGAATTTTTCACTCTCAGGGAGTGGAATCGACCATATTTTATCGTTTTGAATAATGATGGCGTCGTTGCGCAATGAACTATTATTGAGGACGACGATCGATCCTGCATCGGCCAGTCTTTTGATGTCGTCTATACTTATAGAGGATTGGAAATCTTTAAACTCCGGATAACTCTGAATTTCTTCAATAATACCACCGAGCTGTGTGGTCAAAGCTTTCATTCTCTTTATGGACTGTGTTCGTTTTGGGTTCGGTTCTTCGGGGGTTTCACCACTACCTAGAGACTTCGATAGTTGAGCACGGACGGTAGCGTACTTGGTATAAAGATCTGGTCGATCGCTCTCAAGTCGCTGTAAGTCAAAGTTGGCTCGGTGAGTCGCAGAGACAATAATACCACGGCCTTGTTCCAGAGCAGTAAGAGCATCATGGACTTTGCCGCATCCAACAGCTGCCGAACAAGCCTCTCTAGAAAGACCCGAAAGTTCAGAAGCAATATTTTGCTGATCTTCAGGAGCTAGATAGGCAGGGCAAAGGATCGGAATCCATTTGACGGCCTCACGAAGAAGCTTCCAAGCATCTTCCCATCGGTTAACCGAGCTTAGTAGCCTTGCTAACAGACGCACAGTTTTGACGCTGTTCAGGGACGGGAATTTGTAAGACTCGTAGCTTTCTTGTAGATATCCTAATGCTCGGTCAAGGTCTGAAGACTTCAGAGTGCGCTTATAAATTTGTTCTTGGATAAGTCCAGCCGTTCGAAGCGCGGTAGACTTGGCGTCTCGGTCAGCAATAGTATGACTCAACGCCTTTTCTGCATATTCTGCTGCTGTTTCCAGGTATTCTAATGGATTATTCTTCTGGTCGCTGTTAAAAAACCGAAGGAACTTATTGGCGGTGTTCAGATTCGTGATGAACGAAGCAGGGTCATATTCCGCACTCAGCACCGAAAGATTCAAGGAGAAGCCGAGATGAACTCGATTTTTCGTCTTCATATACACAACGTCGTATATGTTTGCAAGTTGATTCAGAGTGAGACTGTACGCTTTGTCATCTTCAGGAATCACGTCGAGGGCGAGTTCGGCGTAGTGAATAGCCTTTTGTGCTTCCGATATATCTTCTGTACGCTTGTACATAGCATCCTGCAAAAGAGCCATCTCATGAAGAAGCCGTGATTGTCCCCGCCAAGTTGGGAAGCGAAGTTTCAAGCCTTTCTCCCCCTGCTCTATGCCGTTCTTCAGGTCCTGAAGCTCGTTCGTGATGCCGTATATTGTTCTATAACACCGAGCAAGATCAGAGTAACAACGTGCACGAAGGGGGTTTCTTTCGGGAAGTTTATTTAAAGCCTGGTATAGCAGTTCCAGTGAAGCGGTTGCATCTTCTCTGAGGAGCGTAGACAAGTATCTCTCTTGCAGCGCGTCGACCAAATTACTGATCCGATTGCAGTAAGTTTCCGGATTCATTGAGCCCCTTATTGATCGCCATCCCATATCAATTGCCTCGTTCAAAGTGGGAAGATTTCCGGTAACACTAAATAGTTCGCTGAGCGAGAAGCATAAATCTTGGCATTTGCCACGAACGTCTTCACTTGTGTTTTGCTCGAAAATGGAGAGGCTTCGCTTCGTCGCCCATATCGATCGATGCAGGTCTGATGTGTCGCCGAACCTCACATATTTTTGACGAAGAATATTGCCTAGGTTACTAAATATCTCAGCACTTACGATGTCTTCTTCATCCGTCAAACTTGCCGCAATCCCTCCTTCTTCAGCCGCTTTCTGAAGTCTGGCCGGCCGGTCCTTGATTTCAGATGTGATCAGAAGAGAAAACGCCCAATTTGATCGCATCAGCCGGTGAAGATTGGCCTTCTCAGGACTTATTAGATGGAAGGCATAATGTCGAAAGAAGAGCGCTTTCGCAGCGTCGCTTGGCTTTTCCGTGATCGTATGTAAATTTCCACAAGCATGACCCACGTATGCTAATCTAAGAGCAAAGTTGTCGGCATCTGTAATGTCGTCATATTTCACTGCATAGGAGAACCAGTTCATGTCTTGATCAACTATTTCACGAGCATCTGCCGCGAGCTTTTGCGTTTCCCAGCGAGTAGTCAGAATTGTGCGCAATTCAGCCCACCACCTGATACTCCATTTTGTCACCAGAGACTGTTCAGTATGAAAAGCGTGGCGAGCATTGTTGACAATCTCATCAGGCGTCACCATTTTGACGTCTTCATGACCCTCACGTCGGCTGGGTCCAGGTCAAAATAAAGAAGACATGATAGATAATCCTGCACTCGGGAACCAGATATCCGATATCAGTATTTGGAAAGCAGAATGCGCTTCCTCCTGTAGCTATCGACCTACCTAGAGGGCAACCTTCCAAGGTTGGAACGCAAACACGCAGGCGGGCAGATAATGCTCAAGACTGAAAGCGAAATGTAGCCAATCATTTCGACTCGATTATTTAACCACGGACTCAGATTAATTTTGCATCACGGCCGGCACGTGGCTTACAGTAGATCGACTCGAGACTTTTACGGAGAGACAGAATGAGGGGTAGCTTGAGCTCTGGTTTACTTGCAGTCTAACCTTTGTTTTGAAGTCAGTAGAAACTAGGTATGCTCATCTTCTCGGAGCCAAGAGAAGATAACCTTGGAACTTCCGGCTACCTATCTGAGAATCTCAAGATATTTGGAATTTCCGAATCGACTACCTAGGTATATATAAATACCCGGTCTTAGATTAAAAAGACAAAAGAAAGGTAAGTAGAAGGACACTATCTAGGTTCGTCCACTGGCATCTTGGAACTAGGAAGTTCATCCAGATTGATTCTCAATCATTATTATCTAGATTATCTGGACATTATCACAATGAGAAATAAATCGACATACATCTCATCATTCCCTTTACCCTTGACCAGCCTCTCGCTGGGACGCCTGATTACGCAACTGAAAAACCCTGCCGACAACTTCTTCGATCCCAGCACTTTATCAAGTATCTCCAAACCCCAGTCTGACAGTACGGCGATATTAAATTTATCTGAAATCCTGGACAAAACAAAGGGCAGCGGCGTTGAAGTAGCCTTGAATTCTTTTGCATCGTTTTTCCTCAAATCCGGGAAAAAAGAAGCCAAACATCTCAACGCATATCAATGCACGGAATATTATATGCTCAACTCAGAAAGCTGGTTTGAGAGCATCTGCCATGAAGAACCAGTCAAGATATGGTTGGAGCGTCAAGCAATGCGCGGAAAGCCTGTGTACTTTGTAACTGGCTATCGGACTTTTACTGAAGCGACTATCGCGCAGCAAAGAGCGTCTGAACTGCAAGGAGGCGCTACGGCACAGATACCTGTTCTCGCAACTGTCGGGGGCCCAGTATCGACACCTCTCGATCCCGGTTTCAAAGTAAGTGGCCAACGTCAACAGTCTCATGGTCTGGGTTATGATGTTCCGGACGAAAAGGCGTTCGGCATTTTATACAAGGAGGTGAAAATCAAAAAGAGGACCAAGAGCAAAGCCCAGCAAAGCGAACCTGTCTTGTCATCGACTATTATGTGGGAAGAGATCTTTGGCTTGCGAGCGGCGGCTCCAGAGGATGAGGATCCGGAAACAGAAATCATAGTGGAAGCTTCGCTCTCGGAAGCTGAAGATCTTCCCAATGAATACTCACAAATCGACTGGGGGAATGAAAGATCGGCTTTTGACACGTGAGAATTTAGATCGTTAACCTCCTAGACTATCTGTGAATATCTTGCTACTGATCACTCGATCCTCAATTCAAAAATGATAAAATATGTCCGGAAGGTAACAAATCCTCATGTTTCCAAAGTCCAAAGTTCCCTAGGTATTTCAGTATGAGACTAAAAAGATTATTTCGACATGTTGCCCTGGTATGGCGACGGAGTATTCTATATATTTCCAAACATAAAGGCCTTGACCTTTATCCATTCCCTCGAAGAAATTGTCCACAGTAAACAGTCGAGAAGCCCGCAAAAGCTGCCCAAGACCATTTATGCCTTCTTGGCTTTTCCCTGCGATTGCTGTCTTTGCAACAGTAAAGCCTCCTTTACCCGCCCATACATAATCACAAAAAATATAAGGGCTTTTTATATTCATGAGCTTCCGAAAAAGACCGAAGAACAAGATATACGGAATCGAATACTTACGGATAACCATATAAGGTCCATAGCAACCCGATACAGCCCATTTCTTTTCGAGGCTGCGATCTTCCCATGTCCAGATTTCGAACATGCAAACCAGTGTCGTAAAGAAAGCCTCGACCGTCCAAGGGATGATAATCAAAGGCACGAGGGGATCATCTGACATAGTAAGCACAACCCCCGAATACCGAATTAAGCGTCAGGATAATCGTCAGCAGTAAATACCTTTATACAGTCCCCGCAGAGCCAATACACACGATGGGAAATGAAACAAAAGCTCACACCAGGTAAGAACAGCAAACCAACTCGGATAATCCGTCATGAATTTATCCTCGTAGGTCTCCAGGTAGAATTGACGCATGGAACGTCCGACTGTAAACAGCGGAATGTACGGAGATGTCGACAGCCAGGTTGGCAATAGATGGACACAATCGACGCAACTGACGAAGAAGGCATGTAGAGAAAAGAACACGAACATGGACAAGTCCGCTTTACGACTGAGTAGAGAGCGCGCCATCTTGCGTTTTAGTGAATCCTGCAATGATCAATTAGACAGATTTTGAGAGAGAAGCGAAGCTCTTGTACAATTTTAAACTTCGAAAACAGAAGGAAATAGTGGAAATTATATAGAGAAATTTCTAAAAGGGGCTGAGAGATGAAATTCTCGCGGGGCTCCAGGGCTGAAAGCTGAAAGACTCAACCCAATTACTGCAGTGTATTATCCGCGTATTGTATTGGTAAAATGGATATCTTTGGGGCGAATTGCCGTAGCTAGGTCCGTATTGATCAGTAATCACATCAACTGAGTTGACTAACTTGAGGATCGACGGTACTTAGACTGGTACACCGAATTAAAAGACTCAAAATAGAGTGAAAAACTGAATTATCTATATAACTGATTTAAATATGAGTAGCATCTGTGGGAAGAAACGCGCAGAAAATTACCGGTGCATAATAAAAAGATCGACGTTCAATCCGCTTCATAGTCATATACCCTAACCCTATATACATATTCTGACCGCCTCGAGTATTGCCGAGTTGGAGTCGTTCAACTTCAGCCACTCAAATTGGTCGCAGCTCTTTTTTTAATTCCGTACAGACACGCGACGAACGACCGCAAAAACAATCAATCGCAGTGCGCATAGAAGAAATTCGCCATTGAAAGCCCGTGTCAAGCTCAGCTGCGCCGTCCTAATTATCGTCAAACATGACCGGTCGCGGAAATGCCGGCGGGCGGAAAACGCTTCTTGCACCGATTCATTTCATTTTCAAGCTTTTACAACAGCGTTCGACGGTGTCGATCTGGTTATATGAGCAGCTGTCGTTTCGTATTGAGGGGAAGATTCGCGTATGTTATATCCGAATCACTTTCGTTCCGTTGTTGTGGGTGTCTCTTTTGGGTGTTGCAAGCTAATCATGGATTATTTTGATTGTTATAGGGCTTTGATGAATTCATGAATCTCGTGGTCGACGATGCTGTCGAGGTCCGTTTGGCGACGAAGAGCGAAGAAGAAAAACGACGGAATCTAGGTACTTACTGAATTAAACTCACCCTTCCTCCTGCTTGAAAGGTCTTTTCACTGGGGCTATAGCTAATAATTTTCTGTGCGAATAGGTCAAATACTCCTCAAAGGAGACAACGTATCGCTCATACAAGCCGTTCAATGAGTCTTAGCAATACAATATACGCAAAAGCAAAAGCAACTGCGCGAGCGAATTGAATCTACATGTTGGGCGTTTGAGGCGGGCTTTGCTTTCTTCCTTTTTCTCCATTTCTACAATGAGTATCGAGGGGTCTTCAGGAAAAATCACGACTGCTGCAAGCAAATGAAAAAAAAAGAGGAATTGATTTTATTTTGTTTGTATCTCTTTTGCGGAAATCAAACGGCCGTCACCGATAATGACCACGTCTACGGGCTGATCGTGGTTTGCAACTGGGATCTCGTCCGGTGGAACTACGATCTGTTCCTTCAGAGCCAGAGCAACTGCAATCAAGGATAAGTGGTCAGCTTTCAACTCGGTTTAAAAGGGGAGAATAAAAGAGGAGAAAGCAGGAAAGGGGTTCTCGAAGATATACCGAGAAATGGTTTCTGGTTAGCTCTCGGAAAGCCGGCAAGTTTCACGTTGTAATTATTCAGAAAATAATCATAATACCCTTTCCCATGACCTACACGTCGCAATTCGACGTCAAAGGCTACCCCAGGCATGACGATCAGATCTAAGCCCACATCGTCCAGAGGCTGGGCTTCGCCGCTCATTACTCGCGGTCTATCAGCCGCTATACCTTTCCCCCCGAGGCAGTTATGTCGATGGGGAACTGATTCCTGGCTCAACGAAGGTATCCCCCACTTATCTGGCTGGAGTGACTCGAAATCTTCCATGGACTCGAGTTGCAGCATATCCATCACGGATACTTTGTTCAGTTGAGGGACACTGCTGCTCTCGAGACGATGAATGTAGGGAACAAAGACCGTCTTCCCTTGGGCCAGCGCGTCGCGGACGATGCTCGTAGTCGATATCTCGCCCGAAGGCATCGAGAGAAATACGCTGATTCGGCGCGCACTAGCATACTCCGGTAATGAAAAGAGCTTGTTGACAACCGCTGTAGCTGTGTGTACAAATAAAATCGATTAGTCTATGCGTTATTCAGGACCTCTCGATTTCGAGATGGTCGTTTCTTGTGTATATCCTCTATTTGGCCAGAAGAAAGTCAGGGGTCCGAACATTGAGCAATCACCGATTCGCGGGGTAATTCTTTAAGCACATTTTGTATCTTGCGTCTAAGTTCCTTCTTGGCTAATTGTACAGCAGCCATATCGCACTATCCTCTGCTGTAGCCATAGGAATTGTTGAAACCGATGACATCTTTTGAAGGTGTGGGAAAGAATGTGGAAGAGAGTGCGCGCCGTGCCTTTTGCCCACGTCATGTTTGGAGCGGAACGGACCAATCTGGCTTAGACTGGATTCCAGCTAGATACATTCTGAATGTATGGATCACAGCTCATCCAGGAGAATTTCTCAGGAATTTGACTATTTCTCGACTTGGACAGGGTGTGCTAGAGGATAATAAACATTTAAAATGGATCTTTGGAAAGATCCTTTCGCCGTCTCATCGGTGAACAAGTGCCTCGGCTACCAAACGGCACAATACGCAAATTGTCGTCAATAACAGCTGGCATCGACGATATCTTGCCAAAATGCAACCATATACTCGTCTCAGCTTGCTCGTTCTGCTTTGCAGCTCTCTTTCGGTAGTGGTAGAAGCCACCTTGGTAGACACAAAATTGACGGGAACCTGGTCGTCCAAGTCGCGTCAAGTTGTCACCGGACCAGTAAGTGTGCCCATCTAACTATGACCGCAAGATCCATCGCTTATTAAGAAGCCTAGGATTTTTATGATCCCGTCAATGATGTTTTACGAGAACCACCTTTAACTGGCATATCGTACTCTTTCAACGACGATGGTTACTATGAGGAGGCATATTACCGTGCCATATCGAACCGTGAGTTCGCTCGTCTTCACTCCGTCACAAGTACGGAAACAAGACGCACTGACAAAGGTGACCAGCAACGCGTCCTGATTGCCCTAAGGGTGTCATGCAATGGCAGCATGGTACTTATTCTCTGCAAAGCAACGGATCCCTGATCTTGACGCCCATTGCTTCTGACGGTCGTCAACTCATGTCAGATCCATGTTCAGCCCAGCGCTCGTCATATACGCATTACAACCAGAGCGTGCTTTTCGAGGTACGTCGCTGTGTGCCCAAGTCGTGTCTCAGCTAACCAACGGGTTCCCAGAGTTACCGCATATACACAGATAAGTATCACGGCATACTGCGCCTCGACCTGTCCAAGTTCGATGGGTCATCAATGCAGCCTCTGTACATCCTGTATCGTCCCCCGGCCATGTTACCCACCACAACCTTGAATCCCGCAGGCAAGAAAGCCACTCGAAAAGCCAAGCGGTCAGTTGCCGGAGATGGACAAGGTTATCTGGATCTTATTGGAGAGTTGGATCCTGTCGTCGTTGAACGCTGTTGGTGGTTTGGCATCGTCTCAATATTTGTTGGAGGTCTCATGGTATGGTGCTCATGACGTGCAATCGAGAGTGTGATCCATATTAGCAGTTTGCAGATGTCCAATTCATAGTTCCTTCCCTGTATCGATTCTGATGTAGCAGATAGCAGACGCGGGTTTCTGGTATTATTTTGGCACGAGAAGAGATAAAGAATAGTAGTACATGGTCGACTTTGGTTGTGATCAGCCTAAACACCCACTTATTCCTTCTCGGAAAGAAGCTCCTTGACAATCTGGGCAACCTCTGATTTTTCCGCCGGCTTGTTATCTAAAGCTCCCCCCGGGGCAAAGACGTTTTTCAGCACAGCTCCCACATTCAGCTTAGTTCCAGACTCCAGCTGCGAAATGGCATTCTTGACCGCAGCTTTGATTTCGTCTCGAGTCATTGTTTGAACCTGGCCGGCGTATTCCTCAAACACAGCAATCTGCGCGTCTTCTTTTTCCTTCAAATCCAGTCTATTGGCTGCTTGAAATTGCTCGGCAGCGTCTCTCGATGCGGAAATTCTCTTTCGGATGAGGGAAAGAAGCTGGAGGTCGGTCTCAATAGGTGAGGATGTCTTGGCGGCGTTGTTCGTTTCCGAGATAAGAGCTCGCAGAACGTTCAGTCTAATCGATTAAATAAGCAAGTTGCAAGTCAATTTTCATTGACCACCATAATCATTACTATTTCCACTCACCTGTGGGTATCCTTGGCTCGCATTGCGTCCTTTAGATCTGACCGGAGCTTTCCCATCAGCGGCGGAACTGAAGAGCTGCTTGTCGAGTTCCATCGGACAGTTCGCAGAGCTAATTGCGACGAGAAACGAATTGAACGGAACATATTGGAATAAACAGACAGGAAGCAAATGTATTCCCTGTGATTGTCTATTCAAATTGTAGAATATATTCAATGATGGTATTGTTATTGTTGTAGATTATTTTGTGAAGTAAGCCAGAAAGAGAGGAAGAAAAGGAAGGAATTGGCCGTGGTCAATAGTAAAAGTGTTAGGTACAATAAATTAGCAGCAGAGTTACTAAGGAAAGCAGGTACCTGGTCTGTGCGCCAAAAGATTGTTTCGACCTCTTCCGCGCGCCTGCCCTGTTTGTCCGCCTTCAATAATATCTTCAATCTTTCTATCACCGCCAGCTCTTTCTTCTTCTTCTTCTTCTTCTTCTTCTTCTTCTCTTTACCATCCCTCGAGCTCTCCTCATTCATTGCTCGCCCTTTTTCTCTGGGCTGATGATCTTCTTGTATCTCGTGTCTAATTGATTATTGTCTGGGTCTCAAGCACACATATAGTTATATCAACTGCTGTCTCGTCTCTCGTCTCTCGTCTCTCGTTGTCTCGCGCCGCTTCTTTCGTCAACGCGGGGAGGCGTGCTGCATGATCAGCCACCGTTGAGAAAATGGCTTCGACAATGTCATACCCTGCACTGACTCCCACTCGACCTCTGCCAGGAACCTTTTTTCAGACTCCGGCGCCGAGTACCTTCAACAATGGAGCGCTCTTTCAGGCAAGGACTCCGTCTGGACCTGTCGCGCAAATGGAGTCGGCACCGCCTGCAGCAGCTCTGCAAAAGCTCTCGCCAGCAGCTCCAAAACCCAAGAGTGAGACCTTGAGCACAAGAGAGCGCGCGGCGCGGACGGTCAACGATACGCTCGCCCAAGAAGCTCGGTATCCGGATCTGGACAGTTACTTATCTCGTAAGTTTAATGCTCGTGTTCGGTGCTGTCATTCTTAAACTGGAGATTTTACACACACTAACACTGTCTCGTCTTCTAGAGGGCTTTTCGTCAGACTACGAGATCCCAGCCCACCCAGCGTGGGCTCCCTTCCACAAGATTAAAATGTACAATATCCCCGATCAGATTTTCGACCAGTACAATCGCGCGCAGGTCTCAACGAGCATGGGCCTTTTTGCAGAATTAAATCACGCCTGGGTAGCCATAGACAATGCGCTATATCTCTGGGACTATACGCATCCCAACCCACAGCTTGTTGGATATGAGTCTCAACCGAACAGCATCAACGCAGTCAAGCTAGCCAAACCTCGTCCGGGCGTGTTTCTGCCGTCGATTACGCATATATTGATCATCTCAACAAGCGCAGATATCATTCTGCTAGGCATGGGCTGTGAAGTCGGCGCGGGCGGTGCGAAGCAGGTGACACTTTATCAGACGGGGATGTCAACCTCCATTCGTGGTCTCGATGTGCACGTCATTGCTTCATCAGACACTTCAGGAAGAATATTCTTTGCTGGATCGTCCGATAACGACGTTTACGAGTTCAAATATCAGCAAGAAGAGAAATGGTTCCAGGGCCGGTGTTCCAAAGTCAACCAGACCAGCTCGCGGATCGCATCCTTTGCGCCATCATTGAGTTTTACTCAAAAGCACTCGGAATATGTTGAGCAAATGATTGTAGATGACACCCGAAATCTCCTCTACACACTATCCTCATTGTCAACTATCCGAGTTTTCCACCTTAAACCGGATGGCACCTTGGCATTGGCTATCACGAAGCATGCTATTGACATTTATTCTAACATCGGACACATCATTCCTTCCAATGAGGCCCTGAATCCCAAGGTCAAGATTGTGTCTATCAGTCCTGTACCAACGCCTGAAGCTTCACGATATCATATAGTCGCTACCACCGCTACAGGATATCGCATTTATCTCAGTGCAACTGGATCATACAGCTGGTCTTCAGCTCCTAGCGGGACAAGCCCCCCAACTAGCATGCAAGCACATTTTGTCAAAACTCCCCCCTTTGATACTCCGACAGCTGTTCCCGGTGCATTGCAATTTCAGCAGTCTGCTTCGACAGCCAGAGTTCCAATTCATACTCTGGATCCTACACGATTAGCGCAACGATTTCCCCCTGGATACTTTTTTTGCTTCACTTCCAAAGACCCTTCACGCAAGGAGGACACTTTATTCATCTCAGCACCTGATTCGGGTCGCATAGCACGTGCTCATGAGAATGTTGTTCCTCCTAAGCCGTCAGAGTCGGCGATCTGGCTCTCACTGGGCAGTAAAGCTGAAGATGTAGGTTTGATTACCACGCCTTTGACTGCCGTGGCATCAGCCAATGGGTTCGGCAACGAGTTAGCTATTCAATACGATCAGAACGCCGCGGAATTCGCTATCCTGACGAACACAGGTATCCACATCG